>CM041292.1:78856668-79491668 GCA_023052935.1 Piezodorus guildinii | reverse complement strand
ATTGTTTTAGGCAGGCTAACTATAGGATAAAAGTAAAATTAAAATTTAAAAAACAGCTCCTATTTGGTTGTTTGTTTACAAACATAGCAACCATTTTGGATGCTAAGAAAAAAGGTAGGTCCCTGGCAGGTAGGATTGGGTAAAAAAGGTACCTACCAGGTAAAGGTCAAGTTTTCAGTTTTTCACTGGGAACTTGGAGAGTGAGGGAGAGGCTGCTGCTGAATATGATGGATCTTGGTTAGCCTGCATATTGTTTGTGTTATTTTTGTAAGTTATTATTATTATGATTAAAAAAGTTATATAAAAGATTATGTGCCTGATTGTCAAGAACCCATACCATACCCTGAGAGATAAATTGAGTAATAATGAAGTAAATATTTGTGTTAATTGATTTTTTCTTAAAAGAATATTATTTTAAATAATAAGCATATTATAATATATATATCATTATGCCGGATTATTGAGCCCTAATGAGTTCAGACTTCAGAACTCCTTTCCTCAGTGACTACATCAGCAATGGGAAGAGAGCGTCGCCACCTTCCAGGCCTGGGTGGTGGTGTCACACCATTGAAGAGTGAGTTAGGGTTAGTTAGGGGCCTTCAGTCTATCAAAAAGTTTAATGTGCCTCTGGCTGATGTATTCTGGGACTATTAGAGCTGGAGTTCTTCATGGATGATGGCACTCTTTATCCTCTGAAGATTGGTTTCTCTTACAATCTTCCGAAGTATGGAGTTCTAGAATGTTTGAATCTGTCTAAATGTTGTCTTATAAAGGTGACCAGCTTATTTTTAATATTTTTTAATGTATTAAAACTAAAATAATATTTTAATGATGTATATTAATATTTGTGAGACTTAGTGATATTTATTTTATTGTACTTTGTTAAAATTCTAGATTTGTTGTGGAATACAGCTTTGGAGTAGCGAGCTTAGAAATAAGGTCTGTAATAGCATCTGATGCCGGACAATACACTTGTGTTGCTATAAATTCAGCTGGTCAAGCAGCAACAACTGCTACTCTAAGAATTAATACTGAACATTGGCAAGGTATGAAATTTTGTTGGAAAATCAAACTATTGATGTTAAAATGTCAAATATTTATTTATTGTATGAATGAAAATCATCATTGTAAAATCCAAATTATATTTAGTTTAACTAATTACTTTAAGTGTGGTTATAGAATTAACAACAATTTTTATTGAGTGATATTACAATCTGTCTTAATTTGGACATTAATAATAGTGATCAAATACAACATTGAAACATCTTTACACAGCAATAAAATTATAAAATAATAATGCAATATATATTTATACTGTGAGTAATCAATAAAATATGTTCAAAGTCTAGAAATACCTATATAAAGGCCACAAACATACTAGCCAGTGCTAGAACTCTAATATAAAAGTTTACAACAGGTCTCGTAGCCACTCCTGTTTCAATCTTCTTGGAGGGTGGTATGGGTGTGTGGAGCTGGATAGGGATTGGGATGATGAATAAGATTCTAATGGAATTTGGAGAAATTTTTTTTTTTTTTTTTTTTTTTTTAGAAAAAAAAACTTTATTCTGGGACAAGGTCCCTTGAGAATAACAATTATGAACAAAATAATAAATTATAACTGGCCAAAAACAATGTACAACTACAATTAAATAATACAATAATGAAAAAATGAAAAAAGGGTCAGAGTACCATCTCTATTTACAGTTTAAAGAAATAAATAAATAAGAATAAACATAAAATGTAACTTTTACATCTCATTAAAGTAAGTGCATTAAAATCAAATTTACCTTACATAAGTTGGCATAAAAAAAATTAGCTAACATCTGTCTGAAGAGAAAGGAAGTATTGAAAGAGGAGGGATTTAAAAGATGATAGGGAAGGAGCATGACGGATGTTTGAAGGGAGAGTATTCCATAAGGCAGTGGAACGGGCTAAAAATGAGCAGTCATATTTTTTGGTTCTATGGAAAGGAGTGTGGAGGTCAGACAGACGGGATCTTGTTTCCTGGTGATGGGTTGAGGATTTAAATACCAGAAAGCTGTAGACATAAAATGGATGGTGGGAGTTTATGATTTGATAAAGGAATGATCCAAGGAAATATTGTCTTCGAAAGGTTGGGGTTAACCACTTTAACTCGTTGTAGAGGTGGGATACATGGGACCTTCTCGAGGTACCGAACACAAATCTTAAGAAGCAATTCATAATCCTTCTCAATCTGCCCTCGAGCACCTTCAAGAGGCCGCCACACGCCACACAACCATAGTCAAAGTGGGGAAAAATGAGTGATGAAACTAGGAGTTTACGGGTAGATTGTGGTAGGAGATGTCGGGATCGGTGGAATAATTTCAAGGTACTAATTGATCGACGGGAAATTTGGGCAATTTGGGGTTTCCAGGATAGGTTTTGGTCGATGATAATGCCAAGGTTTTTAACAGGGGGACTAAAAACAATAGGATGATCATTAAGCAAAAGCGGAGGAAGGGTGGTGATAGATCGGAGGAGGGATTTGGAACCAATAAGGATGGCCTGAGTTTTTGTAGGATTAAGCCTCAAGTTATTCAGGTTTGCCCAGGCACTGATTCCATCTAGGTCCTCCTGAATACTGGCAAATGCTACAGATAACTCGGAGGGTGGGAAGGATAAATAGATTTGGAGGTCGTCAGCATATAGGTGGTAGGAACAGCGGTGGATTGAATTGGGAAGGTCATTGATGTAAGTATTGAACAGAAGGGGTGAAATACTCGAGCCTTGGGCAACGCCTGAGGTTAGGTCAAGGAAATCAGATAGGGGTTGATTAGGAATGACAACCGCTTGAGTGCGGTTGGAAAGAAAGGATTGAAACCATCGAACTGAACTGTTGGAAAAGGATAATGATTTTAATTTAGAGAAAAGGATCGAATGGTTGAGGGAATCAAAGGCTTTGGTAAAATATAAAAGTATAAGGACAGTTAATCTTTTTTCATCTATAGCGGTATAAATATCGTTTGTGATTTTGGTCAGAGCGGATTGCGTGGAGTAGCCAGGTCGGAAGCCGGATTGGTAAGGATTAAGTTTGTTGGTTTTTTCAAGAAAACTGGATACCTGGGATTGTACAATCCGTTCAAGAGGTTTAGAAAGGTTCGATAGGATGGATATAGGTCGGTAGTCTTTAGGGGAAGATGGGTTAGAGATTTTGCTTTATAGGATGGACCAAAGCTTGTTTCCAGGAAGCAGGGAAAACTGAATTTTGGAGGGAAAAATTGTAGATGAAAAGAAGGACTGGCAGGATTTCTGGAAGGCATAATTTTAGCAATTTTACCGGAATTCCATCGAAACCTAAGGAATTAGCACGGGATTTCATTATGGAAGATATGAGAAATTTGATAGAATAAGGTTTAGAATAAATGGAAAATTTAGGTTGTGGTGTAAGGTAGGGTTGGTAACATAATAAGGAGCATTAACTATTGTTTAGAGGAAATGTGCGTCAGGTGATGACGCAACTGAACATTGATATGAAAATATGAACAAAGTCGAAATCATAGGTTTTCAAAGCTGACTTTTATTGGAACTTTATGATTATAACAAGGAAAAACAACTTTAAGAGCAAAATTCAATGTTTTATGTCAAAATTAATGATTAATTTCTTCATGATACACTATATTTACTGTCTTTAAAATAATTAGGTCATCTCCCCTTTCTTATCTGGTATCTTTAGGTTAAAAATGTTCTCAGTAGCAAATTATTCCTTAATTTCCAATTTTTTTTTTCACCTCTGCCTCGCCTTAGAAGGCTATATGAGTTTCTTCAACCAGGGGGTGAGGGCGGGGGATAAATGCTGAGATAAAAGCCCCCAAGCACCGAGACTCAAACTCGTAATTATTTGGTTTCAAATTATGGTCCTCCGCTAAGCAACACGCGCTAACCCACTCAGCCATCCTGCCCCCTCTCCCTAATTAGCAATTACCTCCTCACTATTTAATTATCATCTTATTTTTCTAGGAATGGATGAATATGGTCTATCTCAGGAAATAAGTCTTCCATTGAGGGTGCCAGAAGTTAGTCCCAGAGTTACTGGACTCATTGCAGATTCTCTTGTTCCTTCTGGTGGTGTAATTGCACTACATCTTCAAATCCAAGGTAAATCACTTGAAATCTTATTTATTTTTACTGTAAATATACATTAGAAATCGTATAAAAATTATCTAATATGCCAAAATAAGAATTATTTACTGGTTTTGCTAAAAATCTATTTTACTTTGTTATATAATATAGCTTATGATTTTTTGTATATCCTTTCAATGGCTCTTTCCTTAATGGGGTGAAATATTGCCCTATATCTATGTAGTTTTATATGAGATGTCACACTTATATTTCTACTTTGAATAGGAGCTTGTGTTTGATCAATCCATAATCTAGCATAAAAGGATAAGAAAGGACTCATCACTGCTATTTCAATATTAAATAGGCTTGTACTTTATGTGGTCAAGAACAGCTTTACAATAACGAAGTTTCTGGTTTTCTGGGCAACACGCGTTTATGGAAACACCCTAAACCAGTAAGCCACCCCACTATTGCCTGAACCAAAGCCTTTTAGTTTTGAAAGTAATCTCAGTTTGTGCTTTTAACAAAAGGGATTGTTCTATATGAGCCTGTGAAATGTCAGGTACCCATTAAAGATCCCTACCCGAATTAAATCTGGATAGGCATCATTGAGGACTCCCCTCTGTATAATTGTTAGATTAGTCACAGTAGTATAAAATTTATGTTAAATGAATAAAAAAAAACAAAAAAAAACAAGGTTACAAATCATACCTATCTACTTATGATAATATTTTAATCCATTCCAGGGGTAAAAAACATGTTATCAGAACAGTAGGAATTTTAATGTCAGATTATGTGACATTTATTAGAAAAGTGGTTCTGAATCAATACTTTACAGCTACCATAATTTTAATATTTCGATTTGTTGAGATATTATGGTAATTAAAAAATTAAATAGTGATGATGGCAAGATTGGCTGATAAAAATATATATAAAAAAAAAGTCTGATTATTTTAGATGTATTTTTTTTTTTCCCCCTACATGCTAAAATTGTATTTATTAATTTTAGGATGCCCACGAGCTGAAGTGACATGGTTACGAGAAGGTGTACCACTTAAATTCTCACCACGGACTCATACTCTTGTAGACCCCTCAATGGGTCTTCATACATTTTTAGTTGAAGGCGTCACAGTGTCTGAAAGTGGTCTTTATCACTGCAGGGTACTCTCTGGTTCGTCTCGCCTTCTTGAACCGGCTCCTGCCCACATTCAGGTCAGCACTCAAATTACTTCAAATATTACTTATTTGCAATAATAATTGCTTACATCTGAAAAAACATAATCAATGAAAGCTATAATAAATAAAAAAAAATTAAATTTATAAATTATAGAAGATAAATTTTCTTATACAGGTAGTCGAGAGAAGACCTGGAGACAAACCTGCACTCATAACTGCTCGGCCAGATACCAGGATCACATTGACTTCTGGGGAGGACCTTACATTAACTTGCTATGTTTCTGGAGAGCCGAAACCACGAGGTAATGATAGTTCAATTTGGTGACAATATGATCTTATCAATGTTTAATTTTGTTTACATAAATGCATCAATATAATCCTTGCAAGTAATGCAATTAAGGAATAAGCTATCTTTCTGAGAGAGTTGTTAATGATTTAGGATGTGGTGAGATAATGGTCAGGTGTATTATCTTATTTCTGAAAGACGGAATTTCAAGATAAAGGAACATTTCAAAAAGAGTAGAAAGTTTATCATGTTCAATTTAGATCTGAGTGAGGATCAAAAGATTTCACTGAATATCCGAGATTGTTCTTCATTAGATCTTATGTAGGCCTGAGATTCAGTAAAAGTAGATGGTTGAAGTTGGTACAGGATATTGTCTCAGTTTTTAGGAATGCATGAGAAGCATAACCGATCTGGTGAAAGTCATCTAAGAATTGATTCATTGACTAGGGAAAGTATTTGGAAAACAATAGATAAATCAAATTTATCATGAAACGTAGGCCAATAATGGCATTCATAGATGACATGATAGAATCCACATTCTGATTTCTGACATTAGAAAGAATCCTGCCAAAAAAATAGAACATTCCCTCTTTGGTTTTTGATATTGCAATTTTCTTCAGCTATAAAACGCTAACCAAAAGAGTGAAATAAGGAATTAAGATGATCATATAAAAAGGCATTACAGGAAGGGAAGACACAGCTTCAAATGATCTGTTAAAAAGGTGGGGGGGAGAAATAAATTATAGAGGTTGACTGACTTGTATCAGTTGCAGTGGAGGAATCATAGGAATGAGGTAAAAAATTTGTAGCAAGCAGAACCTTAAATACTGCATTTTGGGACACTGGTCTAAATCGGGTATTAATTGTTAATTTTTTTATTCATGATTAGAAATTATTTTGCTTCCTGTTTTTTGTACCATAATTATTCTAAAATATTAGTAGCTGATATTGACTTTTTTTTTCTTATTCTAGTAATGCTGATGAAAGGTATAAAGGACATTACGGATGGTGACCGGACGTTGAAGGAATCTTTTGGGGAATATGTAAGGCTTACCTTAAAGAGAGCATTACCCGAAGACAGTGGAACCTACTTTATAGTTGCAAGAAACCCTTATGGAACTGACAGGGCTTTCTCCACTGTAAAGGTATTTATTTTAATTACATCTTATTCCATTTCCTTATTACAGGGTGATGCTATTAGTTTAAAATTAATAGGATGATAAATCTCTACATTTTTTGGATGTAAAATTAAATCTCATTTCCATTTTTTTAAATAATTTTAAATTTTTCCTCATTAGTTTGTCAAAAAATTGTTTATATGTTTTGAATCGTGGAAACATTGAATATGAACTTAATATAGGAGCCTGCAAGGACATTTAATGTCCTGTGTTCAAGTGGAAAAAACTTATTTGGTTGAAAAAAGAGATTCCTGAGGTTTTTAAATTATTGTCCAATATTCAGGAAAGAAATATATTTATTGTTTAACATAAATAATGTTTTATAATATATAAATAATTCCCATACACATAAACATTGGCACTTTTGCTGAATAACTGAATGTGTGATTCCACTACTTTTATTTATTTTTATATTGTTTATATCTTATGTTCTTTTAAAGATCAATGGGTGGGTTGTAGAGGTACATAAATATTTTAATTTATTTCCTATTTTTATTACTTTTTTTATAATAAAAATTTATGTAGGTTACCTACCAAGTAGGACAACTACCAGTTAATCCAACTTCAGACTCACCTGAAAGCAGTCCGGAAAGCATACCTAATTAAAAAAGAAGTTTTATAATTTTAGGTACAGGTTTGTAAAATTCACCGAGCATGACTCTAGAACTGTCCCTGTTCAAACCTTCGGATGAAGCATGGTGGATGCAATATTTCAAATTTTTATTTACTTCCTTTCAGGCAAAAAATGATTAATAATAATTAATAAAATTTCCTTATGTGATAATGAAAAGTCTAAGGGTGTTTTCTGTTGATATTTGTTGTGAAAAAATCTGTTTTAGAATGTTTTCCTCTCCTCTTCATGCATTTTAAAAGATCTTTGGTAATTTAGTATAAAAATGAGACCTATTAATAATTCCAAATAACTAACAAGAAAATGGAGGTCATTTTGACCATTTAAATTAATTAATGATATACATATATATACATAACTAACACATATCCTTCTTCATCAAAAATATAGATTATAAGATATTAAGATCTACTAATTGACTATAAGAGGGAGTTAGATTAAATCCATTGACAATTAAATGTGCTAGTTTAAAATGCAATCAATGTTGAACAGAATAGAATAAAAATAAATAAATGATTATTCTAGTTAAAAAATGATAAGTTGTATGAGACCAAAATTTTATATTTAAGACAAATATACGCCCGAGTTGTTACAGCAACGTTTTCAACAATATCAGCTAACCAGAAGAGATACTTTATATTGTGCATTTTTCATATTTTTTAATATTTTCTCGAAAACGGCTTTAACAATTTTGATTAAACTTGCTATATATTTGATTAAAATTTAATGGGATTCGATGTAATATAGGTTTCATTCTGATTGAAATAGTCTGACAGGGCTTAAATCTCTATATTTAAAATTTTCTTCCTCTAAAGTACCTTTAATTTTGTAGATACTAAAAAAAATATTATATAATCCTGTTATCAAAGATAAAAAACAGGTAAATATATAATTTGAATGAATTCAATATCGAACTAAAGGTGGAATGTGCAAACATATTTTTTTAATTCAATTTTTCGTTTTTGAACATAAGAACAGTATATTTTAAATTTTCTTTCTCTAAAATACTTTTTAATTTTGTAGATTTCAATAGTCAATGGCTATGAGGATACCTAAAAAAGCAATGAAATTGTAATACACCAATTGCAATTTGGTAGCTAGGCATTAACTAAATGTACTGAATCACTTATAAATCCTTAAACTTGTAGTTTGAAACATATTTTGAATTGAATCGGAATACTAATCACTTTCTGTTCCATATGATATTATAAAACGATTTTATATTTTTTTCAGATAAGGGAGCGGACACGTTCTTTAACTCCGACCAGACGAGAGAGGTCATCTTCTGTGTATAGAGAACTGTGCAACGGGTCTAGTAGCCTTTCTCTCTCATATCTTTAGCTGCAATTTTATACCACTGGCTCTTGGGAGAGTGTTCTGTACAAAAAGAAAAAAAAAAAGCTTGCTAAAAGGGGGCAACCTTATATTTTTTTAAGTATCAAAAAAGTTTATAAAAAAAAAAAATTGAAAAGTTGATTGAAAAATTGTTAATAGCTAAAAAGTGAATGCATTTGTAAAGAATGGACTTTTAAAGTATTGATTGTAGATTCATAGATGAGGAAGAATGAAAGAAATCCTTATTTTGTTTTTAAAAAGTTTACTTTCATTGCTTTATGAATTTATCTTGGTATGATTGATTGGTTTGATAGTTTTGTATTTTATTTTAAACATTATAAATTTTATTTAAGAATGGCTGTTAAATGAGTGTATATATAATAAATAAAACAAATAGGACTTAGAACGAACAGATATGTATATATTGTAGAATGCAAATATGAAAATATAATAAATTGTCTGCAATTATCTTTATTTATTGAATTAGTATTCATAACAGGGTTCTTTGTGATAAAAGCTGTGTAATTTTATAAAAATTAAATTAAATGTTATTATTGAAATGTGAATTCAAATTTGTCACTTAAGTGAGTTTTACTGAGGGATTCCCAGTACCATAATATATTTACTTTGAAACTTTTCACAAATACAAGTAATGGCAACTCATTTGGTCAATAAATGTGCGATGTATATTGTTAGTGCGATTTTATAAATAAACTATGGAAATAAAACAATTGATTCTTTATTTAAATAATTAATCCTTTTACAAGAAATACTTTCTTCCGGTTCAATTTGAAGCTAAAGAATACATTAAAAAAAGTTTTCTTATAAAACTTATCATGTGTTCTGAGACTGTGACTCTTTGCATTGCTTTGTCTTTGTTTCTTGTGTTATAAGAAACAAATACAAAGCAAAAAGAAGTAAGAAAAAAATTATCAGGCAAACATGGGAATTTATGTACACTTTAGCTAATTTGTACCAAATACATATTAGATGCATTTTCTCCCCATATTTACTTTCATTCTACCATAAGCTTGTTATGATTTTCAAATGAACGCAACACAACACGTTGACAAGAAATGGACCCAGCTACAAATTAACTTTATTCTCTGCCACTGATTTTTCTTTATACTGAACCCATTACTTTCTGTTTTATAGTTAGGAAAAGTTTATAAAATACTAGCACCTGGCCAAATAAAACCTGATTCATTCCCTTAAACTGATCTGTTTAAATATAGGAATTTGTATTTTAAATTAATTCTAGTGCATTGGATTGTAAGTTTTATCATTTTCTCATCATAATTCTATTGTTTCTTCTGATTTAATAATTGTAAGATATAGTTTTTTGGTCAATTTCAAAAGAAATTTTTTTTTTCTTCAGAATTTACAACGTTTCGGCCTCTAGGGTCATTTTTAAATTTACGCATAAAGATATTTTCATTATTTGAATATTCATGCTATAATTTTTTCTATTTACTCATATCTTATTGGATTAATAGTGTTTTTATCATTTTAAAAAGACTTACCTATCATGTACAATAATTCTATTATTATAAAATGTTTAAACCCCTTTATCAGAAATGTCCTCGGCTTACAATGTTGTAAATTGTGAAATAAAATTATTTTCTTTTGGAATTGGGATCGGCCAAAAAAATATATATAAAATTGTTTTTCAGTTTTTCTTATCATAAGCTTCTTATGTGAGGAGTTTATTCTTTAAGTGGATTGTTTATCATATTTTAAAATGTCTACAACCATTTATGTTAATTCTTGTTAATATTCTAATTTTATTGTTCATTGAATACGGAAGACATATCATTAGTTAGTATTATTTTTAAAAAGCTAAGAGTGGTGCAAAAGCTCATAAAGATGTTTGCAATATTTATGGGGATAATGCCTTAAATGGAAGCTCAGATCAAAATTGGTTCACGAAATTTCAAGCATTCTGATGCTGGGTAAAACATCTTTGATCCTAGACATCTTTGTAGCCACTCTCTATTATATTTCTCAAAGTATTTGTTAATAATTATTTATTGATAAAGTAATCAGAAAAAGTGAGTTGGACAACTTTTTAATGATAATAATTCAAAAATGAAAATGCACTGTTACTATAGCCATGAGTAACTCTAATGACCAAAACAAATGACATATGGCAGTTTGGAAACCCATTGAGGATCAGAGAACTTAAATTGGACCTAAAATATTAATTATAAGGATTTTTAAGTAAATTGGGATTCCAGACTGAATTTTAAAAATTTCGACAGAATTTTGAAATTTAGCTAAAATGAATACATATAGTTAAATTACAAATTTAGATAAAATAGACCAACATTCTTGATATAAAGTTTTAAGAGTCTATGCCCTAAATACCAACACAGAATCTATTTTTAATAATGGCTTTGTTGAAAATTGATTGCATCCTGAAATTTGAGGGTGTCATGTATTTCATGTTTGATGATGCAAAACAAATCAGAAACAAGATGTAAAGAAGAAGCTTATGAAGTTTTAGGTTTTTGAATGCCATTTTCAAAAATTTTCTCCTACAAAATTCCCAAATAAAATTTTTATTTAAGTTTTAATTTTTTTTATTTTCAAAGTCTTCATATAAGTAATAACAATACTGTTCTTTATTATTTCCAATTCTTAAATCTATATGAATAAAATATTAAAAAAAAAAAGACTATTAAAAAACCCATTTTTCTCCAAAAAAAAAGAACTCATATGTACTTTAATAACAGACCCAAGTTTCATTCACAGTTGAACAAAAAATATTAATAATCAATAATTTGGAATATCCTATTTTCTTGTTTTTGTATTAAAATTTTTTAAATCTTTCTTGCATACACAAATTTGTGCAGAAATATTGATTCAGTAGGTACCTTGGATTAACTGTTTTACATATTTGAAAATTAAAGTGTTTGAGAAATACACTGTTTAAATGATGTTTGAACTTTAAATATAATAAAACAAAAGATAAAAATAATAATAAATATAAAAAAAATATTTCTAAAAAAACAAGATTTAAATTTATTTTGGGTATCAAGGTATAATTGACTAAATAAATGCACATATTTGGAATATTGCTAATAATAATTCTCTCAGTCACTGATATTTAATGTTTAGTATTTTTTACATACCCAATGGTTAAAAAAATAAAATAAAATAAAAATATTGGTAATGAATATATTAATACAAACATATGTATATGAGAAATTAATATATTAAAGTCTCAGTTTAAAATTTTTTTTTTAGATTTTTATTTCTTTATAAATACTTAGATATTATTAAATGAAAATATTTAGCTGAGTATGAGTTATTCACTTAGTATGATATTGTAATAAAATAAACTTGCTGATGGTGTGGCTACACTGGAGTATCTTATGTTCTTTCAGTTATTAACTAAGTGTCTGGGACTAAGGTAAAGTACTATTTTCATATTTAATATTATTAAGTTTTTATTAATTTATTTGAGTTTTGGTTCCTTATTATTAAATATCCATTCTTAAGTATTTTTAATAAGTATTTGAATTACCATGTTATATAGTATACCAATTAACCATTTACCTCATGGATAGCCATTAGTCTGATAATAAGTTTTTAAAATGGTATCACATTTTACATTAGAAAGCTGGTTTGTAATAAATTAAACAGTATTAATTTTTCAGAATTAAATATTTTCAATTTTCTAATTGCTTTTGGGACTAATCAAGTAATTTCACCCAACTGATATAGGTTGATTGGAATGGACTCTATAATTATTTGTCATCTGATTCAGGAGAAACTACCAAGCACTACAGAACGTTTCCAATCAATATGATTTCTTTCCTTAACAATTCTATGGATATTAGACTATTGTGACTCAATACAAGAATAAATAGAAGACCTTGTTCTCAGAGGCTGTTGTGTGCTGATGCAAAATACTAATAATAGTAGTCTTGAGCTGGATATATATAGGTCGGCTGAGTCAAAACATTTCAATCTCAAAGTTAGGTCCGTTTTGTAACCTTCGTAAGTCAAATTACCATTTGGCTTAGTTAATTAACGGATAATTAAAATAATTTCATACAAAATACTAGTATTTATGATGACTGTTTATATGTCATTTTCATTTGACAGTTAAAAAAAACAAAACAACCATTCTCAATAAAAAAAAAAAAAAAGTTTCTTTTCATTTATTCAACTCGAGGAAGTTTTTTTTATTTTGTTAAATTAATTTTGTCTTGAAAATGGGACAAAACGTCAAAAAAAATAAAGGGAGATGTAATGGAGTTTAAAATGAATAAAAAAGGTTGATGGAAGAATAAACCTTGTTTAAATTAAAAAAAAAAAAAAAGTAAATAAAAGAAAATCTGTTCTATTCTTTCTCAGACCTTCGTTTTGTAAAATTTCAAGATACAATACTCTAAAAAAATCACCTTTAATGGTTGGGTTAGTTCTATCTCGTTTCACAAGAAGGTCAAAAGTATTTGTACATCTGAATTAAAAATAATAAAAACTAGAATCATAGTTATATTTTTAGGGAGTTTTGAAAATAAATGCAACCTTAAAAAAAATCTAATCTTTATTAAAACAAATACATTTTTCACAGTATAAAGTGTATTAAATTCTATATATAAATTATTCAAATAAATCTTATGACTTTGGTGATTCAAAAGTATTTGTAAACTTTATTACTTTCATATAAAATTAATATATTCATATTTTAAATTAATAGTAGAGATTTTATCAATATTTATTTGGAAAACTGTTGGTTTCCTAAGTACATTGGAGAGACTATGGAGTTGAACTAATTTCTACTTCCATTAATAAGACTCTTATAATTATGAAAATTAATACCATCATGTTTACTAACCGATTGTTCCTTGGATAGTGCCGCTGTTGCTGTATGGAATTAATATCTGGTGTCCATAAGCGTAATAGCTATGCATTTTGGTAGGTTGTAGAGATCCACTTCTTAGTTTGTCTAGCTGTAATTTTTATTTTCTCGAAGTTTTCAACCATAATTGAGAGGAGTGGCTGAGTGGCCTAGTACCTGCCTTACTCAGGAACTTAAGCTGAATTTGGAAGACGAGGTTTTTTTTTAAACTCTGCTATTAATCTCCTGTCTTCACCCATAGCTTGAGGAACCCCTCTAAAGCCTAAAAAGACGAGGTAGAGGAGAAGAAAAAAATGAAAAAAACAAAACAAAGGTTAATCGGAAGATGCTACAGTGGGAGTCCTTAAATTTTGCCTCTCTTGGTTTTTTAGGATAGGGATCTTAAACTAGTACCTGACATCACACAGGCTCGAGACCATCTTATTACGTCCCCTCCAGAGGTCGGCATAACTAATGATTTTTTCCTCCCATTAAAAAATCCTTTTACCACCAATCGGATTTGAACCCGCGACCTTGAGTATAGAAGCCTGTTATGTGATACAGGTGACCCCCATAAATAAATAAAAAATTGTCAATATGTTTTATACATTGTCAATATATTTGAAATGATAATTTGTGCTTCTATTCAATAAATCTCACTCCAGCAGCTGGAAATGAATACTTAAATCTATGCTACTTTTATCCTACAAATATTGGGAAATAAAATTTATCCCATTTACGGTAAGGGTGGAGTGACTGGTAAACATCTTGCAGTCCATGATGTCAAAAATACTTTCAAGGATACCAACAAAGTAGGCAGAAATTACTTATAAGCAGGAGCATATATAGGGAGATTATAATACTTAATTAAATAAAATTAATAATAACTTAATCACGAATCAGGAGTTGTAGGAAGGTCCGGATTCCTTCCCATTTTATGGTGGAAAAAGGTGTATTTACTTACCACCATAATTATTCAAGTAGCTAATGTTTTTAACTCTTCTGCTCCACTTGAAATTATTGGCATTAATTAAGCTATATTAATATATATATATATATATATATATATATATATATATATATATATATATATATATATATATATATAATGCACGTACATTTCACAAGCATTTTCCAACACAGTCGTTAATCAGGCGGATGGTCCATGAACGCTACGGCACTCGGGACGAAACGGGGTCACCAGTGGATAAGATTACGAAATTTTTCTTGGTGTAACACCTGTGAAAAATCGATTACGTTCAGACGGGAAGAGTGAAATCCGCAGAAAATGTCCCAAGACAACGGCCAGAGAAAAGAGTAAAAGGATTCGATTTTATTAGTGATAGCTTTGTTTTGAATGGTAAAGTTAACAATGGTTTTACTGATGTGGATCGGTTAATTTTGAGTACATATCTTAAATGCAGGATATTGTTCGATCTAGAGTTTTTAATAAGGACGTTTTTATTTAGCCAAAGAAGTTGATGTTCATGGGTTAGTTTTTCCAAATTAAATTCGCCTTTATGATATTATGAATCCAAATTACATACAAAAGTTACTTTTATTATTATTATTATTTATTTTTTGCCAAAATAATAAAAGATAACATTACAGCTTATTGTAAACTGTTCTATTTCTATCAAAGTCAATCAAAACTTTAAAATCGAAGTTCTAATTTAAGTATATGATATCCGGTTGGAAGGCTTTTGACTAGGAGGATTTAATATCTGATTTTGAAATTATGAATAAAATACACAATGGTTTATTATTTCCAAATAACGTTAATATGGTAAAACTGTTAATAAAGCTGTAGATAGGCAATTAAGTAATATGAAAAGCAATAAATAATTCAAAATAAAATAGCATATCACCACTGCTGATTTCAAAAGCTATATACTCTGCTAGTTCTTAACCAATTTAAATTATTTTCTTGTTATTTTGTCGGAAATTAAAAAAAAAAAAAAAGTATTTATTTATTTATAAATTAAGAGATAGGATTTTTCTAAATTCGTTGTTCGGGTTCTATGCTTCTTGAAACATAAGCCCTCAAATTTTTAAAGGGGTAATTTTTTTGGTCGATTACAAAGGTTTATTATTGAAATTCCAAATTAATTGATTGCTAATTAATCTTACGCATATTTTGGTTGCTTTAATTATTGCTGATAGATTACGCTTATTTCACAATGATGAACGAAATTATTTTTAAGATGTAATGATTTGTAATGTTTTATTTTTTTTAATACATGAGTAAGTTCCGACCGAACGATAAGGATATTCGGTCGTCAATGCAATTACAGTCTGAAGATTTTGAACAAAAATAGTTATCTTGTGGTCGGGTCGTTCAATTCATGATCGGGTTATATAAATTTAAACCTGAAACATGTTTTTTTTAATTTTTTTCTTACCCTCTGACTTTATTTACAATAAATACATATTTACTTCTTAACCTATTAATGTACACTACTATAGCTAATATATTCTACGGCTTAGACCTCGTTTTGCCCGAAGGCAACCTGGGCTATGATGATTCATAACCACGACCATAGGGCACTTCGGGATGTTAATGATCTGAAAAATGGCACTTAGTTTTTTCTTAAGATATTAAACCGAAAGTGTGAGTAGATTGATATCAATTCATTTTTTGATGAAAACAGTCGGATGGGGATGAATCAAAAAAAAAAAAAAAAATTAGACCTTTATCAGTAATAATGATAAGTTTTTCTTATTAGTGTGATATTTTTAAATACCGCACTCCCTACCAACTTCTCCATCATATATATTCTACCGTCAAAAATGTTTCTAGCGTTATTGCTATTTGTTTTATTTAATGTACCTTAATGCTGTAGTGGCTAATCGGACGATTTACAGCTGGAGTCCTAAATTTTGCCTACCCATGTATATTAGGATAGGGATCTTTAACGAGTAATTGTCATCGCAAAGGCTCGGGACCACCTTTTAACGTCCCTCCGAAGGATGGCATAACTAAGGGGTTTTTTACTCCCATTAAAAAATCCTATGGCCACCTGTGGGTTTGAACCCGGGACTTAGGGCATAGGAGGCTGTTATGCTAACCACTATGCTACAGGGTAACCCCATTTCTATCATTATAAATTCATCTTATTTTGAGCAATATTGAAGATAGTGAAGTTAAAAAAAATATATATCAAAGAAAATACAAAATGAAGGCCAAGGATAAAAGACACGAACTATTGTACATTGAGGTTGTTTTAGTAAATATCGTGAGCGCTACAATTTACCGTTGAATAAATATTTAGTAAAAATAGATTATCCATTGTTTTGTTTATTTTTAGTTTTAATAAATAAATCCTTGTAGTATAAATAGATACAGGCTATTGCTTAAAAGTTATTTCTCCAAACTATCTTTTTTCAGCAATGATAAGTCAACAGAATTTCAGTATATTTTAACGTTTTTTTTACTAGATATATAATTAAGTATACAAAATAAATGAAATTAAATTAACACAAAGTTTAGTCTTGAGGTTTAAAGAAACCTTATACTTGTCAAGTTTATTGAATATAGAGTTTTGAAAATAAATCTTCGGTTGGTAGGAAAGAAATTTCACTCTTTTAGATATTAATCTTCGAAATGTGGCCATCCGAAGGAGAAAATATTGTATTAATACATCTTCTCTTTCTGCGCATAATTTGCTTAGTCAGGCATTTACCAACACTTACAGGTTTATAAATAATTATTTGATGGTGAACTTGGTTTGGTATAAATAACACACCAATAAGGAAAACTAATTATATTTGTGCACCGAAGTTTTGAGTAACAAGAGAATCAATATAACAACCAATACAATTAAAAGAAGAAAAAATAAGTTGAATACAATAATATGATGACAGTAATAAAATATCGAAAAACAAAACAAAATTAAAATAGAATATTTGAAGTCTATAATGAGAAATAAGTAGTCTTCTTCTAAACCTAGTTGAAAGTATACTAAATAAACTAGTCTTCTAACATTGTCATTTTAATTTTATATTTGTTTCGAAATTTTATAATCATTTTAATTTAATTTTATGTTTGTTTCCATATTTATTGAAGGTAATAAAATACACAAACTAAATAAAAAGGAAAATTTCAAAATATAATAAATACCTAGAATATGTTTAAAGTTTTCCTTATTTTATTCCTTTTTTTTTTTTCGTCGCACGACAGGTCGTGTAGGCCCTTGGCCGCGCGGTGTAATCTGCTGGGAGAACAACTTGGGTTTCTTGATGATATACCTTATATAGGATATGATCGTCATTCCTTACTCCTATGTTATATTATATGTTAAAATATGTTTGCTTAACTTCAAAGGCCTATCCATACCTAGGGTATGGAGAGCCTCCTGGGGCAGACCTAGCCTCTAAAAAGTGGGTTCCCAAATTGGGGAAAAAACCTGGCGCTGAGCGTGATCGCCGTTGTCATTGCACGGCCGTTGTCCTATAACAGTACGAAATGTACTGAGCCCAAGAACCTTGATGGGTTGTGAGGTAAGGTTGTTTTTTCCATGTTTTATTTCTGTCATTTTTTTATTGTATCCAACTAATTATTATTTTTCTTTTAATTGTATTGGTTGTATTATCTTTAGCCCTAATGAAGGCCCACAAAGTAAGCCGAAATTTCGGCCACCAAATATAATACGTTTTCCTCATTATTGAGTTATTTCTTGATGACAGCATTCGAAATTTGCGTTTATACAAAAATTAACAAATGTCAAGAGAAAAAATAAATTTTAACTAATAAGGTATAAAATAAACTAAGGTACAGGTATAAAAATAAGGCAACTTTAAGCTTATTATATTTTAAAATTTTCCTTTTATTTAGTCAGAAATATTTCATAAAAACCTCAGAATCCAGACGAGTTAAAACTTTATTCATTATTAATATCCAGAAACCTATTGATGAGTGCAATCAACTGGTTGATGATTTTTACGTAACACTATATTCCTAAATAAATTTTACCAAACCACTGTAGAATATCTGTAATTCATGGTAATTTTTGATTTCATGATTTAATTTTTCTGCTTGTGCCAAAGTTTCGTTTTTAATTTTTTCTTGCAATTGTGAAAAATATAAGCTCAATGGAATACAAATCCATGGCAGAGTTTCTAATCTTATTTTATTTGGGTCAACGGTTTTATTAGTAATTCGTAAAATCATTGATAATTGGGACTGCTAACTCACGTACAGAACGGCTATCGGGGCATGTTGTCCTCTTCTTTCCCAAGATACCGCTCGTTTATAAATAAACGCGGACAAGGATTCCTATAGATGAAAACAGGTAGGTTCGCCTCCTGTTTGGTTATTTGTGTTAATTGTGTGTTCACGTTTGAGAAAGTTCCGAAAGAAATAATATGACCGAACGAGGAAATGAAAGAAGTAAGCTATTTCATAACATTTTTTATTAACTTTATTGTTGCACTTCTAGTGTTTTGTATCTCTTTGGAACCAATTTGTTCTAAATTAGAGTTGATGAAATATATTAGTATATGAAAAGTATAATAATCCATCTTTTGGCTAAAGATCGATCTATTTAGCTATGTAAAATTTTTACTTTCACTTTGCTATATATAAAATATACAGTGAAGTGAAAGTATTGCGATCGTGAAAATTTTCGGAAGATCTTACATCCATAACAGACAGAGCTTCGATGCATAGCATCAAAACAAACATGGTCAATTTGATTTGCGTTTCTTCCATCCGGTGTGCGCTATGCCTGTGAATATTTTAATGTGGAAGTACAGTGCTCATTACAACCGATATTTTGGATACTGCGAATTGGAGTCTTTCACTGTTATCGTATTGTGTAGACTATGGTTTCCAATAGTTGTCTTGTATACTTCTCCCTTTCCGATTTTGGCATTGAGACCCCCTGCAATGATCTTTATATCATAATGGGGACAAGAATCGTATGCTCTCTCTATTGTTGAACCGAAACCCTATTTGGTTTCTTCATCTTTATCTTCTGAAGGTGCACGCACCTTAATTATGCTTGTATTAAATAGTGTACCTCGTAATATTATCTGACTGGCTGGAACTCAATTACTGCATTACGATATTTTGACGTAAGCAGAAAAGCACATAGTTGCTGTGCATTTCTGCTTAGGTCCACCGTAGTATATTGTGATGTCTTTCTTTTGCAGCATTCCCAGTCATAACCATCGGAGGTCTTGAAGAGCTACTATACCAAAATTGTATTTAATGCACTTTAGTCTGAGCTCATTCAAAGGCACCAAGTCGAGTTAACTTGGCCTTGACTCAATTTACATGTTACTAATCTGTATATATTGATGTGTCTATTTGACGTAATCCGGGTCGTTGCTGTAAGTCAGTCAAGAATACGAGGCATCATTGTTGAGTTTTTATAACGGTAGACTTTTTTATGTGGACGGGATATTAGCCCCATGCCATAACCCTCCTCTTTTTACGGACTTAGGACCGACTATGATCGCTGACTGCATAGGAACTTTCACTGGCAGAGTTACTATAGATTATTAAAGCAACACTTTTTATCTTACCTTGCGTATTTTATTGCTCGTGAAACAAGGATTAAAATGACAAAAATATTTGCTTAGTTGTCTGTCATTTTATCATTTTCAGGTATTTTTCGTCTATAAAGTTGATTTCTATCTGAGCAGTCCGATATTATTGACGGCTGGTAGTTACCATTTTGTTATTTTCTTGTCAAATGATATTTGACAAATATTTTGTCCACTAAATTTTTTCCAAAAACCAACTCCCTCCCCCAAAAAAAAAAATAATACAAACTCTAGTAAAGACCATTCAACATTTTCCAATTAGACTTTTTTTAGTATGATTCAGGATGATTTTGTGGCTAAAAATATTTCGTGTGATAAAGAGGTTTTTTGTTTGCAATAAGAAATATATTGTTTGTTGAGCCTAAAATATCGTTCAAGGCGATTGATATTTTTTAGTGCAAGGTAAAATATGTTGAGAAACTTGTGGTTAGCAACCATTGCCTGTAAGGACCATCGCACAATAATTCAGACACCCGATTCCCGGCTAAAGTAATTCACTTTTCAGCCTCCAAAACTTATCCAATGATAATTTAACTAATTAATTCTGGAAAGTATCAATTCATTTCATTGGAAGAGATCATTATTTTATGTAATGTTTATATTTAATGTTGCTCAAAGTGATAACCTTGAGCTTTTAAGACAGGCTCGGCATCTTTTATCCATTGCAGAAGTGGCCTAACGGTACTGGATATGGGATGTTTCTCAAGTTTCCATTATCATTCTAATAAAAGATGTCATTGAAGGCTTGCTAAAATGAATATCTAGCTTGTCTAGATAAAATGATCTGCCCTTCAGATCTTATGGGATTGACCGCTATCCCCGAAACCCGCTGATGTACCTTTATTTCCTCCAAAAGAATATTATAACTACGAAAAAAAGAATATAAAAAAAGGTTATAATATCTTTATAGTTGTGTTAATTTTTTTAAAGTTTCCGAAATTTGGATTCCATTTCAATAGGAATAGTCGCCATAGACTACATGTATAAAGAAGCCTAGCTATTATGAAATTTAGGTTATAGGAAAATTTTATTATGTATATTTTGATACTATTCTTTACTGTGTGACTCGTTAGATGAAGTTTCGTCTTGAAAAGTTTCTCGTTATATGTATCCTTTAGTACGTGTTAAGCCCAAACAATTTTTATTTATCATTTATTGAAATCTACAACTATATTTTTTAATGTAACAAGTAAATATTCTGTTGGTCAAAAAGCAAAAAATGACGTAAAATTAATAGAAATATCCTAAAATTTAAAACTTATACAATTAAGGTATTTATTCAAATACCTTGTAAAGAAATCAAATATTTTTACTTTCACTTACTATATGAAATATATAGTAAGAGAAAGTATTGTGATCGTGAACATTTTTAAATTTTAGTTTTCAACGGAAATACAAGTTTTGAGGATCCCTAAGTCCAAATAACCATATCCCGAAAAAGAGGTGTGTGTGTGAGTGTAAGCCCGTGTGTGTGCGGTAAGTCTAGCACGAAAATGAAAAGTTGTAAGAAATTGAAATTACATATTTAATTAAAACTATGTAAGGTTTACGGATGTTACTGCAACTTTTTTGCAAGTGCCACGTCATACTACGCATTTACGTTATTTACGATTTTACGTCTTTACGATTCAAAAACGGCTCTAGCGATATTAAATGATGTAAAATTTAATTGGCTTTAATTTCATTTAGGTTTCGTTCTGATTGAAGTAGTCTGATAAGGCTTAAATGCCGATATTTTAATTTTCTTATAATTATTAAAATAAATAAATATATATTCCTCCAAAGTTCATTTGATTTTGTAGATTCTATAAAAATAACCATTGCTTATTGTTATCATTGATGAAAAACAGGTAAATATATAAGATGAACGAATTCGATATTTAACTAAAGGGGAAGAAAGACTGCGACAAATGTGTTTTTAATGCAATTTTTTGCAATTTTTACATAAGTAAAATACATGTATAATAACCGTTGGAAAGCTAGAAATTTTAGAAAAAAATATTATCTTATACACAAAATTGTAAAAGTTAATAAAGAGTGATGAAAGGCAGATAAAACTGATTGTTTTATTGTTTATTCGTTTAACTTTATGCTACTATGGCTAATCGGACGTTGCTACAGTGGGAGTCCTAAATTTTGCCTATCCAGGTTTTATTAGGATAGGAATCTTTAACGAGTACCTGACATCGCACAGGCTCGGGACCACCTTTTAACGTCCTCTCCGAAGGACGGCATAACTAAGGATTTTTTTCTCCCATTAGAAAATCCTAGGGCCACCCGCGATCTTTGGCATAGAAAGCTGTTATGCTAGCAACTACGCTATGGGTGACCCCCTGATTGTTTTAAATAATGATATAATCGATTTTTTAATCAAACACCTGTTTCTATAAAAATTCAATTTAATTGATTCTTTATTAGTTTCAGTAATTTTCATCTCTAACTGTATTTGAATATTCTTTAATCGATTTTAACAACGGAGGTAAATGAAAGTCGCGTGTTGCCTGCACTAGATTTTTTCATATTTTTTCGAAATGTTACAAAATGGCCAATTTTAAGGTCGTGATTGTAAACAGTAGCTATAAACACAAGCATTTATATCATTTAGAATGTTAAATTTCTCCGAGTAGGGAGTGTGATTTTTATCAAAAGCCGAAGCTTCACAAATAATTTACGTCAGGTTTTTTTTTTTAAACATTTTATTGATGTTTACAACTGTACTTAAAATAATAAAATAAGTAAATGGGCTAATTTACAATTATGGGCTTGAAAATGTATTGTGAAAAACTACCCTTTGAAAGCACTTCAATGTCAATTTTATTTAGTAGTTCTCGAGGCCATCGTCTTTTCAATCGCCTCGGAGGGTTGTCAAGAATAGATTGGAATGTTAGGTTAATTTAAAATTATTCCTCATTAAAAGAACATCGTCTACGGACCACTAGTTGTGAACTACTGTACTAAAGGATAAAGAACATATAAAATACTGTTAATTTCACAAATGATTTAGAAATACTTTTATTTATTGGTACAATTGAAAATAAATTAAATGATTGGAGGATGTCAGTGGGTAGATGTTCGTACGTGACACGGTTTTGCATTTTCAGTCCTTTCCTAACTTCCTCTAAAGTTTTCGGCTCCCCGAAGTGCACCCCTTAAATTCCTAATTTGCGCTGACCTACGGTAGTGCCGCTGGACCCTAGGTTAATATCGCCGAGGTGGTGGTGGGCGAAACAAAAATATTCGAGGAAGGAGAGGTGGTAGCTGAGAGGCAGATAACGCGGAGCGATGGAGGTGGCACCGCCCAGGGCTTGGAGGCCGTCCGCTCTGCCGGTCAGCGAGTTCATCACCTCTCTCAAGAACTTCCACAGTGAGTTTTTTCTTAATTAAATTATCTTCCAAAGCTAAATAAAAGTATTGTTACTTCCCCTTACCTATATATGGAATATATAGTAAGGGAAAGTATTGTGATCGTGAAAATTTTCCAATTCCAGTTTTCAACGAAAATACGCGTTTTAGGGTCTCCTGATTACAAATGACCAAGTCCCGCTAAAATTTCTGTGCGTGTGTATGTTATAACTAGTAAACGCGTAAGTCCTGTGAAACTGAAATTTCATATTTAAGACAACTATACGCCAGAGATGTTACAGAAACATTTTCATCAAAATCAGCTAACCAGAGAAGAGCCACTTTATATCATGCATTTTGCACCGTTTTTCGATTTTCTCAAAAACGGCTCTAACGATTTTGATTTAACTCCCTATTTCGATGTAAAATTAAACTTAAGGATTTTAACCTTACACGTTTTCATTATTATATTGGGTTGTGTCATGTGAAATGTCCGTTTTCAAGGTAAAGGATTTTAATTAAAAATACGATATGAAAACAAGATAATTTTATTCGAAGTATTTACCTTCTTTTTGTACACATTTTTCCCAACGTGACACCAACTTTTTTATCCCCGAACTGAAAAACTCTGAGCTTTGAAGTGAAACGAAATCTTAAAATGCACTTTTCACTTGATCATCATTTTCAAAAAGTTTTCCTTTGACGTAGTTATCTAAATTCCTGAACAGGTGGTAATCTGTTGGAGACAAGTCGGGAGTGTATTGTGGGTGCGGAAGAACTTCGTAGCCCAGTTCTTTCAATTTTTGCACGGTATGTTTTGAAGCATGCTGCTAAGATAATTTTATTCGAAGTATTTACCTTCTTTTTCTACACATTTTTCCCAACGTGACACCAACTTTTTTATCCCCGAACTGAAAAACTCTGAGCTTTGAGGAGAAAGAAAATCTGAAAACGCACTTTTCACTTGATCATCATTTTCAAAAAGTTTTCCTTTGACGAAGTTGTCTAAATTCCTAACAGGAGGTAATCTGTTGGGGACAGGAGAATATGGTGGGTGCGGAAGAACTTCGTAGCCCAGTTAGTTCGTAGCAGGTCTCAAGGCGTTTCAATTGCTGCGGCTCAGTGAGATCATAAGGTACCCATGTATCGAGCTTTTTTACTTTCCCAATACACTTTAAATGTCTGGAAACGGTAGATGCACTTGCATTTAGTTGTGCTGAGAGTCCTTAACTGTATGTTTGAGGACATCGTTGTCTATTACGGACGGAGGTCTTCCTCGGGGAGAGTTTTTCAAGTCGGTATCCCCAGCTGAAAACTTAGCAAACCAACGGCGAATGTTCCGTTCATTAACACTCCCTTCCCCAAACGCCTTGCAAATATTTCTAGCGGCCGAGTTACTGCTGCTGAATGGTCGAGTTTAAACTCGTAAAAAAATATTACTCGAAAATCGCGTGTTTCCATGTTCGTATTTGGAGGTATACTAAAAAGTGGGTAATTGATTGGAAAGCTAATGTTTATAATAAAAAGGTAGAGGATTAGTAACTGGTTACTTTAAATATGTAAACATTCGGAAGAAAACAAGAGAGACCTGCAAAATCCTTTATGTATTTCAGAAACTATAAAAACGGACATTTCATGTGAAACAACCCAATACATGTTTTCTATCTATTTCATTCTGAACTCATAAAATATCGATTTGATTCACGTTTACGTTTTAAAGCAATAATATAAATATATCTGTTCGTTATTATTTGAAATAAGTAATATTATAGCTACATTGTAGAGAACTTTTTTTGAAAATTTGATAAATAATGCATGAAAAATATTTCAGCGATAATTAAAAAAATCAATCGAAATAGTTTGGAAATTTTAATAATGCAACTTATTTTTGTGGTAGAGAATATATGTAGGTATGGAATATATAGTTTTCATATCCATGGTATATAACTTCATTAAATATAAAATTTCATTTTCCTACTACTTTGCGGTTCTGAGTTAGGCTTTACCATGCACAAAAACACACACATATTGATTAGTTTGCAAGATTTAGTTATTTGGATCTGGAAAATTAGGATGTTTTTCCTTTACTATATTTTATATATAAAGGTCAGTGAAGGTGAACATTAACAAAACGAAATATATACATCTACCTATGAATAAAGTGTATATAGAAAGCAGTTTGGTTAAAGCTCCAACTGCCTGCTAATGTCAGTCATTTTAACGGTGGAGTGGACTCCAGAGAACTATGACACCACGGTTTTTACACCGTTTAAACCTTTAATTTACTATCTAGGCAGAGTAAAAATTACATGCCATTCCACTTTATGTCAAATAGAGTTTGAATTGGGTCCTTTTAGCTTAGGAAGATCGCTTAAGATTATACTACAACTTTACTATTTCGGCAATAAATTATTTGATTACTAAGTTTAATTTGTCCCAGTCCCGACGGGACTTTGATTAGAGTGTAATTAAATGGGGATTCACTCACAGCCTCTCCCCCGGGCATGTGAGACCCGTCAGCCAAATGGTGGCCACTCACAAAATTAGGTGTAGGGAGTGCTGACCCTACACTACACAATGCATCGAGAAACGTGAGTGTAATCTCCCAGGAGACTACACGGGGAGGCCTAGGGCCTACACGGCCTGTTGCGCCACTGGAAGAAGAAGAAGAAGTTTAATTTAGATTAATTAAAGATATTCCATCAGGATATACATATTTATCTCTATATTCGAAAAAAAACGGAGTTACAAGCGTATATATAGGCAAGATTTCACTTGTTTCTTTTATTTTCTTTGTTTATCGCTCTTCCCTGGTTTCAAAACTCTATACATATCTTCAAAATAACTCTATACATATCTTCTATATCTTCAAAAATAACGGGGTTTAAAGCGTATATATATATATATATATATATATATATATATATATATATATATATATTTTTTTTTTTTTTTTTTTTTTTTTTTGGCTAGGTGTTGGGATCATCGTTGCATGCCTTATTATTTTTGTGGCGAATTAAAAAAAAAATGGTTCAGTAGTTTCGGAGACGTACGTGTACGGCGGACAAATTGATCTTTATTTAATTCGTAATTCGGGTTCTACGCAATTTGTAACCTAAGCTTTCAATTTGTTTGGCCGATTACAAAGGTTAATTATTGTAAATAATAATAAAAAAAAAAAAAAAAAAAAAGTAACACGGAAAAACAATAGATTATGGATAGTCTATCTATTTTATAATCGACTGTTTTTTATTTTATTTTTTTGCTAAGTCAAGGAGAAATTGAGTTTGCAGACGAATTATTGATGAAGTATAAAATGTAATGCAAGAAAGGATTAATCTATAAAAAAAAACTTATTTTTAATCATCTATGACTTTAGCATTGTACTGTTTCACATGTGCCTCAAGTATCTAGAAAAATTTTAAAAAAAAATAACATTCCAATGTACTAAAGACACGAATGATTTTTGTCATATTTTATCCATCACTAGTTTTTCAAATTTTATTTTGTTGGTAAGCGAGAAATGGGTCTCTAAGACAATTAGATTATTCCCCAAATATTTAAAAAAATCATTCAATAACTTTAAAAAAAAAAAATATTTAATTTAGTCATTAGCAATTATAGCAACATTTTCCTTCTGTTTAATTTCCTAGAGAAATAACTTTTGAAATCAAGTCAATTGTCCATTAAAGTTCTGATAAGAAACTGTCGTCAAATTTTCGACCCAACAACACCAACATACTTAGAGTACACATTAAAACAATTTTTAAAAACCCGGCAAAACAAAAATGCTCAATAATTGTTTTTATCATTATCAACGAAAATTAATTAACAATAAATTTAATTTAAATTAATAGGATATGGCATCATATTTCTTTGATTTAGGTCAATAAACCTGCAATCAATTAGTGTTTATCGTAGCTAAGTTCAATCAGATATATTAATCACACATCTTTATTAGATACCTATGTGCAAATACATTCTTTGAATAGAATATTTTTTTTTATTGAGTAACTAGCTGGATTAAAAGAATAATTCATGTAATATTCTGGTCGGTAATAAAACTGGGCTTTGCTCATTTCTGATGAGAAACATTAATTTAATACAGTTTCCCTTTCTGGACAACGAACATGGGTTTTATCATTTGACCTCTTGGAATGCGATGGAGAGTGGAAAATTTAGAATTTAAAACATAACTCATTTTGAAGTGACCAGTGTATTGAACTCTAATAAAATTTGGAAACTAGATAACCAAGCGTCTAAAAGAAATTTCAACTTTTTTTTTTTTCATTAATCAGACAGTAGAAACATAGCTATCCAAGTTCAATACGCCGTATCTTTGACGATGATGACCCATTTTGATGATTTAGGTTTCTTTTATAGGCAATAAAGATTGCTCTTCGTTATGTTTTCTCGGGGATGTATAACATTTATCAATATTTAAACCGGTGGGAGAATACTTCAGGGAAAATCTTCAAAGCTACTGTCACTCTAGAATAAACACAGAAATAAGTTTTAGGGCTACTCGGTCTAGCACGTTATTGTTTTTAATTAACGGCATCTGAAGTAATTTTCCAAAGGATGGCTCAATCCTTGGTTTTTATGAAGCAGAAACAATTGGAACCCTAGCGTTCGTCGTATTTTTTTACGAAATCTGGCACTTCTATTTTCTGTTTGGACCAAAATCTCTTTTAAATGAACGGCCCTGTACAATGCACAAGCTGCCAAAAAGACCTATTTGTCACACCAATACGTTGTTCGCTTCTGAAGGAAACTATGATTCCGTAATGTCTTTGAATCGGTCTGGTGATGATTGTGTACTCACAAATTTTATTGTTATTTGTTAATTAAAATTAAAACATATTAAATAACTAAAAAGTTTGTAATTTGTTAATTAAAACACTCCTTATTAACTTTTACAAGCTTGGTATTAGATAATATTTTTCTAAATCTTTAGCATTCCCCAGATATATTATACATTCTTATGTCCAAAAACAAAATATTGCATTAAAAAATATTATGCAGCTTTCTTATTTAGTTGGATATAAAATTCGTTCAACTTATATATTTACCTGTTTTTTTTATCAATAACAACAAGATGACTTAATTATTTTTACTGAATCTACAAAATTAAATGGACTTTGGAGAAAGAAAATTTAAAATATCGGTATTTAAACCCAGTCAGACTATTTCAATCAGAATGAAACCTACATGGTATGAAAGCCCATTAAATTTTACATCGATGTAGCGGGTTTTAATCAAAATCGTTGGAGCCGATACGTTGAAAACTTAAATTCGAAAATTTTCAAGATCGCAATAATATCCCTTACTTTGCATTTCTTATACATTCGTAAATATCAATAAATATTTTTGCATTTATCTTCTTATTAATGTTTTGTAAAAAAAAAAAAACACAAAAACTTCTGTTCTTTACATACAGTTCTCTTGTTGACCCTACTATCCTCTGCTGCTTGCTGTTCGGCAGAAGGTCTCGGTGGTTATTGTCCTGTCCAACTGCACCTTATTTCTCTGGTGGGCTCCCCTCGACGGGAAATTGTAATAATAATAATTCTTATTTATTCTGAGAGAGAAAGTGGATTTAAGTCTGGAGTCCTAAAATGAAACAATTGAATTTAACTAATAAAATGAACAAATAAATTACTCAAAAAATCAATTCTAGTAAAAATTTAAAAACAACATAAAATGTATGTTAACATGAGAACAGAAAAATAAGATATAAGTAACAAATTTAGTACGATTAAAAAAAAAATATACCGTTAAAAAAAATTAGAAAATTATATTCTTCAGAATGTTTGCAAAACAATTTATTCTTACATCTTTGAAAAAAATATCGTTTTATCATATAATTTAAGTCTGCAAGTTAAAAATTAAATAAATAAATAAACTTTGGTATATTTTACGTAATACTTTACGCTCTCAGCCATTCCGGAGTCATTCACACGACACGGACAGAGACCATGCCTTATATCCATGTGTGACCACAAGGCGTATTAGAATCTTGTAATCTGTGAGCTTAGCTCGGCGTGTGAGACCCGGAAACTTCACGGTCTCCTCTGCTTAGAAGTTTAGCTCTTGTCAGTTATGCGTATTTTTTTTTTCAGCTTTCATACCTTATGTTATTATGACGTCAAAATACTTAAATTCGAGAGATGAATCCAATCCTTGCAAGCCAAAATCATTCTAAAACTTTTCGTTGTCCTTACTTTTTTAGCAATAAACTCATTCATAGAGACCTGAATATCCCACTAATAGCAGAAATAGCCCAAAAAAAGACACAGCGCCTATCATTCCAAATTACCCGCCCATACAAACCGCTTGTCCGTATCCTTTTATCGACATCAATTCCCGGTAATCCTCCGAGGCGTCTGAAAAGGTGGCCTCGATACCTGCTAATCAAATGAACATTGAATTGCTACCACTGGGTAGATTCTTCTCATGACTTTTTCAAACCAATTTTCTCTGAATAGCTCATTTACTTATTGTATTGTGTACAATTTTAAATTTCAATAATTTTTTTTTTTTTTAATTTAGGCATACTGGAAAATAACTATATCTAGTTTAGAGGGTTGTCTTTTCGCTGCATGGCCATCCTTTATATGACATATCTACCCTTTTTGAGTATGATTTTATTTTTTATCACATTTGAGGAAAAAATCTTACTTTTATCCGATATGTCATAGTGCTGAATATGGAAGAAAAATGTCTACTAGTTATGTTGTTATAGCTTTCTTTACTATTCCGCTATGGTACACAAGGAAAACATATTCAATTTAACATCAGCGACAACCATTACTGCAATACTTCGGTACGGTAGCATCGAGACCTCAAAAGCCTTTAGGTGCCATGCCCTTCATACCGATGTCGATAACGAACAACATGCATACAGACATGTTAATTCGATCCCTGAAACCTAAAACAATAGGCGAATTAGATTTTTGGAATCTGAGGGAATAACATTTTTCCTCTATAACTTTCATTCTATTAAGTAATAAATTGTTTGGTTGAACCATTCATTACAAACGAACTAAGGCTAATGAAGCGGAAAAAAAATATTCCTTCAAGTATGAACTCGGTATTGTTAAATATGTGTATCTAATATAAGTAGTATACTCAAAATGTTTCTTTAATTTTAAGTATATATGTTGTTAGTACAGAGGTCTCATTTGTGACTAGTTGCTTATCTGTGGTTTGAAAAAAGTTTCTTGTTTTGATCCATTTTTTGTTCGATTAAATAAACTAGGTCTGTGTCAAATTAAGTTCAAAGATACGATAAATACCCGATTCTCGCTTGTTTTTCAAGATCTAGCTGCATTACTAAAAGTAATTTAGGTTTTTAATTTTTGGGAGCCTATGACGCTGGCTATTTAGTTCCGTGGAGGCCATAGCGCGATTCACGATAATAAATTGTAGGGTAGGTTCATAACTTTTTATGTCTATGTTAACGGTTCGCCATAACTTGGCTGACAGACATCACAATTCGTAAAGGCTTTGACTGAATTAGTTGTTTAAAAGTCTATTTCGTTCGAGGATTCGAATTCACAACCTTTAGCTTAGTACACTAGTGCGATAGCTAAACAGACACCAGTGTTTACGCCACTTATTTCATTTGTCCTCATATTTTATTATGGTCTCTAAATTCCTCAGAAACTTTCTTCAATCATTATTTGTATTTCTTATCTAGTGTTTCGGATTATATCTATAAATAAAAAAAACATATGTTCTGTACAGTTGGAACGGAGTGCGTTAAAAAGTGATTAGTACCTAATTGTTATTACCTAACCATTATACCTTTTACCTTGTTTTTTCATATTTACCTTATACCTTGTACCAGGTTTACCTATAAAGCATTTTAGAAATTACTCATTTATTTATTTCTGCGATCATCAACTTATCTATTCGGCTATACATACATTAATATCAAGATACAAATCTGTGAATCAGCTTAGCTACCAGGCACAGCGAAAGGAAATCCTTATGACGACCCCGCTGGCTCCAACAACCAGATCTCCTAATTTTAGGTTTATTATTGTCCTTGATGAACGTTTGACCAAGGAAAAAAAAACCTAAAAATTTGAGGGCATACGTCTTTACATATATAGATTCTAAAAATCGACAAAACAATCTTTGATAACTTATTGTTGTTTTATTGTATAGGTAAATAACTTCGGGTACAAATCCTAGTCCGCGAAGGGCTTTTCCAAGCACGTGATTAAAAAGGGTCTTCCTGCCCAGCCTCTCCCTCAGGTATTTGAGACCCGTCAGCCAACTGATGTACACTAAAAAAAATAGGTGAAGGGAGAGATGACCTTATACTATAAATAATCGAAAATTGCGTTGTAGAACCTAAGGATTACATCGCGTGGTCAAGGATCTAATCGTGTCGCGCCATCGAAGAAAAAATAATTCATGTTTCACTACTCTCATACACTGCTATCATGAGATGTTTAATTATTAAAATATTCGAAAACTGTACATATTGTTGTTCGTTTTAGATCATTAATTATTAAATCATAATATTAAATTAATACATTTTTTGATTCAGACTAATTAGAATGACATGTTACTCATATTTTACATTGCCTGAAACCCAAATCAGTAACAAAAGCGGAAAGGCAATGTTGTTTGTTTATTTATTTAACCTCACTTTATGCTACTGTGGCTAATCGGACGATTCTACAGTGGGAGTCCTAAATTTTGCCTATCCAGGTTTAATTAGGATAGGGATCTTTAACGAGTACCTGACAACGCACAGGCTCGGGACCACCTTTTAACGTCCCCTTCGAAGGACAAGGCATAGCTAAGGATTTTTTACTCCCATTAAAAAATTCTAGGACCACTTGCGGGTTTGAATCCGTGACCTTTGGCATAGGAGGCTGTTATACTAGCCACCCAGCTACAAGTGATCCCGTGGAAAGGAAATTCTTTATGCATTGCATATACCTGCAATTATTTTTGACAACCCTTTAGATGTAATAAAACATTGCGTAATAATTTGCAGAGTTTTTATTATATATTAGCAGAAAAGTAAAACAATTATTTATAGATAACCATGCCTGATAAAATTAGCTGTTATGGAAAGAGATTACCATCCGGGAGCTGCCTTCATAATCTGCCACCTCTAAATATTTTACGGTGAAACCTCAACGAATCCTAAAGCGGAGGAAATTCATGAATGATTTATCTGTAAGATAAAGGGGATGGCATTACGTAAGGGAAGGATCTGATGCAACAAAGATGTCTCCTGTGAGGTTTTAATGAGAGCACGTGTGCCTGCCTCTTTGGCTTAAATGATATAATTATAAAAGAATTCTTCTAACTTGGCAAACCCTCACGGCGCGGACTATACTTCCTTGTTTGTAAGCGAAAAAAAGATTCTTGGCCGTTGACAATGTTAGGTGATGTAGCAGTTGGCAATGGGCTAAATATGTGAAGTGTCCATCGGCGTTAGAATATCTTCTAATGATTTGCTTTATAAGCTGCTTCAGACGCTCTGTACCATATGCTTTTTAGTTATGTATTAACGTTAGACTTACTCTATACGTAATCTTATCTAAAATCAATTAGCAATGCTCTCATTTTCGCTCACATAGGTTTATATCATTTGGGGCAGATAAAAAATAGCAGACAAGTAATGCTATATTAAGGAAAATAATTGTTGCTTCTTTGATACAAAGATGTATTTTTCTTAACAATTTTATGTTTTCATTCCTGAAAGTTTACCAAATACAGTAATTCGACTACGGTTTGAGAAGGAACTTTAAATCGTGAAAATTATCTTTTTAATATAATATAGTTAGGAGAAAAGCAATTAAAAAAATTAGGTGCCTGTCAGGAAATAAGGTGTTAATGACTCCTTGTGTGTGTGTGTGTGTGTTTATATATATATATATATATATATATATATATATATATATATATTTTCTTTTAAAGATTTTACAAGTCGCCTCAAGCCTCACACTTTATACAGCCTTACACTTACACATGCAGCAAATACATGTTACTCTTAAGAAATATTTAGAAGCGGGGTTAATGGTGCTTATTGCCTATGTTAGTTTTAAAAAAGCATTATGTTATTATAAAAAAATCTAAAAAAAAAACAAAACCTACACAATTAAATAGATTTAAACTTTTTGCACACACAGACACACAAATATATACAGACAGTATTCGGAAAAAATAACTTATATTTTCAACCAGCTATACCCTCCGTTACGATTTTCAACCTAATTCGTATCATCGTATAGTACGAAAATACTGCTTATATCCTTGATATGCATAATTTATACGAGCGAGTCAGAGAGCAGCGTGGTGTAGTGGATATAGCACTAATCTACTGGTCTCCGGGTCCTGGGTTCGAAACCAAATGTCAGAATAATAATTATTTATTCTGAAATTTATGCAGTAGATTGACCCTGGGGTATGAAGACCAGCTTGGGGCACACCTTGCCTTAATAAAATGGTTGACCAAAATATGGAAAATACCTGGCGGATGAGGTTGATCTAGGCCTAATCATCTCATTGCACTTCCGTTGGACGTGAAACAGTACGATTAGTCTAATAAGTACTGGACCCTATACCCTCCATGGATTGTAGAGGTTTTTATTTGCTAGTTAGTCGCTCAAAACTAAACCAATAAAATAATATTGGTATTGGGTTATATGAAGCGTGTGGTTTGATTATTTATTTGACTGGATTCATGGATTACTAGCGTATTTCCGCCAGTGTTTTTTATTGATCTTATTTATAACTAATTTATACGAATATAGTATTTTTCCTCTAACTTAATTTATTGAAATGAACATTTTAGACAATATACAGTCAGAAGTAAGTTGTTACGTTCGTAACAAGTAAGATCTATATTGGGCTTTGAAACTGTTTTACTAGCAGTCAAAAAACGTCTGATGTCCGAATGATTCAGAAGTTCAGAGGCTAGAGTGATGACAAGCTCGCAATTAAGAAATAAATCCAACTTAACATCTATCAGATGAATTAGACTTTTGATATTCTTTTTTTTTGGCAGACGTGTGAAGAAGCAACACTCCTGACAACTCACAAGAGCTAGAAACTGACTGAGTGGAGATTCCACACGAGAAAGAGATTCCTTATGAATCATCTGATATATTAGACCACATCCATTTGCAATCTTAAGATAGCTCCAACATCCTGGATTTCGTAAGGCGTCAGGAAGCTGAGCTTAGTAAGATTAGGTATCTGTATAACGTCGTATAAACCGACTTACATTTGTAATTAACGTTATAATTTAATTAACTTTGAATGAATCTTATAAATATAGCGAATTAAGTTTTTAAACTTGTAATCTATAACATTATAAGAATAAGGCACAATTAATTAATTTAAATTAAAAATTTAAATTTCTTTGAAGGAGGAATTAAAGAAAAGAAAAGAAAAAAAAATATATATATATATATACATATTTTAATAGCGTGCCCATAATATGGATGGGTATTGAGATATTATAGAGGACCTTTAACTTAATTTTAATTACTCAATGATAATACTACTGTTGATATTGAGAACCCGTGAAAGGCATTATGGCCAAGATTGTGTGGAGAATCTGGCCATTGCCATAATATTGTAATTTAATAATGTTAATTTCGTAAAGAGTGTTATAAAAAAATTGATTTATTTAAAAAAAATATTATTTCAAAATTCAATATGTTGAATTTAAATAATTAACTTTTTGGCTATTAAGACTTTTCTATTCCTCTTGGGGATATCTCTGGGCGATAGTTTTGTAGTGGCGTGAACATTTAAGAAATGTCGAAATCATATTTTTCATATAGTGGTTCGTCTTGAAAAAAAAAAAAAAAATCTACGTTTTTGGTAGTGTAATCTAAATTTTGGTAGTGCGATGAGGAAATTTTGGATTATATTAACTACTAGCTGTGACTCGCAGCTTTGTTCGTGAATATTGCATTTCGTATTAATTTATGTGCGTTTATGGTGAGATTGGCTATAATAAATATCAACTATCAGCTACTCTTTGTTATCATTTAAAGCCCCATCTTGACTTCTTCCTGTCAAATTTACAATAGCAAACCAGTAGAAGTGGTTATACCCATAATCACTTAATATGTAAAAATAATCGTCACAAACCATTTTAAAAAAATAAATAACAATATAGGAACCTACACTCGAAACAGATATGCAACGCAATATGCTTAAAAGGGTCGGTCACCTGTATGTAGTGACCAGCCAGGTGCCCTTAAGATTTTTTAATGAGAGTAAAAAACAACCTTAGTTATGCCCTCCTTCGAAGGGGGCGTAAAATGGTGGTCCCAAGCCTTTGCGACTCAATGAACTCGTTAAAGACCTCTACCCTAACTAAACTTGGCGAGGAAAAAATTAGTCATCATACGATTAACCATAGTAGTACAAAAGTGACGTTAAACGAACAGATAACAACCGTAATATGCTTAAATATATTTGTTATAAATTTTTTGTACCTTTGCTGATACATATCAGATTAAGACAATTTTACGTTTAGGTTGTTCAACCACTTTTTGGGCGAAGATTTTCAAATCCTGCCTTATTGCACTTCTAGGCGGTAAGACGAACCTCCAGGAAAAATTTTATCCTCACAACCATAGTAATTTTTTAGATACCAGAAAATTGAGTGGTATAAATATAGACATACAGCTAATAAAAGTCCTAAATATGCTTAAAATAATAGTTGTATAACCTTCTATACTCCCCAGTAGCCTCATCTCTCTTCGGACCAAATATTTTAGTACCTTATTTTCTAAAACCTTTAGCCGTTGTCTGTCCTTTAAAGTAAGCGGCCACGTTTCACCGTCGGAAGAATAACAGTTTAATAAATTCTAACCGTTAAGTTTTTAGACAGAAGCTAAGTAATTTCGCAACTGAATTATAACACGCATTTCCCGCGTTTAACCAGGACTTTATTTCCTCCTGGATTTTTTTTTTTCGTTATCATTGAACCTAAATACTTAAATTTCTCTACGTGTTCAAAAGTATACCCTGATATATCAATATCACTATGATCGCCACCGTCTCTGCTACAAATCATATATTTTGTCTTTTAGGTGTTTATTTCGAGTCCCATTTCTTTACCGGTTTTTATTAACGGACTTGTATTTAGTTTTTTAGTTTCCGTGTCTTCTTTTAGCAGTACCAAATCATCGGCGTATCCCAGAATCGGAATTTTATCACCCAAATTTAAACCTTCTTAGTACATGTCACTTTTTCTTTGATATATTCTAAAGCGACTTCGTCTGCATCAATTTCTGTTATTATGATTGCTATTAAGAAGTTTTTAAAAGAATATATTTTAAAGTACTTCCGCGTAAATGACATTTTTAGTTTTATTTTCTTGTGGCAGAAGAATATACTGATTTTCTCCGCAACCCGATCTCGACGTAAATCTATTCCTACGTGTTTAAATGGAAAAATATAAATTAACGGGAAATTGAATTATTTAAAAATAAAAGGCAAGGTTTTTTTTTTTCACCCAAATTTTTCCCGTTTTTTCCCAGATTTTCGACTGATTCTTCGGTCCTATTGGTCGCAGCGTGATGTTATATAGCCTATGACCTTCCTCGATAAATGGACTATCCAACACAAAAATTTTTCAATTAGAACCAGTAGTTTCTGAGATTAGGGCGTTCAAATAAACAAACAAACAAACTCTTCAGCTTTATAATATTAGTATAGATTGAAATGAGCTTAAAAATTCTAAATAAATATTATTTTATTTACATAAAGCGACGGACGTCTGTCTTTATGAAAACTTGCTATTTAGCAGCATGGATGAGAGAACTGAAAAAGGGACTGTTAAAAGTTATCTGCCCATAGGCGCCAGGTCCACAAAATTGGTTTGGAGCTAAGTTTAACAAGTAATGTGAGTTATAAGGGAAATGCAAGATTTCTAACGTTGTTATGTAAATGAGTAAAGTAATTTAAGAAATTTATTTATTTATTGACGGGCAGCTACGCCCATTTTACAAGAATAGAAACAGAAAAAAAAATGAAAAATAAAATAAAAAATACGAATTCGGTGAGTACTAACAAACAGAAATATAGAATAATACAATAAATATAGAATAATACAATGAGTATTGACAAATATAGTAAATATTGAATAGTACAATTTTAACAATAATAATATATTTTAACAATAATTTCTGCAATAAACCTTCAGTTTCTGTTTACCGCTAGCTTGATTATCTTTTGTGTTACTCCATTAGTCGGACATAAGATCACAATATTTTCACGGTGAAATGAATGATCAACAATATTCTTCGCTCATTCAATTAAAACTGAACATATATACTATCTGTTCCACGCCATTTTATTTTACCACCACTATCATTTCCTAGATTTCACTCACAGAAACTTCATTTATCACACTTCAATATCTACAAAAAGTCTCTAGGAATTAATAGTTATATGAGTACGAGGTGGATCGTCGCTTGTCGTATCTTAATTTGATGCAGAAAAAAAAAAATTTTACTGACAGGAAGAAAGGGTCCACGACATTTTTTTGTTGGGAACCACTGGCGTAAAGTAAGTTTTTTACGTATTTTCCAAAAAAATTTTCGATTCATTTATTCATTTGATTAGGATTGATGAGGGCCTTTAATTAAGACCGAAACGTCAGCACATGTATAAGTCTTCCTTAGTTGTGTGTTGTTTCTTGATAACCGCACCCCAAATCAACTTCTACATCATGAATTTAAACATAGTTGGACTTAAGGAAACTGGAGTTGTGCTAATAGATTTTTTTTCCGGATAATTAATTTGTAAGGAATCCTTAACAATTACGAATAATTTGGTTTGAAATTTAATTTTTGTCGACAGCATGACTAATGATTGCATTTCTTAAGTATTTTTTTTTATTTATGAGAGTCGTTGCACCGTAGCAAATGGTAGAGCTAGGTGGAATTAGTTGAGAGATTGGAGATTAGAGCAATTCTCTTGGGTCATAATGAACGATAAATTCTTTTTAATTGATGCTAGTACTTTAATTATTACTAATTACTTTATAATTCAGGAATTGCTGAGCTACTGCAGCTTATAATTGCTTTTAAATGTTTGTATCGAGTAAGTTATATAGGTCGAAAGTTATTGTTAATTTGTTCATCGCTATATTTTATTATTTATTTACTGCGTTTATATAAATACTAACTGAAGTAATTAAAATTATTTTTAGATTAAGAAATAGCGTTTCATTTTATGATTTTTATTTTTGTATATTTAATAAATCTTATTATTATTACTTTGTGAACCAAAATATTAATGATCCTTGACTCTTTAAAGCATTATTTCTAATCAATAGAAGTATTGGATCGCATACCATCATCCTTAAAAAAAAAAAAAACCCAAAAAACCGTCCTTCAAATCGGAAGACGGAATCGTGGTAAGGGATCTAAAGGACGGTTCGAAACGTCGTTCAAAACTCGTCTGAGGGCCAAAACCGTCATATTGGAAGGACAGTTCTGCGACCTGGCCGAGACAGAAAAAAACCCGACGGTTTTTAATCATAGTTGCCCGTGTGAAGGCTTATCCTTCCCGTCCGTCGTCCTTTTCTAAGAATTCTCACAGTTTATCCATTTATGACGATAATTCTTCATTTTTTTTTTACTTATTTACATACTTAAATAAGATGGTCATTCAACTAATACAATTAAAATTAAGTGAATTTATTAAGACAAATCATAGTCGCACTTCTCATAAAAAAAAATAAAAAAAATATATTGAAGCAATATTTAACTTAACTGAAGAAATATTACAACTACATATTTTATAAAACATTCTAGAATTAAAAAATTACTCTCTGGCTTCCTCATTAAAATAAATAATACCTATTAAGTTCTTCTGATTATATTTTTGATCAAACAAACCTTTAAAAAAAGACCTGTTATTCATTTTTTTCAATAAACAAATATGGTGCTGTTGTTAAAATTTAAGTAATTAATAGTGATAATTATTTTAATTTATATCATGTAAATTTATAAACAATCAAATATAAAGATAAATTATTTAAAGAATATATAAATCAATAAATATAAAACCAATCTTAATATTTTCATGTGTTCATTTAAAATCCTTGTGCTTTGTTGAGGTCCTCAGAATTATATAGTTTAATTATTATTGTAGTGATTTTTGATAATAGAATAATCATTATTATAATAATTAATGTGAACATTAATATAACATTTTATGAACTTATTACCGTGTTTATTAACAGAATAAGGCATCATTGATCGATTTAGAAGTTGAAATTGACCGTCTCCAATAATTTCTAGGAACTTAACGTAATATTCTCCCCTTCCCTTTCGAAAGGAAGTCCAAAATATTTCGTTTTCAGTGTAGCTCCAAAATCTGAAGGAAAACCTATTGTTTAAAAAAAAAAAAAAAATAAACATGTGCAGTTAGAAGGAGGAAGATCAACTTTTGGAGTTCATTGATGAATGCCGAATAGCTACAGTCGCGTTTATTACTATTGTCAACTTAATTAAGTGATTATATGCTGAAAACAATTTCACTCGCAACTGTTTAGAAAGACTGCAATATATTCGTTTAAAGTGACCTCTTCTGCTCGACTCCTACTTTAAGAGGACGGTTGAAGTCCTCAATCGAAATTATCGATCTACTTCTTTTCACGGAATGACTAGCAAATCTCTATTGTACAAAAAATGATGTCGCGATTCTTGGTTTCAGCGATTATTTTTTAAAACCACAAGATCGAATACTGATTTTCACTATTTATTTCACATTCCAATTGCACCTGTTAGAAGCAGGGGCGGACCACTAGTTTAAAAAAATAAAAGCATAAGGCAGGCAAGTCTAACAGGCAAAATGTGGATGTGAATGAACGAGGATTCCGAAAATTGGAAGAACGATTATTCCGAGGATACAATAGAATACAAGGGGCTATGCGCGAGTACCGTTATAATAGGAGATATAATGGGTAGTACTTTCCCACCTTCAATGCTTCCCTGACAGCTACATGGGTCCTCCCGAATTACTTTCTCTCACAGCTCCTATTTTTCCGAGCTAACTGGAGGAACCTGACCAGGACATTGACCTCTTCTGCTCCATATCCAGGGGTAGTCTTTGGAGTACTGAGAGCCCAAAGGATGGAATGCGACTCGGCGTTCCGTCAGAAAGAGACTTTCCTCAGCTAGGAACAGTTGACAACCTTTAGCAGTGTCAATATTTTGTATACTAGTAAGGGTAGACAATAGATGCCGGCCTTATTTAATTTTCAGCGGGGGATATCCTAGATAATTGCCGAGGAACGAAGTTTAGTAAGCGAATGCCAAGATGACAAGAATAATTTAAGGAATGACGGATACTTTTTAGGAGAAGTAAAAGTCAGTTATGTTTTCTAACAGGTATGGCTGAACTGTTCATGTGTCATTCTTAAACCCGAACGAAATTAAAACAAATATTGCGGATTTGTTTTACTATTTATGGATATATACAATTCATGTTTTCCGCTACTGTAGCATTTTTAATTTTACTTACCTATATGTGAAATATGTAGTGAGGCAAAGTATTGCGTTCGTGAACATTTTCGAATTCTGGTTTTCAACGTAATAGACGTTTTTGGGTCCCCTGAGTCCAAATAACGAAGTTGCGCGAAAAGGCCACTGTGTGTGTGTGTGTGTAGTGAGTTAAGCTCAAAAAGGATTAACTGTATAAAACTGAAATTTCTTATTTAAGAAGCGCATGTATATGCACGAGATGTTTAGCACGAAAACACAAAGTCCTCGCTAAAATCGGCATACTAGAATGCTACTTTACACCATCAATTTTGCATCTTTTTAAGAATTTATCAAAAGAAAAAAAAAGGCTCTAAAGATTTTTATCCAACTCCCTAAACATAATGTATAATTTAAAAAGATCTAATATCATGTAGGTTCATTTCTTATTCAAATAGTCTGACAGGGCTTAAATGCCGATATTTTCTTACACTAAAGTAACTTAAATTTTGTAGAATTGAAAGAAAATTAAACATATCTTGTTAGCATTGATAGAAAGCAGGTAAATATATAAGTTAAACGACTAAAGGGACAAATATCAAAACTATTTTTATTAACAAAAAAACATTAATATAGAGATATAAGGAAAAGTTATGATTTTAGAAAAAATATCTTATACAAAAAGTTGTAAAACGTAATGAAGAGTGCTGAAAAGCCGATAAAACTAACTTATTGTCGTAGATAATAGTATAATAGATTTTTTTTATCTCTAACTCTAATTAAAAATTTCTAAATCGATTTTAACAAAGAAGGTATGTGAAAGTCAAGTAATCTAGTTTTTAATATACAGAAATGGTACGATTATATATTTATGTTCAATTTAAAAAAAATATGAAATTAATGAGTTAATATTCAATATATATTAAAAAAATAAACCGTGTTCTTTGTCCCGTCATTCGTTAAGGTGATCTTATCTGCCGATTCTTGCCAACTGTTAGTGTTGCTTCATTGAATTTTTGGCTCGGAACTCAATCTTTTTATTATTTTTAATATATCAGATATAGAAAAGAGATTTATAACTTTCTATTTTAGTGAATTGTTTTGGTGATAAATTACTGTTAATTATTGTTTTTGTTTTATTTAGATAACTAAATTTTGATTTAAAAAATATGCTAGATTTGTAATTTTTTAAATTTTTACCACGAGGTATTTAAACAACCTGACTTACATACTTTAAATAGTTACATGTAACGGAAAAATTCTTTTTTTTTTTTTTTTTTTTCCCGCAATCAATTATATTTTACGGTAAATATATTAACAATAAGCCATTTGATATAAAAATTATATTACTTTGATTTTCACATCCTTGTTAATACATGAAATATTTATAATTCTATATGTATACATAAACATATATGCACATAATAGGCTAATAAATATAATGCATATATATATATATATATATATATATATATAATAATAATACTATGTATTGATATACACATCTACTCAGCGAAAAATTAAAAAAAAAAAAAAAAAAAAAAAAAAAAAAAAAAAAAAAAAAAAAAAAAAAAGGTAAATTTGCGAGATGTAGAATGATCCCCCTAATTGTTAAGATGCATTAAATGTTTGAAAGTTTGCCAAGTTCTTGATAGGATAGCTTGAAGGTTTTTGCTACGTCACCGCCAGGTCCAAGTCTACCTCCTACAATGTCATGGCTGAAATGTGATATTATTTCTTAGGCAGAGAAATTTTAACTATTTTTTTTACCTTAAATTAGTACTTAAGCAATTATTAAAAACAATGTTTTAGTAATTTAAGACACATATCTTACCTGTCACATACACCGTGGCATAAGAAAAGCATTATATTTTTTATAAATACTAATACAAATATAATGATATTCTGAGTTATGGGCGTATTTCTTTAATAACTAGCTAAATTCGGTCTTCATGAATTTAAATTCTATTTTTAATTTGTTCTGAATTACAAATATGTATTTGATTTTGTAAATACTCCTAGACATTTTCAAAACATATCAGTATATTTTCTTTTTTTAATAAAAACATTAATATTTTCTGTTATGTTAATTTTTTTTTTATTATAAAAAAAAAAAGTTGTTGTTCATTATTCACGATTTCAATGGAAGGTAAACTCCGTTACTATACCAATGCTAAATATAAAAACATATTTGTTTTTTTTTTTTTCTAGAAGGAATTAGTCCGGGTTGCGGCCAGTGAATGAAACAATTGAGTAATTTCAACCATTTATGTTCTGCCAACGTTTCGACCCCGATTGTGGATCATCATCAGGCCTTATGTAGGCGAGTCAATACGCCTAAAATACGTCCTGATGATGACCCACAATGGGGGTCGAAACGTTGGCAGAACATAAATGGTTGAAATTGTTTCATTCACTGACCGCCACCCGGGCTAATTCCTTCTAGTAAATCTCAACGGTCAACTAATTATATCCACTATGATAAAAAGAACACGGGTTGTTTTTTTCAAGTGCAACGTTTCGGCTATTTGGGAGTTTTCAATGATCTAGTCATGCATTGCTCCAAAATATCACGAGTAATTTGTTGTTTGTTAGTTAATGGTCACTTTAAGCTGCTGTGGCTAATCGGACGGTGCTACTCTGGGAGCCCTAAATTCTACTTATCCACATTTAATTAGGCTGTCCTATGGATCTTTAGCGAGTGTGTAACCGACATCTCACGGGCTCGGGACCACCATTTTATGTCTCCTCCGAAGGCCGGCATAACCAAGGATTTTTACCCATTTATAAAATTTTAGGGCCATGTACCGGGTTTGAACCTGAAAACTACACTACAGTTGATCCTAACGAGTCATTTAAAAGTGGATTTGATATGTTAATAACAAAACTAGATCCTATAATAATTTATAAATCATAAGGATCAAATTAATAAGGACTATTTATCGACAATTTTATTAAAATAGAGAAATGGCAACAACCGACATACCCAGAAATCTGAAAAGGTACTGAACGAGAGATCTTCCTTTCAAGTATGTCTGCTATTCTTCTTTATGCCAGACATGTTATAATTTTTCAAAGATTCAAAGAAAATATTGACAGATACAAAGTGTAAAAGAGAAATAAGAAAAAAGTCCGATAGCTATATTGACTTCTGTACAAATAGTATTTTTTTTTTTTTTTATATATATATATATGTTTTCTTTATTGTTTATTTTTATTTATTTAACGTCACTTTATGCTACTATGGCTAATCGGAAAAGTGTTTCTTTATTAATTAAAACATTACAATAGTTCAACAATGATGGGGCATTTCCCTTTCACTGTACATAAATTGTTGTTACCATTTGATTTATATTCTTACCATGATTATTTTTGTTGGTAAAAAATTAAAAAAAAACCAACATAAAAAAGAAAGAAAAAAATACAAGGAAAATAAATTACTACTAATAGAATAATTCCTAATATGGAAAATAAGTACATAACAGAGAAATAGATAAATAAATACTGTGGTAAAGAAAATATAATGACAATATTTTTAGTTTGATATTTTTTAGAGTAATATATGAGTACCAATAGTAATATATTTCTTTTTTATACAGAGAATTTGTATTAAATACGTTTTAATATCCGGTACTGATTTACGCCCAAAACATCCTTTGAATGAAAAGTATCTCTTTTTTCTTTTTAAAAAGAAGAAAGAAAATATCTCCTTGCTTCAGTATTCAAGCTACAAAGCCATTGATACATTTTTGATAGAGATATTTTCCTGCATACCGGGATTCAAACACAATTAGATCCTGTGGAAAGTCGAATCGAGTGACGAAGGCCTTTGTAGCTGTTACAGCGAAGACATCCTTTGTCACCGGTTACATGAGCGAGGCGCCGAAAAGGAACCGCTTAAAGAGAATCCTTTCACTATTGGGGCCGCTCCGACCCAGGTGTCAACAGAAATAGTTTTCTAGGTCAAGACCATTCTCTCTTGGATTCCCTACTCACGATTCTCTATCTTAGATTTTAATTGGCTCCCACTGTTGTTAATTGTTAAAAGGTTAATTAACCATAGCTGGGATATAACCATTTTAATTCCAACAGACTTCCCGGAAGCGTATTTGAATTTTCTAATCGTCGGTTTTAATGTTCTGGAAATTATTAGCAGGGTCTTTAACCTTAAATATGCGACTAGAAGTCTATTGTTGTCGGCGGAGTTTCAGCTTTTTATAATTCAATTTGGATCACCATCAAAAAGGTTATTATTAAAATGAAAGAAAAAATCTCATCTGACACATCTAAACCTCTTAAAATATGTGACAATAGACGGTAGATGTGGTCAAGAGTCAGAAACCCCTTCATATATATATAACATATATATGGGTAGTTGTCCTCACAATATACTTCTCGTTACAAACTGCCACCACGAAGGAAATACCAGAACTTCTAGAAAAAAGGCAAACAATCAAAGAAGAGAAAGAAAACATTTATACAAAATATATAAGAGAGGTTACGTGAGGAATCCGTCGAAACAGCATTTACAGTTAAAGGGATGTGGTTAGGAAGCAATGGGACCATCCTATTAGCTACGAGAGCATTTTTGGAAAAGCCTGGACTTGAAAGAAATCAGTTCCAGCTTATGCAGGGACTATAATCCTTGACTTGCTAGGAATACTTCACCACCATATACCATATACATATTAAGGCTATCCTGGATTTTTAAATTTCCAAGACCAGTTTCGATATAAGTAAAATGACTGTTTATATTTATTTGGCAGTATCTCGCTTTTTTGTTACTATAAGATTTTCTTCAGGATTGATTCAGTATGCTGTGTATTTATAGCAACTCAGAAAGTTGAGCAGCCGATCCAATAGGGAATTTCTCTCTCTTCCAAATCATTGTGTATAAAAATATATGATGTCCCTATACAGACGACTTTACTAGCCATTTTTTTCAGATTCAGATTTTTGTTTTATAATAGGAACATAGCTTGTATGGTGGCGGACGAGAAAAAAAAATGAAACATTACAAATATTTGTTACTAAAGTTTCTACCCAAATTTTAGATGTTGATCAGGACTTGGATATCACTGATTCCTCCGCCCATTGTTCCAAACAAGACTAAACTGATGTTAAGCCCTGATGAAGACTACTATTCGAGTATGTGTTGAAACGTTGGCAGGGTACTTTACATCTTTGCTAATGCTGATCTAAGTTTGAAACCATTCTAAAACACTTTTATATGTTTAAACAGCCATAGGCGTTGGAAAGAGGGATCGAAAGAAAATTATAAAAAATAAAATAGATGAGGAAGATGGTTGGGGGTGCGGTCATAAATTGAAAACACACATTTAAAATAAGTGTTATTTTAATTATGTGCCGACGTTTCGGCCTACAATGTGGGCCTTCATCAGGGCTAAAAGAAACAAGATAACAACCAATGTAATTATAGACTTAATAATGCGTTAGGTATATAATAATAATATGACAGTAATAAATTATGGGAACATAAATAATATTAAATGTAAAATGATAATAAGATGACAATTATAAAGTATGGAAATAAGGTGACAGTTATAAAGTATGGAAATAAACAAAATTAAGAAGATAGTTATAAAGTATGGAAGTAAACATAATTGAGATGATAATATTGTAATGAGAATATATAAAGAGAGACTAAGTAAATGAAAAAAATGATAAAGGAAAAATATGTGAACAATTAAAATTTTAAATATTAACAATTTTGAGTTGATATATAATAATTATATGTCAGGATATGTAACGGAGAAAGATATGAGTATGGAAAGGGAGAGAAAGAAATGGGCGATGAAAAAAGACCCTTATCAATAAGAAAAAAATACATACGTGACTACGTGAAGCCTTGCCTACAGGAATGATGTTTCCCAGTTTAAAAAACGCTCATTGCGTGGAACGGAAAATATGAGAACTAGAATGTCCGTTAGGAAAATTCCAAGAAGCTAAGTTATGTTTGTCAGTCTTTTGATTAACAGGAAGGGGTTCTAGTTGTATGTAAATGCATTCTGTAATGAGTCGCTTGTCATGGTTGGGAACAGTGGCAAGAATGGATGTTTTATCAAAATCAAAGGAATGGTTAAGGGTTAAGGAATGTTCTGAAAGTTTTGAAGCGGTAGAATTTTTGGAGGAAATTGTATATTTGTGTCGGGTGATGCGATCTTTGAGAAGGTTTTTGGTTTCACCAATATAGGCAGAGTTGCAATTAGGAGTTCCGCAAGGGACTCTATAAACAATTTTTGAACGGTGGTCTGTTGGTATACTGTCTTTAAGTCGGCTGTAAATATTGGAGAGTTTGTAGTGAGATTTGAAAGCAAGTCTGAGGTTTGGATAGAAGGATTTTAATGATTTTTTAATTTTTTCTGAAAGAGAGGGAATGTAAGGTACGGATCTATATAAGGGAGTTGATGATGATGATCGAGTAGAAAGAGAGGTTAAATGAGGTTGAGACTGATTCTTGTAGTTATTTATAAGTTTGTTTATGATCACGGTAGGGAAGTTATTGGCCAGGAGAATTGTCTTTATGCGCTTAATGTTGATGTCGTGGAAACGGGGATCGGAAAGGAAAAGGCTTCGGTGTATAAGATTTTTAGCAACGTTAATTTATTGATGATGGGGATGTTGGGAATAAAAGTTTAATAGTCTGCCAGAGTAAGTCGGTTTCGTGTACCAGTCAGTGGATATTGTGTTATTAGGGTTTCTAATGATGAGGAGGTCAAGAAATGGAAGGGAATTGTTAGTTTCGGATTCAGCGGTAAAATGTAGGCGGGGGTGGTAAGAGTTAAAGGCTAAAAGTATGTCAGTAATTTTGTCGGGGTTAAGAACAAGGAGGAGGTCGTCTACGTATTTTTTAATAAGAATAATATCCTCAGGAAACTGAGGGATTATCAAATTTAGTAAATCGTTAAGGACAATATTGGCGAGGTCAGGGGCGAGAGGATTTCCCATAGCCAGTCCTGAAATTTGATTAAAGAACTGTCCATTGAATGTAAGGTATCCGGAATTGCAACAAAGGTTGAGGGATTCTAGGTATGAAGGGCAGTTTAGTGAGGTATGGGGTTCAATAGAAGACCAGTTATCTTCGATGATACATAGGGCTTTATCTATAGGAATATTGGTAAACAAGCTTTCTACATCAAAGGAAACAAGGATGTAATGTTCCGGAATAATGAAGGATATTAATTGTTCGCGGAGAAGAAAAGAATTTTGGATATCGTAAGGATTGTTGTGACTAAGATGTTGTAAAGAGGGTAGTAAGAATTTACTGAGGTTAACAGAGGGTGAGTTTATATTCGATGTGATAGAGCGGAGGGGGATACCTGGCTTATGAATTTTTGGGAGTCCATAGAAGCGAGGAGCAACGGAATTATAGGAAATAAGGTTTCTATAGCTGGGATAGTTTATAAATTTTGAATCTAAAAGAGATTTCAGGTGTTTATTGAATTTAGTTTTAAGTGAAGGGGTGGGATCGCGGGATATGGGAACATAAGTGGATCTATCGGAAAGGATAATGTTCATTTTGTCATTATATTCGGAACGATCCATGATTACAGTCTTGTTTCCTTTGTCAGTTCTGGTTACTATGATGTCGTCATGGGATTTTAGGAAAGCTCGGGTAAGAGACAAGTCTTTAAAGAATTTTGGTGAAAAATTTGATGGTGAGGAAGGTGGATGTTGGAGATGATTGGATATAATTTTGCAAACAGAAATCCGTGACAACTCCTTATCGTCATTAGAATTGGATATAACATCGTCATTAATATAACATCGTCTCTCGCCCCTGACCTCGCCAATATTGTCCTTAACGATTTACTAAATTTGATAATCCCTCAGTTTCCTGAGGATATTATTCTTATTAAAAAATACGTAGACGACCTCCTCCTTGTTCTTAACCCCGACAAAATTACTGACATACTTTTAGCCTTTAACTCTTACCACCCCCGCCTACATTTTACCGCTGAATCCGAAACTAACAATTCCCTTCCATTTCTTGACCTCCTCATCATTAGAAACCCTAATAACACAATATCCACTGACTGGTACACGAAACCGACTTACTCTGGCGGACTATTAAACTTTTATTCCCAACATCCCCATCATCAAAAAATTAACGTTGCTAAAAATCTTATACACCGAAGCCTTTTCCTTTCCGATCCCCGTTTCCACGACATCAACATTAACCGCATAAAGACAATTCTCCTGGACAATAACTTCCCTACCGTGATCATAAACAAACTTATAAATAACTACAGGAATCAGTCTCAACCTCAATTAACCTCTCTTTCTACTCCATCATCATCATCAACTCCCTTATATAGATCCGTACCTTACATTCCCTCTCTTTCAGAAAAAATTAAAAAATCATTAAAATCCTTCTATCCAAACCTCAGACTTGCTTTCAAATCCCACTACAAACTCTCCAATATTTACAGCCGACTTAAAGACAGTATACCAACAGACCACCGTCACCTTGCGGAACTCCTAATTGCAACTCTGCCTATATTGGTGAAACCAAAAACCTTCTCAAAGATCGCATCACCCGACACAAATATACAATTTCCTCCAAAAATTCTACCGCTTCAAAACTTTCAGAACATTCCTTAACCCTTAACCATTCCTTTGATTTTGATAAAACATCCATTCTTGCCACTGTTCCCAACCATGACAAGCGACTCATTACAGAATGCATTTACATACAACTAGAACCCCTTCCTGCTAATCAAAAGACTGACAAACATAACTTGTCACTAGCCTATTCTCAAATATTAAATTTAATAAAGCATCCCTAGCTCATTTTTTAAACAACCATCTGATCATCTCTTCATAATTTTATTTTTATTTATTTATTATCAATTTTTATTTATATATTTATTTAAATTTTTGTACTCCCTTTTTTTTTTTTTTTTTTTTATTTATTTATTTGTTTACTTACTAGATTACTGTTTATTTATCATTTCCTTCGACAGCTCCTTTTCGTCATTCGTTATTACCTTATCATCATTCATCATTTATCATCGTCATCCGTTATTACTTAAAATCTTTTAATCTTTACCTCGTCACTATTTCTTACAATTTTATCAAATACTCATAAGTAATAACTCAAGTACTCTCAAGTAATAACTTTTGGCTATTTTTTAACAATCGAATCAGTAAACATAACTTAGCTTCTTGGAATTTTCCTAACGGACATTCTAGTTCTCATACTTTCCGTTCCACGCAATGAGCGTTTTTTAAACTGGGAAACATCACTCCTGTAGGCAAAGTCTTCACGTAGTCACGTATGTATTTTTTTCTTATTGATAAGGGTCTTTTTTCATCGCCCATTTCTTTCTCCCCCTTTCCATACTCATATCTTTCTCCGTTACATATCCTGACATATAATTATTACTTTAATATTACATTATTTTAAAATTTAAATTATTTTTTATTCATACTGTTTCTCTTTTGTAATGACTATATTTTTTTATATATTACCTATACTCTTAACTATGTTTTTAATATATTACCGTCATATATCAACTCAAAATTGTTAATATTTAAAATTTTAATTGTTCACATATTTTTCCTTTATCATTTTTTTCATTTACTTAGTCTCTCTTTATATATTCTCATTACAATATTATCATCTCAATTATGTTTACTTCCATACTTTATAACTATCTTCTTAATTTTGTTTATTTCCATACTTTATAACTGTCACCTTATTTCCATACTTTATAATTGTCATCTTATTATCATTTTACATTTAATATTATTTATGTTCCCATAATTTATTACTGTCATATTATTATTATATACCTAACGCATTATTAAGTCTATAATTACATTGGTTGTTATCTTGTTTCTTTTAGCCCTGATGAAGGCCCACCTTGTAGGCCGAAACGTCGGCACATAATTAAAATAACACTTATTTTAAATGTGTGTTTTCAATTTATGACCGCACCCCCAACCATCTTCCTCATCTAATTTCTCAACGGTCAACAAAACTCCATCATTATTAAAAAATAAAATAAGTTGTTATGATAAAAGGTGCAGTCAGAGACTGTTTTTACTTGCAAGCAGGTTCTTAATTTTCAATGCAATGTCCGTATAGGCAGTGTTTGGAAAAAATAAAATTTTCGACTTGGCTACCACCTTTACGATTTTCAACTTCCTCAGCTCCCTCCTAACGAAAATTCTGCCTACACCCTTGTGAACGTCCGTGTTTCGAAATTGCTTTTTTGAAACCAAATGGCAGGTCATGTCAAGATTTTAGGCTCATATTAATCTAAAATGGATTTAAGGAAAAACCTGGTACTTGAGTGAAGTTGACCTGATCATCTTTACATTGTAATTACCAATTACTACGATTCTTGAGAATATTTTTGGTTTATAGTGTACTGATTTCTTAATATTCTTGTCATCATAGTAACCCGTATTTTATTATTGATTGGAGAATGGATTGCCGAAACTTAACATGAATCTTATACATATATATTTGACCTCATTAGTTGCATTTTTGCTGTCTTGTCAAAGTATACTATAAATTTGATAGACGTTCTATATGATTTAGTCTTTAAAAATATATTCACAATTTTAAAATATATGTATTTATTCAGAAATTAATTATGTTCCCTACAGCTTGGGACTTTAATTTTATAGTTTTGTTAACTATATCTTTTGAAATAATTTTCCGGCCTTATCAAATCTCACGTTTTTTGTGTAACTGCAACTGATTGAAAATGATAGTACTATGTAACACTATTGCAATGACTATCCCAATATCCCGTTGTATAAAAGAAGGATAAAAGGCATTTTTGAAATAAAATAAGAAAAGTATACTTTTTCTTTAATTTAAATTTCAAATATTGCCTTCTCGATTTATATTATGCCTCTATATTTCATTTTAAAAAATTGAGATTTCAAGAACAGTATTTTTCAAACGGCCAATACTATCAAAAGATTCTTGGAATACAAAATGTAGAGCATCTATTCTTTAAAAATCTATTGCCACTTTTTAAAATATTAGAAACGGTTCATTTGGAAATACAGAGAATGGAAAAGGCAGTATGGACATGGACCCCCGAAGTCTACCACATCAATGGGAACTCATATATGGTTTACTTGCCAGTATGATTAACATTATTTTTGGGTAAATGAAATTAATGAGCATAAATTAGTGCGATTTCTCACAACTATAATGTTTTTTGTTCATTACCAACATATTCTAACATCAGCACTTCAACATTTATACAAAACAAATATTATTATTATATTAATTACAGCAATTAATCTTAAATCAGGCTCATATTGCCACAACATTCTAAGGTATTTACCCAATTAACTGGAATCTAATGACCTCATATATTCTTCACCCTTAGAACTAGGATTGATTTCAACTACTCTGCCTGGGAAGGTAATTATTGTAAAATAATTACGTACAGCTTATTTAATTAGTGTGAATAAGCATCTGTGTTTCTGATTGTTCAAGGTATAACCTTTTTGAAAATGAAACATAGTCCATATTTTTGACTATATACAATATATTTTGGGAAAAATTCATATAATTATTATCACTAAAATTAAAACTTACAATATTCATCATCATCATCTGGCACAACAACTCGTCACCGATTCTGGGCAGCCTCCACTAGTTGGCTCTATCTTAAGCAGCATTTTTCTAGTCTCTAACACTGAGTAAGGTCCTTGCATCTTCTGTGATAGCCACCATCCACCTCAGGTTAGGCCTCCCACTCTTCTTCCGCCATGAATTTCTGAGAGGATCTTCTTGATTATTAACATATCCTCCATTCTTGCTACATGGCCTGCCCATCTGAGTCTCCCACTTGGCAACCTTGACAACATCTGGGCTATTGAGGAGGTTGGAATATTCTTGGTTATTACATCTTCTCCATGCTTTGCCTACTTTTCAGGGCCCATAGATCTTTTGTAAGATCGCCCTCTCACATATTCGAAGCCTTTTCTCTTCAGCTTTTGTTTGGCCCAAGCCTCTAAGCCATATAACAACACTGGTCGCACTAATGTTTTGTAGAGAATCATTCATTTTTGTTTTCTTTGAGATAAATTGTCTGTTAAACTGCTTTCTTAGATTATAGTAGCACCTATTAGCAGCATTAATTTTCCTTTGAATTTCCTGAGAAATATAATTTTGTTTGTTAATTTCGGTAAACAAAGCTGTCAACACATTTGAACTTGAATTGGCCAACTTCGAGGTAATCTTTCCTTCCTTCGTTCGCATGTAGGTACGCTAAGCCCAAGTTTCATGGCTGCAACCTCCAATGCAAGGAATGCTTTTTTTCCAATCTTGCTATGATATCAAGGACGTCTGCATAGTCAAGGATTTGGACGAATTTATTAAATATTGTTCCACCTACCTGGATTCCGGAGTTCCTTACTGCTTTTTCTTCTGCAAGATTGAAGAGAAGGCAGGCAAGGGCATCTCCTTGTCTTACCCCTTTGTCTATGCTGAACTCTTCTGAGAGATGAGATTCAATTTTCACGGCACACATGGATCCTTTCATAGTCATTTTTACAAGACGAATGAGCTTTATAGGTATGTTCGGTAGGCCCATGTTCGGTCCATGTTATTATAGGCTGCTTTGAAATCTACAAAGAGGTGATGTGAGATGATATTATACTCTTTGTACTTCTTCAGAATAAACTTTAATGACAAAATCTGGTCCAATGTGGAACGTCCCTTTCTAAAACCTGCTTGGTACATACCGAGTTCTTTCTCTGTATGTGTGATAAGTCCTTGTAGGCAGCATTAGTGCCTCTAGTGCATCTTTATATCATATTTTTGTTATTTGACATCAGTTGACACTCCTCATCAAACCATTACGATCAAACTGCTTTTGGTTTCAATCCTATAGTCTCTTTTGCAGTCGATCTTATGTCTTTTTTTATACCATATTCACTGTAAAGTATTTTTTAATAATTATCTTACTAGAAAGAGCAGCTTCCAGGATACTGGACTAAATAATGTTAGGAATGAGTGATTACTTGTTTCGTGGAAACAAAATGTATCTCATTAACTGTTAAACACACAGATGTTTATTACCACTCAAAATAAAGCTAATTAATAATATTATAAAAATTTAATATGAAAAAAATTGTAAATCCAATTCTGAGGGTGAAAAAAATGTATACTTGCATATTAAAAAAGGAAAGTAAAGTGGAATATTTTAATGGGTAAATATTTGATTACTTTTTGAATGAAATTCAGTAAAAATATTTAAAAAAATAAAACTGAAATTATTTGATTTAATTCATATTACCACTTTATTCATCCTCCCACCCTCTTTTTTTTAAGAGTCATACATTATGTTTTATTATATAAATTTCTAAAAAATAAATCTGTTTATTGAAATCAATATTTATAAAGAATCATTATTTACTTTAATAATTGTTTCATTAATGTAATATAATATATTTCTTAGGAGGCCCAAGCAATTGCTCTGATATAAGGATTATAGACGAGAGTCGAAATTGTGTTACCATTGGTTGGAATAGACCTAGTGATCAAGGTAGTTCTGCTATTGCTGTCTATAGAGTTGAGGTGATTGATGAAAATGGGAAGTGGAAAGAGGTATTTCGTTTATTTTAATAATATTATGTCATTAGAATATATAATAATTTTAATTATGTGCTATGTTTTTGACCGGCTGCTTTTCTAAGGCAGCAGTAGCTTCAAAAACTAGCTTACTTACTATATTTAGTCGATATATAAACTATATTTAATGATACCATTGGATCTCCTTTCCAAAGGTATCGTGTTTACCAATCCAATAGGTGGCATGCTGGGTAAGATTAAATTAAACAAGATTCAATTAATACGTTATTATAATTATTAACCTACACATATAAATTATATTAACATATGGCCTAGAACTTTGATTGAGAATACTGATGGACATTTTCAATACATTGCCATACAATATTACAAATAACGATATACCTTTAAATCACTTAACCGGCTGGCAAAGGTGAAATCAGTCTTAGGTCCCCTTTCTCGGCATCATCCTCCAGCTGCTCTCAGAACCCGACGACCACCTCCTCTTCTTGTAGATGGAACCCGACTGACTCTTCTTGAGGATAAAACTTGACTGCTCGTGGCTGGAATAAGACTCACCTCATCTTGAGGACATAACTTGACTGACTCTTTCCAATCTTCTTCTCATCGTCGTCACCTCGGACGAGGCTGATCTGGGAAGTGCCCCATGCCGGGGGTCCTTTGTCCTAGTGTCTAAGACGTTTCCCGAGGTACATATTGCTGGGGGACCCCATGGCAGGAAACGCCTTTTGATGTTTTGCCGACAAAGGTTTCTCAATCTTTTATTGTTTAATATTAAAATTATTTAATTATGAACACCCCTCAGTACCCTCAATACATTACATATGTTTATTATAATTGTAATTTATTAACACAATAGATATTTAATTTTATGGTATGTAATATAATGTTATTAGTATAAAGAGAAATATTACTACTTTTACATTTTGTTTTTAAAATTCAAATCAGTGCATAAAATATAGAATTATAAAAATACATATAACTATATAACATACTGAATTACTATGAAGGCATTTTCTTTAATACCTTATTTTTATATTTTTTTAAGATTAATTTTGATAAATGTAAACTTTTCAGTTAGGGTTGTCACCAAGAACAGAAATTGATATATATGGGTTGAAAGGAACAAAAACTGTCAGAGTAACAGCTGCAAACAATCATGGTTGGGGAGAGCCTGTTGAAGAAACTCTGAAAATACCAGAAACCAATTTTTTTCTTCCATATTTCTCTGTCGAATTAGAAGGTCAGATAAATGTACCTCCGAGTGAGAGGATTACTTTGTCATGTAAGGTAAGCTTGTGAACATATTTCATTCATTTCATGTTTAATATGTTTTAGTTTGTTTAAAACTACTTCAAGTAAACACTTTTAATTGAAGTGAAAACTTGTCAGGGCTATGAGGAGATAATTTTTTATGCTAAACATATGTACTTTATATAATAAAATTAATACTGAAGAATGAAAATAAATCTTCTTGTATCATCACATCCGGTTGAAGTTATCTGTCTATATTATGTTTGTTTATTTATTTAACGTCACTTTATGCTACTATGGCTAATTGGACGATGCTAAATCTGGCTGTACTATGTATCAATCTTGCAATGCTTCATCCTTACTTATTGCGGACAGTAAGAAAATATCAAAAAAAGAGGCCCCAGAAAGATCAAAATAAAATTAAACCTGATTTGGTCTAGCGGGGGATTGAAATCCATCTTGAAGAAATTTAGAAAATGATACAGGAAGGCTTTGTTTTATTTTCTAGTATAGGAAATGTATGGACCATGAATAATTCTAGATAAACTCCCACCACTTGCTAGATTATTAAAAAAGTGATATTTGTAGGCTGAAGGACATCCTGAACCGGAGCTTCATTGGTTCAAGAACGGAGAACTTCTCACAGCCACTGGCAGTGAGTTGGTTCTTGAGGGGCTTAAGGAAGGAGGCCTTTATGTCTGTGAAGCAAGGAATTATCTTGGGAAGGCTAGTACGCACTGTTATATATCGATAGATGCACCTGGGTCTCACCTTCCTCAGAAGCATAAAATTAGGTAATCTAGATTCATTAGTAATAGTTAGATATTAAATGAAAATGAGTTTATAAATTCTTAATAATATATCGTCCCTACCATTTCTAACTATTGAATATAAAAAATCTCATTTTTCAGGTTCGATACTTTGCTCTTTCATTGCAGATGATACAGCTTGTGACAAACTGTCGAAACTCTATGCCCTTTAGAATTCCCTGTAATGCTTCGAATATAGAAACAAATATGACCAATTTTAAATGTATTACTTTGTTTTACTTGCTTTATCTTGCTCTCTTGAAAAGTGCCAATTTTCATTACTGATACTTGGAAATGGTTGGGACAATGTATTCTTTTAATTTAATCTTTATATTTAGTGGTATAGGTTAGTATCTGTACAAAAATAGAGGATTTAAGAATTTCTGGAGTAATCATATATTTCCTCATGTTCAGAGTTTTATTTATGATAGAGACATAGTCCTGATTACTGAATGAATGAAAAATAATTTTTATTCTGGGACAGCTAGTTCCTTAAGAATTATATAAATATTCATCTTCTGGCTATTACGTCTTTAAAATATACATAATTTAAAAAATGACAAATTATTTTTGATCTGATTTGCTACATAACAAGTAGCAAGAAGAGTATAGAAGAAAAAAGGAGTAAACTTTGGCTTTTTAAACAAAATTTTTTTTTTTTTTTTTTTTTTAGATCCAAATTTTATTTATAAATTTATTTTTATTTATTTATAAATTTATGTTAAACATGTGATGATTAAACTTGTGGGATAATCTTAAAATCATGTAATTGGGAGGACTTTAACTGCAATCAGGAATGCATTTTCTGATCTTCAAAGGGAGACTGCGAGAATGAGGCTTGTTCTACTTAATGTAAATACCAACTATATTCAAGTGAATACAGTTGGCGAGGATGGATGAGGCGGCCTGGTGGGTATTGGTCAGCATACCAGAACTCCAAAAATGACATGGACCTCAATGCAAGTAATACCTGTACATAGGTACTAGGATAGACTCCAGAAGCACCTTAAGAGCAGAGCTTTATCAAATAACACCACGATATGATACATTCCAATTTTACAAAACATTCCCAGTCATTTCCACCAGGTTGGCTGGTCTAGGGTGTACGCAGCTGATGGCAAGAAACATGAAATCTGGTATATCTTCAGCATTAGAGAACGGGAAGATATAGCACAGTAGAGAGGAGACTGGTGGTTGATGTTGCAGGTAACCTAGCTCCCTTGTGGAATATAGTGCAAAATCATAACAATAATAAAAATCATAGGATGAGATCTGTGTTAAAAAGACTATATATATGCAACAAGAGAGTATAAAAGAGTTACAACTCAAATTGTTATTTTTTAAAAATTTATTTATTTGATGTCACTTTATTCTACTGTGGCTAATCAGACGATGCTACAGTGAGAGTCCTAAATTTTTCCTATTCAGATATATTAGGATAAGGATCTTTAACAAGTACCTGACATCACACTGGCTAGGGACCACCTTTTAACGTCCCCTCCGAAGGATGGCATAACAGGATTTTTTATGCCCATTAAAAAATCCTGGGAACACCTGCGGGTTTGAACCCCTCAAATTGCAGTATACCAGATTAGAAAAAAAAACAATGCAAAATGAATAATTTTTATAGCAATAATAATTCTGAGACTGAGGCTAAATGATTTACCATATATATATATATATAATAAAGAGAATTGGAAAACTAATACTAGGATGATGCTGAGGGATAGCACAGTCTCTGGCTATTTCATGCCTGAAGTAATTATCAGTATAGATTCTTTTTCCTACCTTCTTACTGATAAAAATATTAATTTATAGAAATTTTTAAAAATTGATTTAAAATTAATCTTCTAGGTTACTCCCTCCTGAAGGTGAATATGGACCTGAAATAAAATACCCATTGAGAGACAGAGAAGTAGATTTAGGAGAAACAGTGCGACTTACTCTTGAAGTCATTGGAGAACCAAAACCTGTCGTTGAGTGGCAAAGGGATGGTGAGCCTGTTAAAACTGAAAGTAAGTGATATCTTTTAATTTTGGTTTTAAACCTGGATTCATAATAAACTACTATTAATTCGGTAAACTGTTTTAGATTATCACATATTTTCTGAGGGAGATTTCCATACTCTAGAATTAGTTGCTAAGCCAGAAACCGAGGGATTGTATACAGCACGAGCAAAAGGTTTAGGAGTTGCAGTTACCTCAGCTTTAGTTCATATCAATCCTCACTCTCCATGTCACTTCACCCTTCCCCTAGAGCCTTATGCGAGGGTAGCTCTAGGTGGTAACATAAGGCTCATTGCTTCATTAGCAGCACACTTACGATTGGCCAAAGTCATATGGTATTATTTATTATATATTTTTAACTAAAATTATTAATGTTTTATGACTCGCTAATTCAAAGGCTTATGAATGTGAACCAATTATGCAAAAAAGAGAATAAATGAAAAATGACAACTGTTTCTTTATTTCCTAGATCTAAGATTACTTATTAATTGCATTTTTCATGTTATTGATTATATTTAGACATTGAAAATTATTTACCTCAGATTTTCATGATGATTAATGCAGAGTATTTAATAATACAATAAATATTCTGGTAAAAGTAAAATATATCCTATAATTATACATTCCAAACGCAAAGATTTTTTTTGTATCTGTTTATGATCTTTCCCTCTGAAATTACGGTAAACAGGATGGGTTAGGTTATTGAACCTAGCCTAGCCAGATTAAGGAGGTGTAGATTCATTATAAAGGCTAGAGTAAAGCTACAAAATAAATTTCAACATACCCTGAAAGGTATGTTTATGACCTTGAGGTTGCTTAATTATATTAATTATCCACCATCATCTTCACATCAATTCATACATCAACATAATCATCATCACAATGACTCTACAATCTAGTTTCAAGTTATGATCTCCTACAGATGTTTTTGCTATTTAATTTTGTACCGTGTGGAACCCATCCAGTTCATTATTCTGAGATTCTCTTAGCCTAACCAACAGGCTATCTCAGGCTGGAGCTTTCTCTCTATATTGTGCTGCACTCTGTTTATAGCAATTTAAATATTAATATTAGCATATTAAAATATATTTCTGTGGTTATTCCTTCTCTCTCTTCCTTTACTAACATCCCTTCTCAATTTGAGAATCTGAATGACCTTTGGTTTGGAAAATAACACATATGATTCCCAGCAGCATGAATTCCTCTTTATATAAGAAGAAAGATCTATTTGAATATCGGATCACACTTTCTACTCTGAGTTTCTTCACAAAAAGAACTAACTATATCAGTGTATTTTAGAAATTTACTATTGTTTGTTTAGATGGGAGATGAAAATATTTCTTTATTTCTTTTGAAATCTGCATCAAATATATATATTGATGGATAACAAATGTTTTAGATAAACATCAATAACAACTAATAAGAATAAACTAATATCATAACAATTACTTATTATATTTTTTTTACATGTAATTAATAAGAGAGATAAATTCAGTTTGTCTAAATCAGAGTACTAACCCTCAAATAATGTTTATAGATCAATAGCTATTTATTTATTAAATTTATTTTATAGTTTAAGTTAATTGTAAATAAATTTCAATAAATGTTTGTCATAACACATTTGTTTATTTTACACCACACTAACCCTTTTATTTAAGTGTCTTAATTTTTAGAAATAGTTAATATTGTTTCTAAAAAATGAAACATCCATATCATCAAGTTGAAAACCTTATTTCCAAATTGATACAATATTAATCCTATACCATTTCATGGATTCGTTTCTTGATAGTGATGAGCCAAGTAATCTCTATGAAATATTCACTCTTTCTATTTTAAATAGGGTTAAAAATGAGTATTATCTATATTTTCTTTCTCAGTAAACATTTATGCAGAAAGAAAAAAAAAAACAACTTTGAATTAAAAATTTCCTGTAACATTTTACACTGTCATGATCAAATCAACTCGTTGGTGGCAACACCGACTAACCCTTATCTGATTTTGATTAAATATTCTAAGTTATGTAGCTTGTTACCTCGCTGTTCTCATTTTAACCATATTATATTTATTTTTTTAAATAGCGGGATCAAATCTCACAATTTTTTCAACACAGCTATATTTTAATAATAATAACTCTTCTAGCACCTTCCTTCTAAATTAGGAACTGATTAATGTAAAAATGGTTCCTTCCCAATTTATGATATTAAATCCATTGTTTTTTTTAAGCCTTGTTAAAATTTACATTTCTTGACGCCCATTCTGGGCGAAATTCTCAAAAAACTTCTCCTCAAATGTTTAAACCCAATCCTCGAATCCAACCACGTGATTCCTGACCACCAGTTTGGATTTTGGACGTCCCATTCAACTCTACAGCAGTGTCACCGTGTAGTGGATGTTATATCTTCCACATTGGAGCACGGAATGTATTGCACTGGAGCCTTCCTTGACGTGGAACATGCTTTTGATCGAGTTTGGCATCCAGGTCAGCTATACAAACTCCGTCAATTCCTCTCTCCAGCGTACTTCCTTTTAATTCGTTGCTACCTCACTGATAGAGCCTTTAAAGTTATATACGGATCCGCTACCTTGGACTCCATCTTGACAAACATCTTACTTGGAATCCTCACACTAGACTGAAAAGACAAGAAACTGCTCGCAGATACCGATCGTTACAGCATTTACTTGAAAAATGTTCAAAACTTCCCATCTACTACAACAAACTAATTTATATAGCCATTATTAGACCTATTCGGATATATAGTATTGAGCTATGGGGATCCACCAAGCCATCAAATTCCTACTGCATCCAATCCTTGCAATCCAAAATCCTCCGAAAGATTCTAAATGCTCCTTATTTTGTCACTAATAAAACTATCCATAAAGACCTGAATAACCTGTTAGTTGCAGATTTGGCCAGAACTAGATATACCTCCTTTAATTCCAAACTACCAGCCCACTCATACTTGTCTGTATCCTCTCTTCTCCATTTATTTCCAATAATCCTCGGAGGTGCTTGACTGTGGCCTCAATACCTGCTAATGACATAAATATTGAAGAGCTGCCGCTGGGTAGCTTCTTCACAAGAGTTTATCAAGCCAATTGTTACTTTTTTCACATTGACTTGTATTTTTTCCTATACAGTTGTAAATATCAATTAATAATTAAAATAAAATATAACAAAATCAGATTCTTCTCCAATTTTTTGAAGTGGTGAAAAATATAGATCTAGTATAAAAATATACAAAATGTTTTGTGTGAATTTTGCTATAATGCATATAGATATGTTTATTCGTATTCCTTTTTTTTTTTTTTTACTGAAATTAAATCATACCCAGGCAATCATGGACTAAAGAATCAAGGTTGAACCCCTTATCTAATAAAATGACAACTACTTGGAGATGCTGATGGTGTGACCATAATTGCAATATCTCATAAGGCTATAAAAAAAGGTTGCAAAAAAATAGAAACAATGGATATTTCTATAAATGATGTTAAATCAGAATAACAGTTCTAAATCAGAAAAGACTCACAAACCCACCTCCAAAACAGTGCTTCATGGAATAGTTCTACTTTCAATATGTCTCCAGTTGCAAGTATCTGTGTTCTATTGTTAATTACTGATTAGATCAACAGAAAAATAAGTGAAACCGAATAATTGAGGCTGATAAATATTTTCTGTGGTGTAAGCAACTGAGATTACTTATGAAGGGAATATGTATAAATCCATCATCTGTGCAACTTGGACACTACAAAATTAACACAAGACAAAAATATCAATAGATCTGAGAGGAAAATGATGAGAGTATATTGTGTAAGAAGAAACATAAAGACCGACAGCATTTACATTGATCTGTAGGCTTCCAGTTCCATGTGAGTTCAATGCATGAATTTACCAGGGCATGAGATTAGGGTGGATAATGGATGAGCTTCCAAAGAGAAGTGTTGTACCAGAAAATCCCAGTTAGAGTTAGCCCTTGTGGAAGACTGAAGAGAAGGTAAAGAGACACAGAGGCTAGGGACCAAAGGAAAATACGAGCTTTATGCAGAAAAGCACCTCCCCAGGATATATATATATATATATATATATATATATATATATATATATATATATATATATATATATATATATATATATATATTATAATATGCTTATTTTTAAAATAATATTCTTTTAAGAAAAAAATAATTATCACAATATTTACTTCATTATTACTCAATTTACTCTCAGGGTATGGTATGGGTTCTTGACAATCAGGCACATTTTTATTATTTAACTTTTTAATTATAATAATCACTTACAAACATAACACAAACAATATGCAGGCTAACTATAATTATTCTCCATCTTCAGACAGCAACTCCTACCTCCTCAGCTCCCCACTCGAAAATCCTGACTCCTATCAGCTCATAACCCCAACTCTGACTGACCCTTTTTTACCTATCTCTTACCTGGAAGGTACCTGCCAGCACCCTTTTTTCTTAGCATCCAAAATGGAGGTTATGTTTACAAACAAACATTCAAATTGGAGCTGTTAATCTTTATTTTAATTCTATTTTGTATCTTATAGTTAGCCTGCCTAAAATAATATTTAAATAATAAATAAATAAATAATTGTATACTTTATAGAAAAATGTGTATATTACAATATATATATATATATATATACACACACATCATACAACCCTTCCTCTCTGCACTCGTTACAATAGGAATGAATATTAAATACTGACAAAACACTACCGAAATGAGACACATTTTTCATCAAAACAACAAATTATGACCATTTTTTTATTTTTTTTTATTTAAACTTCTACACCAAAAGAAAATATATATGTAAAGTGTCCTTTTTTGGAACGTATAATGATCACCTGAAAATATGGAAAAGAATGCTCTTTGGACCAATAAATGAATTTGGTAATTGGAGGATAGGAAAGAACAGCAAGCTTAGATATCTCTTTTGTGAGCCTAATATTTTGGCCATAATCAAAGAGGATTGAATGTGGTGGCTGGGTTTCATGAAGAGGATGCTGGATTAGAGGCTACCAAAAATGTAGATGAACGGCCAAGGCAGAAAGAGGCTGATAGAAAGACCGATACTGAGGTGGCTGGATGATGTAGAGGAGGTTTGGGAGTAAGAAGATGGCAAAGGAAAACTGAAGATCGACAGGAATTGGCTCTCAACTGTCCATGAGGCAGCGCCCAAATTGGGCTGTAGAACTATTTAGATAGTTAAATACCAATAAATTTTAGATAAATAGATTACTTTTGTAGCCAAAGTGATTTTAACATGATGTCAGAAACATAAATAAATTTATAATGGGAGGATTAAGTGCACGACTTATTATTAGGTAATATCTTTACGATTGCCAACACTTTTGAATAATCAAAGTATCCTTTAACCATTGTAAAAGTGATGTTCCTGTGCTAAAAAGAAAAGAGAAAACCTTTAACTTAGCATTAAATAATGCTTTGTTTTATTAAGTAGAGTTACGGAGTTATTCATGTGAAAATTCAGAAAAATAAAACTGTTAAATCAGAAGATGATTTTGCTCCTATAAATTATTTTGATCATATGATGATTTTGATCTAATAAAAATACAGATGTATTAATTGTTATGATTAGAGAATAATAAATATAAGACTCTTTAAGAGAATATAAACAAGCTCTAAAGTCAGCCTTTTCTTTGTTTTTTAGAGTGGAAATGTGATAAAGATATCTTTGTTATTATTGAAGAACATATATTTTGTATCAATCTATATTTGTATTATATTTAAACTATATTTTTAATCCTTTCGAGATACACATACACATTTCCATTTTGGTCGCTTGCACATTCCATTTCTGTTAAATAAAGTTGAGTGTTATGTTTAATGCTAATACCATATACTATTTCATTAACATCACAATAGTAGAAAAGAGAGAGGTAATAAAAGATGTTATGCTCCATTATAGGAGCAGATAGCTGGGTACTCCCAGACAACGAATGGAGTTGTATAACAGCAGCGGAAATGAAATACTTCCGCAGAGTGGTTTCCAAAACCCGCACGGATAGGTTTAGGAATGAAACTATAAGGGGAGAACTAAACATTCCTGCAATGAAAGAGACCCTGGAAAAGATACAGTTGGCATGGTACAGCCACGTGTGCAGGATGAGTCCTGATTGGGATCCACACAAATTTACAAGACCAGTAAGCACTAGACCTAGAGGCAGACCAAGGCTTAGCTATAAAGGCTATATTTCCAAGTAAGGACAAGGGAGGGGAAAAACATTGAAGAAGATAAAGATTAATGCAAGAGACAGAGAGATGGAGATCCTGGGTTGGACTAAACTCAACACTGAAAGGCACCAGAAGACAGTTAAAGGAGAAGAAGAAGAAGAAGACATTAATTTTCACAAGAAAAATATTTTGATATATTTTTTCAATCCAATGGAAATTGGAGAATGCGGACAACAACAAAATTTATACGTGTTTTAATGATAATAAGGTTGTTATGACTTTATGATTTTAAACTTGGCAGATAGCAATGGGCTGGTCATGTGATTCGAATGCAGAACGAGGCAATCCCTAAGTCTTAACTGAATCTCTCCATGGCAACAGAGAAAGAGGGAGACTGAAACTTAAATGGTCTGGCAGCAGGTACAAGGGATATCCTGATTGTAAGAAACTGGATGACAGCTGCACAAAACAGAAATAAGTGTAGAAAGCTAGTGACCAAGTTGTAGTGCCAGATTGATGATGTTGATGGATGTAACTTTTAATTTTAATTGAAAATATTGATTTATTTATCTAAACATTTTTGTTACATTTATATTCACTATTCTTAATTAAAATACTTCCACTGATTATTATATGTTGTTTTTGCTACTAAATATATTTTGTAATTAATCTGTACTATGTTAGTATTCATTGTTTGTTACATGATTACTTTAATTTTAAGGTCACGTGATGGAGTCAATCTGGTGCAATCTCGGAACTGTGTAATGACACATTCTGCTGGAGGAGAGGTGACTCTTGAGTTGGGTCATGTCACTCGAAGGGCCGCTGGAATTTATACATGTACTGTTTATGGGAAGGGAGGGCTCAAGGCAGAATCAAAGTGTGAGATTGAAGTGGTTGACTCCGTTACCCCTTCCACTCCAGCTCCATCGACTCCAATACCGTTAGTAAAATAAATATTCATATTTAAATACTGTTAAATAAAATTGATTTTCATTTCTTTGTAGTGAGTAAATAATATTCATGTCCAAATAGTATTTTTATTTGGAATCCATTTTCACCGTTTTAATTCCCATTCACCGACAGATAATATAATTTGGAATCTGAATTCATATTGATAGTATTTCTGATATCTTCATCAATATATACTCATTTAAGAACAAAAATAAGAAACAAGGTACCTATTAGGTTATTTAATAGAGGTTCTTTCATTTTCTCAAAATTGTGATTGTGTGACTAAAGAGGATATTTCCCAGAAACCTTAAAATTATTTATTTCTAACATATTAAATTTATTATTTAACATAATTATTTGTAGTATTAATTATCTAATTCAATAATTTTTTATTGTTGTCAATACTATCTAAATCTACATTGTAATAATTAATCTCTTTGATATAAAATCTATGTACTCATAATACGTATATAAATATTTTTTTAAAAATCTTACAAAACATTCTTTTTATTTATAATTTTCTCCAGATATTCTAAAAAGCCACTATTCATTATGAAGCCAAGGAATGTGGAAGGACTTGAAGGTGATACAATTGTTCTCAACTGTGAAGTAGTTGGCGATCCAAACCCCATAGTTACCTGGCTACGGGATGATCTCAAGGTAGGCAGTTTTTGTTTGAATATTTACATTATAGTTTTTTATATACTAAATCAAAAAATGATTCCATTTTTTTTATCTTATTGATATGTTATATTCCAGGCTTCAAAAGCATAAGGCTTTGAATACAAAATAAAATTTGTGTTCTTTTTATCATAAGGCTTAGTTAATAGCTATATTGTAGTGTTTAGTAGTAGACTTTTCCTTTGTTTGGTGAATTTAGCAAAAATATCTTTAAGAATAAATAAATAAACTTGTTCTAAAAAAAAGTTTTTTTATGATAGTATGCATGTTTATACACTTAACAAATTTTTGAGTATCATTTAGAATTATTTTAAATTTACTTTTATGATTAAATTTTGGCTATGATTCCTGATAATAACCTGTGGTATAATGATACAGTAAATTAAAAACTAATATCAAGATTAATGATTTGTAAACTATAGATTATACAATAGAAATGGTTTTTGCTCCTCTGAATCCTCAGTTTGAATTTTAATTATTAATACTTTTAAAAACATTACTTATAAGATGAAAAATTAAGCTGATTCAAAAGGAAGTGTATACTTGTGAAGCCTTTCACAGAAAACAACACATTCTATATTGATGCTACTATTCAGGGATTTGCTACGAAATGAATTGGTTGTTGATGGACCACTAAATTGTAATGTACAAAATAGCTTTCAGAAATGTGACCAAATTATATTTACATTAAGAGAAATTAACCATAAATATGCATAAAGGACATTTTCTGCCTAAGGCCAGAACTGGGATTTATGGCAGGGGTGAGCTTCATTTTACTACTGTTTGTTCACCCTCTTCCCCTTCTCAAATAAAATTCAATGATCTTATAATATTATTTGAGTTAATAGCTATATTTCAAAATTAAAAATCAATCAATCCCATGACAATAAAGAATTTTACTGACTGTATAAAAACAAAACATTGGAAAAGGGATTCGAATAATTTGAATTAAATTAAAAAAGATAAATTGCATGTTCTTTGAATTTCTTTGATAATTACATACTGCACTTTTTACTTGCACTTACCAATTTATGATACATTATAAGTAAGGGAAGATATTGCGATCGTCACAATTTTTTAATTTGAGTTTCCATTGGAAATACACGTTTTAGGGTCCCCTGAGTCCAAATGACCAAGTCCCTCATAAAGGTCTTAGTGAGTGTGTATGGAGCTTTATGAAACTGGATTTTCATATTTTAGGTTGGGATCACTTGTAGCTGGGTGGCTAGTGTAACAGCCTCCCATGCTAAAGGTCACGAGTTCAAACCCGCAGGTGGTCCTAAGATTTTTTAATGGGAGTAAAAAATCCTTAGTTATGCTGTCCTTCGGAGGGGACGTTAAAAAGTGGTTCGAGCCTGTGCGATGTCAGTACTGCGTTAAAGATCCCTATCTATAATAAAAATCATTGGATAGGCAAATTTTTTAGGACTTCCCACTGTAGCAATCGCCGATTAGCCATAGTAGCAAAATGACGCTAAAAAGAAAAATAAATAAACATATTTTTAGGTTAGTATTTATGTAAAATTTAATGGGCTTTAATATGATGTAGGTTTCATTCTGGTTGAAATTGTCTGACAGAGCTTAAATGCCGATATTTTAAATTGTCTTCCTCAAAAATACCTTTTATTTTGTAGATTTGAAAAAATTAACCATATCACCAAGTTAGCGTTGATAAAAAGTGGGTAAATATACAAGTTTACGAATTTTATAACAAAATAAAGGAAAAAAGAGCAAACATAATTTTTAGGCGTTTTTTTAACAGAAGAATAGTCATTTGGATGTATAGTATACTGCTACATTGCTAAAGATTTTAGAATAAATCTGAAACTCATGTTCCCATCGAAACTCAATGTAATGAGATATGATGAACTTGTTGGAGTGAAAAGAGGGCAAAATTTTTACAGTAAATATCTTAACACGTTCACGCCGAGTGGCCCACCGGTGGGTCACACTTGAATGTTTCCGTGGGGTGGGGTGCCCCACTTGTGGGTCACCTTAACTATTCCGTGGAGCGTTAATTTATTTTATTTGTTAGTTTTATTAATTATTAATATTTTAATTTTCTCAACATTATATGTTATAGGAATTAACAAGCATAAGGGTTTATTTTATATTTTATAACCTTCAACATCTTCCCTCAAAGGACTCTTATCGGTTAATTTTATTTGATGAGTCTTTTTAAAGAATTTTCTTAAAATTTTATGATTTTTTGGCTTAATGCATTATGCGCGCTTAAGAAAACACCATATTTAAATTGTTATAATCTCGCATTTAGTGCGTTCGAAGCCCCGAACTGTTGCGATCTCACATTTAAACACGTTGGAACTTGCGCATTGCCGCCCCGCCTTATGAAGTGTAAGCTGCTTAGACAGTCCCGCCTCACGGGAAAACACGTAGATATTAGATATATGTGTTAGAGGATCTCAACCTCATTCATGCACTCTAGTTACATGTTCATAGAGAAGTATTTCTGACAGAGGACAGTCGCTGGTATTAAATAACACTCATGTGAACTAGACAATTTCAAATTAGCTTCAAGCCCGCTATGGGAAAGGGTAATGATGATCTTAAAATTCTGCAGTATCAGTCGAGGTTACTTGTTAAGCCATCTTGTACCCTAATGTCCTCGCTTGCTGCATTATATTTACGCCTGCAGTGCATTTGAGCGTGGGAGTGTCGGCTACTTTGGACTCGACTATTTATTGAATAGTTAGGAATATATTATTTGACGCGCGGAGCTCTTGGTATACCTAAGCACCTCTTTATCGCTTTATTGCTCTTACCTATGGCCACCCACATCCAATCCTGTCTGCCTCAATACTCATTACTGATTCAAAAGAATGCTAGAACAGATTTAATGTTCTACGAATTTATTGTGAATATTATGCATACAATTATCTTTTAATGTCATACAACGTTCTTCATGCTGAACACATTCAGATTAGCTCGTCCTTCTTATTAAATAAGTATTTTGACTTATATTTTTTGACTTTTTTTTTTCACCTCCAGTTTGACACAATCTAGTTCTGTTGGTGTTGGTCGGATCAAAATTTGACGACAGTTTCCTAGTTAAGAAATTTAGTGGAGAATGTTTTTTTATATAACATTTGTCGCTAGGACTTACCGTTTAACAACTGTATTGGTTTGAATAAAAGGTATGTATGTAGTTAAATGTTAGCAAAAATCAATATTCCACCATCAGTTACTCTCGGTTAATCATGGGATAAATTGAGTAATATATTTTTTACAAACATAGGTGTTTCTATGAACAAAATGGACTTACAGAAGATAGCCTCCATGTTTTCCTATTTAGAAGGAGGTCCATGCTATATTATACTGGTTAGTGCGCCGCAATAAACCAGCTCTTAAACAAGCATACTTTAAGTAACACTCAGCAGATTTATAAAAGCTGAGGGATAAAGATCTCTCATAAAGTTCCTTAGTTGGAGCTATCGAGATCCTAGATGAATATCGCCATCGATACTAGCCTATTACCATAAATACGCATGTCTCAACAATCGTCAGAGTGAATTAAATTTGTAAAATATGGCGATCTAGCGATATCCTAAGAGCAAGTGATCGTTCATCCAAATATGGTGTATTCCTCTGAGAGGATCTTTCTTTGATTACCCAGCCCCCTTCGTAAATCTGCAGCAGTTCATTAGCCGGGGCTATAGAGAACTAACAGCGCTAACATAACTCGAGCGGCCATATGGTTCCATTGTCACCGCTTAATTACTTTTATTAGGAGGGTCCTTCTTTGAAGCGCGGTTTATTAAGGTCAGAGGTATCATGGCAACCTGTCAGAATATGGCTGATCAATACCATCTCGATGGGGAAATCGGACGGTGACTCTCCTATCTAACGCTCGTTTTGCTCTGGATCTAGGGCAAATTATTTTGAGTGATGGTTTTCTGGATTTAAACTGACATTTCGGAGTTTCGAAACGGATTCTGAATCAGACGTAAATAAACTAGCTCGAATGAAAAAGAATTGGTATCTCCACCTCCGACAATTCTACTGAGCATCTGATCTAAATGACACCCAAGATCTTGTACAATTTTTGGATCGCGCCATTGAACGTTTTGAAAATTTGGAATGAATCAGCGATAGATGGTGGAGATGTTCCAGAAAAAAAAACCCTTTTTTTTCTTTATATACCCTTCAAGGACCACATCAGGTCACTAATCCAATGTTAAAGGTTTGTTTCCTTCGTTGAGATAGGCGTAAGGGCTATTTTTCTTTTTCTGATTATAACTGGGATTTTTTTAAATGTTTTTTCAATTTATTTATTACCACTTTGATATATGAAACAATTTTATTATATAATATTATAATTTGTCTTAATTAGGACGGTAATAAAAAGTACTACATTACTACAATTGCACACGTAGATCAAGTTTTATCTTTCTTTCCTCTATTTCCAGCTTTAATGAATCGCATTTTCTGTCGAAAGTCAGACATTTATCTGATTTTACTGCCGTTAATTAAAAAAACATTTATGATCCATTTTATAACATTTATGGGCAGAATGTGGCTTTCTATTGCAGGACTAAGAGTTAGCGATTTTCGTGTTTGTTTCATGCGACTTGTCTACAAACGGTACTATAATTATTTTTTCTTTACCGTGAGTCAATAAAAGAAAATCTATACTGGTTTATACAGTACTCCCTGTATTCCCCTCCTTTCACGAATATTACGTTTCGTATTAATTTGCAACTCCTATTGGTCAATCAGTTCAACTATGCTTAGCAAATAAATTTATTATTTTGAGCTAGATCTTAATTTAATTCTGACAAATTTACAATAACTAGCTCACCAGTGGAAACAGGCATATCAACAATTACTCAATATGTTTTATGATGTACGGTCGTTTCACCTAAAAAATACATCTTGTATTTCTGGTTTTAGAAATAAATTCTTTTAAGTTGAATAGCGAAATGATTAATTACACTAAAATGAACCTCCATTAAAAATGTCGGCTACACAAACATTGTCATTTCTGTGATGCTACGATGAGCACAAATGTGGTTAGTAACTTTAGTTTATAAATAAAGTAAAAAATATAGTTTTTCTTTTTTTTTTTTTTTTTTTGTACGTTTCCAGGACGTTTCTAATGTCACGATTTCATTTTGGAATTTACTTTATATTACTTTATATGAGTTTTGTTCAATGCAAAATAGTATGAAAGAGTAGATTGAAAACTGAAATTAATTAATCAAAAAGTTACTTTTTTATGTCTATAAGTATTCGAGATTTTCGTGATGTAAATAATTCGAAATCGTGAATAATTCAAACTTTGTAAATTTATGCAACAAAATGTTAAAATATACAATTTATAAGTAGCAGGTTTCTCTGTTACTAAAGTAGTATTCAGTAAAAAGATAAAAAAAAAATCTATTTGGGTTCTGGACTTTTCCAAATTTTTTTTATATAACTTATCACAAGATTGATGTTATAAAATTTTAAACCCAGCTCAAAAATTCGTTGTGTAACAAAGCCAATAGAGCTCTGTGCACTATGTATCCATATTTTAACAGACACTTTAAATTAAATGTATCAAATAAATTATTGTTTTATACGACCCTCGCATTACGCATTACCAATATTTAACTGTATGTGTAAAGCAAACTATTAAAAACTGCAAACACTCCAAAATAAATTATAAAGAATCTGTATAAATTATATGTGCAATTCTAAAATTAAAACCATTCGTTCGAAATTCGGATCACCTCTAAAATTAAAGAATATATTACCAAACTTAGTTAGCAATTTGTTTTCAAATGTTTAATTAACAAACATTATCTTATATGAAGTTTTGGAAATTATACCAGCACTAATACAAGACATACATGAACGAATTAAACATATATTATTGTAAGATACATTTGTTGTAGTTTTTGGTTTGTTCGCCGTCCGCGGCATTTCTCGGAAACTACTTGACCATTTTTTGTGAAATTCGCAAAAAAAAAAAAATAGTAGTCTATGCAATGATGATCCTAACACCTAGACGTTGATATTAGCTCGTTATTTTTAAAATGGCGGCCGATTAAAAATTATTTAATTCAATAACTTAGTTATTTTTGAAGATAGAGAAAAAATTTATTAGTGTTCACAAACCAAAAAAACGCAAATAACTACAAAAAAAATAAATTTTACACATAAATACGCCCAAAAATCAGTTATTTTTTAAGATAGAGAAAAAAGTGTAAAGCGTTTTAGAATCAGCAAAGCACGATAAAAAAAAAAATAATAATAAATAAAAATAAATTAAAAAAAGACATGTTGATCTGTACATTCAAGTATCAAAGTGTTGTAGAAGCCGAAGCACAATATTCTTTTATCAATAACCAGTTACTAGGAACAATATTCTTTGATATGGTAAAAGCTTTCGATTGTATTTCCCATGCCGTTATTCTACGCAAACTAGCCTCAATTGGAATAAGGGGCCAAATGCTTGCTTTCATTAAACAGTTTCTGACTAATCGCCATTTCAGAGTTAGGGTAGGCTGCGAACTTTCTGAAAATAGTTCTCAAAACAGCGGTGTCCCTCAGGGCTGCGTCCTTAGCCCGACCCTTTTCTCCCTGGCAGTGAACGACTTGGGTCTCAACCTTCCAAGAGGAGTGAAACCATTACTATTCGCTGATGACATGGCAATTATCTACAGATCCCACGACATTAGGGATATTCAAAATAAACTGCAGGAAACTCTCAATCGGATGAACAACTGGTCAATATCTAAAGGACTCCACTTCTCACCAGAAAAAACTAAATGTCTGCTCTTCAGCCGAAAGCGGAATACACCACCACTACCTGAATTGTACTTAGGGAACACTAAATTACCATTTACTACTTACCACAAATTCTTAGGCTTGACATTTGACAGAAAACTGACCTGGGAACATCATATATCCATCATAAAAGCACAGGCTATGAAAAAATTAAACATACTGCGAGTTCTCAGCGGCACTACTTGGGGTTCAGACAGGAAAACTTTATTAATCCTCTATAAAAGTTTGATAGGTTCAAAACTTGAACATGGGTCATTTATATATGCTTCGGCACACCCACGAATTCTCGCCAGGCTCGACACAGTACTTCATGCAGGAATTAGAATATCCACTGGGGCTTTTCGAACCAGCCCTATCCTTAGCTTATGTTCAGAAGCCGGAATTCCGCCTCTCATTTTTAGACGACAAAAACTTGCCATAAATTATATTTCCAAATTATACCCACAGACAAATCATCCCACACACAGATACATATTTAAACCTAAATTTACCAGAGCCTTTCGAAACAAAGTCAATGCGACCCTTCCGTTAGCAGAAAGAATTTCCTCCGCTTCCTCTTTACTTAGAGACCTTCCACTGTATAAAATAAACTCCCATGATAAAACCCCACCATGGACTCATCAACCACCTAAAATATTCCTTCAACTTTCCAACCTCTCCAAAAGAAATGCTTCCCCTTCCGAATTCAAAAACCGACTAACACAGATTATTCAAACCATTCCTGAACCCTTTTTAATTTACACCGACGGTTCTAAATCAGATACCTCTACAGCTTCCGCTTTCGTGACCCATAACTCGACACACAAATTCAAACTGCATAATCTATGCAATATTTACACAGCCGAACTACACGCAATAGCCTCAGCTCTACAGTTCTGTATGAAAATAAATGAAGACCAAATCGTAATACTAACCGATTCCCTAAGCGCAATTAAAGGTTTGCAGAACTTATATCCAAATCATCCCATACTAGTTCGCGCTCACTCTCATATAGCTGCGTTGCGAAACCTGGGCAAGTCGGTAAGCTTCGTGTGGGTGCCGAGCCACGTGGGAATTACCGGTAACGAGCTTGCGGACCGGGCAGCGAAGCAGGCGCTCACACTGCCAGGGAGAGGAACAGCCATCTTGACACCGTCTGAACTCAGTGAACCGCTCAGAAAGCAAGAAGATGACCGATGGCAGAAAATGTGGGACGATAGCCAGGTAAGCAAACTGAAGCATATTAAACAAACAGTGAAACCCTGGTCTACATCTAGCCGTAGCAGCCGGAGGGAGGAGGTCGCGTTGACCCGGCTAAGGATAGGACACTCGCGGCTGACGCACTCTTATCTTTTTGCTAGGCAGCCGGTGCCCCGATGCCAACACTGTGATGGAACCCTTACCATTCGGCATATTTTTCAAGAATGCCCTTATTATTCATCACACCTGAATAAAATTGGACTAAGCCCGAATATTTCAGCGGTGCTGGGTGATAGAGAGAAAACCATTGAATTAGTTTTTGATTTTCTTAAGGAGCAGTCATTATTATCAAAATTATAAAGACCATTCCTAGTCATATTAGCTTTTTAAACTATTGTTTACATAAAATTTTTTTTTCTTTCTTTATTTTATTTTTTTTTATTTATTTATTATTTATTTATTTATTTTATTTTATTATTTTTTCTTTCTTTCTCTCAATCACCCATTACCTAATAGTTCTTTTTTATAAAGGTTGAATATGCATACAGTGTCTAGGCGTTGATGACCTTAGGGTTTTACGCCTTAAAACCTAAACAAACAAACAAACAATTCAAGTATCAAATTATAATGGATATAATTCCACAATTTTTTTTTATTGAAGATAGATAAAAATAAAAAAAATTCTCTTGATCAACACACGCGATGAACAAAGAGCAATAAAAAAAAAAAAATCATCTTATATGGTCAAGCCAATCAATCTTATATCATCAACTTATAAGAGATGTGTTTCCCTGACTTGATTATTATTAATGATAGAGAAAAAATGTAAGGTGTTCTAGAATCAGTAAATTTTATTTGAATGAAAAGAAAATAGTAACTATTATTTGGAAATAATAAACCATTGTGTAATAATTTGCAGCGTGTCCTAATATGTGTAATTAGGGAAGACTGTGAAGGCGTAAAAAAGGCTTTTCAAGAACCATACGTTCAAGTAAACGTAACTAAATTATTTAACCAGGAATAGAAAAGAAATATAAAAAATTGGACATTCGTTATAATCATCTAGTTTTAAGCCATTAAAATCAGAATCATCCAACAGTTTAAAAATGCAAAATATCTGATAACATGCAACAAAAATTCAAATACTGCAATTTAGTTTTAAAATTATTCATTTCTGCTCATTTTGAATACAACTTTTCCAGTTACAATTAAATAGCGTGTTTCGACGGCAAGATAAGATTCCAGATAATAAATTATTTATCTTTCCAGTTTAAATTCAACCACGTATATATGTATATTTATTCCTTTTTATTTTATTTCCTGTTTTTAGAGGTCTAGGTTATAATTTGGAGTTATGTAGAAGGAGAATGTAATTTATGTGACAGGCAATGGAAGGAGGTAATGAAAACATCTTAAATCTCTCCAGGTGAGAGTTGCAGAATTTCAAGAGGCTTGTAGCAAGAGCTTACAAGATTTGGCTGCTGGCCCTCTTCCTGAAAATTAATTTATATCGTCAGTCCTTTTGTATGTTGAATTTATTTTAATTCGACGTTTTAGAATTTCACACCTGTCCTTTCTAACTTATTAAATAAAAAGGAAAAATAAATTTGGCGTGGCGTTGAGGTTCTGCTCCTTGAGAGGACCGCAACTAATGAAGCAGAGCTGCCCTGAATCCTACTTGACGCTCTCAGATATCTCCACCATTGATCATATTTCATGAGATATCTAAATGCTCCTTCCTCTGATATTATTTTTGATAATAAATCAATGATATCGTGCCCTCGAGATAGCGGTGGTATGCGGCTAAAGTGGCATCCCTCTTATTTAATAAAGTAATTATTATAATTTATTGTTATTGCCGATGAAAGGAGATAAATTCATTATGAAGGCGTTCTGTGAAACGGTAAAAAAAAACAAGATTGTAGTGTAATTATTGTCAAGATTTTATCCCAAGCCAAAAGAAGTATTAAAATATTACTAAATAATGAATGTGTTAATCATAAATTTCTTAAATACTAGTAAATATCTAACAAGTCAATGTTTGCATTCGTAAATAATCGGGTTACTGAACTGGAATCTGAGAAGTTGCTGGAAACCTCGTTTTAATTTTTACAAAACATTTTTGTTATTTTTTTTCTCTTGTTTGTTTATTAATTTAACGTCACTTTATGCTACTGTGGCCAACGGGACGATGCTACAATGGGATTTCTAAATTTTGCCTATCCAGGCTTTATTAGGACAGAAATATTTAGTGAGTACCAGACATCGGAACTACTGTTTTACAATCCTACTAAATAAGGATTGTTTAAACAACGAGTAAGGACTTATGACCATCGGCGTAGAACATTTTTTTCTCCCTTTTGTCATATAAATTAAATTATTGTTATGTATGGTTATTATTATTTGTGATTAAGTTTCGTTGTATCGTTTTCTATATTCGTTCTAGCCTGCTGAACGCTGTAAATTATTACACGATGGTTTATTATTTCCAAATAACAATATTAGGGTATAGCTGTTTATATAGATGTTGATAGGCAATTAAGTCATAGGAAAAGCTATAAATAATTCAAAGGAAAATGGCAGGTCACCACTGCTAATTTAAAAACGTCAATAAATACTAATTTCAACTATATCTCTGCTAGTTCTGATCCAATTACAACGTTGTTTTTTTTCATTTTGTAGGAAATTTAAACCTATAAGTTTTTTTATTTATTTTTTATTCGTGGTTGTTGTTGTTTTGGTTTAAGGGCAAACATCTGCGAGTGGTTATTATTGTCCAAAACATCTTCAGAAGATGATTAACTTACCTATGATGAAAAAAAAAAAAAATCGATTCTAAAAGGATGAAATTAATATTAATGAAATTAAACAGAACAATAGGAACAATAAATATTAGATTTAATCGGAACTGCAAACATGATGATTAACAACAAAAAGTAAAAATGAAAAGAGTGAGTAATATCAAAAAATGCGTAAAATAACCTGAATATGTTAATGAGGTGATATGAACGAATGTTCTTCACCAATTGAATCACACCGTCGACGGCCCGATCATTATCGCTTGATGCCCCAGAGACATTACGTGGTACGCTACATTTTACAAATTCCCTACTGTAAGGAATTCCCTAACTTGGAAAATATGACTTAATGTGAGAGTCACTTTACACAGGTGGATCCCTGTATCGAGGTGGATCCCTTCGTGCCATGAGTGAGGCGGCAGTGTCCTATCCTCAGGCGGGCGATAACTACATCCTCACCCCTGAACTTTCTTGATGATGAGACCCAGCAGAAGATGGTCGGTTTAAAATTTTTCAGTTTGTGATTTTCAAGTGCAGTCCAAGACTATTTTTTTTTTTTTTTTTTTTTGCCGGCAATCCAATGCACTGCAGCCAATTTAGGCTTATTGTGCGCCGTCCAATCTACTGTTAATACAGGGCTAGCGCCTTACTGAATCTGACTAACCTGTGGGGGTTAATCAGTTCACGCACCTTGGGATCAGGGATACGGTCGACACCAAAATGGTAAAACCGTATCCTGGCAATCTCTGGGCAACTGCATATCAAATGAAATGCAGTTTCATCATCCTTCTTGCAGAATCTGCAAGTCGGTGAGGCCACCAAACCCATATTGTGGAGATGCTTAAGACTATTACCATTCGTTTATTGGCTGAAACAGCTCAGATGATGAAATAAAAGAGCGCTTTATTTCTTATAGCGAATGTGTCTTAATTTTATTCGTTATTCCGGTTCTACACATCTTGAAGCGTAAGCCCTCAAATTTTGAGGGGGCTCATTATTATTTTTTTTTTTTGGTAGATTACAAAGGTTAATTATTGAAAAAAATAAAGCAAAATCATTTATACTAGACTGCGTTACCATTTCCTTTCATCTTCTTTCGATTTTCTTTCAAATAAAGCTGTCAAGTGGAAGCTTTAGCTTAAAAGTTTAATACTGATTTAATATATAAGTCCATCAAAACTGGTGGGCAGATTGGTTGAGAGGGTTAGCGCGCGTTACCCAGCAACCACAGATGACCAGTCCATCCAAAGATTATATTCTAAGTTTTAGTGCATTTTTCAAGATTTCGATTGTTTTTTTAATATTTTCCAACATTGTAAGAATAATTTTAGTTTATTTTAAATACCCGTGAATTCTGCTTACGTTTTTGCAGTTTAGGATCTGCTATGTGCTCTAACTGCATTCTTCCATTTCTGCTATCTTGAAATATGTATCGTACTAAGCCATGGCTGGGAACTCCCCTCAGTGACACAGACCAGGAGCCTATACCAAAGAGAGCATGAGCTCCAGATCGGCCTGGCTATGGGAGCAGACCCTTGACTAAGTGATCTGGCCGTAGGAGGAGTTGACATGGCATCTCATTATCCGTTATGGCAGGCTAAGGCCGGGTAATTGTGTTTGTTCTTTGCTCTCTACCTCTTTGGAGCCGGCGCTGCCTTTGTCAAATCCAAGGTTTCTCTCTTATACGCGTTTCAGATTTTAGGTCTTTCTTACTTTGGAATCGGCAGCAGAAAATAAAGATACCTAGCGAAATTTACGAGACTGTTATGTTCGTTTTTGTCGAATTAGTCTTCTTGTACAAGGAGATTGGTATGAGAGACGTGTCTGTCGTTCAAAAGGGTCCGGCGATCACAGAGTATAGACAAAATGTAGAACATTATTCTGCCTTGTACAAAAGGGAACATTTATGTGTTTTCTATTATATAATTGATACAATTTAATCTCACGAATGTCTCATAATATTGTAAGAGCTGATATTGGACCTCAAGTGGAACGAAAAAATTGACATGACCCATAGTCCTGGATTTTCAACGGTTTGGGAGGAAAATTAAATTTTGAGTTTTTTGCTGTTTTCATCTACTTGATGTGCACGCACGGAAAAACAAGGTACCAAATAAAGATTAGAAAATTTTGCAGAAAGTTAAGTCAATAATCAAATATTTATATTTCTAAAAATATTCTGACATTTCAAGGAACTATTACTCTTCTATCGTTATATTATCCGGATCTCAGAAAAACGTCTTCATTTAATTAGGTTTAAAATGGTGCAAAACAAACCTAACTTCCTGAGCTAATCTTGAGGTTTGTGCTATCCAATGAAAACCATAGGTAACAGCGAAGAACCCAAAATTTCATTTCCACCCCTAACCGTTGACAATCTGTGGGTCATATGAAATATTTCGTTCCTCTAAAGTTCCAGTATCTGCTCTCACAGAAGTACGGTACATTTATGAGATACCCGGTATATAGGTAAGGATTCAGCCTTTCGTTTTCTTTTAAAGAGGACGAAAACAGACAGACATCTAGATCTATCGCGATTGTAAAAATAAAAGAAAACAATTAATGTTCAAGTACAAGTGGAAAAATGAACAATGTCAATTAATTTAAACGGAAACTCTAGTTGCTTTAAATGTAAATATTTAGTCTCTAATAAATTATGTACGATAGAAGTAGGAATTATTAGGTATCATAATAATTAGGTTTGCATATATTTCGCAAATCTTCATTACCCTCTTAAATATCTCTAAAAATCGTTCTTGCTATTCGACGGTATATTTAACATCTACATTACAGTGTTTAAACCTGTTAAAATAGTTCTCATTTTTCCCCCTTTATTTAACTATCATTGCCGTTTTCGCCATTAGTTTTTTTTTTTTCTATTTTCGGCATTTAATCTTTGTCAGATAATATGCATAAAACCAAGATGACATTAAATACCATTTGACTTCAAATGCAAAGTGTTAAATAAATATTGTTTGAACCGATTTTATGAAAATTACTAACACTTGAATAAACTATATAAAGTGACATTGAAAGTAAGAAGGATTTAGCAAAAAGTTATTGTAACACAAAACCTTAAATATATCATTTGTTTATACCTTTTGTTGACCTAGGCTATTCTCTATAATACTTACAGTAATAGGATATAGTAAATTCTTTATTAATTCTGATACAAGTCCCTTTAGAACTATAATACGAAATATTAAAAAAAAAAAAAAGAACTTTAGGGTTTTAGAGTAAAAAATAAAACAATAGAAATAAAAAATAATAATGAACTACTTTAATATATTATAATATATATATATATATATATATATATATATATATATATATATATATAATATATTATATTATAGTAATTAATAATAAACTAGACTAAAAATAAAATAGAAAAATATGTGCATACTTATACAAATATTATTACAAATTTTAATTAAAAAAGATTTACAATATTGGTTTAATAATAATGAAATAATATAGTTATAATAATGCGCATATGTAACACAAAATGAAATAATATAATAAGATCATCGTTTCTATATGTTTTTTTTACTAATTTTATAGAAATTCGCAAATCCATTTAGGAATTTGGGAATTGGACAGAAAGGAGGTGATTGATTAGACGGGATTTGAAGGTCGCAATAGAATCAGAGTGACGAATATATGAAGGAATAGAATAGAAGAAAGAAAAAGATTAGAAACGGACGAGGATCGGATTAGGGAAGATCAGTCAAAATCTGCTGTTTGTTTGGACGTTATATACTGAACTGAAGGCCGAGAACGAGTATTACGGGAGGGACGGAGTATTTAAATGAAAATATATCTGAGATAAATCACATAAAACGTTGTGATTGGAGAACTTGGAAGAGGAAGTGTGCCAGGAAGTACTTACGACGGTTATAAGGGTAAAACCACTTCAACTCTTCACAGAAGTGTACCTGGATATTCCAAAGATGAGTCTTATTAAGAAGCTAAAGAATCGTATAATACATATTTAACTTGTATATCACTATACGTACTAGATTATTTACAATCAGGCTCCAGATTGTATATTTCTATTGAAAACTTTTCTGATTTAGATTTTTTTTAAAACGAAGAGCTTTCCTTTAGAAATTTAATGGGGAGCTTTTGGCTCCTATCTCTCCTAGAATCTAGGAGGTGTAAATAGAGACACAGCAAGGTTCTTAATCAGTTTTCACTATGATTTACTAAACTAAAAGTGTATAATAAAAAAGAAGAGCCGCTGTGATGACGGGCGCGTTAAGGCCACAACTTAGCATTCTGGAGTCAGAAGCGGCGCCGCTTAGAAACCGGCTAGATGTTTATTTCTTCTCGGATAAACGTGATAAATCTAGGACTTCCCACTCTCAGGATAAGTCGGTTGTCCTGAGATCGGTTATTCTGTCGGTTATTAGTAACTCAATAAACAACATCATAGAAACAGGAGAGCCCTAGGCGGTCGAATAGCACTAGAAACAAATTAAGTGCCACTACGATTGCCTTTATTTTTTTTTTTAGTCGGCTATCAGATCTTAAATAGATAAGAACTCAACGACTTCTATTCCCAGTCCTTCTCTATCCCCACCTTTTACAACATACACATAAAAACATTTATTTTAGGAAGTTTGTAAGCAGTATGAGTGTCTTGTAAAAATTTGGTGATGCTAGTAGATCAGGATTTTCTGAAACAGTAGTCACTGCTATAATTTGTACTTTATTTTAGAAACAATTCTTTATTGAGCAATATTACAATCTGTCCAATTTAGGACATTTTTAATAGTGATGAAGTACAACATTCATACTACATTCACACGATATATACAAAACAATAAATTTATATAATAATAATACAATATACATATATACAAAACAAAATCAATAAAATATATACAAAAGTCACTCATACCTATATACAATTCACAAGCATACAGCACGTGAGTGGAGAATCTAGCCAATGCTAGAACTCCAATATACATTTTACAAGAGGTCTCGAGGCCACTGCCGTTTTAACCTTCTAGGAGGATGGTAAGGATGTGTGGAGCTGGATAAGGATTGAGCTAGGGGATTAGGATGATGGATAAGGTTCTGATGGAATTTAGAGAATTTTAATGGTATAAGGTCTAAAATAAATGGAATATTTAGGTCGTGGTGTAAGGTATGGTTGGATACATAATAAGGAGCATTAACTATTGTTCGGAGGACTTTTGATTGGAAGGATTGAATGCGTTTGATGTTAGAAAATTTGGCTGTCCCCCACAGTTCAAGTCCGTAGGTCCAGATAGGTTTCAGTACTGTCTTGTATATTAGCAGTTTGTTCTCGATAGATAATTTAGAATTTCTGTTCAGTAGTCTGTATAATTGTCCAAATCGTCGATTAAGTTCTTGTCGTTTAAGTCTAGTATGCGGGTTCCAAGTTAGTTTTTTGTCCAGAAGGAGGCCAAGATACCGGACTGTGTCGGAGAAAGGAAGCGGAACGGAGTTAAAGAGAACTGGAGGGCAGGATTGTCTTCGAAGGGTAAAGGTGACATGTTTGCATTTAGATTGATTAACTTTGATTCTCCAGTTGTTACACCAGTCTTCAATTTGAGAAAGGTGCGTTTGGAGGCCTATAGATGCAATTTCGGGATCAGCGTACGTTGCTAGGAAGGTATTAGGGCAAACAGGAATATCAGCCGTGTATATATTGTAAAGGAAAGGACCAAGGACACTGCCCTGAGGAACACCGGATTCGACTGGATAATAATTGGAATATTCTGCACCACAGCGAACTCGGAAGGAGCGGTTTGATAGATAGGATCGGAGGACTAGGTATAGGGATTGGGGTAAATGGTTTTTGAGCTTAAAGAGTAATCCCGGGTGCCACACCCGGTCAAATGCTTGCGTTATGTCCAGAAATGCACCCGAGCAGTACTCCTTGTTCTCAAGGGCAGAGGAAATATGGTCAACGACTCGGAGCCCTTGCTGAACGGTTGAATGTTGGGAACGGAATCCAAACTGATGGGAAGGAATAGTGTGGGATTCTAATAAAGGTAATATTCGTTTGAGGAGGATTTTTTCAAAGATTTTTGAAAGGATTGGGAGTAGGCTGATAGGTCTATATGATGTCGTTGTGTTAGGAGGTTTACCTGGTTTTAGGAAGAGAATTATAGTGGAATGTTTCCATAAGAGAGGAAAATGAGTAGTTCGTAGAATGGAGTTGTAAATATATGTAAGAAATATAACGGCTTTAGATGGAAGCTGTCTGAGAATTTGTACTAAAAAAAAAAATAAAAAAATAATGACCGTTTTATTAAATTGAAGATTACAGATGACTGTAAATATTTTAATACTTACCAATACCTAATGATTTTTTTAGGGCATTCCCTAAGCTTGTTTAATCCGATTTAGTCTAGCTAATGTTTTAAAGGTTATTGTTGGTTAAACAAATTTACTACAAATATGAATTAAACGGTGTCCTTGACCAGCGCGGTGCATGGATTTGGTTTGGAAAATTTAGAAGTGCAGATAAGACGTTGGAAAAGAAGGCCTTCGGACGACTATTAATGTATATTGATGAGGTTCTGCGGGAAGAGTCATATCCGTAAAAAAGTAATTGCTATCTTGCCATGTAGTGTGGTGCGTCGAAAGATACTGCTGGTCGCCATCTACTTTTCATGTGGAAAGTGAAAAAGGGTCGTGACTGGTCCCTCACAAACTTACTCCTCAGCAATCAGCTGACACTTCCCGTCGAACCAAAGAAAAGTTTTAAGAGCTTCATGGGTTCGAGCTCCTGCCTCATCCACGATATAGCTCAGACCTTGCTCAATCGGATTACTACTTGTTTCGATCCATGGCCCATTTTCTTCAAGGGAGAAAAATTGATTAAGTTGAAATTGCGGTCCAACAGTTCTTTTATAGCCACCCAAAGAATGGTATCAGCGTGGGTTCGAGGTGTTGGTTAGCAGATGGCTAATGACGGTAGATAACAATAGACTATAATATTAACAATAAACTATAATATTAATAATAAGACTAATAATAATAAACTATAATATTAATAATAAGACTTTTGAGGAGGTGAGGGCGAAATGACTACAGCCTGGCACTATTGGTACAAAAGGTTCTTTTATTGTTCTTAAGGTTAAAAACAGTTAAATAAAGCAGGAATAACAGAATACAAAAAGAAGAAAACAATATAAGGAGCACACACAAATCGAGATGGATCAAAACCACAGCTGGTGAGAGGTTGCAATGGATTTGCCACTGTAAAATAAAATAATCTTTCTACTTTCATAAAACACAGAAAATAAAATAATAAATAAAAATGACCTTCAATTAAATATAAAGAAAACTAAAATATAAACATGTTTGAGGCAGTGACAAATCCATTTCACATAACCTCTTTGCTCCCACCAGCTGTGTGTTATAACCTCACTCCATCACACACATCAGGCCCATCACAAGACTATAATATTAACAATAAACTATAATATTTAATCCTTGATTTAAGGCGAAAATGACCCAAGCCTACGAAAAAAACAAACAATAGACTATACTTTGATTATTAAGTGTGTCATTTGAAAGAAATAATACAAATATTTGGGTGTGAACCGGTATTTTATTTTTTTTTAAATTATCGACCTTTTATTATAATTTGAAATTAGAGGCTACTCACAGCTCTAGTTACTCACGAGTATAGTTTCAAATTCACTTTAATTTAAAATCTTAAACTATGACGAGGTATAATTGTTGGAATTCCGGAATAAGATAAATCATAAGAGACAAAAAATACCTTTGAAATCATGATGTGACGCAAGGAACATAATGAGATATTCCTCGACTCAGGAAACCATAAAAAGAGTTAATCGAGTGAGGTCTCGAAACATATTCCGGCCTATCACAACCTGAGATTATTGAACAAAAAAACCTGACATTGTTTCTAAAGATATTAGCTCTGTTAAAAAATTCGAAATGTGTCTAATTGTTTACTTTCTATTTTATATATATATATATATATATATATATATATATATATATATATATATATATATATATATATATATATAATAGAAAGAATATAATAGAAATATTATAATTTGTTATATTATATTATAAATATTATAATACTATATAAATATATAGTGAGAGAAAATAATCATGAAAATTTAGGAATTTGAGTATTCTACGAAAATGGTATGTTTATTTATTTAACGTCACTTTATGCTACTATGGCTAATCGGACGATGCTACAGTGCATGTCTTAAAATATGATCATAAAAAAAAAATCATAGGGCTAGAGGTGGCCCCGCGACCTTTAACATAAAAAGCTGTTATGCTAGCAAATATGTTATAGGTGACCACAACGAAAATGGTCCTTTGAGTATAAATAAAAAAGTCCCGCATGGTATGTCTGTGAAGATTCAAGCTCAAACACCGAAAGGCATTTTGAACTAAAAATTCATATTTAAGATAGACATATGCCTCTGAAGCTGATGTAATTTTTGTTGGAATTTATTTACTGGATTTTGATTGAATTCAGTATATCAGTCTACGATTAAATGCTCTTTAATATTATGTAGGAATTTATTAATCCATTTAAGGTAACTGCTGCTGCTGCGCCTTATCGAACTAGTAGGAGGAACTATAGTAGGAGTCTTAAATTTTGCCCGTGTAGATTTAATTAGGATAGAGATCTTTAAGGAGTACCTGACACGGGACCACCTTTTTGGTTGGATGGGAACAGTTTAAAATGCTCATTAATTTACTTTTTCTATTTGAAATCTTTTAAAAATTGAAATTAGGTTACTTATATTCTAAAAAAAGGTCACTTTATTTAATTATATTCTAGAAATTACGTATCTTATATTCTAAAAAAGTTCTTAAGCATTACATTTCTCTAGGAAGAACAAATGATAATTGATAAATGAAACAGACCCTAAGAATCTGGTTGATTTAAAAGATCCGATTCGCTCTTCCAATTTCAATATAACTTCACAAGGTCTAAAATAAGTTGGGACTCTTGAGTTGGGACAAACCTATAAGTTTGCTTGATTCCACTATACCTGTGTTCCCATTTACCCTACACTCTAGAGAATGTGGATTCCATAATCTAAATAATCTGTTATTAAGAAACTGTTTCAAATAATAAATTTAGCAAGAACTTTTATGCTTGAAGAATAGTAAACAGATAAATAAATAAGCTATATAGGTAACAGTTTCATACTTATGGGTAAAGTTTGTGGAAAAGATAAAATTCGTAGAAAATGTAAGAATTTTTCACAGGTTGAACTAATAAGTCTAAAGCACTACCAACAGAACAAATCCATGTAATCATACTATTTACAGAGTGGACAACCAATAGCACCAAAATTAATTCCTAAACGGTAAAGTAATTGGCTTTCACGCAACTTTGAAATAATATTGAAGTTTTGTTTCCTTCCACACTACTGCTCCTATTCATCCCATTTTACGGTACCACAACGGTGAGCACTTACGAAGTAGTTTTTCATATCTGATGGCAATTTTATAGTCACGATCTTAGTCTGATTAGTGAGTCAATATATCTTCCCTAGGCCTCGTCTCTCTTGCACAAGTTTGATTTCATGGGACATGACTGAGATAAGTAGAAAATTCAAAGATACCTAACCTGGCCCAATTACTGAGAGATGTAATGGAAGAGTAATAAATTAAAATTTTATAGCGCTTAATTGGAATAGTTTATTTTTAGGGACAGTTATAGCGGCGTGGATGCGGGCTGGATAGCGGTCCGCGGCGCGTGTGCTAGCAACAGTCCACCCAGCTTCTACTATCATTTAAACCTGAAACAGATTCAAGATATTTCCGGTTCTCACGAACAGGATACTTATTTATTTTCTAATTTTTATGTGTATTAAACCCTGGTATGAATTATCTTCCGCCGGTTAAAATTTGACAATAATTTATAATCAACTGGGGGTCTCAGCAGATTCCGACCAGTAGTTAATTTTAGTTCTAGACCTTGCGGGACCCTGAGCGATAAAGTATTGCCGTGATTTCGGTGCCACCATATTAGGGACTTTTCTATACTAGAAGGGCATTAGCACAGGTACTAGTAAAAGTGGAAAGATTAAGTTGGTAAAGTAGGGCTATCCAATATCTTCCTACTGAAACGGAGTCCCGCGGACTTAATTCCCAAATAATTCAACATTTTAAATCATTATACGAATTGAATTTATCGTCCAAGAGGGATTATTATTTGTTTTCTTTTTTTAAAATACTTCCTGTTAAATGAATTAGTGAAAATACCTACAGAAGTAGAGTTTAAAAATGAGTTTTACTTTGGTATATTACCGCCTGGGACTGATTTCGTTACAATTATAAGCAGCGAGAATTACAATTTTAAAATTAGATTTTAACACGGTAATCTAATAAAAATCTTTGGAAAATTATTTGTATGTTCGATGGGCTGTTTTGGAGACGACAATTGCAGCCTGAGCGCTTCACTTAAGAACAGCAAGACGTCCACATTTGTTACCTGCCCTACTCAAAGAATATGGTAAAATGAATTAGATTCCAGGCGTATGTTTGATAGGTTATTTTCGGTAACGTCAGAGCACACTTATTAAACTTTTATTTCATCCAAAGTAATGCTTTAGTAAACTATCTACTCATTTTTTAATATTGTTTTATATTACTCGGGCAATATTTAATAACCACTACAATTTCGTGTGTATAAGAATTCATTTAAAATTTGATAAAGTGAAATATACAAGCGGCTAATACATTAGATAACGTAATTATTTCATTTAAAGATAATTAGCGTTTGCGTTATACGAAAGTTATTTTCATGTTGAAAATATTAGCAATTCAAAGATGACACGCAACTGAGTAAAGAGGTTTAAATATTGATATTATCGGTTTATTATTGCTCTTACCAGTTTTATTGGTTATTTTATTACCGTAATTTGAGAAAAAAAAGATTGATAAATTAATGCGATATTGTAATTAAAGTAGTAGAATTTCAATTTGTCTCTTGTATTTTTTTTTCTCGAAAATTCACCTTAGGTTTATCGAATTTAACTTTGCTAAAATCTTATTTAAAACTAGCTTTAACAAAAGAAATCGTAAATGCAATACATTGCTTATCTAATGAAAGAGTGAAATAAGAGAGCGTACACATTTTCAAGTTGAAGTTGAAAATGTTTTTGAATGACAAAAAACATACGTCTTATTTCGATTTTTTGTTTTAGCAACACGGTCTATAAATATTGAATTTGTTACATTAATTTCAATAAAACCTGATATAAATACTCTTAAAAAGTCTGGAGAAATAAAGAAATGCATATTTAAAAAAAAATATATTAAAAAAATTAATTGGTTCTAGTAAAGGTGAAATTTATAATTGTTGTGCGTGTATTCTATTTGAGAACCATAGAAACGACATATTAATTGAGATATTTATAAATACTAAATAAATTCTTTCTTTGAATTTCTATTTTCAACCTTTATTCGGTACTATTACAATTTATCTCTATTTAGACAGCAATAATAGTGCTACATTGCCACAATTATACAATATGTTCAAAATAATAAATATTTCTTTGAATTAAACGAAAGGATTTTTCCTTTCCTGAAAATAAATGCTCCAGACAAGTGCCTAGCCTGCCTGTGTATAAATATGCTACTGGGGTAGGGGAATAATTAAGGTGTATACCTATGGCCAGATTATTCAAAATCAAAGTGACATAAATAATCATTAAAAAAATAATGTGAAAGTTGTATAATCGATTTCGTACAGCTTTTGTACTTAGAGATAAACATCTCATTAAGATGCTTCGAATCCGATTATAATAATCCTCACCAGACGAAAAGATCTCTGGTCTGGTATACTCATATTTTACAATATAAATACCTTGTATATAATAACCTGCTTCCTTGAGTATTCATCATTAACTCAGTAGAACATTCTAATCACCTAAGAGAAAAATAAAAAGAGAAGAAAAAACTAAATCCGCTTAGCGGTCTGATGTTTTTTATTTTTATTAATGGTGAACTGAATCGTAGAAATTACGATCGGTCCCAAACTGAAGATTCCTGTTGGTCTGTATAATTGCCTGAAGAATTGTTTTTCATTAGGTTAAATTTTACTTTCACTTACCTCATGTATGAAACATATAGTAGGGGAAATTATTGCGATCGTGACAAATTTCGAATTACAGTTTTCAACGGAAATACATGTTTTAGAACCACGTAGTTTCAGGAGTTCAAATAACCAAGCCAAAAGGTCTTTTTGTGTGTGTGTGATAAGTCTAGCGCAAAAATGAAAAGTCGTACAAAACTGAAATATCATATTTAGGACAACTATATGACCGAGATGTTACAGCAACTTTTTGTTCATAATCGGCTGTCTGGGAGATCTACTTTATTTTATGCATTTTGCACCTCTTTACGATTTTCTCAAGAACAGCTCTAACGATGTTGATTAAACTCACAATATCAATGTAAAATTTAATAGGCTTTAATATCATTCGGGTTTTCTTCTGATTGAAATAGTCTGGCAGGGCCTAAATGCCGATAGTTTAAAATGTCTTCCTCTGAAGTAACTTTAATTTTGTAGATTTAAATAAATTGACCATATCATCCTGTTAGCATTGATAAAAAACGTATAAATATATAAGTTGGTCGAATTTTATAATCAATAATATGAGAAAAGAAAATTATTTTTGTTTGTGTAGTTTTTGTTTTTTTGAAGATAATAACAGTAATATAGATATATAACTTACCTTATTTTTTTAGAAAAAAAAAATATTATCCCGTGCACAAAGTTGTAAAATGTAATGGAGAGTTACAAACAGGGCTCAAAATTATAACTTTTTTTTTTTTTTTTTTTTTTTCTCTTTAAATCTATATTCATGCCTGTCAGAATGTATCTGACAATCAGCAAATGTGCTGTATAAATTGAGATCCAGGCATGGTAGGCATGAAGAAGGAAAATGCCCAGCAGCACCCCTTCCATGGCTTTATTTTATCCGAGGAGGTCCCTCATCCAGCCTCTCTTTAGCCTTCTTCTGACTGGCATTTCAGCTATTGACATGTCGTTAATCAGTCTATTGTCGTGTCCGTTAAGTTTACTGTGAAAACGAGTATAGAGTGTTCGTATATGTTGGTCAACTGTTGGTTGTTGTAAGTCCGTATGTAGGGTTCTGTTGTTTACGTACCAAGGAGCTGTCGTTATCAGTCTTAAAATTTTGGATTGAAATGTTTGCAGTTTTTGTATGTGAGTCTTTTTTGCTGAACCAAAAATCTGTGAAGCGTAAGTCCATATTGGCTTAAGAAGGTATGTGTATGTATTCAGTTTCTGTCTAATTTTTAATTTTGAAGATTTAGATAAAAGTGAGTATAGTACTTTCAGTCGGTGGTTAAGAGTCTGTCTTTTCATCTTGACATGTGGGCCCCAAGTCATCCTTCGATCGAGTGTCAGTCCTAGGTAATGTACAGAGTTGGTCTGAGGAATTTGGTTGTTGTCGATAAAAATTGGTGGGCAAGTGTTTTCTCGTAGTGTGAACGTTACGTGTTTTGACTTGTCGTGATTTAAACGAATTTTCCATAGCTTGTACCAATTTTGTAGTATCATCAAGTGATTTTGTAGAGTCAGTGAGGCGAGTATAGGATCGTCGTTTGAAGTTAAAATTGCAGTATCGTCCGCGTAAGTTGCAGTTAATGTGGTGGGATGAGTTGGTATGTCATTTGTGTATACAATGTATAGGAGCGGAGCAAGTATCGATCCTTGCGGTACTCCTGCTAAGACTGGTCGGATTGAAGAAGTTTCTGAGCCCTGCCGAACAGAGGAAAATCTATCAGAGAGAAAAGAGTGTATAATAAGATAGTATGTGTAAGGTAGTACGTTCTTGAGTTTAAAGAGAAGCCCCTCGTGCCAGACTTTATCAAACGCTTGGGCAACATCCAAAAATACTCCAGTCGCGTATTGCTTTTTTTCTAGTGCCCCTGCAATGAAGTTAGTAACTCTGTGTAATTGGTGTGTCGTTGAGTGTGACGTGCGAAAACCGAATAGATGGTCAGGTATTATTTTTTGCTCAGTCAGTATGTCAACCAATCTTTTATAAATTAATTTTTCGAAAAGTTTAGAACATATGGGAAGGAGACTAATAGGCCTATAAGAGGATGGTTTGTACATGTCTTTGTCTTTTTTGTGTATCATTTTTATGATTGAATATTTCCACTGTATTGGGAATTTAGCTGTCCTAAGTATGCAATTGTATATTGTCGTGAGGAACACCAGAGCTTTCTTGGGCATCAGTTGGAGCGCCTCGGCAGTTATTAAATCATAACCTGGAGCTTTTCTTTTAGGTAAGTGTCTGATTTGTTGTGCGACTTGTGAAGGAGTGAAAGATATAGGAGGTAGTGTCAGCTGTAGTGGAATGTCCAGAGTACTTTTAACTAAGTTTTCATGTTCTGTATTAGGGTAGTCAGTAGGTGGTATAAAAACAGAGGAAAGGTGATCAGCAAAAATTTCAGATTTTTCTCCATCTGACACGGCCCATGAACCATCTTCTTTTCGCAGTGGTACTGACACCTGTCGATGTTTCAACAATTTCTTGGTATGCTTCCACAAGCTTCCATCGTCAGTTGATAGGTTGTTTAAAAAGGAATCATAGTTAGTTCTATTGAATTTTTGTATTTGTCGTTTAAGTTCGTTGTTCAGTCTGTTAAAGTTTTGTCTGTCAGAAGGAAGTCTGTTAGTCTGCCATACCTTACGAGCTCTTCTCTTTGCTGTGATCAAGTCCCTTATATATTGAGGGTATTTTGGCAGATGATCTAATCTCGATGTTATCTTCAGAGATGATGACCATGCTGCTCTTTGGACACATTTAGTAAATGTTTCCACCGCATCTTCTAATTCTGATTCTGTATTGAGAGATTTGTTTCAAGAAATTCTCGGTATAGATCCCAGTCCAATCCGCTATTTATAAGCATGGGCACCCTTTGCGCATTGCATGGTTCGTCGAGAACGACCAAATGTAGAGCAGAGTGATCAGAGCAAAGATCAGAGATCGTTTTTATTCAGTAAGGTATGATACGTAGTCCTTTGGTAATAAAAAAGTCCAGTAAGTCCGGTGTTTTCCGTTGTGAGGTTGGCCAGTAGGTTGGTGTGTCTGGTGATATAGTGTCTAATGAAAGCTTGTGGATGGCAGCCCTCAGATTTCTTCCCCTAGGGGTGCAAAGACGTGACCCCCAAAATTGGTGCTTTGCGTTAAAATCGCCGCCTGCTATAAAGCAACGCCCTAAGTTTTGAAAATAATTGCGAAACGCCGAAGATGTCAGCACATATCTTGGAGGACAGTACACCGAAGCTATACTTATCACGTGGTGTTTTGTGTGTAGTGTAATGCCAGTGGTTTGAATGTCAGGTGCAGTTGGTAAGTGTAAAAGGTTATGTTTGAGTGGTGTCTTAATGAGGATAGCAGTCCCGCCGTGTGCTGTGTTGTCCGGATGGTCTGTTCTGTATGTCAAGTAACCTGAAATACCAAATTTTGATCGTGGTGTAAGGTGTGTTTCTGTGATCAGTGCAATGTCAATACGTTTTTCATGTAAGTATATGTCCAATTCTGTCCTATGTTGTAGTAGTCCGTTCGCGTTCCAAAGAAGGATGGACAAAGAGCCCCCAGTCAGCTGATTACGGGCCATTAGGAGGGCAAATAGCTTGTGTTACCTGTGCGAGCTGCTGTAGAAGGCTAAAAAGAGGCTGGATAAGATTACTCAGACCGCTTAGTAGCTGGTACAATTGTGGTGGGATATAATCAGCTGAAGTTGGCTGCTGAATACTTTCCCGCCTCATACCTTCTGTAGATTGGTTAGACTGTAGTCCCGAGGATGTAGCTTGTTTCACTGCTATCTGTTGACGAGCTGATACCTGCTGCTGCACGGGAGCTTGCCGTTGAGATGGTTGTTGCTGCTGCTGTTGCATCTGAGGAAAACTTCTTGGTGGGATTGATTTCGAAAGATTGGGGTATTCTGTTGGATTTAAAGGAGGAGGTGGAATACGTTGTTGTTGATGGCTCCCCATATTTCTTTGTGATCTCAAATCCTTCAGTGTTTGGCACCCACGATAGTTTGCGGGATGTTCCCCTTGGCAATTCGCGCATTTCGCTGGCGTATCTCGGGTTTTGGTGCATGAAGAACTTTCATGCCCTTGTCCACACCTTACGCACCGTGGTGCGTGGTTGCAATAGGTCTTGGTGTGACCGTATTTTTGGCATCTAATGCATTGTGGGAGGATTCTTTTCTTTCTAGGTTGTTCTATGACTACCTTGGTATAGAAAATTGTTTTTATATCAAAAATCTTTTCATTGAATGAATGTTTAGTGATATCAATAAAAAACATTGGTAATGGCCGCTTAAACCGTGATATTACGTTGGTAATTGCTACGGTCTGGTATCCGTGGTTTTCAAGATCTTTTTTTATCTCTTCAACGGGTGTGTTGTGGTATAGACCTTTAATGACTATTCTAGGATTTTTGTCATCAGGGAGCTGATATGTATGGAATTCAGCTCCGCTGTTTTTAAGACAACTAACAAGTTTTCTGTAGTCATCTGGAGTTTGAGGGTATACTGTTACTCCTTTATAAGTTGTTTTCAGTAAAAAAGAATTAGGGCTCGTGTTAGTTTGAAGATAAGCAACCAAAGCTGCATAATTTTGTACATCAGAAACAAAAAAAGGAGGTGGTTTAGAGTTAGATAATGATGAATTACTTTGCTCTTCATTAACACTAGAGAGTACTGCAAAACTATTACTAGTGGGTACCTCTGACTCGGTGCGCTGTTGTTTCCGAGGATCCCTGTCTGCTACGCTGTTTCGTTTTCTTTCTGTCACAACTTCCCAGGCACTAGAATTGTCGGTAACACCTAATTCCATACGATTAGCTTCGTCCATGTTGGCGGCTAATTCCGCCTCGTTAAACTTTTTCTCTCCCAACTTCAGTCTAAACCTTTGGTTTCGGTACGATATTTAATCGAAAATAGCTCCGAATTCCAACGATTTTTACTTAAATAAAAGTTATACAGAAAAATTTAACTTTTAAGCTTGGTAAACACCATAAAATTATAACTGATTACTACATGTAAAATTTTAGTATTGTTGTAATATCCAATCTAAAACATATGTTTCCAAGGAATCTAAATATAATTCATTAAACTTTTTTGAATTTATTTATTAGTACTTTAATTGATTTTAACAACCGAGGTAAGTGAAAGTCGTGTGTTCTACCGCACCAGATGTTTTACTTTTTGTTAATTAATGATGTGAGTGCCGAAAAAAAAAACCATTTAAAAATCAGCCCAGTGGTTTCGGAAAAAGCCGCAGACGACATACGGGAAACAGTAGACGGTGGCCAAACGATTTATACTTCATTATAGCATCGTTAAACTCCTAATTAATTTAACTTAAAAGAAAAATTACAAATTGTTTAGCAGTCCTTTACTTAAAACATTGAACTGATTAACTGTGATGATAATGAAATCAAGAATCATAAAAATTTTTATTTTAGTTTTTTTTAAATATTAATATTTTGAAATGTGAAGCCTCAAATTGTGAGAGTCGTTAATATTTTTTTAATCTTTGTCGAATACAATATTGAAAATAATAAAAAACAAAAATATGAATTCTTTTCTCATTAGGAAAATTAAACTAATAATAATGAAAATATATCAAGGAAAGCCAATATTCCAATAAAAAATAATTTAAGATAATGAATGGTAGTGAAAATATTTGCTGTCCATTAAATGTCAAGTACTAGTTCTTTTGTATATCACTATCCTAATATTTCGGTGTGAATTTTTCGTTAAAGAATACTCGAAATTATATTGTATTGGTCGGTGTGGCAATATCCATAGTCCATCTATTAATCATTAATACGAGCACAAATCCATGTAGAATCCAGTACCTATAATTTTGAACCCCAGTACCATTTACCATTGCACAGAGGTAGAAAGGCATTATGGTAAGCTAACTTTTATTACTGATGTAACTGATCAGTTTCTGGGATGTTAATGAGCCGTTTCAAGTAGCAGTAAATTATAACAGGTACAGAGAACTAAAACTGAACACGTAGGAGCACTATACCTTCCATTTGTTTAGATCTGGCTTTTGATCACGCTCAAATAATACCAATGCGGGTACTGCATATTAATGTTTCTAAGATTTACTGGTTATTCCTATTGATAAGCAGGATCTAGTTGAATGTTGGTTTCGTTATTCATCACCTTCCATGTTACAGTGATTAAAAAGGAATCACGTTGGGTGTGGTATCTCGTTTTCAGTTACTTTCTGTGCATAGTGTCCATTATAATACTTTCACTGGAATTGGTTATAAGTTATTTAATGACTCATAATGTATAATGTGATGTTAATGCACAGGGATTTCATTTCAGTGTTCCAGAGAATTTACGTAGAAGTAGGGTCCGGCGTAAGCTAGATCGGGATTCATTCATAATTTAAATAACATTACATTTATTCAGATTTGACTCAACTGCTTGCTACAGAATCTCATCAATATACATCAATGGTCACCCGAAGTTACTTTCCAAAGTTTTGTCTCCACTGCTAAGTTTCTCAAACCAAGGCCGCGCAGTGCGCTGGTCAAGGTCACCTTCCCCCACATGTTTAATAATTTCACTAGTTGCTTCAGCGGCTGTAATTTTTTTTCCCGTATTGTCTTAATGTTTCGAGAATTTCGTAAGGTCACTGCCATGTTTCTTTTTTGCAACAAGCAATGAAACTGAGTTTTTTTTTTTTTTTTAAGAGGTCGAACGAGCTTAAGAGAATGCTCTTAAGGGATTGAATCTTGAATCTTGTCCCTTGAAATCTTGAATTTGATAAAATAGTTAAACAAACTAAAAACCAGGACCCGTTATTATGTTTACCAATTTTTAGGCTGACTAATGTTATCCTATTTATTCTGAGGTGGAAGTTTATTAACTTCAATCAAGGCAAACTGGTCGATTAAATGATATTGACTCACAAAACTGTTTGTATGGGTAGATATTTAATTTATTATCTGCTGTAGTATTTTAAATTAGCCCTTATCTATTTACGTGTATTTTTATCGGTGGTCATTTTTGATGGGAGAAGAATTTCTTTTTTATCTCCTTGGATCCGCTTAAGCATTTATCCATTATAAAATATGTTTCTAAGAATTTAATCGTAGTAACCATTAGAGCAGGGTTTGCCGATATTCATCATCATAAGCGAGAATAGTTACGATTCTATTTTTGGTGAAATTTTGCCAGATTATTTACGACTGCATTATAAAATTCTATGTTTTTATTTCGCCTATTGTTAACTTCTTGTTTTTAAAGTTTTCGTGAGCTTTAGATAGTATATACGCCGTGTTTATTTTCCTAACTCATACGCCCTGCTTACCTACCAACTTCTGACTGCTCTGTGATCACCCAAGTGCTATTAACATCTACAAGGTAAGACCACGAGACGTTGAGAGGTCGATTATTCCATATCATGAGCATATCGACTAGAATAAATTTAGGCACATTATTTATGGTTCGAACTCGACAGTGGCAGGATAATTATTTATTCCGCTATTTCAACTATGTGGCAACCCTTGTGTCCTATAACGTAAAAAACCTCTGTAAAATTAAAGTGTGTTCTGTGTTCACTCTGCTTCTTGCTCAGCTATTGGTCTAGAAACAGCGATGATTCCTACATTGTATAGAACCCATGGCCCTGGGGTCACCCATAGCGTAGTTGCTAGCATAACAGCTTTCTATGCCAAAGGTCGCGGGTTCAAACCTGCTTAGTTATACTTAGTTATGCCGTTCTCCGGAGGGGACGTTAAAAGGTGGTCCCGAGCCTGTGCGATGTCAGGTACTCGTTAAAGATCCCTATCCTTATAAAACCTGGATAGGCAAAATTTAGGACTCCCACTGTAGCATCGTCCGATTAGCCTTAGTAGCATAAAGTGACGTTAAACGAATAAGCAAACAAACAAACAACCCATGGCCCTTCGAGCTTTGAAGCAGTAGAGATTGTATTCAAGTTTGAATTCATATCATTTAATAAATTTGTAAACCCAAAAACTCACGGAAAATAATAAATTTATTTAGGTTCAAGGACAATTGATCGTATATTTAAATTGGTAGGCACTTACTTTCACAAAATTTTCATTTTAAGCTATGGATACTTCATTTTACGTTTATATAATTTTAACTCTTTAAATCTTTAAGTAATAATGATATTATTTGAATTTTTTACTTAAATGAAACTCCATCTTGACAAACTTCTTATTAGGAATCCTCACACTAGACCGAATAGAAACGATAAGAAATTTGCCCGCAGATGCCGATTACTACAACACTTATCAGACAGTAGATTCAAACTCTCTTTTTACTACAAATATGCATTTATGTAGACATTATTAGACCTATTCGGGCCTATAAAATTGAGCTCTGGGAGTCCACTTGATTAAATTCTTCCCGCATCCAATCCATGCTATCAAAAATCCTACGAAAAATCCTCAATGCTCCTTACTTTGTCACTAATAAAATCGTCCATAGAGACATGAATATTCCACTAGTTGCAGACTTATAGCCCTTAATAGATACACCTTTCACTCCAAACGAAAAGCCCACATAGAACCCGCTTCACCATAATCTCTCACCTCTCTCGATATATTCCAGATAATCCTCCGAAGCATCAAAAAAGACCTGCCTAGAGACCAGCTAATGAACATTAAAGTGTTACCTTAAACAAACTTTGAGGTACTACCGCTGCTTCAAGAGACTTTTCCAAGCCAATTATTTATGTATCGCACATTCACTTGTTTTATTTTTATGTACAATTGTTAATGTCAATAAAATTTAAAAAATATATATTTGAATGAAAGATGTGGGAATAAGAAAATTGTTTACTCCTGTATATGGAGTTTGACTTGGTTTTAATAGTGTATATAATATAAAGTCATTTGGGTTTGAATTCCCGCTAATTAAGAGTTAAAATTAAAATTAAACGAAATTTTACGAATTTCAGATAAGAGCTTTCAGAGTCGATTACATAGCCACTCATGACGAAGCTTTTACTACTTAGCAATATGTCAAATGGTCACGTTTTGTTGTGAATATATTATCACTCATTTGAATTTCAGAATGAAATTTTGATAAAGCCCAATCGACTATCAAGATACATGGCCACTTCCAAGACAGCTCGAACATGACCTTTCCTTTCGCCAGTTCCTACTATCGCGTCAGTGGTCTCCCAATAAGCATAATAGGTTTCTCGTTCCATTGAATCAGTTTTTAGCATTTGAGTCATTTTCAATATTTTAATCTAGATGATATTTTATAAGTATTTAGTTTATGATACACCTTAATTGTATATCAGCACCTATATTCTGTATACGTAGAAGTTAAAAACCACTATCGCAAATAGGCACTAATTCAACTAAATATCTAATCAAGATGTATACTCTCATTGAGCTTTAATGAGACGTAAATGTGCTTGATGAATCAATGTGAAGACTTATTTTTAACCCCACTTATTCGTCTTCTGCTCCGATAATCACTATTTTTTTTTTGTAATGTTTTTTCGAGTTACTATATAAACCGATTCTCTTTGCTCCCCTTTAATAATCATATACACAAGAAATTGATTTTGGTATTCTCAGTAGGTATACAAGATTCAATATTAGAGTGAAAATGAGAGCCTGCGAAAAGCTTTCATAAAATATTGATACCATGGAAGAGATACTTCATCAGTCATTTGACTTCATATAATATTATGAATCATCTAAAATGTATGAAAGAGCTCCTGAAAAAAAAAAAATCTTGTCGGGTGTATTAAATGAAGAAAAAAATGTCCTGATATCCTTCCTATGTTTTGCAATGTTTTTGATCGGCTGCTTTTATAAGGTAGCGGCGGTACCTTCAAAACATTATTAATATATTTAATGTATTTATACTATTCTATACTTTTTGAAACCATTGGAGTTCTTTTGCAAAGGTTTTGTGTTTACCGATCCCAGAAGGTGGCATGCAGGGTAAGAATAAATTAGACAGGTTTCAATAAATGTATTATTAATCAAATGTAGTTAATACATATACAATCTACTTATACAATCCCTGAAACGATGACTGAAAATACTAAGGGATTTCTTATAGTTAGCTTTGCCAAAAAATATCACAAATAAGGTACCTTATGACACTTATTCGATTGGCGGAGGTTGAAATTGTCTCAGGCGTCCCTTCTAGGCTCTTATACCCCCAACGGACCTCTCTCAAATCTCTTATAGGACTCTCCTCTTCTTGTAAATGGAATTTGACTGCCTTCTTCGAATCTAATTTCTCCCCCATATTTTCGAAACTGCCGATCTCCGCGATCATGACAAAGGGCTGATAATGGAAGTGCACTAAGTCCCAGCTATTAGCCGACTAGGAAGTTTCTTGGGTATCGCGGGGTGCCCACGGGAAATTCAAAGGGGTTAGATAAACACCTTTTGAACTTTTTCCGACTACGGCTTATTAACATTTACTTGACTAATATTAAAATAATTTATTGATGAACTTACTCCCCTCAGTATCCTCAATACATAACAGTTCTTTAGCATCTTATTTACTTCTCAACCCTTTGGACATTAATCTATGGAAGATTGTTATAATAAATAAATCCTAAAATGCTCAGGAATTATATTGTTCTATAGTACAATCATTCTGCCAATGATGGAATGTTAAATAAATATGACTAATAAATGTTATGATAGAATTGAATATAGTATTTTGTGACTTTCATATTTAGATTTAATATCGGTGGATGATGGATTTTCACAATATCTACCATTCGACAACAATGTCCGATAATACTAATTAAACTCAAACAATATATTAAATTTATAACAAATCACATGTTTTTGTTAGCATTATACCAAAAGCAACATCAATAGCTGGTTTGTTTATTCATTTAAAGTCACATTAACGAGTTCATGACATCGCAAACGCTTAGGACCGCCATTTTACGTTCCCTACGAACGACGGCATAACCTCGGATTTTTTACTCTCGTTAAAAAACAAAACAAGTAATAGAATAAAAAATGTTGTTTTTTTTCTGTAACATATCTAACGAAGAACCGTTATAACTTCTTATAGTTACACCATTACTCATATTTGAATACATTATATTATTAGAACTAGCAGCGATTTCAGTGGCAACGGACATTGATAGGTCTTTTTATTTCTTGGTTAACTGAGACAAGTTATCTAACTATCCATCACCACCTATATGGATGTCTGTGGGGTTAGGTTTCTGGTTATTTTTATGTATTTATTTTAAATTTATTTATTCATTATCTTGACCTGTCTTTTGGTTTTTATTATTATTTCTACTTTCACTTACCTATATACGGAATATATAGTGAGGGAAAGTATTGCGATTGGGAAAATATTTGAATTCCAGTTTTCAACGGAAATGCACGTTTTGGGATACTCTGGGTCCAAATGACCAAGTTCCGCAAAAAGGTCTGTGTGTGTGTCCGCGTGTGTGTGTGGGGTCAGTCCAGGGCGAAAAAAAAAAAGTCCTATAAAACTGAAATTTCATATTTAAGATATCTATACGACCAAGATGTTACAGCAACTTTTTCATCAATATCAGCAAATCAGAAGAGCCCCCATGCATTTTCCACCTTTTTACGATTTTCTCAAAAACGGCTATAACAATTGATTAAACTCTATAATTCTGTAAAATTTACTGCGCTTTAATACCATATAGGTTTTATTCTGAACATTTTTTTAATTGTCTGCCTCTAAAGTACCTTTAGTTTTGTAGATTCTATAAAAATAACCATATAATCTTGTTATCATTGATAAAAAACTGGTAAATAGATAAGTTGAACGAATACGATATCCAAAAGAAGGAGAAAACTGTAAAAATATTTTTCTAATGCATTTTTTTTTAAATAAGAAAAGTTATATACTTTTATAATATACCGTTGGAAAGTTAGAGATTTTAGAAAAAAATATTATCTTATACACAACCTTGTAGGCATGAAGAAGGAAAATGCCCAGCAGCACCCCTTCCATGGCTTTATTTTACCCGAGGAGGTCCCTCATCCAGCCTCTCTTTAGCCTTCTTCTGACTGGCATTTCAACTATTGACATGTCGTTAATCAGTCTATTGTCGTGTCCGTTAAGTTTACTGTGAAAACGAGTATAGAGTGTTCGTACATGTTGGTCAACTCTTGGTTGTTGTAAGTCCGTATGTAAGGTTCTGTTGTTTACGTACCAAGGAGCTGTCGTTATCAGTCTTAAAATTTTGGATTGAAATAATTGCAGTTTTTGTATGTGAGTCTTTTTTGCTGAGCCAAAAATCTGTGAAGCGTAAGTCCATATTGGCTTAAGAAGGTATGTGTATGTATTCAGTTTCTGTCTAATTTTTAAGATTTAGATCTTAGAGTCTGTCTTTTCATCTTGACATGTGGGCCCCAAGTCATCCTTCGATCGAGTGTCAGTCCTAGGTAATGTACAGAGTTGGTCTGAGGAATTTGGTTGTTGTCGATAAATATTGGTGGGCAAGTGTTTTGTCGTAGTGTAAACGTTACGTGTCTTGATTTGTCGTGATTTAAACGAATTTTCCATAGCTTGTACCAATTTTGTAGTGTCATCAGGTGATTTTGTAGAGTCAGTGAGGCGAGTATAGGATCGTCGTTTGATTTTAAAATTGCAGTATCGTCCGCGTAAGTTGCAGTCAATGTGGTGGGATGAGTTGGTAGGTCATTTGTGTATACAATGTATAGGAGCGGAGCAAGTATCGATCCTTGCGGTACTCCTGCCAAGACTGGTCGGATTGAAGAAGTTTCTGAGCCCTGCCGAACAGAGAAAAACCTATCAGAGAGAAAAGAGTTTATAATAAGATAGTATGTGTAAGGTAGTACGTCCTTGAGTGTAAAGAGAAGCCCCTCGTGCCAGACTTTATCAAACGCTTGGGCAACATCCAAAAATACTCCAGTTGCGTATTGCTTTTTTTCTAGTGTTCCTGCAATAAAGTCAGTAACTCTGTGTAATTGGTGTGTCGTTGAGTGTGACGTGCGAAAACCGAATTTTCGATAGGAATTAAATTTAATTATTTTTTTAGTAGTTACACTCATTTTTCTCTCCTACTGTATTTGAAAATTTTTTAATCGATTTTAAAAACGGAGCTAAGTGAAAGTCGTGTGTTGCCCGCACCATATTTTTTAGACTAATGCTATAAAATCTCTACATTTTACGAATTATTTATGCAATTTGAAGACGATCCTATCATAAAATCGATAAAATAACATAATTAATGGATAGGTAGAGACCTAAGAGTAAAAATGTGGAAAAGGCCGAGACTTGCTCCCACCCTGCGACCCCCCTCCACTTCCCCACTTCTCGAGATCTACCCCTCAGCTCTGCAGTTCGGTCGGTCCCAGTGGCTAGTTCACGAGTCTGTCGAGGTACGTAGCAGTCACTCCTTCTTATACGTCGTACAAAATAAAAGTTTTTTATATTTATCAATACTCAACTACATGGGTCTCCATTATGTTTTCAAATAAATATACAAATTTAAAGTTGATAAAAATAAATATTTGGAATATACCTCTTTTTACGACTCGATACATCTGGCCAAATGAAACATATGAACGTTACTATCCATGGAAGGAAACATATTGATAAAAATATAATTATTTAAATATTAAAAGTTATTTTATAATAAATAAATAAAAATACTAGTAAGTTTTTTTTTTCTGTGTTTTGACAATATTTGCGACAGTATTATTATAAAAGTTGATCTGCCAACTGTTGCAATTTTAGTTATCACCCTAAGAAGAAATTTGAATTTTTAAGAAAATATTTATTTTCAGAAATTTTCAACGTATAAAAGTTTTTTTTTGTCCCCAAATCTTAAGATATATATACACACACTTCTAATAATCTTTTTCGGAAGTAACTTCAATTATATTCAGTATCAGTGTCTAACGAAAGCTTCATTCTCCCATTGTCATAATTTATTATTACATTATTATTATTTTTTCACATTGATACCGAACATATGAACATGTTTAAACATATCACATACTCAAGATATACATTTTATTTTTAATCTTTACTAAATTTGATGGCAACATTTACGTATACATTTTAATTAAATTAAGATTATTAGTAATGTTAGTAGTACTTCTTTTTAAGTAATTATTTTATTGTAATCCTCGATTCTGAATATATCGACAATTTAAAAATGCAATATATGTTGTATTTTTATATAATATTATATTTATTACTATTCATTGATTTAGGGCTAAAAAAGGATAAAATAAAAGTGTAAAATGTTTTAAGCTGTTTTTGAAATCTCCAACATTTATTTTGTATAGGTTTGAAGATTGAGAGTGCTTTTTTAAAAAATCTATTTATCGATATTTCCGTGAAATAAAACGTATCTTAGAGTTATTCGAATTGGGAGTTTTCTCTTTACTTTTCAATATTATGTAACGATAATTGTATTCATTACTTGTTTAATTTATGGTACTAATTTTAAAACAACAAAATAAGCCCTTTTTAAAATTTATCTAATACAAAAAGGAATCATTTTAACTGTAATTATGATGTTTTATCTTACCCATTCATTTTTTTTATGTGATAAAAAAAACATTAAAAATATCTTCTGTGGCTCGCTCAATTTTATTGTTTAAAATTGTAATTTTTTTTTAAATTTTGTTTACTTAATTATTATTGTCGTTTATTATAAATTATACCAACCGATATCTTTTGAAGAGAGTATATTCATATGCACATGTGGATAGGCAGGCAATAATATACACTGTTAAAGCGCGCTGTCATTGCCTCTATTCTCAACTAGCACGGGACCATATGGGCTTATGTAAAAAACCGGATCAACCAGAAGACATAAGATGTCCAAATCAATGTTTTTACGCAGATATTTAGATATTTTAAACCAATATCCAACTTCAAATGAGTATATTGTTTGTTTAAAATGAAAAAATGGAATGTCATATCATAAAACACCCTCCATTCATACATGAAAGTAAATTTATTCTGTTATTATATTTTTTAAAAAATCTTGATAATTTTTTACGTATCAAAAACTTGAGAATATTTCATTTGTCTAAAATCTGTTTTTATTTCATTATTAGACTATGCTGTTGCATCGGATTAGGTAATAATAGAATAAGACGTAATTTTAAGGACACCTATAGAAGAAAGCCCCTTGCTGATATTCTTCTGTTTGAAAATCATTTTAATAAATTTAAGAACTCCGCATTTCCTTAAAATGTATAGAGGTTACAGAAAAAGGAATAAGTCAGTAATAAAAAAGAAAAATTAAGAATTGTACATTATGGGGATAAGAAAGAAAAAAAAAAAAATATATATAATATATATATATATTTATATTTTATATATATATATATATATATATATATATATTTATATATATATATATATATATATGTGTGTATAGTGTATGTATATTAGACTCATCATGATTAGAACGGTCTTCGGTAATAAATGTAAGTTTTGATAAAAAAAAAAAAATCTAATAATCACATTATGCCAAAATCTCGAAGTTTAACTATTATCACCTAAATGTATTAAAATTCGTTCAAGTCCACGGGCTCATCTGCATGGGTCGCTTAAAGGAATTAAATGGACAGGATCAAATGGCCAAATTTAACAGGTGAAACAGGTTAAATGAAATATGTACTTGAATTAATTAAAATGTAGGATTAATTAATGAGTTTTTCTGTTGCTTTTTGTTTTATGCTTTTCCTTATATTTACAGCATAACTCAAATTGATTCTATTTTTCTATGAAGGTATTTTTGACCAATATATTTTTAGTTTAATTCTGTCATTTCTTGATCTTCTTTTCTCAGCATTTCAAAGAAACTTTAAATCGGTATGAAATATGCCACGATTTATGTTGTTACAATCAATAAAAGCTATTTATATCGTTTAATTTATATTTAAATTTTTGTTTTGTTTTGTCCCTTTAAAACTTTTTTTTACAAAGCTACTGCACTGATACAAAGGAAATTTATTAGGTTTTTTAAAATGTTGTTATTACTGAAAAAAAAAACTCTGCAAATTATTACAGAATAGTTTATTATTTCCAAATAATTGTATTATGATATAACTGTTTATAACTGCTAATATTTTTCGTTTTTTTCTCTATTTTCAATTATAACCGAACTTTAGTGGAATTACATCCATCATAATTTGTGACTTGTATATATATCAACTTTTTTTTTTTTTCTGTTTATCGCGCTTTACTCATTCTAGAACTATAAAAACTTTTTTTTTTTTTTTTGGTTAAAAACACCAATAAATCTTCAAAAATAATTGAGTTATTGAATTTATTCACTTTTAATCGGCCGTCATTTTAAAAATAATTAGCTGATGGCAACGTATAGGGGTCAGGATCATCGTTGCACGCATGACCCAGTATTTTTGTTGCGAATTAAAAAAAAATGGTCCAGAAGTTTTGGAGAAATGCCTCGGACGGCGTACAGACGATTTTTTTATTCGTTATTCGGATTCTACGCATCTTGAAACGTAAGCCCTCAATGTTGGTGGGTTTGGTCTATTACAATGGTTTACTATTGAAATAATAAACTAATATTGACTGTAAATGTTTTTTTAGGTAATAATTAAAAAAAAAAATTAGAACATTTATATTGAAGTGACAATGGTTGACTGTGTATATAAATGAGAGAAGTTGGTTCAGGGTGCAGTCAATATAACACACAATTAAGCGTAAACTTAAATAAATTAAATCATCAGGAATTTATTAGCAATAATTATGTAAATAAGGTTGTCTTCCAGTAAGAGCATTTACTAATTTCAGGGAATTAATTGTATATTGTTCGGTTGAATTATATCTCTAAGTGATCTTTTACATAAAAGGCTTCAAATCCTTCGATTCGTGAATTGGATGTTCGAAATGAGGATGCTACTTAGTGTAATTGAGAGCATTAAGTAATTGCTTGGATTCAATAACTGTCTCGTCCTCCTGAATTTTGGGGTCTCTTGTTAATTAATGAATAGCAGCAACTCCGAAACTGTCAGTCACTGTCATGAATGTTGCAGTTGAATTCTAATTGGATAAGTCATGTGAAAATAGTAAACCAAAGAGTTTAATTTGTTATATTCTAGGTAGACCTAAGCATTTGTTTGATTTTTTATTTCACATATTGTTTTTAAATATACTTTTAATTAATTAAAATCTTTGTCTCGATTTATTTTCGTGATTTTATCCAGGTTTCATAGAACATAATATAAATCCTTTATTTCCTTTTTTAAAATTTATTTTATATATATATATATATATATAATATATATATATATTTTATATATTTTAATTTACAACTGTATAAAGGAACACAATAAGTAAATATGAGGAATGAAAAAAAAAAAAATCATGAAATTGTCTTGAGAAAGAACTAGTGGTAACACTTCACTAACTTTTTAACTCAGTAGGTCCCGAGGTCACCTTCTTTTCAGTCGCCTTGGAGGGTTATCAGGGATATTTAAGGAAGATAAATTGCGGACAAGTGGGTTGGTATTGGCAGGGAATTTAGAATGAAAAGAGGAGTATCTATCACAGGCTATGTCTGCAACAAATGGGATGTTAAGGTCATTATGGAGTTGATTTGTAACAAAATAAGGGGCATTCAGGATTTTGCGAAAGATTTTGGATTGTAAGGACTGGATGCGGGAGGAATTAGATGGTTTCGTTGAGCCCCAAGCTCGATTCCATATGTCCAAATAGGTCTGATAGTAGTGATGTAAATGAGTCTTTTGTCGTGAATGGCTTGTGAAGAAACTACCAGTGGTAGAACTTCGATGTTTATTTAAGTAAGTAGATCCCGAGACCATCATCTTTTCAATCGCCTCGGAGGGTTGTCAGGAATATGTGAGGTTGATAGGTTGCGGACAAGAAGGTTTATGTGGGTTGGGAGTTTGGAATTAAAAGTGGTATATCTGGTACGAGAAAGGTCTGCAACAAATGGGATATTCAGGTCGTTATAGATGATTTTATTTGTGGCGAAATAAGGAGCATTTAGGATTTTGGATTGTAACGATTGGATGCGAGAGGAATTAGATGGTTAAGTAGAGCCCCAAAGCTCTATTCCGTATGTCCAGATGAGTCTGATGATAGTAACATAAATAAGCTTTTTGTAATAAATTGGAAGTTTTGAACGTTTGTCTTGTAAGTGTTGTAGTAATCTGTATCTACGGGCTGTTTCTTGTCGTTTTAGTCTCGTATGAGGATTCCATGTAAGACGTTTGTCAAGATATCAGAGTCCTAGTTATCGGATTTGTTCGATAGGTATGAGTGGGGTATTATTAAAGTATACAGTGGGGCAGGAAAATCATCGGTTTGCGACCAAGAGTAAAGGTAGTTTGGTGGGATATTTTAGGATTTATTTTAATCCTCCAGCTCTGAAACCATTCCTCAATGGTTGAATAAAGTTAGAGATGATAAAAAAAGGTAAAGAGTTGAGTATCGATAGAAACATGAATTTCACTGAATAATCTATTGTATTATTATCTACTACAATAACTTAGTTTTATTCCTCTCAATTTATTGATAGTATTTTTTTTTTCTAAAATCTTTAGCTTTCCGACGTTATATTATGCATTTAAATTCCTATTCTTATGTTATATTATTTTATGTCAAAGACTTTGGTCTTTTGGACTCTGGGAAACCTAAAACGTGTATTTTCGGTGAAAATTATTCGAATTCAATAATTTATTCAATATACTCTTACCATATACAGCTAAGTAAAAGTAAAAATAACTTACTTGAATTACTCTTAAAATTTCTTTTAAGAATTCTTCACATTTTATTTATTTACTCTGATTAGTTCTATTTTTTTTTTTTCCGTTTCATGAAATTTAATTCATATGATTTTTTCCTCTAGATTTCATTATTTCGATATAAAAATCGGTTTAATAAATGTGACATCTTTCTTGCAAAATTGAATATCAAATGACCCGATGCTATTTAAAATATTTGTTTTGTTTTTTAAATTTTAATTATTATTTGATTTATTATTTTAAGTTTCAAATTGAATATAATATTTAATCATTGAGTTATGTATATGAAAAAAACCAGTCTCCCTCAAGACAATTTTATAAGTAGCTTATCGTATATAAGGTAGCCCCATAAATATAGTCTAAGGAACGACGGGTTAATATTCTTTATTTTCTATTAAACGCTTCATGATTTAATACTTTTTTGATTTTATAAAAAAGTACAGCTTTCTACAAAAAAGGGAAATTAATAACTATGATATAGTGTAGTGATATATTTTACAAATGAAGTTCATACTTCGCCTGAAGACTGCTCTCTCTCGTTTTTATTAATTGACTGTTAGAGGAAATTTTAAGTTTCTGACAATGATTATTTTTCAAAATTTGTCGATGATTGATATAAATTTTTTTTATTTTCATGGTATTTTATATTATAAAACCAAATATATGAATTTAGTTTAGAAATAAAACGGTATTATTTAATGTTAAGATCGAAAATTTAATTTCAAAATATTCCTTAATTAAAAATATAACTAACTATTCTTGAACCAAAAGAAAACTACTCTAGAAATTTTTCCTTGAATATTTACTTTCATCTTTACATTTTAAATTTAAAACACAATACTTTATTGTATGTATTAATTTAATTATTTATTGTAAATGTATATTTTGATATTATTTATGTTAAAAGTGAATTAAGTGATATTATAGTGATATTAAAACCCTAAAATTTATATATATTATACATTTATCGATACCCTTTATTTATATCAATTACAATCTATGATTTTTTGAAAAAAGTAATATATTCAAAATATTGTTAGTAATCGTTACAAATGAAAAAGATAGCTAAGAATGTCATAACAATCATATAAAATAAACTTTTACCCTAGTGTTTACATCATACCGTTAAACCTTATACACTACAACATAAACCTCATATGTGTTGAATATTAATTCTTTCTGGACATCGCTATTATGCACAGGATTTTCGATTGCACATATGCAGTTTTCCTTTCTGCTACTGCATTTACTAACACAACCTCTTTGCTCCTTATGTATGGCATAATATGGTATTTAGCAAGAGCTGAGAAGCAGGATCTTTCATCATTGTGACAGACAGGAGCCCCTTTTGACAGAATTTGTCATATTCCATGTCAAGGCTGGAGTTCTAGGTTTGTGATAGCAGCTTCCCTACAGGAGGGTTGCTTAGTCATATCGTGCTCATCTTTTTGGTAAAATTGTCAATAATGTTCCAGTAATCTTTGTATCTCAGATATTAGATATATATATATATATATATATTTATATAGATATATATTAGATAAGACAAATCTGATATATTTCGTTCTGGAATTAGCTGTGTTGATTGACCTTTTTTATTTGAACTATTTATAGCTTTTCATATAAGTTGATTGCCTATGTAAATTATTATAACCTAATATAATTATTTGGAAAGAATTAACTATTGTGTAATAATTTGAAGCGTTTTTTAGTTTCTTTCTGTTCTTGTATAATTTACTGCATTTTTGCTATATATTACTAAATTTCTGTAGTATTCATCCTTTTTGCATTGCGATTAAGGAATTTAATAGTTTACATGAATATTTTCTAAACCAATAATTTAGTTTTTCGCTGTTTTTATACTTTTGTGACTAATAATAAATACTTTATCCCTGTCTATTTTATATAACTAATCTTGCATAAATTTGGTTAATATATTTGAATCAAAAAGTTTTGGATTACTCTACCAAGTCGATTAGCCACAACTTTCGAAATCTTCTTAGTGATCCATCGGTCCCCACAACGTATTCAGTATGAATTTTTGTTTGTTATCGTTTTGAGAAAGTTAGGTCTGTTGTACAACCTGCCTTTTAGATTCTAATTGCTGAAGGAAAAAGTTATTTTACTTTTTTTATATAAATGAATCTGAAGTTATAAGTCAAAAGAACTATAATGCCAATATCAAAGCGATAAAGATTACTACATACATAGCGTTCTGATGACGAGGGCGTGGTTCTGCTGACTATTAGCACCTTTGCATTTTCTGCTGCTTGTATAATATAAAGTGCTCGTTAAAATCTTATCTATGCATCATGACTTGTTTTTATCGCCCTACAATTTGCCTTGTGGCAGAGGTATGTAGATATCATCTAACAACCTTAGAGATGTATTTATTATTGAGAGCCGAGCTCTGTATGTGGTTTGGATTGTTGATTGGATTTTTCAAAAATAACATCCTCAGCTACTTTCGCTGTAGAAATCCTCACAATTTTGTTTTCATATTCTTGAAAGCAAATTTGGTTGTATTTGATTCATGATCACTGCTTGGACATCTTGTCAGCCGATATTAAAAGATGAATTTTTTTTTTTTAGATAGAAAAAATCTTCCAATCATAAACGGTATATAAGATACCATGTGTAAATTCCTCAACTATATATATTGTGGAATCTAGATAATTTGTAGGGGGTAATTATATATCAATATAAAAATTATATGAAATAAATTATTTTCGGAGCAAGCGGAGTTGTAGAAAATGTATGTTGAGGAGACGGATTTTGAGGTATAAACGTATGTTGATAATGTACGATGCTTATTCCATAAATATTTGATTTTTCCTTTCTGTCATGAGTTCAAATTACCTGTTTAATTTATCTGGTTTTCGTTACAACAATATAAAAATATATTTATAATCATCGACAAGTAACACATTCGTTCCATCACAATGTATATATAAATGGTCAACTTATATGAGTATTTTTTAAGTGCTGTCAATTTCCCAATCCTTCTTAGTCATACGATGTTGTATCGACCGAATCATCCCAGACATGTCTTTCCGTGTAAGGTCTTGTTTCTTTTTGGACTGCCCAAAGAAGTGTACACTTTTTACCATTGATGCCAGACCGACTAATGAGTGTCGTAATTAACTTTTGAAAGTATATTGTCCAAAATAAACTTTTACATTGTGAATCAGAAGTTTTGACCTTATAGCAAAGCGACTGCTTAATTTGGTTACACAAATTTAAAAAAATTAATTTTTTAAAAATCTGGCTCGGGCAACACACACACGACTTTTACTTATTTCTTTTATTAAAGTCAATTTAAGAACGAATAAATGAAGTTGTTCTACTGTTCTGCGGGTTCGAATCCCGGCTGTGGTAAAATATTATTTATTCTGTTAATTCGGCCGGAGGGTGACCCAAGGGTATGGAGACCCTCCTGGGACAGACCTAGCCTCTTCAAAGTGGGTACTCAAAATTTGGTAAAAATCTGGCGACTGAGCGTGATCAAGGCCTAATCACCTCATTGCACGGTCGTTGGCCTTGAAACAGTACGAATCTCTACATGTACTGAGCCCAAGACCGTTCATGGGTTGTAGAGGTACAGGTTTTTTTTATGTAGAATAATCACTCATGTTTATGTATATAATCACTCATGTACGTGTATAGGATAACATATTTTCTCAAATTTTAAGCTTTTCAACGGTACATTATACATTTAAATTAATTGTGTGTGTGTGTGGTAAGTCTAGCGCAAAAGCGATAAGTTGTATGTAAAATAAATTTCATATTTAAGACAACTATACGCCCGAGATGTTACAGCATCTTTTTGATCAAAATCGGCTAACCAGAAGATCCACTTTATACCATGCATTTTGCTCCTTTTTACGATTTTCTCATGAACGGCTTTAACGATTTTGATTAAACTCGCTATATTGATGTAAAATTTAATGGGCTTTAATGTCATGTAGGTTTCATTTCGATTAAAATAGTCTGACAGGGCTTAAATGCCTATATTTTAAATTTTCTTCCTCCGAACTACCTTTAATTTTGTATATTCTAAAAGATTAACCACATCTTAATGACATTGATAAATGACGGCTAAATATAAAATATAAATATATGGACAAATTCAGTGACCAACTAAAGGATAAAACAGCAAAACTATTTTTTAAAGTAATTTTTGGTTTACTGATAATAAGAGCAGTAATATAGACTTTCAATATACCGTTGGAAAGAGAAGTATTTTAGAAAAAATATTATCTGATTCACAAAGTTGTAAAAGGTAATATAAAGTGACGAATGGGTAATAAACGTATTACTGATTAACAATTTAATACAGTTATACTATTTAATCTAAATCATATGTTTCCAACGAAAATGAATAAACGTTATATTAAAATCAACTTAAAATATTTTTCTAATTGAAGTATTGGGTTGATGCAAAATTAATGCAGGTTTTTAGTAGGTATTGTAAATACGCCATATCTTTACTTTAACCATATATATTTAATCAAAATAATTTCCATCTGAATCAATGCACTTTTGCCAACGTTCAACAAGCTTTCTTATTCCACCAGAAAAAAAATCCGAATCCCTGGACTCAATGAAATCACGAAAAGAATTTTCAATGTCGTCCTGGTTTTGAAAATTTTTCTCCCTCAAAAAGTTGTCCAGATGCCTGAAAAAGTGGAAGTCTGTAGGAGAGAGGTCAGGTGAATAAGGCGGATGTTGGAGAACTTCGTAGCCCAACTCGTGCAGTCGTCGAAGCGTTGGTTGTGCAACGTGTGGTCTGGCGTTACTACTGGCACCCACTTGGCCAACTTTTTTACCTTATCAATTGCTTCCAAGTGGCGTACAACTGTGGATTGGTTCACACCTAGTTCCGCCGCCATTTCTCGTGTGGTTTTGGTTGGGTCTTCTTCCACTTTTGACCTCAGCTGGTCGTTGTCCAGAGCAAGATGACGGCCCCGACCTTCCTTGTCTTCGAGGTCGAAATCTCCTCTGCGAAACTTCTGGAACCAACGCTGCACCGTGCACTCATTAATAGCCCCCTGACCCCACACTTCATTAATATTACGAGCCGTTTGCGCAGCGCTGCGCCCTAATTTAAATTCGTAAAAATAAATTTGAAGAAAATCGCACTTTGACATTTTCGATTCAAGACCTTTGAACACACTGAACAAAACGATTTTACTAAACAAATTCATGGTGAAAGAGAGGGTATTAGATAAGGTTTGTTTTGGTATAATAATGATCAATGTTAGGATTAGCTTTGTTTACACAATTGGAATTAAGATATTGCAATAGAGAAAACCTGCATTAATTTCGCATCAGCCCAATATATTTAATAGTTTTTAAATAGAATTTAACATTCGAGGTAAGTGAAAGTCGTGTGTTGCCCGCACCACATTTTTTTTTTACTTCAGGTCAGAAGAAATTAAATCACCTTATGTTTTATAATTTTCATTATTCGGCTTAAAAATATTATGTTTTAAAAATTGAGATGCTTGTTTCTTAAGTGATATATTACTTTTTACTTTTATCTTATTATCTATTGACCAGAGGCGGTACTAGTAATTAGTTTTTATTAATAATTAATTACATAAAAAGTGTTAATTAAATTTTGTACACCTATATTTAACACATTCTCCAATTTTCTTTAATTGAAAACAGGTTTGAATTAAAATATAAAGGATTCAAAAAATAAAATATGATTTACAGCGCCACCAGAATGATCTAATAAATTTTCGTGTCATATTATATTACACGTAATTTGTTTTGAATGTAAAATAATATTAAGTATAATTTTATAGCGATAATATATTATCTTAGCTGCGACTTGTTAGATGAATAGCACCTCTAAATAAAAATGTGGCATGAAATAGGCTGGTAATAATTTCTGGGATTTGAGTAGTCTTAAAACTTATAAAGTCAAGGTATAACATATTAATAATCTCGTATTTATATATTTTCTCCTGTTTTCCCTTAGAGCATTAACATTATAAGGGTTATTTAAAGTGCTTATTATTATAAACTAAGATGTATATTCTGTGATGACTTTAGTTTCATGAGTAAAGTCTTTCTTGATTTATTTTATAAACAAAAATCAGATCTCCATATCGAAGTATGTAAGCTAAAAATATTTTATTTTATTACCCCATAGAATGACATTGTTTACACCCTTAAATGCCTTCAGTTTTTTTGTTTTTTTTTAACGTTTCTTTTGTAACCTGCATAAAATGATGAAATTTATTTTTTCTTCTCTCTACATAGTATAAAAGGTATACTATATAGGCATAAAATGATATCGCGATTCTGAGTTTCTGCAAACTCCTAAACCACGCGACGGATTTTGATGCGGTTTTCACTATAATTTAGAGTATTTTTTAACCATTCTCTCAGAAGGTTTATAAGTAAAATAAATATAAGTTATGTTTGTTTGTTTTTTTTTTAATGGGAAAATTAAAATTTTTGTAATTAAGTCCTTAAATTATTCCCGAATTATGAAAAGTATATAGACTTAAACATACCGTTGCACAGTGGCTTATTCGGGACAAAAGCCTGTTCTGATCGTTCTAATTCAGATATATCAGCCGTTTAACGTCATTTTGTTTCTTAGTAAATTCACTTTCAATAGTATAATTAGCACTTTTTAGGTTATTTATATATCATAAAAATATATAGGTTTTATCGATAATTTCAGAGAAATTTCTCTGAGACTAATTATTGCTACATATATCTTTATATAAATCTATATTTACAACTTCAAATTTGTATACAATCATTATTAGATAAGTAGAAAATTTTGGGTTTCAGATAACGACTTAGTGATCTTTTAAGAATTTTTAAAAAATGTCATGAAAACTAAAATTATTTTAATAAATACACAAAATAATGAAGTGTAAATTATATTTAAAAATTTTAGCTTTTTTCTAGTTTATACGAACAAAGTTTCAGAACTTTAAATTGATTTCTTAGCTTAGTAGAGTAGAACGCATAGTTGGCTATGGAGATTTCTTCAACGGAAATACTTTTGAATAGTTAGGATGCAATAAAATAAGTTGAACGAGTTGATAAAAAGGTGTTATAAGCGCATAAACTTATGGACATTTGTTATGTGTTATGTTATGATGAGGGAGATTATCGGATTCGGTGTTGCCCCATAAAGTGTGACGTACAGTTTATATTCTTCCATTCAGTACTCAAAATTTTATTAAAAATATTACCAACCAAATTGAACGTAAGTTGTATATATAAAATATATAAAAAATTGTTATCAATTTATAAACTAACATTGTTAGTAATTATTCCATATTGAAGATCATTTCATAATAACAGACGTTCCCATGGATACTAATTAGACTCTTAAAATGTGTTTAAATAGATTTTATTAAATTTAAATTAGTAATAAATCGACTAAAATAGGAACCGTTTAACATAGCAAACAAATAAACTGAACCAATTTTGATTTTTGACCAATATATGTTTCTAATTTCGGTCGATGATTAATTAATGAATAGGTATAATAATAAAAATAATATTTTCAAGCTGTCCTCTTGTCGTTACAGTGAACTCTTAACTTTGCACCACATTAAAATTCCAAACGTGCGAAGCCAGGGCGTTTTGCTTGTCAGTAATAAAACATTACTGAACATTACTTTAACATTATGTTTTTATGATCGTACTTTCATTTAAAGGTTACTAAGAAAGTTCACATTATAAATAGACGTTTGAACTCCAAAATATTTCATGATGACTAAGTACTTGGAATAGCCGAGAAATATATGTTTATTAGGCTTAAAAGAGAACTCCAGTTTTCATTCTTATTTCCCATATAGATTAAACAACTCACTCTTTGAAGTTTTATTTATTTATTTTTTTTATTCACGAGCGATATCATTATCGTTTTCTAGCCTATCAGTTCATAGAAAACTGTTGTCCGCCTCTGTAACCGGATTGGAGAACATATAAAAGACAGCCATACAGCAACTTCCTCTTTCTTACGTACAACCCTGAGGAAGCCGCGAAGGTTCGCCTGGCGAAACGTCGGTGAAGAAATTGTCGACACGATCGAAACCAGAAAAAAAATGTTTATGAAGGAAACAAAGATTTTTTTTTTCTTTGTTTCACTGGTATAACATTTCTGTGGATAAGTTAAGAAAATAATTTATTAGGTACTTAATCAATTAAATCAACAGCTAAATATCTTTTGAAACTAATAATGGAAATAATTAATAACTTAAATGTTACAATCCATTTTTTTAAAATTACTATGTACTAAATTAAAGTTATTAATAAAAAACTATCCTTGTACGGTTTTTTTTTTAATATTTAGTCACAAGATGGCCAAATACTGATAGGGAAGTTGTATTATAGTTACTCTTGCCATCATCACAGGTACTTAAGAATCTACACAAAATGAAACATTAGTGAGTGGATGCGCTAGTGAATTTATAATTTTCCTTATGTCAGGTCATTAAAAATAATACTATTTGAAGTTTACAACATCATATGCTCATCGAAATAAAACATCAACCCTGAAATTAAAAATAAGCATTTAAGGAAATTCAACTCTCCATTCGCAGAAAAAATTCTAATTCTCTTATTTACGCTATATACATTACAGATTTTAATTCGGTAAGTATTTACATATATTAATAAATACTTATATGACAACATAATGTGTGTTTTGGAGGTCACCTGTGGTGTAGCTAGCATAACATCCTTATGTGCCCAAATTGCGGGTTCATCCTTTGCAGGTTGCTCTAGGATTTTTCAATGGGAGTAAAAATCCTTTGTTATGCCGCCCTTCGGAGGAGACGTAAAAAGCTAGACCTGAGCCTATGCGATGTCACTTATACAACACAACTAAATAAATAATGAAACAACATGATGTTTTTCAACATAAAATTATTCCTAATTTATTAATATCTCATTTTTCTCCTAATTATTAAAAATAAAGCTCTAGATTAATCTTCGTGTTAAACTTATTAGATGCCCTACATGTCTTCAGAAGATGCTTAGATAGAAATAGGATAGGAAACAGTAATAATGACGAATTCAATATTCAATACATCTCATTATAGGCCACTTAAGGTTGAGGCTTTCCTCCTGCTGCAATCGTGGCTTCTTCACCATTAAATAGAAGCTCTGTTCGCGGACGGCATGTGAAAGGTCTCCTTCTCCAGCTCCTGGTGCAAGCAGAATGTGATCCTGGAGATTTCCATTCGTGACTAATTTAGATCGAATTCATCGACGACTGGAAAGCTGCTCATTTAAATGCAGGCTGCTAAGGGGCCTCATCTGTGGGACTCGAGCAGCCTAATTTTGGCTCAAGTACTCGAGCAGCCACTTAGGTCGTGCTTGTGCAAGGAGACTACTAGGTCACCCATTGTCACTCTGCTTGAGAAAGTCCCTGGCTGGCTGATGGATGATCTCTGCTGCCTCCATGGTGTTTGGGGCCTTGTAATCACCTGTTCGCCACCTGAGGGTAATCTGAGGGGAAGGAATGGTCACCGATGCCTCAGACATTACTGATGAAGGTTTGGCAGAAACTCGGGCCAAATGTCGATCAGACGCTACTCGTCCATTTGTATTAGACCACAATCCTTGAAATAAACCTTTTATTTGCCTCATGGTTTGAGGTAACATTACTATCAGGAAGGTTATTGCCAAGATAAATTCCCTCATATGGAGTATAAAAATCCTTCATAGAAATAGAAATAAATAAACATTTTTATAGTTAAAAATGACTCGGACGAGAGTGAGATAAATTTCTAGAGATCTAAGATATTAAAAGGAAGAGAAAAAGAATATCGTAGAGAAAAAAATAAATTAGTTTAGCAACGAAAACGAACGAATTATGGTCGAATTATAATAACCTAAAACGAAGCGGAAAATAAGTTGAATTAGAAGCAAATTTAACAGATCAAGAGTAGAGAATGGAGATAAAGACTGCAACGAGAGTGCTTTTGATGAAAAGCTTCATATCTGGTGATATACTATATAAACTATTAAAACAAACCAAAGAATAATGCTGGATACTGGATGTATCGATCATATACCAAGGAGGCATTAAGAATGGCAACCGAAAGTTGCCTGATTCGAGTACAACGGCTGGGATTATGCAATAATTTGTTTACAGCTGTTGGCTGTAGATATTTCGGTACTTTAAATTTTACCCTATAAATGAGGAAAGTAAATCAAGCGATCCCATTAATAATATAGGAATAACACAAGGCGGTGAAAAAATTATACCCCGGTCTGCTTAGGCCCCGCCCTGATTAGATAAAGCATGCGACAGAGACGAGTCAAGTTAAAGTAAGCAAGAATATTTATTTTTTTTAACCTCATTGAGCTTTGAAGTAGAATGTTTGTTAAGGCTTGTAAATGTCTGTCAGATACAGCACTAGATTAAACCCCATCATCAGAGCCTTTATTATTTTCAGGATATTGCTTTTCTTCTAAGAATAGCCTCTCGCTGTAAAGTCTTTAAACCCTTCTCACTCTTCACAGATAATCTTGATTATTTATTCACTATAACCAAGTGCTTCATGAATAAGAAACTGATGATGCTGCCAAATTAGCATTTTCATTTTTTCACTGCTAAATTTTGTTTTAATTCTTCATTCATGCAGATCAAAACTTTTACAGCAAGTAGTACTATGACTCAAGCTGTATGAGAAAAAATAATCACTGCTGATTCTTTTATAATGTCTTAACTCCTTAAAAGTCTCGTTTTTTACTTTCAGTTTCTTATATATGAAATATATAATAAGGGAAAGTATTGCGATCGTGAAAATTTTCGAATTTCAGTTTTCAATGGAAATACACGTTTTAGGGTCCCCTGAGTCCAAATAACCAAGACCCGAAAAAAAGTCTGTGTGTGTGTGTGTGTATGTGGTAAGTCTAGCGCAAAAACGAAAAGACGTGAAAACTGAAATTTCATATTTAAAATAACTACGCCCGAGATGTTACTGCAACTTTTCACTATAATCGGCTTACCGGAAGTGCTACTTTATACATGCATTTTGTACTATTTTACGATTTTCTCAAAAACGGTTTTAATGATTTTGATTACCTCTTTACATCGATTTAAAATTTAATGGGCTTTATATCATGTAGGTTTCATTCTGATTGAAATAGTCTAACAGGGCTTAAATATCGCAATTTTAAATTTTCTTCCTTTAAAGTACCTTTAATTTTGTAGATTCTATTAAGCTCACCATATGATCTGGTTAGCATTGCCAAAAATCTGTTAAATATACTAAAATATTTATTAATGCAATTTTAGTGTTTTTTAAATTAAGAACAGTAATATACATGTATAATATAACGTTGGGAAGCTAAAGATTTTAGAAAAAATATGGTCTGATACATATCCTTGTAAAAGTTAATAGAGAGTGATGAAAAGCCGATAAAATTAACTGACTGTTTTAGATAATAATATAATAGATCTTTTAATCAAACACTTGTTTCTATAGAAATTCAACTTAATTAATTTTCTACAAGTTTTACTCATTTTTATCTCTAACTGTATTTGAGTTTGTTTGTTTATTTATTTAACGTGACTTTATGCTACTACGGCTAATCGGACGATGCTACAGTGGGAGTCCTAAATTTTGCCTATCCAGGTTTTATTAGGATAGGGATCTTTAACGAGTACCTGACATCGCACAGGCTCGGGACCACCTTTTAACGTCCCCTCCGAAGGACGGCGTAACTAAGGATTTTTTACTCCCATTAAAAAATCCTAGGAACACCTGCGGGTTTGAACCCGTGACCTTTAACATGGGAGGCTGTTACGCTAGCCACCCAGCTACAAGTGATCCCACTGTATTTGAGTATTCTTTTATCGATTTTAACTACGGAGGTAAGTGAAAGTAGTGTGTTGTCCGCACAAAATTTTTTATTACTTTTTGAGATTTTTTTAATCACTATCTTTACCATTGAGGTGTGGAAAATGATTGGAAAGCATATCCTTATTAAATTGTAAATTTTTGATTTGATATCCAAAAAATTGCCAGAATTAGAGAGATTTTCCTAACTCTTGTTTCAGTCGCGAAGCTGAATTAGAAAGGCTGCAACACTAAAAGTTTAATCCAGAAAAATATTTGTATTCATTAAATTATAGATGATAACAGGTTAAAAAAAATCATTAAAATAAAAAATGTTGAACAGCAAAATTTATAAAAATTGAGATTTCAAACGAATTGACCCGTACTTATGTATTAAAAATATATGTTTTTTACACGATTCGACGTAATTAGTCAACTTCTGAACAGGTGTTATATGTTACTAATAGGATAGTTACCTTGGTAGAACTTGCGTTCGCAGGACTGTGCGCAAGGCGGTTTGGAAAGCCGATGCTTTATGCTTGGAGTCGTTCATTAAGGACTAGTCCAAGCTGTTGCAGACACTTTTTATAAGATTGTAAATTAGACCATTACCGAGCCCTGTTGCCTAAGGAACATGGCAACGGCGCTTGTTTTAGATCCTTCCAGAAAGGAGACCTCGTTACGATACGGATAGGTGTTAAAGCTCACCGGGTGTCAATTTAATAAAACTTATTCTCCGCCTCAAGTTTACGAATCATTGTTTCCTGTTATGGGTTTTGCCAGGATTTATCGGTAATTTATTGATCCATTGGAGGCGGTGTTTCAGTACTGCCATTCAAGGAACGACTCCATTTCCACCACGGTTTTATAGCCTTTCATTACAGAATGCTCCCGTGATTTGACAAATGCGAAAGAACCGTTCTGCAAAGCAGCAGAATTCCAATTAGGTTGTGATAAATTGATTTGGAATTGAAAAAAACATGGATGAAATTAGTACTATTTATAATTGGTGTGCGACACGAATAGAATCATGAATTACTACCCTCTCAAATTACTAAGTCCGTATTTCCTATTAAATCCTCATCCATGCAATTTCATACTCTTAACTTTAATCTTAACGATTTTTTCAAATGATTTTTACAAGTGGTCAGAAGCCTCAGACTTAATAGGTGTTGTGGCATTTCACCAAGTACGTGTTACTCTTAAGTATTATTTACATGCGGAGTTAATGTTACTTATTGGAGTAATACTTAATAGTAGGCTAGTGACTACTTATATTAATGTAAGTTAGTTTTGAAACAATAAGAAAAAAACCAAAAAAAAACTATAAAATGAAATAGAATTGAAGGAAAAAGCAAAAAACATTCTTAATTAACATAAAGGTAAATATAGGCAGGTAATCACTATAACAAATAACCATATTTTGGTTTTATACGTATATAATAAACTTATAAATTCTCAAATTCCACAATTAATGCAGTAATATATGTTTCGTACGTTTTTGTGAGGAACGTTTTAGAGTATTCTTGTTGTAGTCACATATTTTTCGAATGATTGGGCTGTCACAATCAAAAGTAATATAATAGAAAAGAATAGAAAAAGAAAAAAAAAATTAGTCTGGGACTAGGTCCCCTAAAAGTAATAGTTATGTACAATTAAAATATATAATAAGTGTGGCCAACAGACAAAATAAACATGATTAATTATTATTTACAATGATTATTTACAATTACAATTATTTGCAATGAGGAGAAATACTATACATTAAAAAAAAACAAAGAAATTAATAGAAAATATGTATCTTTTAAATTTTGTCTTCTGAGAAAATAAAATCTTATTTTAACAAAATTAAATTAAAAGCAAATTAAAATTTTGGCGGTAAACAGTAATATTCATTGATTTAATGAATATTTCTAGATAGAATTGACATATCACATTTGCTGATCGTCTATTTGGGATGACAGAAGGTATAGGAAAAGTTGGGATTTGAATGAGGATAAAGAAGCAGCATGGCGGATATGGGTTGTTAGAGAATTCCAGAATGTAGTAGAGCGAACAATAAACGAAAAGTAATAAAAAAAAAATAATGTGCAGAAATAAGATAACATTGTTTTGATTAGCGCGTAGCGAGCATAATGTATTTTGAACCACCTCCATTTTTCGGTAGTTGGAATCGTTTTCTCCAGACTGGAGTATAATAGGTCAATATGGGAAAGATTACAGTTTTGTATGTTATCAATTTGTTTTTTGATGTCAGTTTTGAATGCCTTATGGGGTCCTTTTGTTGATACAACTTTTGACTCTATTGAATTTGTTATATATGTGTTTTGTAAAAGATAAGAATTTGACCATTTATAGTCCTAAATAATTTATAGACTAGGCCAGGGGATTTTGTTTCCTTTTATAACAATGTCTCTTATAACGGACGGTCTTCTTTTTACTCTTATCGAATTATTATCGAATGATATATGTATAATGATTAAATAAAGAATGTATGTTATGAATGTTTTGTATTTTTATACATTGTGAAGTCAAACGAAATCTCTGGGCCAATTATGTTTTCTTGTTTCCTCAATTTCAGTAATATTAGTGACCTAAAGATTCTTCCAGTGCCGCGACAGGCCGTGTAGGCCCTGGGCCTCGCGGTGTAATCTCCTAGGATATTACACTCACGTTTAGTGTAGGGTCATAACTCCCTACGCCTAATTTTGTGAGTGGCCACCATTTGGCTGACGGGTCTCACATACCGTGGGGAGAGGCTGTGAATGAATCCCTATTTAGTTCTATCCTAATTATGGACCTAAAGATGGAAAACAAAAATACTGTCAACTAAAACTCCATGATTATAATTTTTTATGAATTGTATCAACCTTGGATTAAACTTGTGGTCATTAGATATTTGGACTCATCCATCTCATAAAACGGTAAATTTTCTTGGAGAAATAAACTGTTTCAAAGTATGTTTTAGAAATTAAAAATATAAAACGTTTATGATGAAACAATTTTTTAACTATTTCACTAAAGATCTTTTAATATAGCTTTTTATAAATTTCCATATTATCATGTGTTCATATTAGGTATAGATTGAAATATTTACTACGAATGAGCAATTTTATAATGTAACTCAATTTTATACAAATGAACATTTTAATTTTAATTATTTAATAGACATTTTTGCAAAGAGCGTAAATGAAATTTTCAGAGTACCTGAAGTTTTGAATATTTATTATCTGTATGATGAACGAAAATTTTATAGTAATTATAATTGTTATAACATACTGATGAGAATATATTAAGAAAACTACTAAAAGTTATTTTGAATACGGATTTTCAACTGAGGGGAATGAGCGCAGAATTTCTTCTGAAATTTAACAACTTTTTAATCGTAACTTTCCATTTCATTTCATTATTATTTATAACTGACTTTTTTTGCTAAATTTAATTATTTTTGGGTTGTTACATCGCTGCCATCTGGTTTCTCAAAGTAGTGTGCCAACTAATATTTCAATCTACAAATCCTGGTTATACTTTTTGACGTCGGCAGTGTAGGTTTAATTTATGCACATGCACATCCTGTATAATTCAAGAATACATTAACATAAGTCCTAGATCTTGCAAACAGTAAAGTAAATGTTTATTCTGTCGCCCATCTATGGATCACTGAAATAAATTTTGAATACTCATTTATTTATGTGACCTCCAGACTAAGTAGTATTCTTATTAAAAATTGAATCTTACCTTTATATAGTTGTTGTTTTTTTAGTTATACTCTTGTATTTGTTGGATTTGCAAAGATATTTTTTTTCTTTCCTTCTAGACAGTCTGCTGTCTCTAACTTTCCTGGTTGTGGAATACATTACACGAAAATACCATTTAGCTAACATACATCAGCTGAAAGTTTTAGTAGCTTTAAGGGTTTTGTTTTGTATTCTAAAAGTTCTTTTCCTTTTTAAACAAATTGGACAAATAGTATAGCTTATATTTGTTTGCTGAGAAATAAATAAGTTAACCAGATGTTAACTGTCGCTTTTTAATTTTTTGTTATTTTTTTAAATTAATATTTTACTTAGTTAATTTGTCATTTTCCCACATTAACATCATTCTGACCATATTTTTTTATTAAAAGCAATAAAATATAGAGGACTCCTAACATTATTGTAATATTCACTACAATTCACAAGCATTGTAATAATGTTGAGAATGATTTGAATAACAATTGACACACAATTTGAACTGGTAAACATATATTGATATTATACCTCAGGGGTCACTTGTAGTATGGTGGGTAAAATAAAAGCCTTCTATGCCAAAGGTCACGGGTTCAAACTCGCAGTTGGTCCTAGGATGTTTCAATGGGAGTAAATAATCCTTTGTTATGCCGTCCTTCGTAGGGGACGTAAAAAGATGGTCCAGAGCTTGTGCAGTGTCAGATAATATGCTGACAAAATTTATGACTCCCACTGTAGCATTCTTCGATTAGCCATAGCAAGTAACGTTAAATATATAACAAACGAATTATACCTCTGCTATTAACATAAGTTACTTTAAATAAATTTAGACAAAAATTGCATGTTGATCTCATTTGTTTATTATGATATTTTAATTTAGTCTTAAAAATGTTTAAAAACAAAACAACCGAAATGTCGACTATTTATTGCGATAAGTTGTTAAAAGAATAAAATGTGATTGGAATAATACAATTTACTGATTAATTTTTTTTTTCTTTTAAACATATTTATTGATATTTACAACTGTATAATTATACACAACAAGTAAATGTGATGGATACAGTAATCTGACATGAAATACATGAAGAGATGCCATCCATCGGCAGCACTCTAAAAAATTTTTAAACTAGAAGGTCTCGGGGCCATCTTCTTTTCAGACGCCTCGGAGGATTATCAGGAATCGAAAATGATGATAGGATAGAAACTAGTGGATTAGAGTAGAAATGGAGTTTTTCATGGAATGATTGATATCTGGTTCGGGCTAATTCAGTAACATATGGGATATTAAGGTCTTTATCGATGAGCTTATTCGTGACAAAGTAAGGAGCGTTAAGGATTTTACGAAGGATTTTTGATTGTAAGGATTGGATACGAGAAGAATTTGATGGTTTGGTAGAGCCCCATAGCTCTATTCCGTACGTCCATATCGGTCTTATGATGGTCATATAAATAAGTCTTTTGTAATTAAGTGGAAGATTGGAGCGTTTGTCCAGTAAGTGTTGGAGTCTTTTATGGGGATTCCAAGTCAGATGTTTGTCAAGGTGGAGTCCGAGGTATCGAATCTGTTCAACAGGGGCTAGTGGAGAGTCATTACAGGATACTGTGGGGCAGGAAGTCATTGTTTTACGGCGAAGGGTAAAGGTTATTTGGTGGGATTTGTTAGAATTAATTTTAATTCTCCAGTTCTGACACCATACTTCAAGGTCTCGGATGTGGGATTGAAGAGTGTGGGAGGCAGTAAATGGATCATTATCTACCGATAGCACACACGTGTCATCAGCATAAGTCGAAAGGAAAGTGTTAGGATAGGTTGGGATATCAGCTGTATAGACTGTATTAAGGACAGGTCCTAGGATGCTGCCTTGGGGAACACCAGCACATAGAGAAAAAAGGGAGGAATAGGAGCTGTGGTGATTTATTTGGAAAGATCTATCAGCAAGGTAGAACTGTATAATAAGAAAATAAGTAGGAGGAAGAAATAGGCGAAGCTTGTAAAGCAATCCCGGGTACCAGACTCGGTCAACTGATTAAATTAAAAAAAAAAAAAAAAAAAAAAAACATAAATGAAAGTTCCTCAAGTTTAAAAATACGAAGAAAAGATAAATATGATATTAAGGTTTAAGATAGGAAATATTGAGGTTTATACATTCATGCAAAAAATGTCGTACATCAGGCAAGCATGTTCCATTACCGAGTATTTGAGTGACGCGGTTGAGAATGGCTCTTAGAATGAGGTTTATCTAACTTATCTATACCATAAATAAGAATCATAGATATGGGCATTGCCAATTAAAATATAAATTATTGAGAAGATTAATTCTTACCCATCCACAAGATGGATATTTGTACTTTGCTTTACTTAATTCAATTCCTCGTTTTCCATTTTGAACAGCACAAATATTATTTAGTTATTTGAAAAGCTAAATGTTATGAATATATTGTTATTTATCATAAAAAAATCATATATTACTTCTTCGGGATTGCTGATGTAATCATAAAAGATCTTGACCAAAACCTATAAGCCATCCCAGGCTGGTTTTGTAAAGCTTTTGATTGAATAATTTGGCTGAGACTATAGCTCTATCTCGTTTTGTAAATACTTTGGAAGGTGAATATTTTAATTTAATAATAAATGAGAATATTGGTTATGCGATCTCGATAATATACCAATCATTTGTTTAGTTTTTCTATAAATCTAATGTGAGAATTCTATACGTTGATATATGTATAATTATAATAAACCTTTAAAAGAATGTTTGAATGTAAAGAAATCGATTGCAATATCGTCAACAAGATGAAATTCTATTACCTTTACACGCCTATTTAAGTAATAATTGTTTTTTTTTTATTATGGTATTTTTGCCAGCCAGTTTGCTGTAATTTTTAATTGAACATTGAACGTAATTCTTAATAGACGTCTTCTCAGAATTCTAAGTTCTATTTTTTTTTTATATCCCATAAAATGCTATGGATGGTCTATATCAGGAAGTATTGGGATTGCTTCAAGACGATTGACGGTCCTAGGGGTTCCATCTTTCCATCGCTCTATCGTTTTCCTTTTCCCCTTTAGAAGCCGAGATAAAAAAAAAAAATAAATAAAAAGGAAGCCCGAGAGTCGAGGGGTGAGTTTAGTTTTCAACCTTACTAGTCCATATTCCCGAACCCGTTTGAATTTATCGGTAAAAAGAAAGATGTCCACTGGCTCTTACAATATCTTAATAAAAATAGTCCTGTACTTAAGTTCACTATTAAAATGTTTGTCTTTAAAGTGTTTAAGTAGCCGAAAAGGTAAAACTAAAAAAAAAAGAAAAGAAAAATAATTTTTTTTTTTTTTTTCTCATCATTGTCGTAATTGTTCCTTTGTTTGAATATTTGTTCGATAAATATTAGGCCGTTTTACAAAAGAAATTCTTGGATATATTTTTTTTAAACAATTCGGTCCTAGATAAGGAAGAAAACATAAATAAAAGGAGAATCATAGAATAAATTTATATAACAAAAAAATTAGAAAAATCAGTTAACCACCAAACAGACGTTGACAACCTAAACACCTTTTATGCAAGTACTATCGACAGAGTAAATATATAAATCCTTTGGCATCCCCACCCCAAGTTCAGTCGCGCACGAGAACACCAAAAAGGCGGCCGAAAACTGTTAAGTAAGTTGGAAAAAATGTTTCTTTTCTTTTTTGAATAAATAGATCCCTTTTTCAATTGATGATGAAAAACAATATGATATTTTTGAATACAAGTTTTTTTGAAAAATGATATTTAAAAAAAATTATGACGACGCTGCTGAAAAGGGGTGAAATGAAAAGATAATTAAGATGGATATGCATGGTAGGTGACATAATTATTAAAAATAATTTATTATGTGTTTTAATTGAATTGTTGAAAATGTATAAATGCAATGAAACTTTAATTGATTACAGAAGCTTGATAATGGCCCTAGAGGCTGAAACGTCGCGATGACTGGGTTAAATAAATTGTTTTAAAAAAAAAAAATATATCCAAGAATTTCTTCTGTAAAACGGCCTAATATTTATCGAACAAAAGAAAAATAAACTCATTAAAAATTCTGGGGTATCATAAAATAAATGTTACAAAAAATATTCGCCTGTGAATGATTTATTGCTTTCGTCCCAGGTGTTTGAAGGTACAAATATAAAAAAGAAGGACGAAGAGTGGTGACAAGAAAGAGCTAATGGTGTTATAAAGTAGGACATGGAAGGCTCATGTTGTCCCTTTGATTGGAACATAAAGAAAGAAGCTGAACTAAAAGATACCTCGCGAGAAACGTTAGTTAGCCGAGAGATATAATTGATGCTGGGGCTCGGAGCGGGTCCCCTTCAATAAATTCGATAGCCGTTCTCTCCCCCTGGCTCCTACCTTTTAAGGACACCGAATTCTTTAATTGGTTCTCCGTCAGATTTTGCTCTTCCATTTCTTTCATTACAATTCGGATCTTAAAGTCAATAGTTACGTGATGAATTACCGAGGATAGGCGAAATTTAGGACTCCCACTGTAATCTCGCCCGATTAGCAACTATAGCATGCACCTTTTTTTTTCGAATAATCAAAAGAGCCACATTATACCATGCATTTCGCAATTTTTTACGATTTTCTCAAAAGCGACTATAACAATTTTGATTAAACTCGCCAAATCGATGTAAAATTGAATGGACTTGGGTAGGTTTCATTCTGAGTAAAATAGTCTGACAGAGCTTAAATGGCGATATTTTAAATTTTCTTCCTCTAAACTACCTTTAAGTTTGTACATTCCAAAAGATTAACCATATCATCTTAATGAGATTGATGAAGGACGGCTAAATATACAAGTTGGACGAATTTGATGATCAAATAAAGGATAAAAGAGCAAAACTATTTTTTAACGTAATTTTTGGTTCACTGATAATATAGAAGTATAATATACCGTTAGAAAGAGAAAGATTTTACAAAAAATATTATCTGATACATAAAGTTGTAAAATGTTATTTAAGTGACGAATAGGGAATAAACTTATTACTGATTAACAATTAAATATAATTATATTCTTTTCTTTTTTAATTTTTGTGGAAGTTTTCTTAATTGGAACATTCAATAAACCACCCACTACCTTCCATTCATCATCCAATTACTTTATTTCCTAAGTCTTTTAACACCTTTTTTTTCCATCTTAGTCGACGTTTCGGGGTTGTTTTCCCATTTTTAAGACTGAAACTTATTCCTTGCTACAACATTTTTCATTCTTCATTACATCTTATAGCACACTGCTACTTGTCTATTGGCTCACTGTCTTGTGACAATGTGACAACAGTGAGCCAATAGACAAGTAGCAGTGTGCTATAAGATGTAATGAAGAATGAAAAATGTTGTAGCAAGGAATAAGTTTCAGTCTTAAAAATGGGGAAACAACCCCGAAACGTCGACTAAGATGGAAAAAAAAGGTGCTAAAAGACTTAGGAAATAAAGTAATTGGATGATAAATGGAAGGTAGTGGGTGGTTTATTGAATGTTCCAATAATTATATTATTTAATCTAAATCATATGTTTCTAACGAAAATGAATAAACTTTTTATTAAAAATCAAATTCAAATACTTTTTTTTCAAATCTTTTATAATAAGTTGTAAAATGCAATGTAATGTGACAAATAGGGCATAAAGTTATTACTGGTAATCATATGTAATAATTTGATATTGCTAAATCTAAATCATAGGCTATACCTATTTTTCCTACAATCGCAATATAACCTTAATTCAATTTTACCACATCTTTGTCATTTAGGCTAATGGATTCTAATGAAAAAAAAACTAAAAAAAATTACTGATTTTAAGAATGACTCATCCAAAATCATTGTTAACATTTTGTCAATATGTGAATAAAGTTTTTTATTAATATATTAGGCTATATCTACATTTTTTACTTCAAATTATATTCAGGATAATATTGAATAAAATATAAATTGCTTACACCTACTTGAAAAACCAAAAGCTTTAAAATAATCTATCTAAAGAATAATTCTTATGTTCCTGTAAACCTATCTCTTATATCATTTAATCCTACATGTCCTTATTTACTTATGTACATTGGTAGTTAGTAAGTAAAATTGTCTTATAGGAATGTGAAACTTGGTGTAATGATCGGAAGTATTCTACTACTTATTATGGATTCTTGCAAGATTATGGATTCCGTTTTCTAACTAGTGGAATACTAGATGTCTACATGCGCGGTGCATCTCAAGGTACGGAAAGTAAATTGATGTATTTTCAACTACCTACACCAAGTTTCAATATTCATAGATGTCTACTTCCCTTGCTGCCCACTAATGTGTTTAATTAATTAGCTTGTACATTCCGTCTAATAGTTCTACATATGGTTACAAGATGTACTAATTATTTCCTTAGTCGTGTTTTTTTGTTGCTTATGGCCATAGCTTTTTACATTATGTGAATAAGATTAACCAGTAAAAATTTTTACAAAATAGTCTTAAAAAATATTTAAGGAACTGACCAACTTCTAGCTTACGCTTATAAGTCCTGATGAAGACCGCACTAGGTGGGTCGAAACGTTGGTTAAATAACTATTTTAGAAACATTTTTTTAAAAAAACATTTTGACCATCACCCGAACTATCTCATCCTTTCATATTAATCTCACAGCCAATTATTTAATCATCAGTTTTATTTTTAAATCAATGTCTAGAGTGTCTCTCTGGTCCAGTAGTTTCGGAGAATAGCCATTTTTTTTTTTAATTCTTATACAGGTTCTACGTATCTTGAAACGCAAGATCTCAAATTTTGAAGGGAAGTAATTTTGGAAAATAATAACGAAAAGGTTCACTGTTGGCAATCACATTTCGTCCCACGCGCTTTTCCTATTTATTGCCATCGGTGTTGATGGCTAAGTCACTCACTTTATTGTATAATGCCGTCGATATATATAAGAGCCAAGCCAGTAAGTGGTGGTTAGAAGGTAGAAGGTGTTGGGCCATATCAAACAGATGTCCTGCCGTTTCCACTTGTTGCTCTTGCTAAAAGCGGTCGCCTGTAGCTCTAATCTAAACAGCATGCTACAATAGCTAACGGTATTTTCTCTTGTAATGTTTCGACCATAAAATAAAAATTTATGTATTATGGGACAAATGGTGGTTATGTAATGATATTTCATCTCTTCTTTCTATATATAAAATGATATCGCTATTCATGGTTTTCGCAACTCCTACTAAACGACAAGGCGGATTCCGATCCGGGTTTCACTATCATTTAGGGTATTATATTATGAAGGTTTTGAGTTAAACACATTACAATTAAGTTTTTTCTAGAGAGAAGAAGGAGAAATTAAATTTTCTTTAATCATGTCATAAAAAAATATCCTGGAATATGAGTAGTAATATAAATGTATAAAATACCTGTGAAAACGCAAGATTTTAGAAAAGTCAATTAGCAATAAAAGAAGTCGTTCAGATTACAGAAAGAACATAAACTTAAGAAAATATTTATTGAAAGTTTTAAGGAGAAAGGTTTTTTTTTTTATTACAGTACTCAAGATTTTAGAAAAAGATATTGCGTAAAAAATCGTCATAAGTTGTTAAAATAAATGAAATTATTTTTTTCTTTCTTTCGCCTCTACCCTAAATCGAGTAGCCCAAATTGGCATGTTTTGAAAATTAAAATCTACTGTAATAGTTCGTTTATTTACGAATTTGAACAATTTGACTGCTGATTTTTCTTTAACTTCTAAAATTTTCGCTAAAGTATCAGGTAAAGTAATTTTCGTCGACTTGATTTAAATAAGGGACACTATAGTAGGATATGTTTAACTGTTTGTAACGTATTGTTGCAATGTTTCACATGAAGGAGCCTCCAGACCTCTGAGGAGATAGCCATGAGTGAATTCACCCTGACCTATTCGAAGTCGGTATATATCGGTAATATATTTTCTTCCCTGCTTGATTTTCTTGAGCTGGTAGTCTAGTTTTTGTAATCTTGTTTGATTTCACACACTTTTTAGCTTACTCTCCACTCTCTGAAGATAATGTACTTCAGATGGTTAATCTAGTCTTCCAGCTGTGTTGGCAGCTCTATCCGCTTCTTCCAGTGGGCTGGAACACAGGCGAAGACTACATTCACTACTTTGTTTCGCTTCCCAACAAGAGCTTAATATTTCCCGTATTATGGAGTTAATACGGAGTTGCATAAATTGAAAGTAAATACTTTTATTTATTTAACATAGATTTTATACTACTGTGGTTTATTTATCGGACGAAGTTACAGTACGACATCTAAATTTTGTCTAGCCAGTTTTAATTAGGATAGAGATCTTTAATGAGTACCTGACATTACACAGGTTCGGGACCACCATTTTTCGTTCTCTCCGAAGGACGGCATAACCAAGGATTTTTAAAAATACTAGGGCCATATGCTGGGTTTGAACCCGCGATCTTGGGCCATAGAAGCCTGTTTTGCTACCCACTATACATTACCTTTTATAATCTCATAGCTGATCGCTTCTTATATTTACAAATTCATAGAATATTTTTTAGTGATGTTATATCTTAGTCGATTGGATTAATGATTTAAGTATTTATATCTATTAATATATATTAGTATCCGTAGAAATATTGATTATGTCGCTAAGTTTTCGCTACAAGAGAGAAGTCCCAGGAGGACAGCCTCTACTGGGCACATTGTTCCATTTAGGTTTGCACTGAGTTGGCTAAGCCTATGTAGAGCTGTCACGGGGCAGAGATGCAGATAGCAGAACAAAAACCAGCACCGGCGCTGAAAGGGAATCGACTTCCGTCCTCTTCACTGTTGAACTGAATACAATGGTCGTGAAAAATCTCAACCACCAATCTGAGTTCCACCAAGCGCCGCTCCGATAACAGCTATTTAAATTGGAGTTCCTGAATAGTTTTACTAAGCTAGTGACATCCTGTATCCGCAATAAGAAATAAGGAATACGCTACCTCTTTAGTGAGTAATTGGACTTTTCTTGTTTTTGTTTTATTATTTTATTTATTTGGTTTATGACATTTGAGAGCTGACGTTTCAAGATACGTAAAACCCGAATAAGGAATAAATATTTTTTTTGAAATCCGCCACAAAAACTCTAGGGCTAAACTCAACGATGATATTAACACCTAGAGGTTTATATTAGCTGATAATTTTTAAAATGGCGGCCGATTAAAAGTGATAATTCAGTTATTTTAAAAGATAGAGAAAATATTTATTATATTTTTTTGCAAAAAACAGCGAATAATTATAAAAAAAGAAAGAAAAAACTTAAAATTTTACCAATAAATACGCTCATAACTCAGTTATTTTTGAAGATACAGAAAAATATGTATAGAGCTTTACTGGTACTAGAATACTGGTACAATTTTTCACAAGTTGAACTAATAAGTCAAAAATACTACTAACAGAACAAAATTATATAATCTTATTATTTACAGGGTGGCCAACAAATAACACCAAAATTAATTCCTTTCACGCAACTTTAAAATAATATTGTAGTTTTGTCCCTTTTCACACTACTGTTCCTGTTCACTCCATTTTTCGGTATATGCATAAAACTTTCTTCCTGTTATTTATTGTACAAATAGAATAATGTTTATCTGTTTTTCTTGAAGGTGGTAACGAAATGAGAACGAACGTTGCTCTCGCTCTTTCAAACATTACAAGATTACTTAACCCCTAAAGAGCCTATAGTCAACTTGTTAGAAACATGTGTAACAAGTTTCATCAGAATGCCAGTGCCACTAGGTGGTGACCGACCCTCTGCCATATGTTCAGGTATTTAATATAAATGTGAAGGTTTTTCCACTTTGGGTCTAACCCTGACAGATTATGGCCAGGAGCGAGAGAATGTATTTATTATACGCAAAATAATAATAATAATAGATTTAATTGTATTTAAAGAAATTACATAAATTGGTAGCGATTAAATAATTACTACAGCTTTATAACCATGCAATTATGTGTGTATTTCGTTGTCGGTGTACTGTTTCCCCATGCTATCAGTTATTTTTATGAAATTTATTTGTTAGTTATTTAAATTTATTTCACCCAAATATACAAAAATGGATTCTATCAAAGTTTTTTCTTAGACAATTTAATACTTGAACGGACGAAGAATAAATCATAATATATAATGTTGTTTGTATGCTCTCATTGAGAGATAGAACATTAAATTAAAATCGACTCAAAAATTTTATATTAAATGTTTTAATGTACACCTAATACATATAAGTAAACAATAACCAGTACCACTACAACACCTGAAGAGTCTAGTGCTCAGTACATACAGAGATTCGTACTGTTTCTAGGCCAACAGCCGTGCAATGAGGTGGATAGGCCTTTTCGGCTGAATTAAGAAAATAAATAATATTCTGTCATAGCCGGAATTCGGACCCGGAGAACAGTATTCTAGTGCTCTATCCACTAGACAACGCTGCTCCCTTATACGTAAATAATGCTCTTAGTTATATATTCATAGGTAATTGGAATTTATTCTTATAATGTATTCAAATTAGTATAAAAAAGAAATATTAGAACATTGAAAATTATTCTTAATAATATTTGTGAAGAGCGTCTTTCTAAAGTTACTTTCTTGTATAAAAAAAGAAAGAAAACTAAATTTTACTGCTCTTACTATGAAAACTAATATTTTTACATTCGTCATAGAAAAGAGCAATTGTCCTTTTACTAATAAAATATAAGTTGCAATTTCATTCTGTAAAAAAACAAAAACAAAAAAAACAAAGGAAAGTACGGAGAAATGACTCCAAGAAATTCGTGTAATGATCTACAATTCTGTTTGTAATGTTTCTTCGAGAATGACTCAGATTTCTTGGGTACCGTTGGAAAAAATTTAAAACGATTTTTCTTCTGATCTGAATTTAATGAGATTCTCTCGAGATGGATGGGACTTCCTTCTAAGTAATGACTTTGACCCAATCAAATGGGTGAATTATATTAATTATACTTCTCACGTTGTAAATATAATTACTGCTAGTGAAATAAATTTGTTTAAATACAGTATTTACCGAGCGGTAATTTATGTGCAGGGGCTTGATCTCTTACGTTCGCACATTCCTCAGCGTGCAAAAAGGGGGCACAATCCCATAATGATTGATGACTTAAGATACGAAATATCATGCCATCAACATAATCTATCGCTTGTGCTCTTACGTAGCTAGCGGGTGTTCCAACCTGTCCGAGTCATCCGAAGAGCTTTTTAAGTTAAAAAGCAGTATCCAAAAGCTATCATTTTTGTTTTTTGCTTCTTGCTCCGAAATTCTACAATTTAATAGCAATGAAATTTGTGGTGTGCCAGTTACCCTCGTCAAAAGGGACCAATAAGTCATTATACTCTGTTTGATTTCGCACCAAAAAAAAAAAAAAAAAAAAAAAAAAAAGAAATAGGAAATTTAAACTTTATAAAGCTAGTTTATTATTACTTTATAAGTCACGTTTTTGTTGTACAGGAAGCATATTTTAGGTTGACTAAATCCATGCAGGTTTTAAGAGGAAATACTACCAAGAAGTCGATTTAATTTTTAAAATTACATTAATTTAGTTGTTGTATTACTTGTTATACAGTTGTAAATTCCAATAATAAAATATATATAAAAAAAAAATTACATTTCACTCTAGTATTTTCTTTTTTACCTCTTCTGTACTTTCACGGAATGGAACGTTATCATTAGAAGAAACAAGAGATAAAAAACAGTTAAGAGTATTAGGAAAAGTTGAGTTTGAATAATTAAAAGCTATTTGATAAGGAATAATTGTATAGATAATGATATAAGAAGGAATTTTTTTTTTGCTAAGCTTGTAATAATAATAATAATCATTTTTTGTTTTTGGGGCAATCAAAATATTCATACAAAGGAGTTAGTCAATATAGTTCATACAGCACAAATAAAACAAAAACAAAAAAAAATTATTGGAAGGAATTAGTCCGGGTGGCGGTCATTAAATGAAACAACTAAATAGTTTCAACTATTTTACTGTTTGCCAACGTTTCGACCCCCTTTGTGGGTCATCATCAGGGCGCATGGTGGGAGAATGGAAACTATGGAGTTTCCATTCTCCCACCATGCGCCCTGATGATGACCCACAAAGGGGGTCGAAACGTTGGCAAACAATAAAATAGTTGAAACTATTTAGTTGTTTCATTTAATGACCGCCACCCGGACTAATTCCTTCCAGTAATTCTCAACGGTCAACTAATTACATCCACAATGAAAAAAAATATATGGAGTTTCCATTCTCCCACCATGCGCCCTGATGATGACCCACAAAGGGGGTCGAAACGTTGGCAAACAATAAAATAGTTGAAACTATTTAGTTGTTTCATTTAATGACCGCCACCCGGACTAATTCCTTCCAATAATTCTCAACGGTCAACTAATTACATCCACAATGAAAAAAAAATTATATATATATGCATATATACTGAAAAATGTTCACAGACTTCATGATTGAAAGTTAAATACATTAAACATAGTTTTTGTAATCTCATAAAACTAATGCTTGAGGAATATAAAATAATCGTTATAAAAATATAAATATTTCAAATTTACAACCTTTATGCTAATGAAAAACAAAGAAAAAATTTCACTTTTCTTTTTCAAGAATGAGTTAAGGTTACATTACAGAAATCATCTCATATTACTTTTAGCTGCTACTTAAATTGACATTATCTCGAACTTTTTTCCTCGTATAAGGATTCAGTGAATACTAATCTCACCTGGAAAGAGCAATGCTTTGTTAATGTTACCGTTGAGGCCATAAATCATGTTACTATTATTAACAAAACCGTTCATATTCAAAACATTTGTGGTATTATTTTCCAACTAAACAGTGTCTAATTTTGTTAACTGATCGTTTCAATTTCTCGCCTTGTCTAAGACCATCGTAAAATTTCGCGAACCTTCATGACTATAAGTGATAAATCATATGAAAAAACTAAAAAAGAAGTCTGGGTAGAGCTACACTGTTCCACACCATACCTCGTATTGAATCAGGAGTCCATTTCATATCAATTCAAAAGGAAACCTAAGTTTTAATCAGGCGAAGTTGAAGCTTAATAAAAGCAGACGTTCGTTAGACAGCTGTCTTTAGTTCAGTAGAGGGCTGAGAAAACATTAATATGACATGGACTTATTGAAGCCAAACCATGTTTCTTGAAGAGTCTTTTACGCGAATATTTTCCTCCTAAAATATTTTTCATATAGAACTATTAAATGATTGCCCTTGAAGCCGATGTAGTGAAAGTATTCAAATAGAAACTGCTTGTGTCATGACTACAAATTCTGAAATGTCTACTTTACATAAAACCTTATACTCGAAATTGGAATTGCTTACAACCTACAAATCAATGTTGTAAACGATTCGAGATTTGCCTAACAATTTGCTGAAGACTGTAAGGAAGACAAATTACTCCAGTATTAAGATATCAAATTAATGGTGGGATAGATCTGAGGACATAGATTTTATCTTAAACGCCTACTTAGATCGGTTTAGCTGTCTGAAAATATTTAAATATAAGTGTAATCCTCTATAAATTATTCATTCAAAAATATAGTGTAAAAAAGGCGCCTGGAGTTCTATTTATAGCACGTATGCTATATGATCTGCTATGGTCCATTAATTATTCAATATTAATTAGTAATATATCTTAATATACTGAAGAAATTTGTCTCAAGCTCTTTTTATATAAAAGAACTGAACTATAGAGGTACCTACAACTGAATTTTGATTTATTTCGTAATGGACTTATATTTTTCTAATTGCTTTTTCTCTGATGTATTTACAAAAATTGAATAATGGTAAATGGAGTAGCTATACTAAGTCAATAGTATTTTTGATCTTTTCCATTATGCCTGTAATAGTTTATTAAGTGAACGTCACTTTTATTATAACGTGGCTAATCGGACTATGCTATAGTGGGAGTCCTAACGTTTTCCTGTCCAGGTTTAATTGGGTTGAATTAAGAATCTTTAACAAGTACTTGAGATCGTATAGGCTAAGGACCTACATTTTATGTTTCCTCCAAAGGCTGGTGTAACAAATCATTTATTATTATCTTTAAAAATCCTATGCCCATCTGTCGGGTTTGAACTCCCTACTTTGGGTATAGAAGGCTGTATTACAGGTAATCCTGTAATATTTTATTTTTCATTAAAGAACACGAAATCTTCGACAGTTGGTTCTTCACTGAGTGTTTAATAGTGAATGCTGTTATTGCTATAAATAACAGAATAAATAGATGTTCGATAAATATTAGGCCGTTTTACAAAAGAAATTCTTGGATATATTTTTTTAAAACAATTTATTTAATCCAGTCATCGCGACGTTTCAGCCTTTAGGTCCATTATCAAGCTTCTGTAATCAATTAAAGTTTCATTGCATTTATACATTTTCAACAATTCAATTGCAACACATAATAAATTATTTTTAATAATTATGTCACCTACCATGCATATCCATCTTAATTATCTTTTCATTTCACCGCTTTTCAGCAGCGTCGTCATATTTTTTTTTAAATATCATTTTTCAAAAAAAAAAAACCTGTATTCAAAAATATCATATTATTTTTCATCATCAATTGAAAAAGGGATCTATTTATTCAAAAAAGAAAAGAAACATTTTTTCTTACCAACTTACTTAACAGTTTTCGGCCGCCTTTTAGGTTTTTAGACAACCTAAACACCTTTTATGCAAGTACTATCGAGAGAGTAAATATATAAATCCTTTGGCATCCCCACCCCAAGTTCAGTCGCGCACGAGAACACCTAAAAGGCGGCCGAAAACTGTTAAGTAAGTTGGAAAAAATGTTTCTTTTCTTTTTTGAATAAATAGATCCCTTTTTCAATTGATGGTGAAAAATAATATGATATTTTTGAATACAGGTTTTTTTTTTTGAAAAATGATATTTTAAAAAAATTATGACGACGCTGCTGAAAAGCGGTGAAATGAAAAGATAATTAAGATGGATATGCATGGTAGGTGACATAATTATTAAAAATAATTTATTATGTGTTGTAATTGAATTGTTGAAAATGTATAAATGCAATGAAACTTTAATTGATTACAGAAGCTTGATAATGGCCCTAGAGGCTGAAACGTCGCGATGACTGGATTAAATAAATTGTTTTAAAAAAATATATCCAAGAATTTCTCTTGTAAAACGGCCTAATATTTATCGAACAAATATTCAAACAAAAGAACAATTGCGACAATGATGAGAAGAAGAATAAATATATTTCTTTTGTTTAAATAGATTGTTTTAATGTCTGTGCAATATTTTCTCGAATCGGTAGAAAATAGGAGTAATGTGATATATTGATGTGCAAAAATATCTTAAATTTTTAAAGATTTATTTAAGTTATTTAACTCAGCCTCAATAGTATAGTAGTTATTCCTGATTGAGGTGATAATTTTGTGATGGAAAACCTCATCCCAATCATCTTCTTGCTTATCCGTTGGTTTGGGGCAGGAAAGAACAGAACCTTACTATGTATTCAACGGTTTTTGGGCTGAGTGAATTATTTATTTTTTTATTTTAATTTTATCACCTTAATTAATCTCATTCATACCTACTCCTATTGATGAATTTATAATATCATGATTTTATATAGGTGTTAATGGAATTAATCTTATATTGTTTTGTTGCAGGTACGTCTTAAGTTGACATAATTTTTCAGTGGAGTTTGGTATGTAGTTTTTAATTTTAGCCTACTATTAATTTTACAAGCATTTATTGCATACATAATTGGTTTTGGTTGTTGTTGAACATACAAAATATTTTCTATGTATACACTGTGATATTCTGAGCTAATAATAGTATGGTAGGTTCTTATTTAAAATTCAACGCACTGTAGGCTCCAGCGTTGTCTTTGATAAATCATTGACACTTGGTTAAAAGTCGCAACAGTGATAGATCTACTTACAGTGTTCGCGAGAACAGCGTCTGTTCGGCCAAGGCATTAAGGTACGACTCTTATGAAACACTCTCTCTCTCTGGTCAAATTTGTATTCAACAGTGACACGATTTATAAAATATATGGCCATAGTTTTGGGTGACTTAAAGGTCGCCTATCTCGCGTGCAAAGTTGACCTTAGACGTCGGTTTGGCGCCGATTTTCCGCCATTTCTCAAGTGAAAGGAAGCTGCACCTATCAATTTTTATTTTTACTCTCTGACTAGAGCTATTAATCTTATAGCACACATAGGACATATCACAAGCATAATTTTATACCTAGTAAATAAATTGTTTGTTTTTTTAAATCATTTAGTTTCTTCTAAAACAAAATTACATCCAATCAGTCGACATCACGCTTATTCATGAGTACTGAAAAGGGATGAGAAAAAAATATATAAACGGAATACGAAGCTCTTCTCAAATCACTAGATCTTGGCAATAAATGAAAAGTTGTTTACGTATACATCTCATCGAATGTTGCTTGTCCATCCCATACATGGATTAGGTCATGTGCGGCGAATAAATGATAACGGAATTCTCTAGACAATTATGGAGGAACATCCACAGAAAGATAGAGAAACCAAGGTTGAGTTGGCACCAGAATATGGAAGCGGTTCTGATCATTGAATAGAATTGGGTTATTGAGAGTAACGGAGGACAGGTTGAATGGAGACAGAGGTTGGGAAGGAGCTCCTAGTGTCAGGTTTCTCATTACAGGTCATCTGAAAAAAGAAAGAATTTAAAGTGAGATTAGAAACAAAATAAAACATCTTATTGAAAAAAAAAAACGCTGCAAATTATTATACAATGGTTTATTATTGCCAAATAAGTATATTAGTGTATAATTGTTTATAGCTGCTAATCTTTTCCATTTTTCCCGACCTTTAATAATAACCGAGTATTGGTGGAATAACATCTATTGTAATATGTGACTTGAATATATAGATAAATTTTTTCTTCTGTTAATCGCGCTTTACTGAATCTAAAACTATACACATTTATCTATATCTTCAAAAATAACTGAGATATGGGCGTAACTATGGGTAAAATGTTTATGTACTTCTCTTCTTTTTTCTCTTTTTGCATAGTTTTTCTCTGATAGGATCATCGTTGTATGCCCTAGTAGTTTTGTTGCGAAATTAAAAAAAAAATAGTCCAGTAGTTTCGGAGAAATACCGTAGCCTGGGGACGACGGACAAACAGATTTTTATATTCCTTATTCATGTGTCTACCAATTTTTAAACGTAAAGGGCTTAAGTTTGAGGGGGAGGGGCAATTTTTTTTTTGGTCGATTACAAACTTTCATTATTGAAAATAATAAACCAAAATCATACTAGCAAGCATACGCAATTTACTCTCAGCCTAGAGAACCAACTAGGCTATTATAAACCCTCATTATTAACAAGGATTCCAGGTGATAAGAGTGATGCTCCATAGTCAGTGGAGGCTGGGAGAAGGCATTACAGCCACAAAGTTATACGCAGGAGCTATTTCCTAATAAAATATATAATAAATGCTTACGGCGCATTTTTATCATTATTTTTAAAGAAAATTCTATTTCTGTTTATGTCTATTATTGTATACTATTGACTCGGCGGACGTGTTGTCATGCAGAACATGGAGATAAAGCTAAAACTAGCGGAAGCTGCTTTAGCAGTGACAGGAGCATCAGATATAGGCTATCAGCTCCAACTCTGCTCAGTTTCAACATCATGGATCATAGGCTTAATATTTCTTGAGTATAAGATTTTGACTATCCTGAAACCAAATTTTCATTGTACTTATTTGGAAAACATACGTATTAGTGTAAGTGTTTTAGTTATGTGATGCGGTAATAGAAACACACTAAGTATGTGAAAATGGAAACAGCTCTATCTCTTCCCCCCTCTCTCTCTGTCTCTCTCTCTCTCTCTCTCTCTCTCTCTCTCTCTCTCTCTCTCTCTCTCTATATATATATATATATATATATATATATATATATATATATATATATATATATATATATATATTATATATATATAAAAGCCAACGTTTTCTAGTGTGCAACTCTAAATTATACAGAATTTTATTTTATTCTATTCCATCTTAATAAAATTAAGATCGAATAGATTAACCGATAGTAAATTTATATGGATTATTTTTACTCTTACTGTGACATGGTTTCGTGGTTTATTTTCTTTAGCAAGAGGCATACAAGATATATATATATATATATATAAAAGCCAACGTTTTCTAGTGTGTAACTCTAAATTATACAGAATTTTATTTTATTATATTCCATCTTAATAAAATTAAGATCGAATAGATTAACCGATAGTAAATTTATATGGATTATTTTTACTCTAACTGTGACATGATTTCGTGGTTTATTTTCTTTAGCAAGAGGCATACAAGAGATAAGGAATACGGTAGAAAATTCTATCACAACACCAACTAAAAGTGATAAATAATAATTAGTTTTAACACATAAAAAATATGGATTAATCTTAAAATAAAATTAACATAACCGCTGTCCCCGAACGGGTATAAAATAATATAATAGCAAAAAAAAAAAAAAAAAAGAATAGCCTCTAACTGCTCCTGGTTATTTCGGTACTGTTATACTTCCATCCATGTATACGGGAAGAGGCTTCCTACGGGAATGGCTTAAAATTGGAGGGTTCCTCTATCTCATCGGTAATTATTGTAGGTAGCGACACCGTACATTCACTTATATAAGATTAAGTTCAAACTTCAAGACACCGGGCGGACGGAAACACAACGGGAAAATTAAAAACGTGTTATATTACACATACAAATTTCAACCATTACGATTAAAGTACTTCAGGGATTTTATGGTATTACGATATACCAATCGCTTTTACCTTTTTTATGCACAATCGAATACAAAAAGGCTTAATGGTCAACGGTACATATAATATTAAATCTTAAGGAGCGCGTAAATAGTTCACTCAAAAAATGTAAAATTTTAGTATGTCGGCTTATTTTTATTAGGTAATATTTTTGTAGACTATTCGTTAAGACTCTCCTCGTATTTTCTTTATTTTATCTATCCGGAATAAATAGCCGCCAAACCTTTAATAAGATCGTAATCATTGGATGAAAACTGTAAAGATAACTCTATAAGAAAGCGGTCTTATAACTGTTTGGCTAAGTCCCATATTCTGGAGCGCCCCAATAAAGTTTCCCACAAGCTGAAGTTGACTTATTGACAAGTAACACTTAATAAATTCAAGACAGGCTTATTTAAAATCATTAAAAACATAGACTTCGACTCACTGACCAAACATAGGCAGCGTAGGTAATGCTTGTTACCTTTATTTTAATTTTATTATTATTATTATTTTTGATTTGATTTAATCTCGTTATTGTTTTATCATAGTTTTCATATTAGAAGTGACTTCTTTAGACACCGTCCCAGAGACACCCTCATGAAGGCCCACAAAGTAGACCCAAACGTCGGCACACAATTAAAATAAGTACTACTTTTTAATGTGTGTTTCTTTCTGATGAAAGCACCCCCAACTATATTTCTCATCTAATATTCTCAACGGTCAACTAAACTCCATCATTATATATATACAAAAGTTTCTATTGTTCTCAGGTTTCAGTCAATGAATAAACAATTTTATTTATTTTTTTTTTTTAGCGTCACTTTATGCTACTATGGCTAATCGGACGATGCTACAGTGGGAGTCCTAAATTTTGCCTATCCAGGTTTTATTAGGATAGGGATCTTTAACGAGTACCTGACACCGCACAGGCTCGGGACCACCTTTTAACATCCCCTACGAAGGACGGCGTAACTAAGGATTTTCACTCCCATAAAAAATCCTAGGACCATCTGCGGGTAATAATTTTATTTATTCTACGTTTCGAGAATTTGATAATCATAAGACAAAATAGTGTCTTAAATAGACATATGTGTAGACTACAAACTTTGAAAGAACGCTCTATATAATGTAAGTAATACATTATACACACACACACACACATATATATATATATATATTCTAATAATATCTTAATTAATTTGTATTATGTACTTATAAGGTCTAATAAGCTTTCTTCATACTAAATCCGAATGTAGTAGAATAGAAAAGAACAAGAGAGCTTATTACCTCGCTATATAATTTTATTGTGTTCTTTCAAAGTTTGTGGTCTGTACATATGTCTATTTAAGACATTATTTTGTCTAAAATTGCATGATTATTAGAACAATAAGTTCTCGAAACGTCGCATAAATAAAATTGTTCATTCATTGACTGAAACCTGAGAACAATAGAAACTTAAATTATCAACAGTCGAGAACTGATCAAACAATATATATATATATATATATATATATATTATATATATATATATATATATATATATATATATATATATATTCTTATAATATCATAGTTCATTTGTTATAGTTACTTATACGGTCCAATAAGCTTTTTTCATATTAAATTCGAATGTAGTAGAACAGAAAAGAACAGTAGATCTTACTACATCGCTAAATAATTTTTAACATAAATAAACTTTAATTCATAAATCTTGGGATTTATATGACTAAAATAAATACCTAACTACAATGAAAGTATATAAATAAAAGGCAAGACCCTTAATAGGTAACTATCCTGTTCTTTGAATCCACTTATTTTATATTTTTTGCCACTTTCCAAGTTGTCACTTTTGGTTGTAATGAATTATAAAAAATTTCCTAAAGGGAACATGATTGATTATTTTGAAGTGTTATGGAGAGGTGACTCACGATTTTTTTTCTCCCCTGCGTTACGAGACTAAAATGGTATTCTACCCGTTCGGCTAATTATAGAAGCTGTATTTTCTCCAAATATAGAGTAATTTATAAAAGTTAATGCGTAATAATTTAAGGCGGTCCTATCTCTCCATTATTTTATAACTTTTTATCCTTAAAAAAAGGTTAGTCATGTAAAGAACAATTCGTTTTTTTTGAGGTTGTTGACAATTTCCGTGAATGTTTAAAACTTGTCAGTCCACGACTTATTTTGTGGCGTATTAACTTTTCTAAAAAGTGTACGTCTATACACATATCGGAGGAACGATTTTTTGATGCATACTGAAAATTTAATTCTTCCACAAAAAAAAAGAAACTTATTTCCAATGTATTGTACTCATAAACCTTCAGGAAAGATAAACTAAATGATAGATAAAACCACATAAAAATCTGTCACACGGTTTAAAAGTATGTTGCTCTTGGTTTTCGCTACATTTTTTTTATAAGTTTAGATAAGATGAACTATTTAAAAAAAAAAAAAAAAAGGACTGTACCGCTACAACCCATGAAGTGTCTTGGGCTCAGTACATATAGAGATTCGTACTGTTTCTCGGTCAACGATAGTGCAATGAGGTCATTAGGCCCTTGTACACGCTCAACCGCCAGGTTATTCCCCAATTTTTCGGGTACCTACTTTATAGAGGCTAGGTCTGCCCCAAGAGGGTCTCCATACCCTAGGGTCGCCCACTACTGAATTAACAGAATAAATAATAATGTGCCACAGTCAGGATTCGAACCCAGGACCCGGAGAACAATAGACTAGTGCTCTATCCATTAGACCATGCCGCTACCTAAAATATATTTTAAATGTTCAATTAATTTTTATGGGAATTCCATTTAGTTTACAATGAAACATCTGTTTGAATACTATAAGTATAAATAATTAACAACAATGTTAGTTTATGGATTCATAACAACTTTCAATTTTTTATAAGAACTTAGTTACAATTTGATAAGTAATATATTTTCTATAACCTTGCATGCTGTCTGGAAGAATATAACTTGTCGGGTATTGTACAGTGGCAACATTGAATCTCCATAACCTTCCTACAAATAATATACCTGTGGCGTAGTGGATAGAATAACAGCCTCCAATGCCCATGGTCGGTGATGAAACCTGGGTAGACCAAATTTAGGTCTCCCATTTTAGCATCATCCGATTAGCAACAGAAACAAAAAAGTTACGTTAAATGAATGAACAAACGATAAATAAGTTTTTGGGCTTATATTAATGTACGACTTATTAAACCAGTATAATGCTTTTTGTCCCGAAAAATCAACTGCTTTAACAAAAAAGAAAGTAATTATATTTCGTGGCTGGATAAAGGATACTTTGCTAAAAAAAAAAAAAAAATAATACAAAAAACTGCTTTTTTGCAATCTCAGAATTCTCATGAGGGCAATTTAATTTTCATTATCAATTCTCGACATGGTCATTAAAAATGAATACATTTTAATTTTTTGTACACGTTTTTTATAAACTGCTCTCTAAAGTGTTTCTCGATTACAGGCGATGTTTTCCCATCCTGATAGTTACCATTATCGCCTAACCGGGGGCGACAGGTTACCGGTATAATCCGCCTCTTATAAATCATTCCGAGTCCCGATAATACACAACCGGTACCGTGAGAAGTGCCCCCAAACTGTTCCCGATATTTTTTTTCATACACAGTTTTCCCCTCTCATGTTCCTTTCCCACAGCTAAGTGGTCCTGCACCATTTGCATTAATTTCTTCCAGTAATTATGTTTTCACGCTTTGGCAATAGCTGCCATATGGAGGGATATTGGTCAATTTGTCAAGCAGGAGTGTTAGCAAGGTCCTCGTACCACGGAGGAATATTTCAACCAGACGTCGTGCAGCGTAGCATTAAGTTGTCTTCTGATGACCGGTTATCGGCTATCATACAGTCTCCTTACTATATACTCTCATAGATTAATGGGTTCATTTCAGGTCATTACTTTATCTGAAATCACTTGTGATTTATCTATTTTTTTAAAGATTTAAGTATAAAAGATTGGTAACAGTATCACTTGGTATATTAGTCTCAAGAGTCCCTAAATAACACGAAAGATATATATTTTGAAGAATAGTTGACTATAGATAGAATACAAAGAGTTGGTTGAGGTCGCAGTCACAAAACATCCCAACTAAGTTAAATAAAATTAAGTTCACTCAATCGCAGTGTTTCTTTGACTGCACTTTCAACCGACTTCTCCTTATAAAATTATGTAGGATTATTAATTCTCTATGTCAGTGGTTCCTAATAAAAATGTTCGCGGACCCCTTCATCAAACCAGTACAATGGGAAGGAACCTCTAAATTTAAAAAACCGTACGTTAGAAAATTTTAGTTCTTTTCGAAAGTTACAAAGTTAATATTTAATTTCAATCCAAAGCATACTAAAACTTCTCCTTCCATATCGTTAAAACAATTAAAACAGATTTCAATTAAAAAAAACATCCAATAAATTGGTTATGAAATCTAAATATTTTCTAAAATTATATAGTGTAGTACCTATTCCAAATCACTATATAAATTCTTTAGGAAAAAAACACTAATTTTTTTTTTCTATCTTTAAAAATAACTGAGTTATTGAATGAAATCCTTTTAATCGGCCGCCATTTTAAAACTAACCAGCTGATATCAACGTCTAGGTGTTAAGATCATCGTTGAATGGACTAGTATTTTGGTGGCGAATTTCGAAAAAATTGGTCCAGTAGTTTCGGAAATATGCCGCGGACGGCGAACAAATGGATTTTTTTTATACGTTATTCGGATTCTACGCATCTTGAAACGTAAACCCTCAAATTTTGTGCAGGGGTAATTTTTTTTTTGGTCGATTACAAAGGTTATTTATTGAAAATAATAAACCAAAAAGATTGAAAATGCACACCCAACTGACCAACAGTATCAAAGCATACAATGGCAAATTTTAAGTAAAAGGATAAGTCACGGATATTAAAATATATATATATATATATATATATATATATATATATATATCAACTAAAGAAAAATATAAATATAAATGAAAAAGGCAACGAAATTATTTTACAACCCAATATTGTGTCTTTATGTCTTCAGAGTAGTATGAATCATATAGCAGGCAACTACGACCTTACGATTCCAAGCCACCTTAACCTATTCTTGCACATTAACTTTATTCTTTAATTATTTTTCACCCGTCCTTCGACTTTGATTTCTAGGGTCACTGAAGAGGTTTAATGCCTTGTTAAAAATATGCCGGCACCAAGACGCGGACTCTACATTATTTTATCTTATTCAAATTGGTTTACTAGGTTGCTGGGCCACGAGCGGACTCCCTCTTGTATATTCAACCGATTTATACCAAGTAACTTGGCGAATCAAACTAAATTCTCTTGTAGAAGAGAGAACTGGGTCAATTCCCATGCTCTCACGTTCCTCAACCTACAAGTTTCATTCCCTTCAAGTTTGACCAGTCCTACTTCTACAGTTCAATCTTCATGGTTGTTTTCTGGTATGCTTAAGATTTTTGAGCATTAATTATGGCCAAGTATTTGGTCTAATGTGAACACTAAACTTCGGTGAAATAATTTGTATTTGTGTAAATAGACATGTTTTGAAGTATTAATGTAAAGTTTATGAAGGCGAAAATAATCGAGATTATTGATGTGAATATCATAAAATTCTTCTCCGGGCAACACACGACTTTCACTTACTTTCGTTATTCAAATCGATTAAAGAATTTTCTAATACAGTTAGAGATGAAAACGAGTGAATTTCTTCAGAAACAAGTATTTTATTAAAAAATCTATTATACTATTATCTAAAACAATCAGTTAGTTTTATTGGCCTTTCATCACTCTCTATTAACTTTTACAATCTTGTGTATAAGATAATATTTTTATAAAATCTTTAGCTTTTCAACGGTTTATTATTCATGTACTGTTATTATTTTCAAAAACACAAAAATTGCATTAAAAAATATTTTTAATCTTTTCTCCTTTAGTTGGTAATAAAATTCGTTCAACTTCTATATTTAGCTTTTTTTTTATCAATGATAACAAATTGATATGATTATAGAGCCTAAAAAATTAATGGTACTTTAGAGGAAGAAAATTGAAACATCGGTATTTAAGCCCTGTTAGACTATTTCAACCAGCATGAATATTATACAACATTAAAGCTAATTTAATTTTACATCGATATAGCGAGTTTAATCAAAACAGTAAGAGCTGTTTTTTTTAGAAAATCATAAAAAGGTGCAAAATCTGAGGCGTATAGTTTTTTAAATATGAAATCTCAGTTTTGTACGTCTTTTCGTTTTCACGCTAGACTTACCACATGCGGACACACACTCACAGACCTTTTTTCGGGACTTGGTTATTTGGACTAAGGAAACTAAATAACATATTTTTCCGTTGAAAACTGGAAATCGAAAATTTGCACTATCGTAATAATATCCCTTACTATATATGTTTTGTGTATAGGAAAGTAAAAATAGTAAGAATATCTGAAATGAATTGTTAGGTAAAATGTTCCAGCATGGATCTTAGTCTATCACAAGAATCTGTGGTAAATATATCTCAAAACGAGAAATTACATATTAAATGTACGTTTAAATTACGTTCATAACATGTTTGTCTGGTATGTTACAGTATTTTTATTGAAGAAAAAAACTTCCAAATCACAAATGAGCTAATCCCGGACATCGTAGTGGCAAAGAGTAGAGTTATGCCGTATAAGGCCACTCAATTAACCCCACACCTTTCGATGCCTTAGCAATACTTTCACATTTCTATTACATCTATTAATTCCACAGTTCCCTTTGGAATTCCACTAAATAATTAGATATCTCGAGTAGGAGCAAATAGCTAACGAATCCGTTTGTTCTAAATAATCATTTCACATATTGATAGTTTCTCATAACTAAAGGAGGAGGTATTTTTGTGTAGTGTGTAAAAAAGTAGACAGATGCGGACATTGCTCACCAGTTGTAAAAACGTGCTATTAGAGCCCAATATGTATAAAATTGGGTACATTTTATGAAATATATAATAAGGGAAAGTATTGCAATCATGAAAATCATTAAATTAGATTTTTCAAGAAAAAAATACGTTCCAGAATACTCCTAGTCCAAATTACCTAGTCCAGTAAAAAGCTGTATGGGAATGTAGTAAATGTAGCGAAAACAAAATTTCACACGGTGCTGAATTTTTATATTTAAAACATCGGGGACCCTCACATGAGACTAAAATGACAAGAAACTGTCCGTAGATACCGATTACTACAACACTTACTAGACAAACGTTCAAAACTTCTAATTCACTACAAAAAGTTCATTTATATTACTGTCATCAGACCCATCTGGACATATGGAATCGAGCTTTGGGGCTCTATTAAGCCATCTTATTCCTCCCGCATCCAATCCTTTTCAAAATCCTAACTGCTCCTTATTTTGTCACAAATAAAATCATCCATAACGACCTTAATATTCGATTTGTTGCAGACCTTTCTCGTACCAGATATACCACTTTTAATTCCAAACTCCCCACCCATATAAACCCTCTTGTCCGCAACCTATCAACCTCACATATTTCTGACAACCCTCCGAGGCGATTGAAAAGAAGGAAGGCTTCGGGATCTACTTACTTAAATAAACAGCGAAGTACTACCACTGGGTAGTTTCTTCTCAATCCTTTTACACCTTTTATTATAATTCATCTTTTTTACTTATTGTATTTATGTAATATACAGTTGTAAAATTCAATAAAATATAAATAAAAAAAAAAACATCGGGGAGAGAAATAATCGAGGGTAAGTCGTTTTTTGAATGTTTTGATTTTGTGAGGGCATCAGTGAGCCATGTCAAAGCATAAACTGATTTATGAGCAGTTCCATTTAGCAGATGTTCCATTGTAACCTTAATGGGACTGCCTTGTAAAATAAATTTAACTTTTAAATTTTATTTAGGTAAAGTTTATTAACATTTAAATTAGTAATAAATCAAAATAAAATAGGAACTCTTTCACATAACAAACAAATAAACTGAACCACTTTTGATTTTTTGACCAATTTATCTTTATAATTTCTTCCGATGATTAAATATCACAATAAATAGACTTTATATGATAACCATATTTTCTTGCTATGTGAACTTTTCATTTCAACTAACTGATAATCCAAAAGTGATAAACTCTTAATTGGTCAAACTGAAGCAAGGGCGTGTTGATAGTCAGTAATAAATCATTACTGAATATTACTTTAGCAATATATTTTTATAATTATGTCTTCATTTAAAATAATCCGTACAAGTAATAGTTAATATTTAGGTATTATAAGCTCATAAACTTATAGATATGTGTTGTTTGTAACATTGTGATGAGGAAGGTTGGTGGTTAAGTATTGTCCGCGTACAATATCGTTCAGGTTATATTCCATGTAGTACTTTTTTTTACGGTTTTCCTCATTACAGTAACCCTGCAATGGGTGCATTTATTTCTACGCGTACCATCTTGCAATACAACGCGTATTTTTATTACATAATATAAATTATGTTACAGAACATTATGTTACATAAAAAATAAAATAAGTCAAATAAAACTAATAAATATAAACTGGTAAATTAATCGTTTGTTGTAACAAATTAACAAAATAATACTAACTAATTGACTAAACAAAGAAACCAGTAACAAATAATAAATAATTCATTTGTTATAAATACTTAACGAAATAATAAAAACTAACTAACCAATTGATTAGTATTAGTAACAGTAAAATTAAATTAAGTAAAATTAATAACGAGTTATTGCCTGTTGCTATTTCTCTAATTCTGCATAGTCCACCCGGTCCACAAATTCATCAAATTTTGAAAAATATTTTGTAAGAAGGTCACACTTCGAAGGCGGCCATTGGTCTCCGTTTAGTAGGACTGTTGAGATCAGTTTGTGTCTATGTTTGTCCAGTTTACTGCAATCGAATAAAAGATGGTCGTATGTCTGTTCGCTTTTACCGTCACATTTACAGATTTTGTCGTCGGTTAGTTTGAATCGAAATAAATAGCTTCTGGCTCCTCCATGTCCCGTCAGGAATTGTGTCAGTTTGTAGGAAATTTTTTTAAGTTTAGTTCGATCGTCAATTGTTTTTATGTAGTCGTAGGTGTGTCTACCTTTTGTTGAGATGGCCCATTTCGTATTCCATTTCTGCCTTGTTTTCATTGACAGAAAGTGTTTGATGGCGCTGATCGGTGCCTTGTCGTATGCTATCGGGAGAGCGGTGTCTCTTGCCGCCGCTTTAGCCGCTTCATCCGCTAGCTCGTTCCCAACAACGCCAACATGGGCTTTAACCCACTTAAAGCTGATGTTCATACCTTCCTTATGACAAACTATTAGTCCATGTCTGATTTCCTCTAAGAGCCCTTCGTGTATGTTCATGTTCCTTAATTTCGATAGTGTTGTTTGACTGTCTGTCTGGATACAGAAGTTAGACGTATAATGAGAATTTTTTATGTAGAGCACAGCCTGTAATAGTGCATACATTTCTACCTGATTGTTTGAGCAATAAGGGCCTAATCTAAATCGCGCTGAATGCACCAGCTGCTCTCCTTCAAAAGCAAGGAAGGCAGCTCCTACCTTGTCTTGATCCTTGCTACCGTCAGTGTAAATGTTGATGCCGCTATTCGGGCTAGTGTCTGTAATGTTGGGCTTCGAAATATCTTTTTGGTGAATCCAAAGTTTACACGGAATTTTGTGTTCAAATTCATGAATCGGAAAGTTTAATAGATTTTTGCCTAATGTTATAATTTCGAATTTATTTAGTATTTCATCGGAAAGTATGGAAATAGGGGTAATGTTAGCGAGGAGGCAAGATGCGTCATATGAAATAGTTTTGTATCCTTTAATAATTTTGATAGCTATCATTCTTTGTACAGATTCTAGTTTTTTTAAGTTCTTTTGTGAGAAAGTCCTTTATGCCAAACTTCTATTGCGTATGTCATAGTTGGCTGAATAGCAGCTTTGTAAATTGTTGACAATATTTCTGAGTTCAAACCCCAAGTTAGTGCTGCGGAGTTTGATAAGCCATGGACTATTTTTAAGAGCCTATTTTTTAGGTTATTAATATGTAGGTCCCAATTTAGCTTTCTCTCCAATGTCAATCCCAAATATTTTATTTGATTAACTTGAATGATGGGTTTATTGTTTAATACAATATGTAGATCTGGTACTCGATGTTTTCTACTAAATACAATAAATTTTGATTTTTCAGGTTGAAAAGTGAGTTTGTTATTATGTGCCCAAATAGTTAGTTTGCGTAGAACTTCATTGCATTGTACTTGTAGGTGAAAGAATAGATTTGATTTGAAGAGGAGAACAATGTCATCGGCGAATACGATAATCTCGGCTTCCTCCGGAGAAACTACACTGAAAATTCCATCCATTATTAGATTCCAAAGCAACGGGGAACAACATGAGCCTTGTGGCGTGCCTCTACTTTGCCATTTACTAGAAACTGTGTGACCAATCTGAATCTGGCTTCTTCTATCGGATAAGTAATTTCTTATAATCAAATAAATGTTTCGAGGGCATGACTTCTCATGCAAAGCTTTAAGAATCGAAGGCCACCAGGCATGATCAAAAGCTCCTTTAATGTCTAGCGAGACGGCTAGGATTTTTGATTTCAATTGTAACGAAGTCTCAACGAAATTGACGAGTTTATATAACGCCCCCACTGTGTTTTTTTGAGGAATGAACCCAAATTGATTTTCATTGAGAGGAAAATTTCTTGTTAGATGTAATAATAATCGAGATCCAACGAGTTTTTCCATAATTTTACCTGCAACAGGAATGAGTGATATTGGCCTAAACTGGTTGCAACTAGAACCTTTAGGTATTAGAACTATTTTAGAGACTTTCCATGGTTTTGGAAAAGCACCTGTATCAAAACATTTTTTGAATAATTCTGAAATAAATTTAGGATAAATGTTGTATACTTTTTTGAAAATCAAGGGTGAAATTCCATCTATCCCTGATGCTTTGTTTTCGATTAATTGGTTAATGGCAGTTTCAATTTCCAATTTTGTTAATGGATCGTCTAATTCAGTTTCCGGGATTAAATTGGCTATTGTTCTTGCAGTTTCGTGGTAGTCTGTTTCTATTTCTCGATCATCAGTTGGCAGGAATTTTTCTATTAAGTAATTTAGAGTATCTTGCAAATTTTCTGTAAAGGAACCGTCTGGTTTTTCAATCGTTTGTAGCATTGTGGGTAACCTTATTTTACCGGAGGCATATTTATAAGGAAAAGACCATGGTTTTTCTTTACCAATGCTGCTGCAGAACTCTTTCCAAGAACTTAATTTCTGTAACTTTATTGTTTTTTTATATAGGTTTCTTTGCTGTAGATAGGCGTCCCGCCTAGCGTTTCTTAAGGTATTGTCTTTCGTTTTTTGGTAGAGTTTCCTAAGATTCCTGGTTGTTTTCCGTAAGTGGCTCAGGTCCTCATTCCACCATGGAACTATTCTTTGAGACGTTTTATGTAAATTTTTGCAAAACAAAATATTACAAGTCTTACGGAGACATCTATTGAACATAATTACTGTCTTTTCTATGCCTAAGGTGTCGAGACACTTTATCAATATGTCTTCGTGTGAGATGTTCAATTTTTTTTCATTTTCGAAATGTAAGTCGACGTATTTTACCAATAATTCCCTGAATTTTTCCCAATCCGCGTTTTTTGTACAGTATTTTGTTTCAGGCTTAAAAATCTTATGAGAATAAACATCTGCGTTAATATTGTAACAAATAGTTCTGTGATCCGATAGATTTTCTTCATCCAGTATGAGCCAATCTTGGACTAACCGAAACATAGATTGGTTGCAAAGGGTCAGGTCAATGTTACTCTCACCAATGGTGGATGAGAAAGTGGACAGTTTCTGATTTTTATTTATTATGAAGAGTTTAGAGCTAGTGATTAGGGCCTCTAAAGTTTCACCTCGTTTATTAGTGATGTTATCATACCATAGTTTGGATCGCGAATTCGAATCAACAGCTATTAAAATGTATTTGTGTTTAAACCGTGTCAGAATGTTTTCTATCTTCTCGAACTCTTTATTGACTTCAATATTTATATCGAAGTATGCGCTGACAAAAATATATTCCGTGTTGTTCCATAACAGTTCTACCACAACCACGTCCTCAAATGACAAATCATTTATTAATACTCCCTGAATGTTGTTGTTGGTAATAGTAATAGATGCTCGAGGATTTCCATAACCTCCATGAAATATCTGATACCTTATCGGAAAGCCATATGTTTTATTAAGTTTAGTGTATGGTTCTTGCGCTAAAATAATATCTAGGTTACTACGATGTATAGTGTGTAACAAGTTCCAGGTAGCAGTGGTTGAGTGATGAAGGTTAATTTGTGCCAATTTTAAAATAACCTTATGTCTACACATGATTGATAAAAAATTAATCTAAATGATAACAGACTAACCTTGCACTTGATAATGACGAACATGTTTTCTATGACAAAGTAAAAATTATTGAGTACCAAATAAAGTTTTTGTACATTGCCAAGACATCCTTTACATATCATTAAGTATGGGGTTATGCTAGTTCTAATGTAGCTGTACAGTTTGTCAGTCATAATCAGTATTAGTAATAATTCTGTCAATGGCCGCCTTAAAAGAAGGACAATTTTTAGACATTGATGAGTGATTGATATCTACTTGCCTCTTATTATTGACTCTACTATTGAAACTTACACAGTTGATGCACTTGTGGACCTCGGACCTACATTCCTTGAGGGCGTGGGGTCCCGCACATAGCGGACAGGTCGGCTGCGCGGACTTGCAGAACTTTTTGACGTGGCCTATCCTAGAGCAGATGAAGCACCTCGGGGCAGAGTAGTAGTCCTCCACCGGGCAGGTAGCCATGTCCACGAACGCTCGTCCAGCCAACTTCCTTCTCGCTGAAGGGGTTATCTCCACAACTGCGTGCCTCCAAACTCTGATTGGTGGCCCTTTGTCGTTGATTTTATTCCTGTTCGAGATAACAGTTCTTAATTTTATATCTCCCTCTTGTAATCGATTTTGTTCGATAATAGTTGGGAGAATTTCTTCTTTCTTCAAATCTTGAGGAATATTTTTTATAATAACAGTAGGTCGGTTCTTCTTTAATTCTTTAATCTTCAAATTGGTCCCTTGTTTGTTATTAATTTCTGCTGTAATTAATTTAAGATCAGCCTCAGATTCCGAGCCTACAATTAATCCACCATTTTTTGTTTTTCTGAATGTTTTGATTCCGACTCTTAATTTCCTCGGATTAATTACATTTTTGAAAAGGTCTTTAGCATCATCAGTAGTAGTTGAGTTTACTTTTTCTATCATGACTATGTGTTCTTTAATTTTACCTGGTTTGTTGTTTGCAATATCAGCATACAATGGAACAGCTCGAGGCATTGAGGTTAGGTTTAATATTCCTTGCATCTCTTTTTCCAGACGTTGATTGTCGCTGCGAAGATGCTCAAATATTAATTTGAGAGAGTCTATCCTTCTATAGATGCCTTCTTTTATTGCGTCTTTAATCTTCAACTGTGCTAAACTACTAAAAAACTCCACAACTTCTAAAAAATTTGACTCGTCCGACGCCATGTTCATCACATGTCGCCATGTAGTACTTAAGATTTTAGAAAAAAAAAAAATATTACTATCAAATCGTACTCAAGTTGGTAGAATAAATGTAAGGTAAAACAAATAATGAACATTGTTATTAATTATTTCTACTAGTAGATTTTATGGAAACAGATGTTCACTGTAAACATAATGGAACTTTCTGTGAAGCTTAATTGAACTCTTAAAATGTATTAGGAAAATGTTTAATTGAAGTATAAAATAGTAATAAATCGAATAAAATTGGAAATCTTTCACATAAAAAACAAATAAACTTATGAACCAATAAACTTTGAACCACTTTTGATTTTTTGGCCATTTTATGTTTCTGATTTCAGCCTTCGATTAAATATTACAATGAATAGATGGTATATATAAACATAATATTTAATTGGTCAAACTTTACTTTTTTTAAACCTTAATGACACCACATTGAATTGCACTCCTGGGAAGGTAAGTGCCGGGTCACTAGTTTTTAATTCTAAAGCTTCGGTGCTTTTTCACTAGCGAGCTTCTTGAAATATTTTCTGGTATAGAGGTTGACTAAGGATAGTTCCTACGATTACATTCTAAACTATGTAACCGTATCCTGGTTACAATAAATGTCAATTGTTAAGAATCCTTTCAACGAGAATGGCGACTTTAACTTAGAATGAAAAAAAAAAAAATTAAAACAGTCCTTACAATATGAAAATCGGGCATATCCTTTGAAATAGCAAATTAGTCCTTTTAGGGCGTAACCCGCCTCACCCACCCTAATATAGACAGTTAGACTTAAGTTATTTCGGACAGCTTCTTGCATCGGGAAGAGAGTTTCTATATTAAAAAGTGTCCTTTTTAGTGTGGTAATCCTAGTTACCATTGATTTATTTCGATTCGTATCCTTTTAAAAGGAGAATCGAGTCAAAAATGGAGGTTCTCTTCCATTTTAAACCGTATCCTGGTTACAATAAATGTCAATTGTTAAGAATCCTTTCAACGAGAATGGCGACTTTAACTTAGAATGAAAAAAAAAAAAAAAAAATTAAAACAGTCCTTAAAATATGAAAATCGGGCATATCCTTTGAAATAGCAAATTAGTCCTTTTCACTTACCGATATATGAAATATACAGTAAGGGAAAGTATTGCGATCCTGAAAATTTTCGAATTCCGGTTTTCCTCGCCAATACACATTTTAGGGTCCAAATAACTAAATCCCGCAAACACATCTGAAAAGCCGATAAAACTAACTGATTGTTTTAGATAATAATATAATAGATTATATGATTCTTAAATTGGTTTTATCAACGGAGATAAGTGAAAGTCCTGTGTTGCCTGCACCAGATTTTAAGACCATGGGCCGATAGCAATTTGTTTATATAATAAATCCGACACTGCTTTTCCTTCCCTCAACTCCTCAAGACGTGCACTCGACGATACCTAATGACTCAAGACGGACGGCACACTATAGACATGGAATACAATACAAAGGCTGATGCGGCTGCTGCTTTCTCCCCTTATCGAGCGTGCCGTGCCTCGCCGAGGATTGGCTATCAGGGGATTGGATAGTGGCGATAGTGCCTTACTGACTAAGCTACAGGTGTCAGGTGCGCGATAGATGATAACGCGACCGTCTCCGCTCTCCGCGCCTCACAAAGGAGTTCCACCCGACTTTTTCTTTGTCCATCTGATTGGAATCTAGAAGACTCCTGAACTCAATTATCATATCGCTCGTTTAACATTCAAACGCTATTAACTCGTAAATGTATTTACGTAGTTGAAACGCAAATGGCAAAATGGCATTCATGGAATTCCAATATCCCTTTTATTGCTCTTATCCTCTTGTGTTCTGGTTTAGAAAATATTATCGCATTCTCAGACTATATTATTTTAAAGTTAAGGTATTACTTTACATTCAGAATTTGTAAACGCTTAGTAAATTCTTAATAAGAGGTTCTCTCGAGTAGCCCGGATATATTTTTTTTTTAATTTATTTATTTATTGATATTTACTATTGTATTAGTCAACACAACAAGTAAATAAGCTATGAGATAAAATACGTCAAAAATACATAAAGAAAAACTATCCATTGCTAGCACTCCAGTTAGTAATCTAAACTAGAAGGTCTCGGATCTTCTTTTCAGATTCAGGGGTAAAGGTTATTAGGTGAGATTTATTGGAATTTATTTAATTCTCCAATTCTGACACCATACCTCAAAGTCTCTGATGTGGGATTAGAGAGTTTGAAAGGCAATAGTTGGACCAGTATTGACTGATACACACAAGTGTCATCAGCATAGGTAGAAAGGAATGTACTAGGATGGGATGGGATATCAGCTGTATAAACTGTATAAAGAATGGGCCCTTGGATACTGCCTTGAGGAACACTAGCACACTAAATAAAAATGGACGAATCGAATATATTCAAATAAAAAATTAGATTTCCAAATTTCTAATATTATTTTTTTCATCTTCTATAATTATTTTAATAGTAATTCTATTGTCTTAATTTAAATATTTCTAAAAAATCAGATGTAATATGCGATATTTATTTAAGAATCTCTAATCCGTTTTTAACTATATATATTCAAATTCGCCGTTGAAATATGCAAAGTAAATCTTCTTGAAAAAAGCCTCTTAGTTTATGAAAAAACATTAATTTTTATAAATTGGCTCTTCTTTTCTATGTATGATTCCGGAGAGGCTGAGAGAAATTATTTTATACTACTGCCACAATTGAGATGTTGATTTCTAAAAGGTACCTAAGGGCATTTTTTTTTTTTCCAAAATTGGTATTATGACATGTTTGGATTCTCAATCATTTAGTTTCATCTAAATCTTCTATTTGATTTTATCTAATGAACACTGGGGTCCTTCCTAGGCGACACTGTGGCAAGTTCCAACGTGTTTAATGCGAGATCACAACAGTTCCAGGCTTCCAACGCGCTAAATGCGAGATAGTAACAGTTTTGACTTACAAATACAACTTGAAGGAGTAATTATGGAAAAAAAATCTTATATTGTTATTTATAATTAAAAACGATTCTTATATTATTATTACATATATATTATAATAAAAATATGAAAAGAAATCACGCGCAGCTAAATTAAATTTTTAAAGAATAGTAATCAAGTAAAATTAACTGATAAAAGTCCTTTGAGGGGGATGTGGAAAGTTATAAAATACTTAATAAATAAACGCTTATGCTTGTTAATTCCTACAACAGATAATGTTGAGAAAAATAATATAAACTTATTAAGTCTTTTTAGGTTAATTTATATCTTAATTACAAGAAGGTAGTTAAGTGAATATTTTTGTCGAGCGTACCAGATTATTGTACTTTTGTCATATGCCTAACATTCATTAAATGAATAACTTATTAAAATTACCTATTGTTTATCTTAATATTCGAATATTCTATATACTAAAAAGTAAAAAGTACCTTTCTGGATTCCTCCTACGATTTAAGAGAAGCCCATCTAATTAATATAACCTTTGGCAGTTCTGCCTTTTAAGGTCTGTCGCCGGCTTTAATCTGAAAGAGTTTCAAATTTCAAAGGACAGAAAAATTTATATTAGCTCTTTGGGCAATGAAAGAATTTCTCTCGAAGAAGAACAATCTGCTAGCGATCCTGGCATAGCATACCTTTGGATCCAGAGGTTCCGGTTCCCCTATAGAATTTCCGAGCTTTAAACCTTATCATTTTATAGGGTACATTTTGATAAATTGATGTTATTATTATTGTTATTGCCAAAATAATACGAATACCTTAGATTTGGCAAATAAAAAATGATTAAATTCTGTAAAAGAAACAATTTATATTAAGAAAGATCATAAATAGAAAGGAATAAGTATTATAACATATGTTAGTGACATAATATTAATTTTTTTAACGATTCATGTAAAAATTTTAATTTTAAATATGTATGTTTATTATTTTTGTTTCTTCATACTTCTTATTTTATTTGAATCTGTCAGAAGCTATCTGACCACAAGCAAATGTGCTATATAAAACCAGAAGAGGTCTCTCATTAGGCTTCTCTTTCAGCTATGAAAACGCGAATAGAGAGTTCGTATGTGTTGGTCAACTGTTGGTTGTTGTAAGTCCGTATGTTGAGTTTTGTTGTTCACGTACCAATGAACTGTCGTTATGAGTCTTTATATTTTCGATTGAAATGAATCCAGTTTATGTATGTGAGTATTTTTTGATAGGCCATAAATCCGTGAGACTTAAGTTGGGTTAAGTAGGTATGTGTAAGTATTAATTTTTTGTCTAATGTTTAGTTTTGATGATTTAGATAAAGCAGAGCGTAGTACTTTCAGTCATTGCTTGAGAATATTTCTTTTCATCTTGACATGTGGGCCCCAAGTCATCATTAGATCGAGTTTTAGTCCTAGGTAATGTACAGAGTCGGTCTGAAGACTTTGGTTGTCGCCAAAAAAAAAAAAAAAAAAAAAAAAAAAAATGTTTAAAACACATTTTATTGCTTGTGATTTTATTAAGTAATTTTATTTTTATGATTTTATTCATTTAAATTAAAATGAAATAGGAATCTTAGTTTCTTCCAGCCTAATATTTAATAGTCAAGCGCCTAACATCGTTTCTTAAATTCCCACCAAGGATACTTCACATATTTCCTAATTAGGTATTTTTGAGAACCTGAATGATGAATACGAAATCGTGCTAAACGAATTTCACCGTAGACATGCTGATCCTCAAGCTGTTAGAGAGTGCTAGCTAGCTAAGGAAATAAATCACTGGTTATATTTTGAAATAAATGGGTTCGCTCAATGTCTACAAAAGGAAACCAGAACTAATGTGAGGGTCGTAAGCCTAAAGGACGTAAAAAATCGTCAATGCTTAAATTACTTAACCTTATGAATAAAGTAACATATGTAAAATGTCGTCTGTGTTAGATTTTCTTGTCACTTAATCATTTTTAGAAGCTCTATCAGCTTAACACAGTTCTCCTTAAAACATTACAGCGAAGTACCAGTTAATACTAATTTCTTGATAGTTGAAGTTTTACTTTGTATTTATAAAAACCATTAAAAAAAAAAATAAAAAGTATGCTGTGTATTGTCCAAGGGCTCTTATTTAGTTATAATTTATTAATCCAGAGAAGAAATACGAAGTGTTTTAGAACCATTATACAAAAGTCGAAAAATTGAAATATATTTTTAATGACAGTTAACAAATTAATTTTTTTTTTTTTGTATTGCGTATTGTTAAAATATTTTTCAGCATATATATAGTATGTAATGTATTAAGTATAGAACCAAAAAATATGAATTTTCCTTCTTAGCCCGGTCCACTTTCTTCTGAAATACTATCCCATCACACATCCGTCATGCTCCTTCCCAATCTTCTTTCAAATCTCTCCTTTTAAACACCTTCTTGCTTCCCAATCAGATGCCAATTAATTTCAGTACAGCGATTAAAGTGATTTGAAAAATGTTTACACTTCATACCATAAATGATAGTTTTTTTCTTTATTTTTTTTTTTATTCTTATATATTACAATTTGTCATAATAGACAATAATAATAGTGCTACAGGATCTCATTCATACATATTTACAAAGGAAAGTCAATTACATAAAATAAAATCAAAATAAATAAACGTATAAATGATAGTAAAGTTTATTTTAATTATTTAATGTTCATTGGTTTGTTAGTTATATATTACTGTATTTTTTTAATTTATAATTTTCATTTCTCTCTCTTTTAATCAATTAAAATAATTGTAAATACTTATTGCAATCATTAATATGTTTTTTTATATGTGTTTTTGGCCAGTTGTAATCATTATTTCTTTTGTACGTGTGTATTATTCTCAAGGGACTAAGTCCCAGAATTGCTCAAGGGTAACGTCAAAAAGTAATATTAATATTTCAGACTTCTGGTCTTTTTAGATCTATACATGGTTTAAATAAACATCAAGCTCCACATTTAGCTACAAGCCTACGGTCACGATTAATAATTTAATAAATCGGAAAATGTTCCTCCCGAACAATATGTCCTGATTCCTTCCTAGACATCAGAAGACTGTGGTTGGTAAATCTTCACAAGTAGTAGAAAGCAATATAGTATTTTGAGTTTTCGAGCTTTATCTAGAAGCAGAAGCATTAGATGATCAAAAAGTACATAGCTCTAGAGGATAATTTTTTAATTTACAAAATTATTCTCTATGTACTTAAAAATGTATATTTTATAAATAAGAAACACTCGCTGATACAAACCATAAGGATGTAGTTGATTTATATATGATTATTTTTTACTTAGTTTTCGAGATGTAAATAGGCAAACCTTGAGTTTTTTTTACTTCAGTTGAATTTTTTACTGAGCGGAATTTATTACATGAAGAATATCACCCTCAGAATGTGATCCACATTTTTTTTTCTAAATTTTACTACAGGATCCCACAAGATCACTATTGGTTTGTTCCAGTTTCTTTTGGTCGATTACAAAGGTTAATTCAAAATAATAAACAAAAAAAAGAAAAAAAATACCATTTTCAACTTTTACATTTCTTTTTCCAAAAGAAAAACTGTCCTGAATATGTGAAAAATACCAGAATGTTTAAAATTATTTAATACTAAAGAAAGTGGCATTATAAAATTTACTCTTTTTTCTGGCATGATAGATTGCTAGCATAAGCATTTATTATACTTATTACATTATACTTATGACATTAAAATTAATAATTTCGTGTTATTAAAATGTCTCAAAGGTTGATTGATATTTATTAGAAAGTTGGTGAAAAATCTTGTTGACATAATTGTGCCGTTGATTTCTATAAGGTTCTATATTCATTATAGAAAAATTTACACGTAGCGTGAAAATCGCTCATTAATTTATTATACAACCAATTTATTTGATTCTTTTCGCATTTGTTTTGACTATATTAATAATACTATATAAAAGTAATGAAATGTTTTCGTATGGTTTGGAACGAAATCAAATGCGTAATTAGTACCTTTAGATAATATTTTCATTTTTAATCGCATTTATAAAGGACTTTGATTTCACTTGAATCCATTTCATTTGATAAAATCAAATATTAGGTTCAGATAAAATAAATGAGAAGAACCCAAATATGTCAAAATATTAATATTATAAAAATTATCCTTCATCATCTTTTGGAAATCAACGTCTTATTTTGTTTTTTTCATATTGGATGTGCAACCTATAAATAGATTTATATAACACTAATGGTATTTAAAAATATTCCGTTTCTATCTCTGTAAGTCCTTCAATTTAATCCTTGTACATGGAACACATGTTCCATTATGGAAACCGGTTTTCTAAAATGTGTGTGAAATTACTAGCGTCTGGTGCGGTTACATACATAAAATAAATTCCGTTTATCGCCAGTTGGTAAATTTAATGCCTACATTTTCTACGAAGCCCTTAATTAAAAGAGATATTCTAGCCACAAGGATAATTTGACTCGAGTGGAACAGTTCGCTCGTACGCTTATAATAGCGATGTGGAGATAAAAAAGAACTGAGGTTGGAGATGGTAAGAGGGTGAAGGCCGTATATTTGGCGGCAATTAGAGATAACGGTGACCGGGGCCGGGTACGATCCGGGTGACGGCCGGGACCGGTTCCCCGAGACCAGGAAATGAGGAATGGCTCTCCTTTTATTGTTTCCTGGAGGAATTCACTTTCCTTCTTTGGCTAACGTTAAATAGCCCATCTGTTTTCTTTTTCTGAATCTTTTGCTATTTAGAAACAATCCCATCTAAGAAAGAAATTTGATGAGTATATTTCCGATCTTAAACATGTGACTATTTTAACATTAATTGGTATTATATTTGAGCCTTAATAGAATTCACCAATCATTTCAGCTTTTGAAAGTCTGTTTTATCCAGATTCCATGCTTCTGAGACCGGGATAATCCCGAACTTTGTGTAGCCCGTGGATGTGTGACTGTTCTACCATGCCAGGTTATGGGTGACCCCTAAACCTGGCATGGTAGAATCACTCAATCACAATTGAGGCCACCTTGCATCACACATCAACAGTCAAAGAGAGGGAAATGATGGATAAAATTTAGGGTAATAATTGTTCTTCGTGAGATTTGGATGTCCAGGAAAGAGTTTGGTCGATGGTGATACATAGGTTTTGACAGAGGAACTGAAGGTGATTTGATAAAGGAATAAGAATTAACTTTATTATATTCAAATTTTCCTAGGCACTGATTCCCTCCAGGTCTTTTTGAGTATTGACAAATACTACTAATGACTTGGAGGAAGAGGAGGATAATTAGATCTGGAAATTATCAACGTGTAAGTGGTGCGTAGGCATAAGTCATTAGCGAAAAAAATATAAAATGATTCAAAAGGTGATGTATTTAATTTTGAAAGCTTAATCCATACGCCCATACAATATCCTCAATTTCACTCTCAGTTTTCTTATTCTAATAGTAAAAGGAATGTACTATCAACAATTAGTTACAATAATAATAATGCTGATGTGTAATTTATGTGGCCGACGCTAGAATTTGAATTAATCTTGAGAGACATGGAGAACTACGGCTATAAATCCGTTGCGTAATTCAGGTAACTGTGTTGCCCGTATCAGTAGTTATTTATTTGTTGAGGTACTTTATTACATGATTTAAATGAGGCTACTGGTAAAATGTAAAGACTTATCTGCTGAGGGAGGCTTGTAGGCCAGTCGGTGCAATAAATCCAGCTCCCAGTCCTATTGTCTACTTACCGAGAGCTTAAGCCTCCTTCCTCCCAATACTCTACTCTACTCCTCACTACCACTCAAATCCGTTTATTAATTGAACAATTAATGAACAATAAATCGTTTTAAAGTGTTTTGATGTATATTTTGTATGTTCATGATAAAACAATATAATAATTGTTGACTTGTAAGATTTTTCCGGTGGAAGCTCAATGTATTTTACCAAATTTTAAAGAAACATCGCTTGAACGTTTTGCGTTAGTAATGTCTAGATTACATTATCTCCATGCTAGAGTCATTTGTGATATCAGAGCTTATTCATATTCAGTTAGAAAATTTGTATCCTTGGCGTTTATCATAATCACTTCTGCTTCAATAATTATTATTATTTGATTTCGGTTAGTTGCGTTCCCTCAACTGGTAAACAATAGCCCAATATAATAGATATTTTTCAGTGAAAGTCGTGACCTTACCTTAATTTAAATAAATTATTCTTTCGATAAATTTTCAATATTATAAAAAATACCTACGAATGTAATAATTAATATTATTTCTTACGCAATTAACCTTATCGGCTCTCTCTTAAATTAGCAAATTTTAAATACTTAGTGCAGGCTATTGTATTTTTCTCATTGCACAACAAAGTTTTTTATATGAATCTCAGTCTCTCTCTTAGTTACCTTTAAAAATATAAGAGGTTTACGTCACTCGCAAATATTTAAGAACTTAAACAAAATCATAATCAATTAATAAGTTTTAAAGCAGTAGATAACATTTAAAAATTAGCTTTACTATAATGCATTGATATTAGCACATAAGAAAGCCTAATCCAAATGATAATAATTTATTAAGGCACTAAACTATTTATTTGGCTTCAAGGAACCTTATGACGGCCTTTTCAACGTTAAACCTTGACTTAATAAAACTTACTTAAATTTCTGAATTTATTTTAATAATGTTACAAATAAAATTGATCAATCTTGTTTATTTATAGATTATTACGTTTTCATTGGGATAAAAAACAAAATTAAAAAAAATCTGCCTACTCAGTTAAAATTAAGTCATTGTTTTAAACTTGACCATTGATTTCCATGGGAAAATACTACTTTCATCCATAGTCATTCTGACTTTAAATTGACTTCATAACTGATCTATCTGACCTTTCAGTGCTCAGAAACATGATTTTTCTAATAATAACTATTATTATTACCTTTAAAATATTTTCATGACAGATGATAAGTGTCATATTATATAAATATTAATAGCTCACAATGAATTTTGTTATCGTAAGGGTTGGGTCATATGATGAGGTCAACTCTAACCAAACAGTCCTTGAACCGTTGGATTTAACGCGGCTATTGTGCTCCAAATACCGCGGTTCCTTCTGGAACTGTGCAATCATCGGCTGGAACCAAGAGTCGAGGTCATTCTAATGAATTAATACCACTTAGCTGAGATTCTCCCCTTGTTCCAGATTCCGTATCTCCGCCTCAACAAGTTATTGTCCTTTAAAAAAAATAAATGAAAATAACGGCAGATCAGAGAACAAGGATTTCGTCATATCCTATGCACTACCTCATGTGAACGATTTTTTATTGAGCTTATAAAACAAAAAAAGAATAAGCTTATAAAGATCAATTAAAAACTATTGTGTTAAGATAGAATATTCATATTTCTTTAAAAACTAAAATATATTATTATATATAAAGCACAGGCATACAGGGATTATACTCACGCATAATAACATTTTACAAAGTTGATGTAAAAAACATAACGATATATTTAATTTGAATTATTTACACAAGCTATGCCTATATTGCAAACCAATATTAAAATATTTAAGTCAAATTCAACCGAATTTTTTAGAATGCTATATTGCTTCTTCGGAAGATACTTTTATTTTATTTTTTTGTATTTTATGGTGAATCTGAACCTAAATTTCTCATTCTAATATTTAATAAATATAATTATTCCTTCTTACTACTTGATTAAATCCATCATCATCCAGCATCATGCTGCGTTTTTTTTTGTTTTGTTTTTTATTCATTTATTCAGATATTTTACAATTTCTCTCGGTGGACAATAATAATAGGGCTGCAAAATCACATTCATACAATTTAAACGATAGAAAAGTCAAATTACATAAAAAAGTAAATAAATAAAGGTATATTTTATAGATTTATAAATTAAATAAATACAAGGCCAGCAAATTAAATAAACAAAACATGAACTTACTCATACCTATGTACAATATAATTATATATAGTATATTTATGCTCCTAAAAAAAAAAAATGAATAAGTATTATTATATTCCACGATAAATTGAATTATTTATACTTTTATACCGATTGTTTTTTTGTTTTTTTTTTTTACTTTTTATGGTAATAGATTTTAAAAATAAAGAAAGAAAGGTGAATTTTATATTGTTCAGAAATGGTAAATGAAAATTTAAATATTGTAATAACGTTTTATCATCAAGACCGATAAGCAGCTCGACAAATGTCGTTTGAATAAACGTGCATTTGTTTTGATGTTTGGACACCGATTACGGCAGTAGGATTGACACCAGCTCTTTATACGGAGGTGCCGATGGGACTGGACCGCTTGTCAAACCTCTGTCCCCTCGCAATCTTTGCGTAGGAGTCTGCAGAATTTAGGACCTGGCGCTAAACGATTATTTCAAATGGATACGCTGGTCGAAATGTTTGGCACTTATTTTTTCTGAAACAAGATTGCCATATTTGGACTTGTGCGACCTCCAAGGAATTAGGTTTCGAACATTGTTGGTTTTTTCCTATTGATTTAATTACGTTATTTTAATATCAGGAAAATATTTACAAAAAAAAGTAAATAAAAATCTCAGTCAGTTTAAGATTGTTTTAAAATATACTAGGATCATTGTATTGCTCATTCAGAGTATTTATTTGGCGGCCTAACACTAGTTCACATCCAACATGGCGCCACAATGAGCATGTGGTAGAATTGACTATTTAACTACAGTCCCTAAACTGGGCCCTAATTACTGCTTATTACCTACAAGGCTGAGTCTTACAAGGGCCAACCTACTTATTATGTTAATAAACTTGTTCTTAATCAACAGTCAATGATAGTAGGGAAGGCATTTGACAAATGCTTGAATATACACAAACATTAATTTTTAATGAGGTAGCATTATAATGACTATCTTTGTTGTCATTAATAATCTTCAAAACTTCTATGGTATAAATATATATTTAGCTAAATTTGTTAAAAAGATTTATTTGTTTACATTTGTTAAATGCTTACTATACCTGATCAGCATTTTCGACTAGCTGTTAAAAATGTTATTTTGCAATCAATGCAAACTAAATGCATAAATTATAATTATAATAATATAGGATAACTCTGACAGAATTGACAAAGTCACATTCAGGAAGTACCAATATATAAAGTACTCCCTGATTGTGACTGTTTAGGAATTATTTATCTTTCTTAACCGGATCTCTTATGTTTAACCCATTAAAAAGAACAATATGTTTTCCTAAATTATATTTGTATAAAAAAAACCAAAAAAAAAACCTTTACCAGAACAAATGAGTTGTAGGTTTATTTCTTGATAACGTCACTTCGGCTTGGTCAAACAAAACGTCACACCTATTTTTATGTAAATCGATTCTCAATATAAATTAAATATAGAAAAAAAGTACGTTAATTATTACAAGTTGTGATTAGAGTGTTTTTTTTGCTGTGAATTATTTATTTTCAAATATAAGTGTATTCTTTATGATTTTTCATTTATTCAACACCTATAGCATAGTGTCTAGCATAACAGCTTTCTATGCCAAAGGTCGTGGGTTCATACCTACGGGTGGCCCTCGGATTTTTTAATGGGATTTAAAATCCTTAGTTATGTCGTTCTTGGGAGGGAACGTAAAAAGGTGGTCCCCAGCCTGTGAAATGTCAGGTATTCGTTAAAGATCCCTATCCTAATTGAACTTGGATAGGCAAAATTTAGAACTCCCACTATAGCATCGTCGGATTACCCATAATAGTATAAAGTGGCGTTAAATGAATTAACCAACAATAAACATCACAGCTGTACTTAGAGGTGATATGACTGAGATCATGGGTTTTATTCCAATCAAGAGAATCCACTTTTACTGAATATTCCCCGCAGGGTCTGTTGACCAAAAGATTGTTCCGCGACTGATAGAACGAAATAAATAATTATCCTAAGCAACTGGACTCTAATCCAGGACTGAAACATCAGTAACACCATAAGTTGACCGTCTCTGCTTTTACTTTTATTAAACGTTCAATATAAAGCGATTTAAGTATATTATATTATTAATAAAGTATAACGGTATTGTGATCGTACGGCCAATGTTCGGTTGTGCCATCACCTGACACGAGAGGTGGAGGGACGAATTAGTCCAAGTAGTGGGGGATTGTTAGGCTACAGTGGCCAGAAATAGGCAAATGTGGAATAATCTGACAAAACATCTATCATTAAATACATGGATATAAATTCTAGTTTGAACCAGGCAAGACACGTTTTATTGTATGTATATTGTTCTAAATTGTAAATATTGTAAATAGCAGCATGATTCAAGACGAGGATATTTTGTTAAAATTTTAATTTTAATACCAGACTTGTACCTCCCAAAGGAGAGGCTTATTGTTCTGTTAAGGACGAAATAAAGCTAATATTATTATTAATATTGGGATCGTAAAAATATTGATTCAAGTTTTCAAAAGAAACAGACGTCTTAGGGTCTAATGTATTCAAAAGACTAAGCCCTCAAAATCATGCCAAAAAAGATTTTTTTTTTTGCCCCATTTTTTGGGTACCCACTTTATAGAGGCTGGGTATACCCCAGGAGGGTCTCCATACCTCAGGATCAAATAACAGAATAAATAATATTCCGCCACAGCCGGGATTCGAACCCAGGACCCGGAGCACAGTACACTAGCGCTTACCCACTAGACTAAGACCATAACTAAGATACAAAATTCAGTGTTATTTATTTTATTTTTTTTTTTTTGTCCACATACGGTAACCTGCAATGGGTGCATTTATTTCAATGCGTACCATCTTGCAACACAACGCATATTATTATTACATTATCTAACATATTTTGAACAAAGAGTATGTAAAGAAAAATACTTAAAATTTTAAGAAAAACATAAAATAATAATGAAATAACAGTAGTAGTAGACAAATAATGAATTATTTACTATATAAATCATATATAATTCATACAATTCTTCATAGTCCATCCGGTCTACATATTATTTTGTAAGAAGGTCCCATTTCGAAGGCGGCCATTGGTCTCCGTTGAGCAGGATTGAAGAAATTAGTTTGTGTCTATGTCTGTCCAGTTTACTGGAATCAAATAAAAGAGGGTCTGTTCTTTTCCACCGTCACACTTGCAAATTTTGTCGCCTGTTAGTTTGAATCGAAATAAATAGCATTAAAATTGAGTGTTTGTTGTAGCTAATTTTGAAATAAATGTTTCAATCGAAAAACAATATATTTTTTCGACAAGAATTTTCTAAAATTGATTTTAAGCAGTGAGTATATATTTTTTTAAATATCGCGCCTTCACCATATATATATATATATTTTTTTTTTTTTTTTAGTAAGGATTTTGTTAGTCATTAATATCGTCCAGATTTGTAGGCTTACAACGTTACTACTATTTCACCTTTTCAAATACAATCCTCTATCGTCCTTTGAATTTAAAAACTTTACAATTATATTTTATACCGTCTACATTATCAACCGGATTTACTAGCAATAAACTCTTTGCGAGGAGTGGTTTAGAACTCACGACTAAAGAAAGATTTACATGGATGCCTACCAGCATCACCTCTATTCTGTCCTGAGATCGTTAAAGCCTTATCGAAGCTTAAGATTTAAATGCTTAACTTGCAATGCCAATTTTACGACTTCATGCCAGAGCTATTAAGTCAGTTACTCCAGAGAAAAAAACAACTCTAAATGAACCGTTGTCACTTTATCGCATGTTGTAAATAATGAACTAATTACGGAATATTATACATTTGTGTACAATAAATTCAAATGGGTTGTATGACATGTCGATAAAAGATTAGAAAAAAAAAAAGTAAAACAAACCTGTACTGTAATTTATAGTTTTTATGCAAACCAGATTTTATCGTGAGGATCACTTGATACTTATCAAGTTAATTCATTATCAGGTTTCCTAGCGAAGGAATAATTTTATTATAGATTTCGAAGATTTATTTTATTTATAAATATTTAATCCCATGATTTATGAAGAATGTTTTGGTAAACCAAGGATATGATTTGTTTATTTATTTAACGTCACTTCATTCTACTGTTGCTAATCGACGATGCTACAGTAGTAGACCTAAATTTTGTATATCTAGGTTTAATTAGGATATAGATTTTTAAAGGGTACCTAACATCGAACAGGCTCGTCCACCAATTTATAAACCCTCAAAAGGACGGCATAACCGAGGATTTTTGAATAGAATAATGTAATTATAGAACAATAATATCCAAGCAAAATTAAAAATAAAATAAAGTTACTTGATGTCAAAATATTAATAACAAATTATATTAGAAGTGATATGATAATAATGGACTCGGTGTTGATCGCTCTAGATAATAAATTAACCTAACTTAACTCAGGAGATTTTTTTTTTTTTTTGTATTCATATAATTTTATTAAAAATTATTTGCGTATGTTGAAGTTTTTTTTTCTATGAAATATATATTATTGATGAACTTATGATATTTGCTCCGATTTATGTTTCGCGCGTGCGTAACATTTACATAACGCAGCTGATATTAAAAAAAAAAAAAACTATAAGCAAAAATTATAAACGCTATTTTTATGTAATCATGCCATCTAATAGGCTTTCTAAAGCGAGAAATTCTTTCTGTATAAGGAATGAGGAAGTAGGCGTGTGCTTTGCTCAAGATGAATGGCCTTTGTAGCTATTATGCTCAAATACAATGGATGTGTTTTTTGAGTAATTTGGATTTTAAGTGGCCTAACATGAAGGTATGTTTTTCATGTCAGTAGGTAATAAAAGGACGTGATAATATTTGGACTATTTTTCCCTTGTTAACCGCTTACAGTATTCAATTATTTCAGTTTTTATTTAATTTTTGAATTCATTTTAGTATATTTCGCTGGATGAGGAAGGTTTTTATAATTAGACTAGCTGACCCGATAGAGGATGTCCTGTCTTAACTATGCCTTAGTAAATCGGTCAAGAAGTTAACGCGTGCTGCGATGATCAAGGGATAAGAGAATTAATTTTTATATGTGTAGATAAAAAGATTACCTTAGAAAATTAAAAGAACCAAACTACTAAAGTATTTTTTCTGTTTTTCTTTCATTAGATCCTTCTTCTGACTGTTATAAACACAACAAAAAAAGAATTAGCGAAATCGGTCAAATCGTTCACGCATGATGCGATCACCGAGGAAAAAGGTGATTCATTTATAGATAAAATTGGAAAAAAAAAAAAAAAAAAAACCTATGTTCAAAGTAACTTTCCTCTTGTTTTATTTCAGAAGATCCTTCTTATGTACTTATACGACAACACAACGAAAAAAGAATTAAGTGAAATCGGTCAAGCCGTTCACACGTGATGCGATCATCTAGGGTAAAGGCTATTCATTTTTATATATACATATATATATTCCCCGTCTCTTACTATCCAATTTAAAACTTAAACATTTAAATTCTTCTTCTTCGATCCATCTTGCTTATTAACTGGAATAAAAATATTATATCCAAAATACTCCTACCCAAAAAGAAAGATGTATATATATATATATATATTATATATATATATATATATATATATATATATATATTATATATATATATATATATATATATATAAAGTTGGATGATTTTTTAACATGAAGAAGAAATACTAAAGTTTTTGAAATATAACTCTTATAGCATAACCATAAGTTACAAAGGTGCGTCCTGAATGATCTAAAACACTTTGAGCATAATATAGAATGAATGGTAAGCTAAAAATTAAACAAGTACTATTTTCATAAGTATTAATCTTAGCTTATAAATACCATCCACGAATAGATATAATAAATCATGTCAAGTTATTAATATTGATTTTTTTCTCGGTATGAAACGCACTGTCACCGATCATAACAAGAAGTCTTTTCCATGAATGGTATTGACATAGATCTGTATGATATCTCGATAGACGTATTGTCATTATAAAGACTTTAGTTTAGATTTTTTTTTTTTATTCCTAGAAGATGATTATAACAGCTTTGTAACTTTTATGCTGAAGAAATTCTATATATTTCCAGTTATTGACAGTTTCTTTGTGAAATTAAAATTTAATTTTTTTATGAGGAAATAAAAATCCCCTCCCCCCCCCCCCCAAAAAAAAAACTGTATGGAATAATATTGACTATGAAGAGCTTATGTATTGATTTAAGGGACGAACCCTGTATAATTTTCATCCTTTATTGATACTTACAACAAAGATATATGCGATACAGAAATTGTCGTCTTGAAAAATCTTAGGAAGCATCAACCTAACAGTAGAATTTCAATAATTAATTTATTAGCTGGTCTCGAGGTTACGGACACGCGGGTTTGTTTTGGCTGGTACTTAGTAATAAAAGGTGTGTTATTTCGGACTTAGTCTGTAACTAGCAGGGTATTCAGGTCCCTGTGGGTGATTTTATTAGTAACAAAGCAAGGAGCATTAAGAGTTTTTCGTATAGTTCTGAATTACAAGTATTGGATACAAAAGGATTTTGAGGACATTGGTCTAATAATGATTATAAAAATAAGTTTTTTTTGTATTAAATAGGGAGTTTTAGTCGTTTGTCGGGTAAGTGTTGTAATGACCATTATCTACAGGGAGTTTCTTGTTTCAGTATTGTGTAAGGATAACTATTATATTTTTATATGATATTTCTTCTAGAAAAACAAAACTTAATAATATTAAGTATAATATAATATCCTTAAAACTGAAAATCGTTTATATGGCTAGTATATAACCAATCTAATATATTTGTTGCCTTTAAAGTACTGAAAGAAAAAAAAATGTTCGCATTGTTTCGACTCATTCAGGGAGCGGCGTGGTCTAGTAGATTGAGCACTGGTCTATTGTTCCCCGGGTCCTGGGTTCGAATCTCGGCTGTGGCAGAATATTATTTATTCTGTTAATTCAGTCAGGAGGCGACCCTAGTGTATGGAGACCCTCCTGAAGCAGACCCAGCCTCTATAAAGCGGGTATCTCAAATAATTGGGGAAATACTGGCGCATGAGCGTGATTAAGACCTAATCACCTTATTGCAGTTATGAATTTCTATGTGTACTAAGCCCAAGACCCTTTTTTTTTCTCGACTCTTTCATAAATTTAATGTTCGTTTTCACAATTTGTCACCACCTTTGTAAAACCCTTATATCTATAAACGCATCCAGATAAATTTCCTCATCCGAATCTTAAATACCCTTTCGAAGCACGCGATCAAAACAGAATATCCATAAATGGAATCGGTCGACCAGAGGATATAACATTGGAGGCCAGGGGACATCTCATGAATAGTAAGTGACCCTCCAGTATACACTTTTGCTTTATAGGGTTTCCCGGTGGTGAGTTGTTTACTGTCTATGGTGACGTCCAGCGTCCCGCGTGCATACTTCTTATTGGGTGCCTCATATTATAGAAGTGCCTCTTTAGGATTTAAAAGCTCGTTTATGACTGCTGTATCTTTGGGAACGTCCCATTTTCTCATAAAGTTGGTAATTTACTGCTTGTAACGCATTTTCCCTCAAACAGAATATCCTATGGTATTGGTGATTGAAATAAGGATTTTTAACATACTATGTTACTTTACCCAGGTAAAGTTCTAAGGTAAATGTATCCAGAAATGGTGGCACGTTCGTTTTTTTCCTTGACTTTTATAGCAACGAAGTGGTAACATATCCGATCCTTCTGGCCATATTAGGTCTATTTTCTCTAAAGGTAAAGCCTAACTTAAAAATGTGAGAAGCGGAGTGGATGAGGGAGCCCGTGGCTGAGTGGCTAGTCCCCTTAGTAAGTTCGATTACCAGTCCCAGAAGTACTTTTTCGAGCATTTAATTAATGGGGGTTCACTCACAGTCTCTTCCCCGGGTATGTGAGACCCGTCAGCGAAAAGGTAGCCAATCACAAAAATAGGCGAGGTTGTGATGATCCTACTTTACAAACGTTTCATCGGGTAACAAGTGTGCATTCACCCAGCATATTACACCGCGCGCCAAGGAACTACACGGCCTATCGCGCCACCGGAAAAATAGGAAAAGCGGTGTAAATCATCATTGCAGGCGTTGTGTAAAGGAAACTATAAGAAATAATAATATATACATACAAATCGTTTGAGAATAAAATACAGTCTGCAATAAAAAATGAGAACATACAATTAATGTCAGTGATAAATAATTTTAATTATTATTTATTTTTGATTATATATATATATATATATATATATATATATATATATATATATATATATAATATTTAATGGTAATCATAAACGGAATTGTAATCAATTGGTGCAAAGCTGGTATTCGCTATAACTTCTTCTAACTAGCGATACCCTACGTATTCAAATCATTTCTATTTCTACTCCAGTGATGGTAATCAGGAAGGGTTGTTCTACAGGTTTTAACCAGAGTGGGAAGGTCTCTGGGATTACTGAGAAATATATTTTAGCCCGCTGAGGTCGAGGTATTCGATTCCGCGTGGTTTAGACTCGAGATTGCTAAAATAACCACGCTGTAACACACTCGGACACCACATGCCCGCTTTAAGCACCGTAATTCTATTAATTAGACCATATTAATTAATACAGGAGAACCTCTGATATTCCATTTACATTTAATTTTCTAGAACTACAAAAGTGTCTCTCTCATCTTTAGAAATAATTCCTTCTTCTTTTGAAAAACCAACTAGAATAATTTTAAGGACTGTTGCTATGTAAGATATAGAATTTGAAAGTTTACATACAAATTTACTGTTTACATTCAATATTTTAGTCGAATTAATAATAGCTTTAAACAGGCCTAATCACTTCTGTAAACTTATCATGATTTTTATTTCCTCGATTTACACAATAAATATTTAAGATTTTCAGCATTAGATCAGGTTATCATAAGATTTTTTTTTTTTTTCAGAAAATATCTTTAACACATTAAAGTAGTTATTTTATTTTTTAAGGCACTTAAAACTGTAGCTCCTTCGGTTTGGTATCTTAAACGAACTCATACAAAAAGCACTTAGTGAACCATTTACTAATGGTTTTTATGTTACCGTCCTTTGATATCGGTGCATACAAAAAATAATTTCTTTCGTAATAGCTAACGTTAGCAGTAAATAAAAGCTATTTCAGTATATTGTGAATAGAAAAGAAATCCTTTCATTGGTTTACGAAGTAGCTAACTTTTGGATAAAGGCTCACAAAAGTTTATTTATGTTGATGGAATAGCATTTACCGAACTACCCTCGGTCCATTATTTACTAACGGTCTATTGTTTTGAGCACCATCATTAAAGAACTAGGAATATTTCCGTTGGATATAATGTTTCATCAAGGCTTACACTGTTACCATAACCATTTATGGACTCAACCGCGTAGGAATTTTAACGATCTTTTGTTTACTTTAGGCTTTTGAACGTTTCTACTGCTTACTTTTGAGAGGAATGCCTCGATTTCTTTCGAATATTTTACTTGCACTGCTTGAAAAAGTCAACTGTTTATACTACTAACCTAAGGGTTCCATAAGTAAATTACAAAAGGCTTCTGACAAAGAGTGGTGCTATAACATTTCCTATTGTTCCGATTTTTGTGAGCTACAATAGTCTTTTTTCATCCGATACTAGCCCATTTAATAACAATTCACCTATCTTGACCTAAGTTGGGTGGCATATTATTCTATTGTTCCCCCCTCTCGAAAAAATATTTTTCCTGCATGGTTGGGCGCAGTCTGTTCCAAGCCATGATGATGTGTATTTGCTGGAAAGGGTGGGGTGGCGTGAATCCCTTTTGTCCTTTGGAAAAAATTAAAGTAAGTCTGTTTTCCATAAATAATTAGGAGTTATATAATTGTAATGTTATATTTATTGCAGTTAATAAATATAAATCGATGAATACGTAAATTAAGAATATATAAAGTTAAATGGCTGAAGAAATATATCATTCGATATCTTATAAACCTTGCGATGTAAGTTTTAGATTTCATTACATGATGAACAAGGGAATATAAAGAAGTTATTTCTGGAGCCATATAACGTAACTTTGCTATGAATTTTTGAATGCAACATTACCCCTATTTTTAAATTCTCATAAATGTTTGCGAAAATGAGAATATATATAAATGTGTGTGTGTATTTTTTTAAATCAAAACCCGAGTGTAAGTACCTGGACTGCAATGCTTTACTTATTAGTATAAATGAGAAAAAAATCAACAAAAACTGTGTGTGTGAGGTCGAACAGATCAAATAAAAGAAAAAACAAAATTCGCAGTTAATAAAAGATGTTTTGCTTTTGGTTTATATTTTCACTAATGAACCTTTGTAATCGAAAAAAAAAAAAAAAATTACCCCCCTTCTCATAATTTGAAAGCTTACGTTTTGAGATTCATTTAATCCGAATGACGAATAAAATAAAAAAAGACGAATTTGTCCGCCGTCCACGGCATTTCTCTGAAACTACTGGACCAATTTTGTTTAAATCCGCCACAAAAATGCTAATCCATGCAACGATGATTGTAGCACCTATACGTTGATATCAGCTGGTTAGTTTTAAATGGCGGCCGATTAAAAGTAATTTAATCCAATAACTCATTTATTTTTGAACATAGAGAAAAAATTTGTTAGTGTTTTCTTAACCGAAAAACCGTGAATAATCATCTAAGAGAAAAAAGAAAAGAAAAAAATTAAAATTTTACACATAAATATGTTCATAACTCAGCTATTTTTGACGAGAGATAAAAGTATTTATAAAGTTTTAGAATCAGTAAAGCGCGAAATACAAAAAAAAAAAAAAAAAATTGAAATTGAAATCTCGCTTTTACTACGTTATTTTCGAAGAGACAAAATTCATCATTGTTTTTTACCCCAAAACACGCGAATAATTATAAAAAAGAAAAGAAAAGAAAATTAAATATCACCCATAAATACGCTCATGACTTAGTTATTTTTGGAGATTTAGAAAAATATGTATAGAGTCTTAGAATAAGTAAAGGGCGATAAATAAAAAAAATAATGAACCTTTGTAATCGATCAAAAAAAAAAAAAAAAAATTACCCCCTTCAAAATATGAAAGCTTACGTTTCAAGATGCGTAGAATCCGAATAACGAATAAAAACCCGTTGCTGCTAATTAATAAATTAATAAATAAGTACCAAAAAACGTTCTTTTGGATAGTTAAATTTTCTACAAAACAAAAGGAATCATTGAACTTGGTTCAGAACTAGCTTAGATATTGTGTTTTGAAATCAGCCGTAGTGATATGATATGATCCTTTAAATTATTGCTTTTCATATTACTTAATTGCCTATCAATAGCTATACCCTAATATTGTTATTTGGAAATATTGAACCATTATGTAATAATTTGTACCGTTTTTAATGTTTTTTGGTCTTAATAGATAATAATTTTTAAATTGTCTCTAAAAATAATAAATAATCCACAAATCGTTCTAAGTATGTATCTCTTTTCCCTTTTCGTGATTTTTTTTTGTATATAAATCATTATTCAATCAATAATATTGTTTTAGTTTTGGAAAAAAAAATATGGTTGCAATAATTATGAGACTTTAAAATATTATGCGATAAGATAAGAGACTTAAAGTAAGAGAAAGTTACTTAAAGCATAAAATAAACTCAAAGATTGAATACGTTTTCATTTCCTAGATTTATGTAATAATAATCAGCATGATATTTTATTTACTATACTCTACTTGATATTTTAAGAGAAAGGAATAAGCAACAGTGAATTTATACTTTTGAATTATATTTATCCTTTATTCACTACCTTTTATACCAACCAAATTTCTCTATTTTGTCATCATGGTCTCTTAGCAGTTCTTTCTGTTACCATCTTTAAAATGCCTAAGAAAGAAGAACAACTTGAGGTTGGATTACCAGCTGGAGATGGGAGAAAAGAAAAGGAATAGGAAGTAGATAAAGAAGTAAAAAAAAAAAAAAAAGATCGGGGAGAAGAGAGTAACGAACGATGAGATGAGGAATGCGGGAATCCCGACCTTGCCTCCTTCAAATAGGTTTGGCTTCGTCTCCTCTTCCCTGGCTCCTTAGTATTAATATTGAATGGAAAAGTTTATTTGGTGTTTATTATTTTCAATATGATAATATTTTATTATTATGAATCTTTGCAATAGACAAAGAAAATATATAACACTCCCTCTTCTTAAAATTTTAGGTCTTATGATTTAAGATACATAGAACCCCAATAACAAATAAAAAAATTAAAAAAAACGTTTGTTTTCGTTATGAAATTCAAAGGCTTCTTTGATATTCAATTTTCTGTTAGTTATCTTGGAAATAATTCCAATTAACGTTCCTGATTGTCGAACACTTATCATTTTTTTCCTTCATTTGTGATTGACCATATGTTTCTTTGATTAATTTACCGCTATAAATGTAAGTTAATTTTGTATATTTGTTTGTTTATTTATTTAACGTCACTTTATTCTACTGTCGCTAATCGGACGATGCTACAGTGGGATTCCTAAATTTTGCTTATCCAGGTTTAATTAGGATAGGATTTTTAACGAGTACCTGACATCGCACAGGCTCGGGACCACCTTTTAACGTTCCCTCCGAAGGACGGCATAGCTAAGGATTTTTTATTCCCATTAAAAATTCCTAAGATCACCCGAAAGTAGTGGGTTTGAACCCGTGAACTTAGGCGTAGGAGGAGGCTGTGTGCCAGCTATAAGTGATCCCCAAGTTAATTTTGTGTTCGCAGCTATATAATTGTTATACTCTAATATAACTTTATTATAATTATTTGGGAGTAATAAACCGTTTTGTAATAATTTTTAGCGATTTTTGTACTCGAAATATATTTTTCATAAATTGAAGAGCATTTAAATTAAAAAATGTATTGTGTGATAAGAATCGATTTATCCAGACGCAGTTCTATATTTCTATTTGACATATCACGTAAGATACCTAGATACTATAACAGGCACACCGAGACAGTATCTATAAATAAGTTCAATTGACGGCCGACCATTTTCCAATCCTTTCGGAAAAGAAATCGGAATAATTGATAAAGAACTTATTCAACTTATCCCTGTGACTAGTGATCTTTGGGAATGAGCTCAGGGTTGAGATGTTCGAGAAACTGTTTTTTACCGTCCTTTAAGCAAAGAAGAAACTCATTTCCCAGAAGATTTTTTTTTCACCTTGACGAGGCGAGTAACGCTTTACTGGAAAACTGGAGAAAAGTTTTCTATCTCTGTCTTCATCTTCTTTGATTTTCTTCAATCTTCTATTCAGAAAGTACAGCTTTGTAATGAAGAATTTAACTACTTTTTCTTCTTGTTTTTTTTTTTTTTTTTTTTATTTATTTTTTTTTTTTATCGTTGTAAAACCCTTAAGTTGAATTTTAAACATCCCTGAATAATTCTCTTTTTCTCAATTTTCTCCTCTTTCGCTCTTGATCGTCTGTCCTCCTCCAGATTTCATTCATATTTGTAACTTTTGCGAAAGAAAATATATTTTTAATTTTTAGATCCCATCAATGTAAATAATGTTGCTCTATTTAACAGGATGATTAATATTAAGGATGAACAAAGGCTAAAGGTTTTCGAAAATAAGGTACTGCGTAAAATATTTGGTCATGAGGCCACTGGGGAGTTTAGAAGGTTGCACAACGCGGAATTGCGGAACTTGTATCCTGTGAATATAATTGAGTTGATAGCATTGCGGAGACTCAAATGGGCGAGTAAAGTTGTTGGGTTCGATGAGGAGCGGATTCCGAGAAAGTTGGTATTCGCTGATCCGACTGGTAGACGTCCGAAAAGTAGGCCGAAGCGTCAATGGAGGATTGCGTTAAGGCTGATCTCGGAGGCTTGGGCTTAACGGTGAACATTGGACGAGTCTGTGTCTACAGAATTTGGTAGTATCGGCATCGAACCTTCGGGTTCGGTAAGCCTATTATTATTATTTAACAGGGCCAGAATCAATCAAAAAGCTTAAATAATTAAGGAAGGGAAGATCGAGGTTATTTTTTAGGTATCTTCTACACGTTATAAGGTGCTTTAAAAAAAAAAAAAAAAAAAAAAAAAAAAAAAAAAAAAAAGTGAGTTAAATAAACATAAATTCAAAAACAATTAAGAAGTCGTGAAAGGTAAAACAATAGAGAATTTAATCATAGTGTTGTTATTTAAAAGAGATGTTATCCGTCATTCGCATTGTTTATAACATTGATACGAAATATTTTCAGCTCTTGTGATCATTAAATATTGTTGTCAAGAACATATTGTTGATAAAAGAATCTAATTATTTCAAACATGACCAGTAATTGGATCCACGGATCAGTTGGCTAATTACTGACGGACTCTGGTCATGTTCTGTCAACTTCGTTGATTAGTGGTGGGACTACCAGTGTACGGCTCTGTCCGCCAGATAGCTTAGGAGAATATCAAGTTGTCTATTTCTCTGCCCGAGTAATTATTTTCTTTATGCTAATGAAACCTAGCATTAGCATAAATTTAGGTCCGATGCAATGATTCATGCTCTAATTATAAAAGTACTCAAAAACCAGCAATTTATGTGCAAATTTTGATACACTACAACCAGTAATTTATGTAAATTGCAAGACAGTGATCATGTTTTAGAAAAGATATTATATGCCGGTATTTCTCGTGGGCTAGTTCGTTTCCCGTTTTCGACTAAATTTGTATTCGCAATCAAAAAGCTACAATATGATCTCGCCTTTATAAAAAATAAAGTAGCAATACAACCCTGAACGGTCAAGGATTAAGTATATATTCTCTCGTAAAATAACTTCGCAGCGTTTTTTACTGGTGATTTCAACAAAAACTTCAGATTCTTGTAAATATATTTAATCAATCATATGATTTAGTTATTTAATCAAATTCTAAACATTTTTGATCAATTGTGCTTGACTTTGGTCATCATCAAAAGTTGAAGGAGACCCAAGAGCTTTGCGTCTTCCAAGTCAAACTTTCTGGTTCTGAACCGAGCAAATTTGTTTAACCGTCTGTGCAGCTGATTTTCTGATTGAAGGTAAGGAATCTCGGTTGAAACTGATGCCTAAAGGCACCTTAACTAATCCTTTTCTAGAAGATTGTAAACATTATTGACCAAGTAAACATGATTTTATAAACACGGAGAGGATAATTAATTGGAAAACGCTACTAACCTATTTTTTAACATAATACAGTATTAGAAGAGCCCGAACCTAGGAAAGCGCACGTGAAATGAGTTGATGAGCCTGAGATAAACTTTAACAATCAGGTTTTCTCTTAATTTTGGTTATCCACTTTACATAGTCTGGGTGAGTTCCAGGAGGTCTCTCGACCTTAGGGTTGCCTGATATAATATATATAATTATAGAATACATTTTACTAGCGATCACAGCAAGCGTAAATCATAAAATATAAATTATATCAGTTGTGATAATAATAGGTCCTTAGGAATAAAAATTTTACAATTTATTAAAAATTAGGTTTTGCTTTTTTTTTTTTATAAACAGTTTGACGACAGGAGGCTAGACTCAGTAGTATAAATGTTTCGTGAAAAGAGAATGGAAGTTTTAACTAAAAATATGAGTAGATACAGCATTTCATGTAGTTTGGATCAGTATAGTTTTGGTTTCGTTCGAGAGTTACACCGTGTTACAGGAGCCAATGAAGGCTCCAGTGACATATGAAAAAGCCCCAGGAGAGAGTATTGATTTTATAGATAATGAATGGGTATCTTGTCAGTCACTCTGGGTAGTTGTATTTCAGTGGACTGTAACCTGACAGCTCCGTAAGTTATCAACGTTTTTTGATATTTTTTTTTTTCTTGAAACATTTAACGATTTAATCTCACTATTGTAAACAACTAAGTGTAAAATTATATATGCATGGTTTTAAATTTTTTTATTCATCTAATCTTTTTCTAATTTTATCTCTTACGTATTAAATTCAGTTACTTTTCTTTTTTAATTTTTTTGGAAGTTTTCTAAATTGGAACATTTAAAAAAAGCACATACTACCTTCCATTCATCATCTAATCACTTTATTTCATTAGTCCTTTAACATTTTTTCATCCTAGTCGACGTTTCGGGGTTGTTTCCCCATTTTCAAGACTTATTCCTTGCTACAACATTTTTCATTCTTCACTACATCTCATAGCCACTGCTACTTGTCCTATATTGGCTCACTGTTTCCATTATATTTCTATTTTAAACCTTTCAAAGGTTAAAATTTATATTATAAATTTCTATTTCTATTTTATGTTAGGAAAAAAAAAAAATTACCTACTAAAACATTTGTTTTCTTTGCTCCTTCCGTTGCAAGGTATAATGTGGCTCTTCTCGTTTGCCGATTTTGTTAAAAGAATTGGAGTTATCTTTTTAGAATGATCACATAAACATACATAGAACTTTTTGCGGGAGTTGGCCATTTAGACTCAGTATGTTTCCGATGATTTTCTCTTACTATATATTTCATATAAATGTAGGTGAAATATTAATATTCCGAATATATTAACGCTAATATTTTTTAATTAAATATATATATATATATATATATATATATTATATATATATATATATATATATATAAACCAAAAAAATTAAAGGTACTTATGGGGAAAATAATTTAAAATATCGGCATTTAAGCTCTGTCAGACCATTTTTATCCAAATAAAACCTACATGATATAAAAGCCCATTAAATTTTACATCGATATAGCGAGTTTAATCAAAATCGTCGGAACCGTTTTTGAGAAAATCAAAAAAAGGTGCAAAATGCATGGTATAAAGTGCCTCTTCTGGGAAGCTCATTTTGATGAAAAAAGTTTTGTCACGTCTCGGCGTATAGTTGTCTTAAATATGAAATTTCAGTTTCATAGGACTTACCGTTTCCGCCCGGGAGTTACCACACACACACACACACACACACACACACACAGACCTTTTTGCGGGACTTGGTTATTTGGACTCAGGGGACCCTAAAACGTGTATTTCCGTTGAAAACTGGAATTCGAAAATTTTCATGATCGCAATACTTTCCTTACTATATATAGTAAGTGAAAGTAAAAAATAAAAATGGTGAAGTCTGGCAGATTCTATACTGAGAGTATTCAATTATATTTTAGAAAAACATCATTACCAGGCTTCATCCAGTTTAAAAAATCTTTAGGTCTATTATTTTTTGTATTAATTGATTTGTTCTAAAACGAGCATATATTTAAGTTTTAGACCTTATGTAGAGCACTGCTTAGCATAGTTTTCCTTGAGTCTTGTATTAATTTAAGCTGATCCTATAATAATTATTGCAACTAACTGACTGATGATTTTAAACCTACTATAAATGCAAAAGTTTCTAAAGCAGCTCTTAAATCTTCCAAACTTTGTCCCAACCCAGCAATTATACCCTAAGGAGTTGGTATTAGGAGTAGAAATGCTATTAAGCTATTAGCGATACTATTGACATGAAAAAAAGTTGCATACATTAGTGAGTAAGGTCATCTTAACCCCTTAAACTGGTTTGAAATCTAACATCTGATTAACAGATATATAAATCAAACTGGTCCATACCCGCAATTTAACATGCTTGTACTGGGACGTAATACCATCTGCCTAGACCATCTGAATATTCAATGCGCGATGTGGATTTTTCCATGATCCTGAGTTGCCCGTGTTCTACGGTTATTTATAAAGCTGGGGGTCCTCGACTTGTTCAACTTTCATTTATCACGTTAGCGTAGTAGGCAGAGATACTCGTTTATTTTCTTCAGTGCAAATTTAATCCGTATTTATTCTAAATGTGTACATTAAAAAAAAAAATGATATTTACAACTGTAAATAAAGATACAGCAAATAAATGTGAACAATACGATAATGAGCTTGATAAAGTCTTCAGAAGAAACTATCCCGTGGTAGCACTTCAGTGTATATTTAATTAATTAAGTTAGAAAGTCTCGAGGTCATCGTCTTTTCAGCCGTCTCGCAAGCTTATCAGGAATAGATGGAGATAACAGGTTACCAAAAAGTGTATTAGAGTGGACTGACAGTTTCGAATCAAAATCGGGTTAAGTCAACAACTAGTGGAATGTTTAGGTCTTTATGGCATATTTTTAAGGAAAGGATAATAATGCGGATGCCAAATTGGTAAAACTCAAGTCAAATGAGCAGATTCATTAATCTTATTTTATTGTTTATTTTGCATTGACGATTATAAGTAATTGTAACAAAGCTTAGCTTTACTTTTTTGTCAATTCATACATTTAATAGGTTTTGTCTATAGAATAACTAAAAGTTCTTTCTATTGTTTACCTAAAATAGCAAAAATTATAAATTAGTTAAGACAAATAAATTTACGAAATAAAATATCTGTGGTTTCTTCATTTAATGTCACTTTATGCTGCTGTAGCTTAACGGACGATGCTACAGTGGGAGTCCTTAATTGAGGCGTTGATTTCCAAAAGGTACTATATCCATTCTTGGAAATTTTACAGGAAGCGCGAAAATCTCTCATTACTATATTATTAAACTACCTAATTACCGTCTTTTCGCATTAAAATCTAAAATTTTATTTTTACTATATTAATAATAATATAGTTTTTACTATAATAATAATATGAGAAATCAAATTCCAGACCCATTCGTTGACACAGAATAACCTGAAACTATGTCATTGATCAAATCAATATTGAAAAAATATTGTATTTTATTTACGTGATATAAAACAATTTTAATTTATGGTATTATTCAATAAGAACTAATATTTTAATGTCCAGACTTAGGCAACAAAATTAAAGTTGTTTGATGAAGTTAACTATTAAAGTTATGAAATGAAATTTTTTAGTATGATTTGGAACGAAATTAAATCCGTTATTAGAACTTTAAGAAAATGGCCGAATTTCTAAATCGGTTTTTTTTAAGGACTTGAAAGCTCATTATATAAAATCAAATATAAGATTTAGATTACACAAAGTGATGAGAATACAAATATGTAAAAAAATCAGTTTCGTAAAAAATTTCCTTTAGTACCTTTTGGAAATCAATGTCTCTATTGTGCCTATCCAGAATTTATTAGGATAGGAATCTTTAAAGAATACCTGATATCGCACAGGCTTGCGACCGCCTTTTTAAATTACCTATTTGGATATGTAAGTCAAAGGCAATCTAAGAAGAGTTGAAAAGCTATAAGACTATCCAGTATCTTTTATTTTATTTTTAAATGCGAACTATTATATCGGTTTACAATAATTATTACCAATTAATTAGATAAGCTCTAAAAAATAGAAAATTAAATTCAGATTATCAGTTCAATGTGTAATTGTTCGCAAACAATACTTTATTGTTTCCACTGTGTTTTACATTTTCTCAGATAGTGAGTAAAAATATATTGCAAAATTAAGAAAAAGATATATTAAAATGGCTATTTTTTTTAGTAATAACAATTTTTATTGAGAAAATTTTACAATCTGTCCAATTTGGACATTAATAGTATTGCTGAATGATATCAAACATACTACATTCATACAATATTTACACAACATAAAATTACAATAAAATATATACACAATAATGAATCAATACAAAAGTCAATAATTCACTTATACCTATATACACATACACACACTCATACATACATCACATTGAGTGGAGAATCTAGCCAGTGCTAGAACTCCAATTATTTACAAAAGGTCGCGGGGCCACTGCCGTTTCAACCTTCTAGGTGGGTTGTATGGATGAGTGGAGCTGGATAGGGATTGAGCTAAAGGATTAGGATGATGAATGAGGTTCTGGTGGAATTTGGAAAATTTGGATGGAATTAGGTCTGAAATAAATTTAAAATGGCTATAATTGAGTTTAAATGCTTATTTAATATGGCCTAAAACATTTCATCACTACCATTACCTATCATATTATATACTCGTTTCTTCGTAGATTTCCCCACAGTCTAATTATAGGTTGAAATAGTTTCTAATTCCTTATTAGCGACATATGTTATTGCTAATATTAGCAATAACGGTTATTCCCACTTTCACTTAATTACACGTTTGTTTTCCTTAATTTAACTTGGCGAAATTAATGTTTTTATATTATGGTAACATTTTTTTTTCTATTTCAACAAAAATTTTTTATTCTTATGTAAATTTATTTATTAGATATAACATAAAACATAAATTAAAAAACAAAAACAACTTTGTTATTGGGTTATTATGTGTAAACTGATTGGGAGCCTAGTTAATAAATTCCTGGGCTGAAGAATAGCTTTAATTTGGTTCGATTCGTCATTTCGAAACAGATGCTTCTTGTTCTATCGATCCAAAATTAATGCTTAAGATTTGTCAGGATAAATTAGGCGGTTGAAGCTATAACTAACCACCTCTCCCGTCTTCTATCCATCTATAAGTTCAGAAATCAGTCACTACTAATCAGGCACCCTTTCTCACCGACATCCGCTATCGCGGGAAAATCTTTCCCAAAATATGTGTAGTAGTATAGACGTATAATAGGTATTTGATTTCTTATAGGTTTTTTATAAAAGTTAATATGCAAAAAAAAATATTGTACACGTTAATTAAAAGTTATGAACATATTTTATCTTCTATCTATATATAAAAAATGGTTGTTTGCTAAAAAATGCTCTCCCCTTAACGAAAATCATGTATGCGTTATTGAATGGACAGTTAATATATATAAATTTCTTTTGGCCTCACTTGCAAACAAACAAAATTTCTTCTTTGATTCTGTTATAAAAGATATGTTAAATACTGAGGTACGGTAAACATTGAAAACGAACTAACTACCACAGGACATTGGCACGGTTTAGGAATAATTAATAAACTTCATGAACTGAGAAATGTGGTGAATATGATCTTGGTCTATGGACTGACTTAATCCATTATGAACACAGCTCATGACATCAAGTATGAAAATTCCACATTCTAAGAACAATGTGAACAAACTAAAATATAGCAAATAATGTATATTATGGTTCAGTCCACTGGCGATTCTATGTATGGCTAGAATAAATAGAAGTGGTGCCAGTGTATCTCCCTGTCTTATTAGCCCTGTGTTCACACCTAATCAACTTCTTCCGCCCATCCGGACCTGGCAAATATTTTTCCATGATACACATAGTCAGTCTAATGAGTTTTATAAGAATAGCCATTACTAGCATTGCTCTGTAGAGCTCCTTCATGATTACGAAATTATAAGCTGTCTCGAAGTCGACAATAAGTATTCATATAGAGAGATCAAATTCGTAATAATTTAATCTTTTCTCTTAGTTGTTTAAAAGTAAAAAATTGATCTATTGTCGACAGTTTCCTCCTGAAACTTGCTTGGTAGTCCAAACTAGGCTTTCCATCTAGGCTAAAGTTTGTTTGTTTGTGTATTCGTTTAACGTCACTTCTATGTTGCTATGGCTAATCGGACGATGCTACAGTGGGAGTCCTAAATTTTGCCTATCCAGGTTTTATTAGGATAGGGGTCTTTAACGAGTACCTGACATCGCACAGGCTCGGGACCACCTCTTAACGTCCCCTCCGAACGATGCTAACCACTACGCTATGGGGGGCCCCGGCTAAAGTCTGTTATAGACTGTAATAAAAATACTTTATACGTAACATTAAGGAGACTTAAACTTTTGTAGTTACACAGCATTCAGCGGGATCGCCCTTCTTCTTAATTACTATGACAAAATGAATTTCTTTCATTTTTCAGGTATCCTTTCTTATTGACCTATATCGGCTACCAACTTGGCTCTCTGGCCAGCTCCCATCTCTGGGGCAACCGCTTTTAAAAGCTCTGCCATGATATCATCTATATTGGAACATAATGATTTCTCAGAGCAGCAGTGATTTCAGTAATATCCTTCACTTCTAAGGATATTTGTTCATCATTTTTATCATTCAGATCACCTATATCTTTATTGTATTCGCGAACTTCAATAAATGTAGGGTTTTCTGATATCTCTTCGTCTTTTCATTACTTCATCAGATCCTGTAGGAAGTGCACTATTCTCGTCAGTTATCTTAGAATATAACTAATATCTTACAATATTTAAAACCGTTATTAAGACCATTAAATTTTAATAAACCCAAAACTAAATATCATATTGTGTTTCAGATTTCCCGCTATAGCCGAGACCAAGGCGAGTTCCGCGAACGACGATCAGGAGCCGAGTGCAGCCTGGAGATCAGGCAGGCCAAGCTCAGCTACACCGGCAAGTACACAGCCCTCGCGTCCAACATCCATGGCCAGGCCACTGCCGTCAGCACGGTTCAGATCTTCGCCACCGGTTAGTACTTTCATATTTTAATCTCGTTAACTTAATAAAGATTTAATCAAAATTACCGGTCAGATAAGCGATCAATTACTAGACTAATTAAACTTTAAATTTTAGAATGAATTATATAAAGCAAGTACGCTTACTTCCTATTATTCCCATAATTTTATTACGTAAAATATCAAAGCTAAGGGAATCGCCGATGGTATAGCAATTTACAGCTCTAGCGATCTTGGACCGCATTCTTTCCTCCCGGATATGTAGGCCTCGTAGTAATGCTTGTTCTAGTCGGTCATCAGCACAGAAACATCTCTTTCTGCCAGGACGTTAAGTCGTGTGTCCTGCAGGAGCTTTGTTTTCAGTGCCTCATAAGCGGCAAGGAGGATATGCTTGGCGATTTCGGAAACCCTACAACTGCGGCATAGGGGACTAAGATGGCTCGATATATATTATCTATAATAAAACAAGGAAGGTAAGAACCAAATAAAAACGTCTTCATCAACTTATAACTTATCCAGCTCTGCCAATAAGACTTTTTTTTTTTTTTAATTCTTTTATTGATATTTACAACTGTACACAGTACAACAAGTAAATGAGCTATTTACAGAACATTGGCTTGGAAAAGTCTACTCAGAATCAAAAAAATCTACCCAGTGGTAGCACTTCAGAGTTTGTTTGGTAAGCAGGTCTCGAGGCCACCGGCTTTTCAGACGCCTCGGAGGATTATCGGGAATATATGCCGATGAGAGGATACGGACAAGCGGGTTTGTATGGGCGGGTAATTTGGAATGAAAAGAGGAGTATCTTTTTTGGGCAATTTCTGCAACGAGTGGTATATTCAAGTCTCTATGGATGAGTTTGTTGGTAACAAAGTACGGAGCGTCTAGGATTTGTCGAAGGATTTTGGATTGCAAGGATTGGATGCGGGAGGAATTCGATGGCTTAGTGGAGCCCCATAGCTCTATGCCATAAGTCCAGATAGGTCTAATAATGGTTGTGTAAATGAGTTTTTTGAAGTATAGAGGGAGTTTTGATCGTTTGTCAAGTAAGTGTTTTAATAGTCGATATCTACGAGCAGTTTCTTGTCGTTTAAGTCTTGTATGAGGATGCCATGTAAGACGTTTGTCAAGATGAAGTCCAAGGTATCGTATTTGTTATGCAGTTATGATGAGTGGATCCAATAAGACTAAAACTCATAGTCTATAAAAACATATTGCCTCTTCACTAATGTATGACGCTCCACTGTTAGCGCACCTTAACTAAAACGCGCAGAAGTATAACTAAAACACCTCCAGTGATTTCAAAACACAATACTCAGAAAGATGAACCGGTCGACTTCACTTAAAAAGCTAAATGCCGAACAGCTTCACGATGTTTTAGAAATACTAACAATTTGGGAATACATTAAAAAACGTCTAATTAAATTTTTGATTCGTTAAAATACTTATTGAACCCGCTATTCTGCACATTAATATCATTATTACTTGATATTTAAATCTAATTTGCTTGATCATAAAGTACAAGAACTTACATAAATAAATTTCATACACTGTATGTTATGTTATGAATTGCGGATTAGAAAAAAGTCTCACATTTTATTCCAAATGCATGAGATATCTTTTTTGTTTTTGACTATGATTTATAAACATTGATCAATGTTCATGACCAGATTTGGAATAGAGGGGAAGATTATAGGTTTGTTGAGTCATTACGATCAAACCTGAACCTATCAACCTAAAACAAACACCAACTTTCGACCCTGCAATTATCTATGATTTTGTTGGGACATCTCCATTAGAGTTATTGTCCCTCTGGACGAAATCGGAAGACGTAGATCAGTTGCTTATCATCTCTATATCAAGCTTAAATATAACGTGTGATTACAGCATTATTACGGCGCGAATATAGGCATCGGCCTTCATACGCTCCAATTTCGGTTCAGCCGAGTGTAAAGAAACAACGATCTAATTATGTTAAATAAGGCCGTTTTAGTCGAAGAGCTAATTTAAAATTCTTCATTCTAAATAAGGAGTGAGCTTTTTTGTTAGCAAATGAATCATACTACATCATTGATCCAGAAGTTAGTTATTCTAGCTAACTAAGAAACAATAAACTAAAATGTGCTCTTTAGGTACACATGCTTTTTATTGTATTGTAAATAAATCTTTATTAACCTTTTTTTGACCATTGTCATGAGTTTGTTAGGCTGATAACCTATCCAGAAACGGCAAGGGTGGCATAAGTGCACTCTTCAACACTGGATCGGATAAAATGTAACGAATGTTAAGTTGCATCCTTCCTAGATGCCGTGTAGCCCAAGAGGGTTAAGGTATCGTATACGTAGCTTACGTTTATATAAACAGCGTCTATTCGAATCCAGCCAGGACAGTAGGAAAATTAGTGCGTGGCGGTCTTGGTGGTGTAATAAACGTTGAACTTCCCTGGTTAGGATACAGTGGTTACATGTCAGATTACCCGTCATATTGCCATAAGTTTTATTTTTCCTATTTATTTTATTTTGTGAATTTAAATGATTAAGAATTAGTATTTTACCGATTTATGTACTTACTATAAGCCTAAAGGTATTGTACTATTCCTGTAGCAACTAATTCTTATGACAAAGTATTAATCAACCGATGAAGACTCAAGTGCCCCAATTTGTCTCCAACGATAAGTCTTCCATTTTAGTACCACCTCTTTCTTTATCTAAAATTATGTTGCGATTTTAGAATTCTGTGAACTCCTAAACCACAGGATAGATTTTGGTACGGTTTTCACTATAATTTAAGGCATTCGTTCCTCAGGGTTGATTAGTAAAACAAATTAAAATTAAGTTTTTGTTTAGCAGGAAAATAAAGTTTTCTGTGATCAATTCATCAAAAATGTATTCCTAAAATATGATTAGTCATATAGAGGTATAATTGGATAGTTGGATAGCGCAAGATATTAGAAAAAATAATATGCAACAAAAGAAATTGTACACTGTATTGTTATAGGCCTAATAATCTCTTTTTCTGTTATGTACTGATGACCCTAAAGCCTAACTCTATACGCAAAGCATCTTCTTTAACCTCATTTAAAAGCAAACTGTTTCTTTATCTTCTCAGTCCTCCATCTACCGACTGATTGTAAACAAAATGTTAGAATAATGGGCATATTCCATTCTAAAATGAGGGACTACTACAATTTTTTGTATTTTTTGAAAAAAAAAATTGTTTTTACTATATCATAAGAAGTACAATTATAATATCTCTTCACACATGCATATGGTTATATAATTATAAACATATATATACACTAAATAGTCGTATTTACATCTTTTATAACTAATGTAAGTATATCTTAAGTTTGTATTTTTTTTTTGTTTTTGTTTCTGTGCCAGGAAAAAGTCTCAGTTTCTGTACTTTTCTGTTATCCAAAGGGGAGTGAAGGTCCCCGAATAAAGTTTACTTTTCTTTCTTTCTTTCATTCTTAAATGACAGTACATTGAAAGTAAATCCGTGAGAAGCAGGTACCGATAGCTACTTATGCATTTATATTCGTTTTTAGAAAAGAATACTGCAGCAATAATTATTTCAAGCTATTGCAAATAAAGTATACTTGTAAGAATACAAACTTATATAAAACTAATATTGTAGGGGTTTAATGAATTAACTGTCTTCAGCATTTATAGAGAGATATAGATTTTATATAATTTTCTTGTTCAGATGTCATAAGTGTTAGGCCATTTGCAAATTTTTAAATTCTAGCGAAGTTGATACAATTTTTATTAAAGCATAAAGCGAATTATTCCCAGTAAATCAGATGGAATTTGCAGACCTTTAACGTAGATTGGAATTGAGAAAATGTTGGAGGCACTCATTAAATGACATACTAACTAGGATACCGTGATTGGTAAAAATATGTTCTCATTAACAAGCTTGGAATGTCTTAAAATCCTATCTGGGACGTCGTAAATATCCATATTAATAAGTAAAGAAATATCTTGCTTTATATAAATAATCATCAAAAAGTAATTAAAGAAATTACAGAGCCGTATTTTAAAAAGTTTATATATATTATTATATAATTTTATGTATATCAGTCTAACAGAATCCAGAAACCAACGTAATAAATTTCTAAATGCGGCTTTCTTTGAAGTCATAAGAGATAGTTTTCAGTACTTATCATATTTCTTCTTGAAAGGAGATAAGTAAATAAAATTTTATACTAAAATATTGCAGCAACATTATTAACGAAAAAAAAATATGAACTTTCAGGCGAAAGAAGTTGACCAGATGTGGTAGTATATAATTTATTTATCACAATTTAAACAAAATTGTTAATACATCATTTCTCTGTACTCTGCTTCGCTTTCTAATTCATTTTTTTATTTATTGGAAAATTTTTTAATTTTTTTTTTTTTAATAATTTTTTTTATTGAGATATATTACAATTTGTTACAAAATGAACAATAATAATATTGATAAGAGACCACATTCATACTATATATACAGAAAATAATAATAATGGTCAAATTTCATAAAATATAACATAAATTCAAATATATACAATAAAATAATAATAATAAATAAAAAACAAAACAAATCGAAACATAAACCTATTATTGAGATAAATAAAAAGTTGGCAAATAAATAAACATCTTACACACAATCATAACTATATACAATATATACAATTGCTAAAGCGACCCCAGCAAGCGCTTTTCCCTCCACTTGTGGAGGAAAAAGCGGAATCCAAGAGATCCCAGCACCTCTATCTCAGCCGCATCACTGGTCTGAGCCAGTGGAGGCTGAGTTAGGGCGCTGTAGCCACAAACATACCGTACATGAGTGGAGGATCTGACCATTGTCAGAACTCCAGTTTAAATGTTTACAATAGGTCTCGTGGCCACTGCCGTTTCAATCTTCGAGGAGGATTGTAGGGATGGGTGGTGCTGGATAGGGATTGTGCTAGAGGGTTAGGATGATGACTAAGGTTCTGATGAAATTTGGAAAATTTGGATGGTACCAGGTCTAAAACAAACGGAATATTAAGGTCATGGTGTAGGGTACAGTTGGTAACGTAATAAGGAGCATTAACTATTGTTCGGAGAACTTTGGATTGGAAGGATTGGATGCGTTTAATGTTAGAATGTTTAGCTGTCCCCCACAGTTCAAGTCCGTAGGTCCATATAGGTTTCAGTACTATCTTGTATATTAGTAATTTGTTGTCAACTGTAAGATGAGATTTTCTGTTTAGTAGTCTGTATAACTGGCCGAATCTGCGGTTGAGTTCTTTTCTTTTTAGTCTTGTATGTGGGTTCCACGTCAGTCTTTTGTCTAGTAAAAAGCCGAGATACCGGACTGTGTCTGAGGAAGGAAGCGGTATAGAATTGAAATTAACCATTTGCTTATAAGTGAGTGCATTTGCTTTCGTTAACCTTAATGCGCCAAGCATTGCACCAGTCTTCGACAAGGGAAAGGTGCTTTTGGAGATTTAGCGATGCTGCTTCAGGATCGGAATTGGATGATAAAATGGCTGTGTCATCAGCAAATGTTGCCAGAAAGGTATTGGGGTCGGTAGGGATATCGGCGGTGAAGAGGATGTAGAGGACGGGTCCTAAGACGCTGCCTTGAGGAACACCGGCCTCAACAGTATATTGTTCGGAAAATTCGGAACCACGGCGAACTCGGAAGGAGCGGTTGGATAAATAGGATCGGAGGATTAGGTATAAGGATTGAGGTAAATGGGTTTTGAGCTTAAAGAGCAGTCCCGGGTGCCACACCCGGTCAAAAGCTTGAGCTATGTCCAGAAAGGCACCCGAACAATACTCCTTGCACTCAAGGTCGGAGGAAATGTGGTCTACAACTCGGAGTCCTTGCTGAACCGTGGAATGTTGAGGACGAAATCCGAACTGATGTGAAGGAAAATTTTGAAATTTGGCTAGGATTCGTTTTAGTAGGAGCTTTTCGAAAATTTTTGAGAGGATCGGAAGTAGGCTGATAGGTCTGTAAGATGACGTGTTGTTAGAAGGTTTGCCTGGTTTTAGGAAAAGGATCATAGTTGAATGTTTCCATAAGAGAGGAAAATAGGTAGTGCGTAGGATACAGTTATAGAGATATGTAAGGAATGTAATGGCTTTAGGTGGAAGTTGTCTTAAGATTTGGGGAGTAAGGAGATCGTATCCAGGAGATTTGCGGAGAGGAAGCTTTTTAAGAAGATATCTGACCTCAGAGGGATTAACTGCTTTAGGTGGTAAGGATAGTGGTATTGGTGACGTGAGGAACTCTTCAACTGCTGCAGTATGGGTTGGATTAAGCTCTGGATGAGGAGTAAAAACTTTGGAAAGGTGCTGTGCGAATTCCTCGGCCTTATGCTTGTCAGAAGCAGCCCAGGAACCATCACAGCGCCGGAGAGGATGGGAAATGGTGTGGGATTTTAGGATTCTCTTCGTGACATTCCACAGGGAATTGTCACGAGTCGAGAGAGAGGAGAGGTAGGTATTGTAGGATTGGGAACGGAAGATCGCCAACTCCCGCTTTAATTTTCTACAAAAAAAATTATAGGAGCGGCGATCTTCTGGGTGGCGGGTGCGTTGCCATAATGTTCTAGCTCGACGTTTGCTGTTGATGAGGTCTGTCAGGTGTTGTGGTAAATGGCTTTTGTAAGGAATTATTTGGGATTGTTTGGGAGAGGAGGCAGTCCAGGCGGCTTGTTGAATAGCGGTTGTAAAGGAATATACGGCGTCGTCAAGGTCATTTGGGGTTTTGAGAATCACTCTGAGGTCAATATCATTAGTGAGAATTTCGCGGAAGAGGTTCCAGTTGACAGGGCCCCTAATGAATGACGGTGGGATAGGTTTAGGAATAGGTGTTATGGATACATTTAGAATCAATGGACTATGATCAGAGGATAGTTCATCAAGGCGAGCTATGGAAAAATTCAGAGAGCCTAATCCGCTGTGGTCGAGGATGTCAGGATTACGGTTAGGATCTGTTAGCCAGTAGGTAGGAGAATCGGGAGGTAGGAGATGAAAGCGTCGGGAGTTGAGTGCAGACTGCAATGTCCGTCCACGAGAATTGGTGGTTCTAGAACCCCACTGTTGGTTCTTAGCGTTTAAGTCTGCACCCAAAATGAAGTGATTACCCAAGGAGTTGAGGAAGGATCCAAATTGGGCAGAGGAAATGGGATGTTTAGGAGGGCAGTATGCTGATGCGATGATAAGCGGAAAGGAAAAGGTTTTGATAACGATGGAAGTTGCTTGTAGGTAATCGTGGGCGGAAATTGGGTGTAAGTGATGGGTGAGGGATCGGCGGACTATGACAGCAGTACCGGCATGGGCTTTGCCGTCTGGATGGTCTGTCCGGTATGTCGTGTATCCTGGTATTTTAAAGTACTGTTTAGTGGTTAGTCTAGTTTCAGTAATGAGTGCAACATCAATGTTTTTGTCCTGCAGTACGGCTGTAAGTTCGTCAGTGTGAGTTCTAACACCATTCGCATTCCAAAGGAGAATGGATAAGGAATTAGGTGAGGTCATTTATGGTTTTTTTAAGGCAGGAATGAGATTTGTTACGAGATTCGTAAGGAGTGATATTAGGGGCATAACAAGGGATTTAATTTCGGAAATAAAGGATGTCATCAAACTGGTAAGGTCTGTGGCGTTTGAAGGAGGAGGAATATGAGAGATTTGTGGTGGATTAGGATTCTTAGGATTGGTTACATTTTGAGAAAGAGGTATATGTGGAATGGATTGAGGTACATTTTGTAGTTCCGGCAGGGCCACGGCTTCAGTACTTTGATTCCCACCTCCAAGTAAGTGGGCAAATGATAAATTGGCATCAATAAGTTTTGAGGGTTCTCTTCTGTTTCTTACTTGTCTTGCTGTTTCATCCAGTACTTGAGGTTTTTGAAACCTGGTCCTCAGCTCCTTATAGATTTGGCATCCTTTATAGTTGGCCGGGTGGTCCTTCAGGCAATGAGCACATACAGCTGGTGTTGATTTTGGTTTTGTACACTCCACAGACTTGTGCTGTTCACCGCATTTCACGCATCGAGGTATGTGATGACAATAACTTTTAGTATGACCATATGCTTGACAATTATGGCACTGAATTATCTCTCTCTTTGTGTAAGGTTTTTCAACTCTTACACTGGAATAGTACAGTCTATTGAGGTCATAGATTTTTTCAACTCCATCAGCTGGTTCCAAATCCACAAAAAAGAGAGGTAGAGGAATTTTATCCTTTAGGACGTTAGTGACTTGCCGCACTTTATAGCCCATCTCCGTTAGTTCTTCTTTAATAGCTTCAACTGGTGTCGAGGGGTGTAAGTTTCTGATTACAACCCTTAAAGCTCTCTCTTGGCGTAGCTGATAGGTATGGAAATCTGCTTTGGTTTCAGTTAGGTATTTCACTATTTTTCTATATGTCTCGGCAGTAGTAGGAGATATTTTGGTATCATTGATTCTACTCATACAGTAGTAGCTGGTAGATTCGGTAATTTTGTTCAATTGCGCACACAACAACTGGAAATTTCTAATATTTTTGACAAATATTGGAGGAGGCCGTGGTTCACTAGGTATAGGAGTAGATTCCATGTTTTCTTTTTCATTATGTAAAATCTGAAAAGGATTTGGGGTGAAAAACGGCGATTCGTCAGTCATCCCTTGTGACGATGTGCCAGGTTGTGGTTCAGATTCTGAATTAGTACCGGAAGGGGTTGCTTGTAGATTTAATCTTTTATTAGTATCACGGCGGGGTCTTTGTTTTGTAGGTGACGGGATTGAACCACTAGATCTAGATCTTTTAGTTGAAGCTTTGGAGGACATTACTTGATGATAATATCGCATTTCATGTATAGAAAGTAATTAAATAATACCCAGATGTGGGAAAAAAAACAATAACTTAAAAAAAGTTAAGCAAGACCAGCCTTGCCGGGCTATTGGCAATCAGCTGATATGAAGAGGTGACTCAGCATTCACTTTACACTGTAAATTATATCACAACTTACCGCTGTTTGCTCCAATAATAACTGTTGTTGTTATCCTGAAGTCTGATGATGTTTTCAAGACTGTGCTGAAGTGAAATCCAACTGTAAAAGCAAGAAATCCGAGAGCCGACTTGAAATATGACTGCTATACTCATTGGAAAAATTAGAGAAACGTAGAGTGAATATATTAATTTTGTAATTTATTTTGTCAGTACTTCCCAGTTGACTTGAATATAGGTTTTGTAATAATATAAATCTTATCTTATCTATTTTTTTTTTTTTCTTTTTTTACGAAACCAAATTTTAAAGCTTATCCACTATTTTAGTTATTTAAATAATATTATTTATTTACAAATTTCAATAAAATTAGATATTTTAAGTCAATTTATAAAATAAGTAATAAATAATACTAGTATTCTAGTACACATGACGCTCCTCGAAGTATTTATAAAAGCATTGTTAATTTTCCTCTGAATTTTTATGGGCCGTTCAAATTCATTCGAGATATTTCTATAAATTTCACCACTACTTTATCTTGTTTTCTATTGTTTCAATGTTTTGTTTGAGTCTTGGACTCCTGGTAGAAATAAAAAAATTACCGAAAAGAAAACCTCATCACAGCTTTCAGCAGATGCCCAAAAAAGCAATAGTCTATTCAAGAACACTTTTCAACGCGATACCCAGGACAACAAAATTCCAGTTGCAATAGAAATTTTCGCAAGTAGCAGACCCATGAGTATACTACTTCCCGTTTGCTCGAAAATTTTTTGAAAAATAATTTACAAACGTATACTCAACATACTGACTGTTCGCGTAACATGTATGCTAAATTCATTTAGTGTGCCACAAGCGGCCATCTTTTTGTAATATAAAACATATGTAGAAGAGAAGCCTAAGAATAGCAGAAGCGAATACGCAACACACCATTTCCTTCTTCATTCTGAGTACACTGTCATAAGAACGGAGTAGAGGAAGAAAAGATCGCCCTATGCTGGACGACAAGGCGGGGAGAATGAAGAGATGAACTGGGAGGAACAATATACCAAGAAGTAATTATGTAGCCCACCTATATTGTAATCCACAACCTTTCATATTTGTTTCAAATAAACCAATATTTAATCCCATCAGTTTTTCACTCATTCGAGTGTGAACAGTCCACTAGTTCTAGCTGGCACTTGGTCTAGTCCTAATCATTCTTCATAATGATGATTAGACCAAACACCATACTAAGACAGCCAAATACTGCTTGACCACTAATTCGGATTTTTCTCATTACACTAAACTTTGAATCAGCTACTGAGAATCACAGACTATATTTCTGTAGTCCTAAAGGACAGATCATATGCTACTGGCGTATTCCAAAATATCTCAAGCTTTTGACAGAGTTTGGCATTGGCATTGGCATGATGGACTGCTTTTTAAACTCTAGTCATTCCTTCCTAAACTTACTGTCTTATTATTTTCTTTCCGATAGATTTTCACTGTCCGGTAGTTGACTAAGATCCTGCTACACAAGCCTTTTTCTTTAATAATCAGACAAAAACTAGATACTTATACCTACTCACTATAACCCGTATGGACAAACAAATTTATAGAATAGCAAAAAATCTGGACCTTTCAGTGCAAAAACGGCAGGCCACTTTTTATGCGTCCAATTAGGGCTGGAGTTCCGCAGGGATCAATTCTCGCACCCTTACTGTATATCATCTATACACATATATATGACATACCAACACATTGTCACACATTAATAGCAACATACACATATGACACAGCTATTCTCAACGAACTAATTCAGGCTTCCTTACAACATTTAGAAAACTGGTTTTAAAAATGGAAAATCAAAATCAACTGTGACAAATCCCAACACATTACCTTCACCCTTCGACATGACACTTTCCCTCCAGTCTACATAAAAAACTTTCCGATAACACAAACTAACGCAGTTCATTTAGGACTCACTTTCGATAGAAGGGTGGCATGGGAGCCTCACATTAAACAGAAGCGGCTGACTCCCAACAGGCTATTAAAACTTCTATATTCTCTGCTGCATAAATTTAATAATCAGACAAAAACAAAATACTTAAATCTACTTACTAAAACCCACATGGACTTAGTGGTATTTTAAAAAAAAAGCTGGCTAAGGGGTATTCTAAGGTAATCTCTTTTTAAAATTCAAGTTAAGAGCATATGACAATGGGTATCTATCTACCTCCCTCATGCCTGACATGCCATTTGTACCGTCATCAGATCTCTTTATTGTCCCGGGTTAAAGAACATGTGTGGATATAATCATAAATGATAAAAATTCTTGAACGTCGCGTTCTGACGACGTTTTATTTGATTAATGAGCGATTGACAATTTATTTAAACAATATAATTGAAATAAATTACATTTTATGTAGGAATATACACACACATATAGGATGGGCTGAATCCACATTCGCCCCGCAGGAGTAGCGAGTTACAACAGCGAGAAAGTGACAAACCAGGTTAACATATGGCTAATAACAGGAGCTCTACCAAGGAACCTATCATTTGCGGGGGGCCTCTGCTATCACTGCTAAGGATCAACTTACTGTTATCTGCCTCCTGCCACCGGCATCGTATTCATTCACACCATATATGTACAGTCCAGCCCCTGCCTGCATTTTGGCTCTCTTCGTTTCTCCTGCTCTGTTGGTCGAGCAATCTGGACGAGGAAACGACTTCTCGCAGTTCCGTGTAGGAACGAAAAAGGTTGACTAATTGGACTAATTAACTGGAGTGGATAGAGTAAGCTGTTTGCTATCACTTCGCCCCAATTGCTCAATTCAGGAGAAAAGTTACTGCTTAGGAAGCGTTATTCAGAATATAGTCTTTTAATTGGCTAGATCAGACGTTTTACTGTGAAAATTTCAATTTATCAAAATGATTTACATCTATTGATTTCTTTAATACTTCAAGATATGAATTACTACTTCTTTATTAAAACGTTCAACTCAACATTCTAATTGGTTCCCTTACAATCGTAAATCACCATCACTAGTAATTATGCACTTATATTTAGTTTTATTTTAAATTAGACTTTATTTTTTGGAGAAAGACATTCCTCCAGTCGAATATCTTTGGTAATCTCTGTCTGAATTCTCTTAAATAAATTAGTAGCGTTTTTAAGTTACTAGAGAATAGATTCTCTAGCAATAAAAACGCTAAAAGTTCCTCATGTGAACTGAAATGAAAGTGAACTTTTCAATTATTTTTTTTAAACTATTTTTTTTGTCCTTTCTCGAAGGCTATTCAGTGTTTTCTCGGCCCTAGCAGTGGCGTTGTATAAATACCGAGTTCAGTAACACTTCATGATTGTAAGTGATACTTACAGCAATCAGTTGAGCAAGTATTTTGAAGATTTAATCAAGGTTTTCATCAACGGCTTCTATTATTTCAATTGGGCTTTTTGACCTTTTACTTTGTGTTAAAAATGTTCACTGCCAGTCTAAACTTAATCCTTTTTCATTTTTTTAACGTTTAAAAATCTATGATAAGACTGTCTTCATCGTGCAGTCGGTGGATCGTGAAATGTATAATTCATAATCTTAATAATCTTTTGAAAAATTAAATTTCACTTCCATAATACTAAAAATTATTTTAATTAATTAAACAATATTTTAATAAGGTAACTTCGCTAATAGGTTACTTGAGTAACGAGCCTGATTAATAGTCCTCCTAATTAAATTTATGGATGATAATTGAAACGATTTTTTAGTTTCACTAACTGAGAGAAGCAGATTTAACCATATCCTTATTGAAAAAGGCAATCCCAACTCCTTACATTTGTGAGCGCCAATTTAGAATGGGAGTGAGTCAGACATATCTAGTTTAAAGACCTAAAGCGGAACATCTAGTCCTTGCAACACCTGTTGGAGATCCTATATCGGACGGACGGTATATCCTACTGTATTACACCTGTCAGTAGATATTTCTCAACGAGAAGAGCCAAAACCGTTATTATACTTTACATAAACTGGGAAGGAATCTTATTTTCCCTTTAATTTATGATCAGCCTTCTTTATACATACCACTTCGGTTTGAGATGTGGTATGCTTGGATTACTCAATGTTACTAGTTTTTGATTAGGACTCCTAATGGGATTTTCTATATTTTCTGACCGGTAGTTCTGGATCGTAGCCGCAAAATTGAATTAAATAAATGCCATAACAGGAGCTAAATGCCCAACAGCTAGCTGTACAGGGATCTCGGAGAAAATTAACTTCAGATTTTGTAATTTTAAGTCTTATAAACTACATATATAATTTAGTTGTTGCTTTATGTTCTAAACATAAAATTCATCTTGATATATACGTGTAGTGACGCGCCCGATTGCTCAGTAATCGATAAATAACCGCGTGAGTATTATTAACCAAATACCATATTTTTTTTTTTAGTAAGGAAGGTGACAGACAACAGAGTGATTACGGAACGATATAATATCGCAGGTTTGCCTAATAGACATTTTGTTTTAAGTTAAAAGAGCTCATTTTATCTAATTTTCATGTTTTCTACCTTTTGTCTGTCTAAATTTGTATGATTTTTTTGTTTCTTTGATTTTTGTCTTTTTGTTTGTATTTTTATTAAATTTGTATTCACTAAATTAAAATGTTTAATTCTGAGTTACATTTAACTTTGGTTTTACATTTACGAGGCTATAAATACTTATCAATAAAGCTCAATATTATTGTTAATAGAGAAGACTTTATCTACAGAACATAATTAGAAGATTTTTTTACCCTTAATGTTTTTTATTCACACCTCTCAACTTCCTGGACAATCAGTGAATGCGATGAGGTAGATTTTGATCTTGTTACATGTGATGGATAGAGCAATACCCTGCGGCATCTCTTCCTGGGTTGATTTATTATGTTAGAAGGTTCCTCATCGAACTTCTTTTCTACTTTCGACGGATGTTTTGAAGCACGTCGTTAGTGCCCATGTTTTGTATTAATGTGTTAGTATGTCCGTGAAAGTAGTATTTTTGAGGTTCTATCTGTTTGTTGACTGTTGACTTGTGAAGGTCTGTATGTTGCGTAATGTTACTAATTTAATCTGCATTTTTAATACCCTGCAGAATTTGAGAAGCTTTAAGCTATAGTAAGAAAAAAACTGTTTGCAAGATATTTCGGTATAAAGTTTTGCACGTCCTACGTTTTGGCTACTTTGAATATCTCAAATCTCGCCTATCCCAAATAGCGATTTAATAAGCTGGTCGACCGATTAATCGAGGTTGCTAGATCATTTTAGTCTTAAATTGACTACTTGGACGACAGGGCTGAGATAAATAAATCATATATAGTTATTAAGTAATAATACCAATTGTTACATCGTTGACATTCGAAACTTTCTTTAGCTAAACCAAAACATACAATTTAAGGTGGGGGGGTTTTATATACGCTCGAGATGTTACAGCAACTTTTTCATTAAAATCAGCTAACCAGAAGGGCCACTTTTTACCATGCATTTCGCACCTTTTTACGATTTTCTTAAAAACGACACTAACGATTTTGATTAAACTTGCCATTATACGATCGATGTAAAATGTAATGGATTTTGTATATTAATGTAAGGGGTTATTATAGAAATAGTCTGACAGGACTTAAATGCTGATAGTTTAAATTTCCTTCCTATAAAGTATTTCTAATTTTGTAGATTCGAAAATAATCACCATTTCATATTGTTATAAAAAATGACAAAATATAGTTGGATGAATTTAATAATAAACTAAAAGAGGAAAGAGCAAAAGTATTTTTTTAACGTATTTTTTTATTAGGACGGTATATTATATATATATATATATATATATATATATTAATTCATTAATATATCGTTTAAATGCTAAAGATTTTAGAAAAAATATTACCTTATATATCAAATTTTAATTTTAATTTTTTTAAAAAGTTAAAAGGAGAGTGATGAAAATCCGATAAAACTAACTGATTGTTGTAGATGAAAATATAATGGATCATTTAATAAAATACCTGTTTCTATCGAAATTCAATTAAATTAATTTGTTGATAGTTATAACCTACCGTTTGAGAGTTATATTGGTTCGAATAATAGAAGTCACAAATTTTATTTTTTTTTATTTTGTTATTTACCTCTACCCTACAGGGTCATTGGCAACTGTGTTTTTCTATATTTGGTTGTAATACTTGATTTCTTTTAAATAATTAGTAACTTTTTCACCTTGTCCTTATCATCATTCAATATAACTTTTAGGGTTCCTGTTAGTTTAATATTACGTCTTGATGTTTCGAAAAGGGAACAATCTAATAATAGATGTTGAATAGTTTTTGGAACATTATCGCAATATTCGCAGGTGGGTGCATGCAGATTTCTCATAAGGTAACCGTGGGTAAACTGACAATGTCCTGTACGGAGCCGGCATAAAATGATTTCCTCTTTTCTAAGTCACAATTTGCTTAACTTTATTAAGTTATTTTGCTTCATTGACATGCTCTGTGTCAAAAATTCTACATTGATATTGCTCACACAAATAAATTGTAGCTAAAACCTACCGTTTAGGAGCTATGTCGAGTTCAATGATAAAAGTCACGTTTTGGCTCCTTTTTTATAGGTGTTGGTTTAAATCGTTTTGACACGCTGTTGCTCTGCTGATGTTGCTCAAATCACAGGCCACCCTAATCTGATATTAGGAACTCAATCTTATCATTTATAATGTTGCGTGGAAATGGTTTTCGATTACGTAGGGTGTTAATAATATAAAGCATATTAATATAGCATGTTAATATTAACGTCCTTTTTATGGACCAAACAAATTCTTCTGAAACTTTTTTAATGTTTTTTTTTTCTTTTCTTTTTTATTCGTATATATTACAATTTGTCATAATAGGCAATAATAATAGTGCTACAGGATCTCATTCATACAATATTTACAATATAAACAAAAGGAAAGTCAAATTACATAAAATAAAATCAAAATAAATAAACGTATACAATAACAAAATTTGTAGAGAAAATAAATACAAATAAATGAAGTTAACAAATAAATAAACAAAACAGTCACATTCATACCTATGCACAATATTTACAATTTACACTTGTGGAAGGACAAGCAGGGTCCAAAGGATCCCAGCGCCTCCCTCTCAGCCGCATCACTGGTGAGAGCCAGCGGAAGCTAAGTTAGGGCGCCACAGCCACAATCACACCGCACATGAGAGGAGAATCTGACCAGAATAAGAACTTTTTACAATATATAGATTAGATTTTTACAATATGTCTCGGGGCCACTGCCGTTTCAACCTTCTAGGAGGATTGTATGGATGAATGAAGCTGGATAGGGATTGTGCTGGAGGATTAGGATGATGAATGAGGTCTGGTGGAATTTGGAAAATTTGGATTCAATCAGGTCTGAAATAAATGGAACATTAAGGTCGTGGTGTAAGGTATAGTTGGAGACATAATAAGGAGGATTTACAATTGTTCGGAGGACTTTGGATTGAAAGGATTGAATGCGTTTGATGTTAGAACGTTTAGCTGTCCCCACAGTTCTAGTCCGTAGGTCCAGATTGGCTTCAGTATTGTCTTGTAAAGTAATAATTTGTTGTCATCTGTAAGCTTAGATTTTCTGTTTAGTAATCTGTATGACTGTCCGAATCGTCTGTTGAGTTCTTTTCGTTTAAGTCTTGTATGTGGGTTCCACGTCAATTTTAATGTTAATGTTAATGTCTACTCCTGAAAGCACTTGAAACTAATCGTAAAAGTAAACCTCAAAAAAGCCAACAATAGTTATGTCGAAAAGCAAGTGTTTTTTTTTTAACTTAAAAGTTGTTTAAAATGATTTTTACCAAATAAATACATACCTAAACGTTAATCGAATTATAAATACGACAGAAACATCCAGATTAGATTTTTATTATCTGAGTTACTGCTTATTGATGTTTTTTACTCATGTTTTAGAAAGTATTTTGCATATGTTCCCATGAAAACCGGTTCACCTTTTCATAGGGTTTTGATAGATCGATAACACAAATCTCCTGATTCCAGATGTTCTTTTAAACGATATTTTAATAGCTTACTAATATGAAAATTCTGGTGCGCTTAACAAACGATTTTGATTTATCTTGCTCATGAAAATCAAGTTTTAATAAACATACAATTGAAAACAAAAACAAAAAAACATATTGTTTTGATAGAAACATCTATTTTAGATTAAATAATGTAACAATAAAAATGTTATCTATAACAATACATTAACTTTTTGTCCTTTTCGTAACTCTGCATTAGCTCCTACTACATTTTATATTAGCCAATTTTTTTCCTAAAATCTTAAGCTGTCCAACAATATATCATACTTCTATTGTGAACTACGTTTCTTATTTACAGAAAAATAAAAATAAGCCCTGGAAAATATTTCTATTATTTTCTCCTTCAGTAATCCAAGGTATTTCATATCCAGCAATTGTTTATCAATCCTAATAATTAAACAGTTAATTAGTTCTAATGAAAAAACAAAAACAAAAGTACTTTAGAGAAAGATAAATCACAAACTGGTGGTTTAATACGTTCAAGGTGGCGCAGGGAATCTGTGTTTATTTTTATATCCATGTTATTTATTAATTAAAAGGGCGATAATAAAAACTTTTGAGTTTTTTACTAGCATAAATTTGAGGTTAGAATAAAAAAAAAAAACGCTTCATCTTAAACAGGAATAATAAATTATTGGTGCTTTACAGTATTTCACTCAAAAGATTTTAGTTTACATTTTCACTTTTTATATACCATGTTTTCGAAAGGGTTCAAATATTTCATGAGCAGTTGGCCGGTGATATATTTTACTTCTTCAACTGGCACAAGATAGGAAACCGGAACGTGTGTGAGATGGCCGCAAACCGCTGGAGGAGTGAGTAGGTTCCCGACCCCGTGGGAAAACTGGAGGCTTGAGGGAAGCTGGATTCCTAGAGGTTGGGCAGTCTGTCTTCCGCACCGAGCATTCTATCCCTTATAGGAGCCTCAGCCACCGCTACGGCAGAGCTCTCGTTCCCGGAATTAGCTTCTAAAGTGAATGATTCCAACGTAATTTTCATTGGAGGCAGATTTTAAAAATTATTGATTTGATTATTGGTTCTTCATTATAATGGATGCCAGTGAAAGCGACCGCTCAAGACCAGCGCCTTAGAAAAACTTAATAAATAACTAATGCTTTGAAGGAGAATATGGATTTATTATTGAATATGATCAGCGCGATCCCGCGTCGTTTACACAAATTAAATCATAAAATGCGGACAAAATCTGATCACAAAGAAATTTCTCTTCCTAGAGCCCCTTGCTAAAAACAATATAAAAACAGATGGAGAAGTTGTTTGGAGATGCGGTAAACAAGAAAACACTACAATAAGAGAAACTTTGTGTGCCGACGTTTCGGCCTACATCGTGGGCCTTCGTCTGGGGCAAGAAAAAAACTTAAAACAAAACATAGTAATAAGTTAAGTACAATAATTAGAAAACAGTAATGACTTGTGGAAATAAACATTGATATAAAATGATAATATTGGAACAAAATATTTAAAAGCAACCAATTAAGGTTTAAACATTTTCTAAAGTAATATTTGACTTTTATTTATTTTTTATTATAAAAACAATATTGAAGTAATATAATGATAAACTAATAATCATATGTTAAGGGGCTCGATATATAACCGAAAAAGATAAGGATAGGAGAAGAGGGATAAAGAAATAGGACTTGAAAAGAGATCACAATTATAACAATAAGAAAACAGATGCATGACACCCAGAGAAATGTTAAACGCCCTCTACATGGTACGAAACATATTGAACCTAAAAAACTCTTAAGAGATGAAACAGGAGAATTATAGGAAATGAATAGTAGTGTTTGCTGTGTCGACATTTTTATTTTTTTTTTTTTAAGTAGTGTTGGTCAATGTTAAAACTTTTCAATCTAAGCATTAATGTTATATTAATCAGCGGACTAAGATTAGAAAATGGGGTGCAGAATTATTATCAAAGGCATAGGTATCAAATAGCGAAAATATATATAAATATAACCAGAAGGAGAAAGATATAACTAAAAGGGACAATTTAAGGATTAAAACATGTGTTATAGGTAACATCGGCGCACAAATAAAATAAGTTTTTCTTATTGATGTGTTTTCTTGCTGACTGCACTACCGACCATCTTCTCCATCATGTAGTCTCAACGGTTAACAACTACTCCATCATTAAAACAAAAAAATTGATTATGTAAAAAAACAACATAAAAATTGGATTAAAATTCAAGCTTATAAATTGAATATACGAATTTTGATTGTAAATTGATTTCAATCGTTTAAATTTTATATATAATATGCTGACATTTTTCATCAAACGTTTCAAATCATTCCGTGAAAGAGTCTATCCTCCATTCTATATTCTGTATATTATAGACAGACATGCAGGTCTTGTTCCTTTCACTATTGTACTATTAGCCCTAAAGCTGATGGAGGAAACCTGCTAGGTCATACAGTTTTTATTCGGCCGGTCAATAATATAATTTCACATGTAGAAATCCTTTACTCCTCAAGTAATACGTAAACCTTTGAAGAAATAAAATTAAGTCTAAACAGTACTCAAATATAACATTATTCAGAAATCTTAACAAATCTTATTCAACGTTCTATGATCGGTACAGTTTATTGTGTATTTAACAGGGCGTATATTTTTGTAGATGTAGTTGTAGACACAAATTCGTCCCCAATAACGCTATCAGGAAAAAATTAAAATAATCCCTCAACATCCTATGCCTTTTTGAGACAATAAAGTAAAGTTGGCATGGGTATGTCGTATGATAGAACATTAAAAAATAAATAATAATACAACATTGACAAATTAACAACTTGCATGATGATAAGATGTTTTTAAAAAAAGTAGTTACGACTAATTAACATTCTTGGTAAAAAAACTTTCTCGATTATTTAACGGGAGTAATGAAGCAAACGATTCGACGAATTTCATATAAATTATATTTTTATCTCCATCACTATTTTCTTATATGCGTATAGTATTCCGCAGTTATTTTTTAGTTTTGCATTTCTCTCATAGAATAGACTTATCTAATTATAAAGGGGATGCTAAAATATCCCTAGACTTTTTTGATTAAGACGTGATTGTGAACTTTCCTAATAATATTTATCCCACACTTGAATTTTTTTTTTTTTTGTATCAGCCTAGACACATTTATTGCCTCGTAAAGATGAATTCTTAATGAAATCGATGGCTTAGTGATAGGATTTTAAATACTGAATGGAAATTGCAGCCATGTCTGTCAAATTGTCAATCGTCAATTGTCATTCGAATGTCTCAGTTATTTTCTAGTGCTGTGTCAATAGTTTATCCCAAGCTTCGCCCTTTAAGCCATCTTGAGGTACAAAAAAAAAAAAAAAAAAAAAACCTAATAACTTATATAATATATCTGCTGCATCTACATATATTTTATAAATTCATTAGCATTTAAATTTTATAATCCATTATTGATATACCCTCTACTTTTATAAATATTAAACATATTCAATTTATATATTTTTAATATGTATATGAATATTATATTGTATGAATATATGAATAATCCCAATATGAATTAACGTAATTATTACAAAACATAACAAATAATTACAAATAACATTTATGTCTTTGATTATTAATTATTGATTAATTTAAAGAAATCAATGTAGGGGTAGTACATAAAGTTGTTATCTAGTACTTACTTGTTATTAGCACTAAAAAAAAATGTGTGTTTTGGTATAGGTGATCTTTTTTTATCTAACATTACTACTTATTTTTTAGCTTTTTTTTTATTTGTTTTTATATATTTTACTTAATTAATTAATTAAATTAATACAACACTCAGAAAACAACGAAATTATAATATAAAAACGGTGAAAATATAATGCGTTTACTATAATCAAATAACTATATTAGGGTATAACAGTTTATAAAGTTATTTACAGGAAATTAATTTGTACAATTTCCATGATTTATTTTCTGTTTCTTTTTTTAGAGAATTTAATTTTTAGTAATCATAAAACGTTCAGTGGACAGATTGACAAAAAAAATCCACTTATCCGGCGTGCAATTTGATCATCGCGGTGTCAATCTCTAAAACTTTCTTTTCCTCTCTATCTCCAATAATAACCGAGTTATGGGGGAATCGCAGCTCTCATATATTTTGGCTTGACCATATAAAATTAATCTTTTTTTATTAATCCCGGTGTCTTGATCTCAAAAAACTTTTTTCCTTTTTTCTCTATCATCAAAAATAACCGAGTTTCAGAAGAATTACATCATATAATTTGTGAAGACCATATACTATAGATCCATATTTTTTTCTCTGTTCTTTGGGGTTTACTGATTCTGATTATATAGGTAAAATTTTAATTTATGATTAATTTCGTAATACATAATTAATCCTAATTCTTCGAAAATAACTGAGATATGAGTATATTTTTTTTCTATTTTTTTACCCGTCGCTGTGTCCTATTCCTACATTTTTTCTTTTAACCAACCTTATAAAATAACTGAGTTATTGCATACAAACGTTTTTGATCAACTGCCTTTAAATTATTCCACTGATATCAACGTCGAGCTGTTAAATTATGGCGGATGCCCTGGTGTTTGTAAGCCAAATTAAAAAAAAAAAAATTGGTTGTTGTTTCATACAGAAGCCGCATAGTCTACGTATCTCGTAAGACCAAATTTTGAGAGGGGGGAGGGTATTTTTCTTATAAGTAATCAAAGAGGTTTATTATAGAAAATAATAAATCAAACTGAATTAATTTTAAATGATAATAATAAATACTATTAATTTGTTTTATAAAAATTGATATTTAATTTAAATAATAAAATATATTTATGTGTAGAGAAACATTATATAAACGATTGAGTTAAGAATAATGTATCTTTCAAAGGTCAATTAAATCAATTCAAAGTCGTTTCTTAGATGCAGCTATTCGAAATATCCTGTATGGCGACTTATCACACCGCCCAGCTTCTTTTCAGCCTGTCAAGGTGCGGAATGAGTTCTCTTTCTTGAATACGCTGTTCCGAATAGAAAAGATATGACATTTTCCAGAGCGCTAACCGTATGCAGGGCCGCCGGCAATGAATTTGAGGGACACACCTGCAATGGAGAGAGAATTAATGGGGTTTGCCATCGGACAAAGGAAACACCGGCTTGTCCATTTACATTATGTCGTCCATTACGGTCTCTATTGTCCATTCATCTCCGAGTTGTATCGCTGGGACAGAAAGTATATTACTCTTGTCCATTCAACTATTTTCGGAGGTGTCGAATCATGATTGAGGATTGCCTATCACCTGTCCCGCTTTTGAACATGTTGATCTTTCAATATATTTGTTCTCTGACCTGGAATCCAAACGTTTTTTTCTTAATGCTGTTGTTTAAGACAAAAGAATGGTGAAACGCTGTATAAGACGAAAGTGCCTCTGTTTTCGTTGGGAGATATTGAAGGACTTTCCTTAATCATAATGGTTAATGTTCACAGCTTTGCATTTACCATTGTACAGCCATTATATTATTTATTTTAATTTTTTTCATAGCCCCTATTTTCTTTTTAGAATATCTAAGTTTTTACAGAAGCTTTTCCTTTTTCTGCTTATAGGAATTTTAAGGAACTGTCATTATAATAATTTGTGGTGTTTATCCAATCACTAATTTATAAACAGCACATGAGGCTCCTTAAATTATATTAAAATCGTTATAGGCATACTTAAGTTTTCATATAGGTTCAATTTAAGTGGGTATAAGACAGTAAATCCACACTTTCAAGGAGAATACCACCAGTAGCTGATCGTATTGGCAAAGTTAAATTCTTTTTTGATAGTGAACAAAGGAGTTCAACACTAAGGCATTTTCATTTCATTTCGGATACACAAAGTACTTTTACAAAGTAAACCTTTAAAGTAGAAAAAAAATATGTGAATCCGCACAATAAAACCTCAGTATTAACAATATTAAAAAACATAACTGTTGTAAATAGTTATCATGAAAGTCATTTAAATAGGCCATAAACTTTTTAATTACTATGAAAATTACATTCCCATAATATTAATACAATATATATATGTAAGTAAATTCTATTAAAGTTTGGGGAGCCCGTGGCTGAGTGGCTAGCGCGCTAGTCTATCATGCTACAGGTTCTGAGTTCGAATCCCAGTCCCGGCGGGGCTTTTATAAGGATGTAAGAAAATGTGGATTTACTCACAACCTCTCCCCCAGGTATTTCAGACCCGTTTAGCCAAAGAGTGGCCACTCACAATATTAGTCGTAAGGAGTGATGACCCTACACTAAAAATTGCATCGTTAAACGTGAGTGTAAACTCGCAGGAGTTTACACCGCTGGGCCCAGGGCCTACACGGCCTGTCGCGCCACTGGAAGAAGAAATTATATTAAAGAGACAGTAGCTCGATGAACGCAGAGACAGCTCTACATCAGGCGGAGTTGGCTTGCAATGAGATTACAAAAAAACTGGAGAGACTAAATATTACAGTTAATCACAAGAAGACAGACTGTATTATTTTTTCTTTCCAGAAGAATAAGCGCCCTCTACGAAGAAATACGAGATAGCGGGAATAAAAAACAAGCCGGCCAATAGGATAGTTTCACCTGGGCATCACCCTAGACAGGCACCTCACTTTGTCTAATCACTGCCTCAAAAAGATTAGCTCGGCTAGGACCAAGACCTATCGACTAAATCATTTACTAACGTCGCCGAATCTGTCCCTCTGCCTGAAAATATTAATCTATAAATCATTAATTAGACCGGCCCTCCTATACGGAGCACCGATGCTAACTAATATATCACCAACCATAGAAAAAACCTCTAGCAGTTTCCAAATGGAGTACTGAGACGAATAGTGAGGCATGCTTCTCTAAAGAGGACAAAGACAGAACAAATACACGACACCTTCGAAATTCTTTGATAGTCTTCGGTACTGCACGAACCCACTGTTTAACACACTGACTCCGACAGGACGGCCACAGCGCTGGCAATACTATGTACGGACCCTCAGACTAGACTGAGAAGCCATAACTTGACTAACTGACTCAGAAAGACTAGTGAGCCCCATCACTAGACGTGACTCCCATTCGCTCTCATATACCGAACATTTTCGTATCCCTCTGTCCCTGTTAGAATGCAAGTAATGCAGAAAAAGAAATCCCAGATTTCGTCCTCTATTTCCGATTTCCAAACCCAACTCCAATGGGGCTTATAAAAAAAAAATAATAAAAAAAATTAAAGAGACTAGAAATTTCGAAAACATTGTTTTTTTAATATTCCTAATTTTTCGAACATAAATAATAGTTTAACTGTTTGTGTCTATTAAAATAAAACTAAAGATTTTTTCTTTCAATATTTCGGATTTTATAGTGTTTATAAAAAAAATAATCTCATAGAACTTTAAGGGAAAAAAAACAAACAGTAAATGCTTCGTTAAGAGTTTTTTATTTATTTATTTTTATTATTTTTTTTAACGTTTTTTCATTCTGTCATCAGGGCTTATTTATTGTAGTTAATGAAATTCGTGTCTTGTCTAGTTTAATTGGAAGTGCAATCTTACTTTGTGGTGCTTTGAAAAGGTAAATGTGATATTCTGAGTAATGTAAATATACGATGTTTAGTGTTTAGAAGACTTATAATGATTATGATGATTGTGGGGAATTCATTATTTGTTTCTTCATTCATTTAGCGTCACTTTATGCTACTATTGTAAATCAGACGATGCTACAGTGGAGGTCCTATATATTGCCTTTCCATGTTTAAGTAGGACTGTCCTACCAGGTTTTATTCTTCATATCTTTACAGTTTGTGATAAGTTTAGTTAAACGATTACGTTAAACTCTTACAGAGATTTTCTTCAATACTAAGTTAACCGGCGTTTATGAAGAACGAGAGAGAAAATATGATCTGATCTAATGGGAACCCTTAAATTTATTTTCAGGGCTAATATCCCTGTATCGTGCAGAAACGAATGGCGGGTTACGGATCTAAAAAAAGAAAAACACGCGGTCAAGACTCATTTCGCATGCAAGGAAGATAGCCCGTGCGAACTGGAACACGATGTTGTAGGAAACCTGATCCGACGATCTGAGGTGGAGATATGGAGCGTGTTCCGCGACGAGCGGAATGGAGAGGATTAGCTAATGCATAGTGATGACTATACTAATAGCCCTGACGGATCATCGCATGCCTTTTCAGTTTGTATCCGTTCATCCAAAGTATCTTCTCAATCACATGCTACGGGTGAAGAGTGAAGAAGTGCCTCCGCCACGGCCACAGATTGCCGTACGTCATTAGCTTCACGGTCTGGCCTCTAACGGAGGATACAGCGGCAATTCTCCTTATGCCTCAGTGAGCTGTTGATTGTTAATAACTCTTCCACCGTAATTAGGATAATAAATAATTATCGATAAACCTCACCACACGCGTATCATATTTTTAGTATTTGCATATTAATCTACCTGAGTCTTCACGCACCTTTGAAGTAAGAGAAAAATTATAAACTTCAAGATCATAATAATACATAAAGCATAAAAGGGGTACTAACACAGCTGGTGATAATTGCTTCACTTGTTTTAATGCTAAAAAGCAAGTACGTATTTTGAGTGAAAGTCCTTAGGTGCTAATTTTTATTTTCTTAGCAGTAAAAATTCTTAATGAGTTTTCGTGCATTACCTATATAGAAAATGAAGATGAAGACATCAATAGATTAAAGAAGAGCTTTTACCACTTTTGTCGTTTTAGTTATTCTTCCAGCTTTGTTTTTTTTTTTTTTTTTACTTTCCATTTCATGTTATACCATTGCAGTAAGCGACAGAATAAATAAAAACTCACAATAGCGTTCCCTAAGGTTTAGGAAGATTTAAGGATTCTAATCACCTTGAAATGAAATCTACTAGCGCTCAGGTTTGGTACCAAAACTTCAGATTGGTTTCCCTGCTTTAACACGTTAACAGAGGTTGCTAGAATACGTCTTACGGCGATCTACTTTACATAAGATATTATATTTTTACTTTATTTTACATACTCTATGTATTTCTGGGTTGTTCAAGAGCTTGTAGACCAATGTTGTCACTTTATAACATTCACTTCCAGTTCTCTCACAAAACATTTTCTTGATTTTAATTTTGAAAGGTGCTACTTTAGCCTCCCAAGAGAATTCACCTCCCGGCTCCTCGAGCTCCATCTGTATAATGCGTTGGTTCGCCCAGTCCTGTTGTATGGGTCGGAAACATGGACTATCAGTAAAAAAAACTGAACAAGATTTTGTATTCTTTGAGAAAAAATACTTCGACGAATTTTTGGAGGAGTTCACCTCTCAACTCATTGACATGGGAGAAGGCGGACCAGTAATGATTTTTTTCTTGTTGTAAGGAGAATGATGTCGTTATGACCTTGAAGCTTGGTAGATTACGGTGGGATGGTTATGTGGTTAAAATGGAGGAAGAGGCGGTCCCATAAAGTCGTCTTCAGAAGAAGAGGGAGACCGAAACTTAGATGGTCAGATAATGTGGCTGCGGATGCAAGGGATATCCTGGTAGTGAGATACTGGATGGCAGATGCCCAAAACAAAAACGACTGGAAAAAGCTGGTAGATTAGGCCAGGACTCGTCACCGAGTTGTTGTTCCAAACTGATGATGATAGTTATTTTAATTTTAATTCTATAAGCTAATATATAAATTAATGACATTTCAATATTTAATTCCTTTAATCATTGTGAATGTTAAATCAAAGTACATTTCAACATTTTTGAGAATAAAAAAAATTGTAATATTAAAATAAGTAAAGAAATTACATTTTTACTTCCTCTTAAATGGCCAGAATGTTCAGCAACTTGTTGCTGCGAAATCGCATTGTCTAAAGTGTCACTTTATATCATTGATTTCAATTTTCTCCCAATACGCTTTGTATATTTTTATCAAGTTCTATAAGGTAATGTATAAATTAATTATATTTAACATCAGATAGTTTTCATTTTCATTGAATAATTCTGATGTGATATGATGTGACTTTCAAAATTCAATACATTTAATCATTTGAATGTTCAATCTTAACACGTTTCAGCTTTGATGAGAATTCATAATTCCACAATTGTTTCTAATCCACAAAGTAAACCAGAATTCTCACACCATTCGTTTTCTTCTAAAGAGTTTTTCAAACATTAAAACAGTTGAATCAGCATCTAATTAAGGAATTAAATCGATAAAGAATCAATTAGAGCTAGAGAAAATTTTTATAGACAGCACTTGTAACTTCAAATCAACACCATTGGAAATGCGGAATCGTACTATTAAGTGAAATGACCTAACTTACAAGTGACAGAGAAAATTAATGTAAAACATTTAGAATTAATTATTTCATCACCTGGAATATGGATCAAGGATTATAATCTCTTGTCAACGGTTAGGAATGAAAATCAAATTTAGAGATTTTTAATGCTATCCATGGTGCTCATTGAAGATCAAAAATCTCAAGAATTTGATTTTCATTTCTAACCGTTGACAAGAGATTATGGGTCATATGAACTTTTTTGTTTCTCTTAAAGCCTAGCGTCGAATCTCAAAATTTCCTAGAAAAACCATCCCAAAAAAGACTAGACATTTATAAGACAAGCATTAAGCGCAAATGTTCTTGTTGGCCCTTTTTTTTTATTATCGCCTTCTCTCATACTTGATTGGCCAGTGAAGATAGGTTTGTTTTGCACCATTTTAAAGCTAATTAAATGACAAACATTTTTCTGAGATCGGATTTTTTTTAACCTAACGATAGAAGATTAATAGCCCCTTGAAATGTCAGAATATTGTTATAAATATTATTGTTTGATTTTCCACATGACATGGCGTTGTGCCACACTTACATTCTTATTTTAATTATTTTCTAAACTTTTTGGACAATTTTCTCTTATTTTATTCTTCGTTTTCTCTTGTATACATTAAAACTGCACTCGTGCAAAGTAAAGGCGGGTCACTATCGATGGTATAAAGAACATAATACATTTAAAAAAAATAAAAATAGAAATATTTAAATAGCTTTACGATAGTAATGCTATTTCGCATTCCGTGATATTCGCTAGGACAAGCTAATTTTAATTTTAAACATGACGCAATCTACTTTGAATGGCCGTGAAGCATAAATGTGCTGTAGAGCTACCGAAGATAGAGCTATAATTTACCTAGGTAACCTGTTCCAGATTAAAACGCCAAGAGAGAGGCTGCTTGTGCATTTGCATTACCCTCGCCAGATGGTCCAATTAACGAGCAGAGCAATTGTGGTGCAAAAGATTTATCCTGGCGGCCATAAAGGAGCGACCATTTGTCACCAGACCGCCGCGAAATTAATAAGGACAAACAAGAGGTGGATCTGTAAGGATAAAGATCTGCTTCGGTACAAGCCCTAAATCAAAGGACTCCTTCCCCTGAACCTTACTCAGCCTCCTCCAGCTCCCAGGTCTCAGGCGGCTGGAAGCAAGTCAGCTGTTGATTGATAGCCTGGTTGATGGGGTTCGCGGCTCAGTACCTCGTCAACGGCTACGACAGTCTCCCGACTCTAATGATGTGTCTGGGGTAATGCCATGTCCTAAAGGAGTTTTTATTGGAAATGAAATGTTTTTTAAAATGAAACTTTTTATCCAGTACGAAAAATATTTTATGCGGAATTGGAATGAAAAATTCCGTACGTCTGCTATCCACATTCTTCTTATCTTCTTTAACTCTACCGGGACAATTCATTTAGGTATTACAAAGTCGCATTCGGTTGAACCAAAAGCATAATGTTGATGCTGATTTATCTTCTCTTTTTTTTTTATTTACTTTTTCAATAGTTTATACATAATCAAGATAGTAGATAGTATAAGTTCTTTTATTTATTTTTCAGATTTGTTTTTAAAAATAAATTTATGTTTCTCGTTTTCTATACCGACTTCTTGACATATACCTTGTTTATAATTTCGTTATCCACCTCGTTACAAGTACTAACATTTGTTCTTTATCGCTTCTGCTATAAGAAACCAGTATCCATCGTCAACACGTACAATTCTTCAGTTGGAACAAAACTTTGATGAATTTAAACAGAGGTATATAAATGAAGATAACTATCTGCATGGTTCATGTATTTCTTGAGATTGACGTAATTTTTTATTGTAAAAAAAAAACCTCCAAAGATTTTCAAAATGTATTTTAGAAATAGTATCCGCTTTTATCAAGTATAACTTTTGAGAGAAGGTTAATCACCAGAATGAGAGGATATAAAAGTAATAAATGATATTCGTTGACCCATCAATAAAGAGTAGAGAAACGATTGATTTAATAAAAAAAAACTAAAAAAAACTTTCCACAGGTTGAAGCACGCTAACTGGATACTACTGTATAAATTCCTGCCTTTTATGCGTTGTGTAAGCGGAATATTTAAGCAAATGTGCCTTCCTATTCTAGAAACTTTACGTCAACTTATCTTCAGACTTTATTGAAGCTGTTTCAGTAGCAATTTGCCAACCCAGATGCTTTTATAACGGGGAGAAAATAGCATTTTTTCTGCATGTTTATTTGAAAATAACTTTTTTTATGATGCTGTAACGTAATCATGATAGATATTTTTTTTCTTAAGATAAGAGCTTGAATGATTAATAAGGAACAACATTCTTCTTTGTGAATGAAAATAAATTTCCAAAGAGGGAATGACACAAACATTGCTTAAAATGAACGAGAGAATCAGAGTCCTCCCTTGTTCGCGCTAGCGAAGACGACTGTAATAAGGAAAACATTTTCTTTAAAAATGTTCAGGGGTAGACACTTAAGAGAAGAAGAGCGTCATTATAAGAGGTTTGCAGGAAAAAGCTTGAACATCTCAATTTCATTTAATAAAAAACTAAAATAAAAACCGAACCTGTAGAGAATTATTAGTACAGTAAAATTAGGTTTTAACCTGAACAACCAAAAATTTATTAAGCGGATTTATTAAGTGGTAAAAAGTCCCAGAGTTTCCCGCGTCGGGTTTTGTAGGAGGGAGGGGAAGAATTATAAAAAAAATATATTTTTTTTTTCAGTTTTTTTGTAAATATCTCAAAAAGTATTATCTTTTTTAAAAACATCACACTATACAAAATTTAAATACATTAAAATATTAAAAAAAACGCTGCAAATTATTACACAATGGTTTATTATTTACCACTGATTTCAAAACGTAATATCTAAGCTAGTTGTTAACCAAATTCAATGATTCTTTTTTCATTTGTTCATAAATTTAATTCTCTTATCAAATGACACTAAAAGCAAAATTTGGTATTTATTCATTTCTTTATTATATTAATATTTGGTGCGAAGAGATATGAGGCCACTAGAGAGCTTAGAAGGTTGCACAACGCGGAATTGCGGAACGTATCCTGTGAATATAATTGAGCTGATTGCATCGCGGAGACTCCAATGGGCAAGTAAAGTTGTTGGGCTCGATGACGAGCGGATTCCGAGAAAGTTGGTATTTGCTGGTCCGACTGGTAGGCGTCCGAAAGGTAGGCCGAAGCGTAGATGGGAGGATTGCGTTAAGGCTGATCTCGGGGGCTTGGGCTTGAATGGTGAATATTGGACGAGTCTTTGTAGACGGAATTTGGTGGTATCGGCGTCGAACCTTCGGGTTCGCTAAGCCTATTATTATTATTATTCATTTCTTTATTAGGAAAAAAGGATTTTTTTTATTCCTTATTATCTTGAAACGTAAGCTCTCAAATTTTGAGCAGGGGTAATTTTTTTTTTCTTTGGTCAATTACAAAGGAATTGATTATTAAAAAAATGATGATTAAAAATAATAAACCAAAATCATTTATTCAGGACTGCGTTACTATTTTCTTGTCATTCCTTTCGAGTTTCATTCAAATAATTCAAATACAATTTCCTGATTCCAGAAAATTTTATCTTTATCATCAATAAAATCCCGAGTTATCAGGGAATCACATCTCTAATAAGTTGTGGCTTGATATAAGATGATTTTTTTGGTATAAGATTGGTATAAGATGATTGGCTTGATATAAGATGATATAAGATGATTTTATCACTTTGTTTATCGCGTTGTCTTGATCACGAAAATCATTTCGATTTTTCTCTATTTTCAATAATAACCGATTTTTCGTGTAATTACATCTATTATAATCTGTTACTTGATTATGCATATGAATATATTTTTTTTTTTGCACTTTGTTCATCGCGTTGTCTAGACCATTTGATGGAGTTTGAAGGAATTATTACCGAACAATTTCTGACAGGTTTCAGATTTTATTTTTCATTGTTTGGGTTTAGCCTTTTTTTTTTTACCTAATTGTACTGCACTGTATATATAAATTTACTGTATATATATATATGTTTTTTTTTCAAAGAAAGTAATGAATTTTCACAGTATAATAATTTCGGTTTAATCTTTGTTAAACTTATGATAATTAACAAAGAAATATGCCGTGATAAGCCTCTTCAATAGCTAATTAACTAACCTACAACTGTTATAAAATCACCCCTATTCTCTCCCCTCGTTAATCGCTTCTAGTATAAACAACGCCTTATATACTCACAATGTGGTTTATTATTTTAAATAAAACGTTTTATCTAAAACTCCTACAGATAGGGACGAATTAAACTTTGATCAGCATCTAATTTAATAAGAAATGGAGGAAGATCAAATTCCAAATATCAATCCAGGGCGATCAGCGATTTTGGTTCTGAATCTAAAAAAATATTTCCAATTAGTGTCAAAGAAAAGCCGCTTACGGTAGATAGTGGCCTTAGGATTAAAAAAAAAATGTTTATTTAACTACGCCTCAAATTTTACAAACATTTATTCCTAAAAATAAAAAACCTATTGCTTTATATTCCTGCGGATCGTATTCTTATGAAAAATCTCCATGGAAAAGTAAAAACCAATCCACCATATCTTTATCAGTCCTTCTGGTCACTATCACAATTTCTATGAGGGCATAGAATTTTATTTTGTGAGGAGAACCGAGTTGATTGATAATGTAATTTTTTTAATACTGTTATTTATTTTTTCTTATCTTCATATAAAATATATAGTGAACAAATATTTAAAAAAAAAAAAAAATATTCGAGTTTTCATCACGTCTGCAGCGAGTCCAAGTTCTGCAAACAGCTCTGTGGAAAGTCTTGCACGATAAAGAACAGTTGTAAGAAACTGAAATTTCGTGCTTAAGACAACTATATGCTGAGTATGTTACTGCATTGTTTAAAACTCAAATTGACGACCTCTACCTAGAAGTGCTAATCCATACTTTGCATTTTGCACCTTTTTACGATTTTTTCAAAAACGCCTTAACGACTTTAAAAAAACTCACTATATTGATGTGAAATTTAAAGGACTTTAATTTAATGTATTTTTTTTTTATTTTAAGGCCCGATTTTAAATATTTTTTATTTAGAAATAATTAACCATTTCAGCTTGTAAACATTGAGACGAAATGGGTGAATATAAATGTGAAAGAATTAGATAATCGACTAATGGAGAAAACAGCAGACATTTTTTTTTACCACAAAGAAGAATAGTAAGATAGATGTATAATATATTACAATTCCTAATATATAATATATAATATCCTTCGGAAATCTAAGGATTTTATAGAAAAAAATTACCAAACATACAAATTGTAGAAGGTAATTCAGAATGAAAAATGGTATAATGTGATTTTTGTAGATGATGATTTGGATTTATAAAAGCAATATAGACATATGGAATTGAGTTATAGGGAGCAGCAAAAAAGTCCATTATCAAAATTATCCAATCTTTTCAATGAAAATTACTTAGAGAAATTGTAAATTCCCCTTTTTATGTATATAATGAGACACTACAAACTGACCTTGAAATTCTGTTCTTTATTGCAATGTTACCATAATAATTTTCAGGATAGACTAAACCTATATTTTAACCCACTGACTCAAACCTATCCACTGCCACAAACCCTTATAATCCGCCCAGAGGATTATCAAGGCGCTGGCCAAGAGACTTACCACACTATTTTTTTTTATAATATAGTTCTGTGACCATGATTGAAATAAACTTTTAAAGATTAACCCGGATAGTGTTTGTTAGAGCCAAACTCTAAGAATCAACAACGATCCGCGAAACTATTCAGTTCTCAGTAAATCACTAAAATTTAGAAGTACAGTATGTTTACATATATAGTCTTAGTTAACGCAAGAAATTGTGTACAAAGTTCGAATGATTCTTATAAACATTTTTCTTTAAAGTACTTTACTACAATTTTTCAATGATACCTCGCGGGCCCTTTGGACATCGTCTAGCTAATCTTTACGTAATAAATAAATGTTTCCATCGGAACACTATAATTCTTTTATCTAATTTATGTTCATTTGAGCAGGGGAGTAACTAAAAGTTGTATGTTCCAATAAATAGTATGAGGGATGGTTAGCGCGGCTCTTCCATGATCAATCCTCCGTTTGCACTCGTCAACAGTTCCATCCTATCCTCCCGGTCTTTGGTGCTGATGAAGATCAAAAGAAGAGGCCGACGTGAGTTATAGAGGCGAAATATAAAACGTTAAGGATAATTAATAGAGGCCCCTAGAACGTAGCCATTGCGACAGGGACTGGATCCCTGACTCAGAGCTGGAGCTCACTCGGCAAAAAAGCATTGCGGGCGTGACGTATGTCCTCGTTTCCTCCTGGTTCCGCGACACCTGGTACCGCGGCACCTGTTCTGCTCTCTCTGCCAGCCTCTGGTCGAACCCTCTCTCCTATCTTACTACCTTCTTTTAGCCAGAAAAATGCTCCGACATGCTGAATCTCAAAGTTATCAAATACAAGTAAAATATATTTTTTATTTGAGGATATCAACAAGGCGAAAATATTTTATTTGATTTCCTTTAAACCAGTGGTTGAGGTATGATGAGGCATAATCTCGAAACTTATTATTATGGGGCACTGTAAAATTATTACCATTTAATATATTACGTAAGATGATCGAACTGACCTTATTGGAAAACTGATTTAATAATATTATAATATAAGATATTTTATCAAGCTGGTTTATTTTCCAATGTAATTCAACCATCATCAAGATTAAATCTAGGGGTTTAATGTTTAAAGTAGCTCAAAAATATATCCTTAAGTGCTTTAATTTAAAAGTATTGGAACCTCCTTCGAAAATTGTTTTGGGAAAAGAAATGTTGTTTTGCTGCTTTGGCCAGCCACTCTTTCTAACCCTTGACTTACCAGTTTTTTGTTGGTCGTTTTTTTGTTTGTAACAAATGGAAAACACCTGTACCTATGTCCAAGTTGTGAAGAACATGTGTGTTATAAGGAAAAAAATACTTTTTGGGAGAGTTATGAAGTTTAGGAATACTAACCGGACCTAAGCCATATATATATATATATATATATATGTGCATTTTCTTGATGATTTCATGATCTTTTCTTCAAGATTTTGACTTTTTTTAGGGAGGGGAGGGGAGAGGAGCGAAATACTTTCATTACTTATTCCAGTACACATGTTCTTAAAAAAATACCAATTTACTTTTAAAACTGAAATACTGATTTAAAGTTTGTTTATTCCTTATTGTTTATTAACGCCTGAATAATATATGAATATTTAGCTTTTACAAGGAAAACTATTTTGATATAAATAATAAATAAAATTGTTGTCATGATTACAAAATAACAACATTAACTGCAACAGGGAAGAAATTACCCGGAATTCATAAAATTATATTTAAATTAAGATAATAGACTATGCAATATAGATAATAATAATTATTTTGGAAATAATCAAGAACTCATTTAATTTAGTCCTGTCTATTACCCAGTACCCTTGATATATCCGGGTTCAGTCTCATTTTATTCAGTTGCAAAGAACAATATAGGAATTCTTGAAAAATATGCTGAAATATAGCTATTGTAAGTATATGAGAGAGTAATGAATAAAAAGCATTTTTATGCTGGATTTATTTTTTAATTAAAGTAAGAAGATGGTCCCGAGACCTTCTAGTTTAGTATATTTTTAGAGTGCTGCCAATGGGTACTATCTCTACATGTATTCCATGTCGGTTTACTATGTCTACCGCATAGATCATCACTTGATGTATATAATACAGTTGTAAATACCAATAAATATGTTTTAAAAAAATAAAGCAATTAAACAAATTTTTTATATGAAAACTTAGGAATTGCTTTCTTAAATAATTTATCGTTAAAGAAAAAAAAAACGTTTAATAGAATTAATATATTTTAACTTTTGTTATTGAAAATATTTAATTCTTATCTTTTGTTTCTCACTGTTTCGGATGTGCTGTAAAACAATTTAATTTTGAATGAGAAATAAATAAACGGTAAAAAATAGACAATCTCTGGAGAGCTCCATATTGTCACTAAGATTTAGGTGTGACAGACGAAGGCCGCCTACTACCGCCCCGCCAGGTTAAACAGTAACAGTGAAGCTAATAATAGCACCATCTTATAAATATATTCAAGGTTTTTGCTAATTCTATATATGTTTTTTTATTTCAAATATAAATGATGAGGGTTGTGTGAGTTTGAGAAACCTGAGGCACTTAGTCACTTTAAGACATTAATAAGAAATGCCAGTGGAAGTTCGTTGTAAAGTATGGAACGGTATTTATTTCCTGTCTAGCTTCTAACAGAATAAAATATTGTAATATGTTTCATTTATATAAGGGGTACTCACTACGTTTGCTATAGCATGCTATTTGTGTTATTTTGCTAAACCCGTCGAGTTTCTACAGTTATTTCCTGTATAAAATTGATGGGTTTAGCACAATAGCACAAAAAGCATGCTATAGCAAACGTAGGGAGTACCCCTATAGTCAGATATTATATTTATACTAAGATTTCAATTGGAAAATAAACTCACTTTTAAGTCCTCCAATATTTAATAGTTGACGTGGACCTGCCCAAAAAAAATCTCCAGTCTTCTTTATTCCTACTATACTACACGTATATCTAACTCAGACCAAGTAGGGTTCCTACACCGGTGTCCACTTCATCCTCCCAGTGAAGTTTTAGACGCTCAACTCTTCTTTCCCCATGAATACGCTCGCTCAACACTTTATAGGAGATTTCATCTTGCTCCATTCGCACTCCATCGAAGCCTAGACACCTTAATCAGGGTGTAGACATCCACACCTACATATGTTGCGCTTAATTCAATATTGCTTCTACTTCTACAAGCATCTTGCTCATACGTTCCACCATATATTCTTCTTAGTTTTCTTCTTTCTAACCTAATAAAAATATAATCTTCAGTTCGAATCATTGTCCAACATTCCGCGGCGTTGGTTGAATAAGCGTCTTGAGAATATAAAGAATATATATATATATATATATATATATATATATATATATTTATATTGGACTGTTGATTTTCAATATTCGTATTTGTATTTCTTCCTCCTTATTATCATCCCTATGAAGGAACTTTTTAATTAAAACTTACCAATGGATACATATCCCAGCTCCTCTTTACCTGTAGGTAAGGTACAAATATATATACTTTGTCATTGTGGATATAATTAGTTGACCGTTGAGAATTACTGAAGGAATTAGTCCGGGTGGCGGTCATTAAATGAAACAACTGAATAGTTTCAACTATTTTATTGTTTGCCAACGTTTCGACCCCCATTGTGGGTCATCATCAGGGCGTCTGGTAGGTGAGTGGAAACTGAGTTTCCACAGTTTCCACTCACCTACCAGACGCCCTGATGATGACCCACAATGGGGGTCGAAACGTTGGCAAACAATAAAATAGTTGAAACTATTCAGTTGTTTCATTTAATGACCGCCACCCGGACTAATTCCTTCAGTATATACTTTGTCTCATCAGCATTTATTACAGGCCTAATCTTGATCCTGATGTTTCCAGTGTCTTGAGATCCTCTGAATTGTCTGAATACTTTAGCTTCTAATAGCTTTTTCGAGTACTAGTTTAAATGAACAGCATCAACTGTCACCGTGTCTGACTCCTTTTTCAGTGGAAAGCCTACATTTCATCCTCGCAAAACATGTATTGTCCTCCCTCGTCATTCCTACTAGTCAAACCAATTTTAAGAGAATATTCATGCTCACCATAGCTCTTTAGGCCTCAACTCTGTTCTCTAAGTTTTATACCTCTTCGGAATAAAAATCTATAAACAGGCAATGCGTAGGGATTTCATATTACTTTGCTTTGTCCAACAGGACGCGTAGAGTGAAGATTGGATCAAAGGTTGACCGATCTTCTCGAAATGCGTTTTTTCCCATTTCCTCAGTGCACGCTTGACATGTAGAAGAAGCTTGTTAAAATAAATTGTTAAAAAAAAATTGTTATGGTCATGGAAGGAGTGAGATGCGTCTGTAATTAATACATGATATCATATTAAGTTTCTTCAATATTGGGAAATGCTTAGTTACCTCATAAAAAATAAAAAATGGTGAGTGCTACACACGAATTTCACACATCGTTAAAATCAATTTTATAACATTGGATGCAAATATTTAGATTTAAGCCTGGAACTTTGAACCCATCAGTCTTTTTCTATCACACCGATATTTTAAGACATATCAATGATATACTATTGTTTTTCCCAATGAGGAATAAATTCAATTTTCTTTTCCAAATAAACATATATATATATATATATATATATATATATATATATATATATATAAATATATATTTTCTTTTTTTTTTTTGTGCGTCTACTATTATACTTAATTATAATAATTTGTTTACTTTATAAATAGAAACAGGAAGATGACTTGTATTATTTCTTACAAGGTTCCCAATATTACCAACATCTGTCAAATGGGTTCGTGTTTAACAGTCGTGTTATTGCAACTTCAGTTCTCAGAAGTAAAATTATGCAAATCAGCAGTGGTAAATTCAGATTTGCCAAAATACCATTTTTTCCTATTAGATTTCCTTGTGCATGTATTTTATTTATTGTGATTTATTTTGTTTTTCTATATAATAGCATATCTATCTTCTCTTATAACCTTTTTATTCGAAATATATAAATAATAAATATACTAAATGATATATCAATATATATTGTTTATCAATTATAATGTATTAATGAATATAAATAATGAATACTAAACTGATAATAGTTTGATTACCATAACATATGTTAATAAAAATACAGTTTATTTATGAATTTACATCACTTAATGCTACTATGGCTTATCGGACAATGCTCCAGTGGAAATCCTAAATTTTGTCTTATCTTTATTCAGCACCTGACACGCACAACCCCGCCGAATATTGCCTCACTTTACGATACGTTTAAACAATTAATTTATAGGCACATCTAGAAATTCGTAAAATATAAAAAATTGATATAGCTTTTACATTACTCTATTATAATATATATTGCTTTAATGATTAATTTCAATTTTAGCTTCATTTTCCTAAAGAATTATGCACTTATTTATTTATTTATTATTTTGATGGAATTTTACAACAGTTAACAGTTTTATTTAAGTGCGATCTCAAAGAATCAATAATGACTTACTAGCATAAGAGCTGTCCTTATTCATTTATTTAATTCACTTTATACTAATTTAACCGATCAGATGTTGCTAAAGTGGTACTCCTAAATTTTGTATATCCAATATAATTATGATAATGGGGGTTTTAACGAGTACCTAATATATCGGGCACAGCCTCGGAACCAGCATTTTACCTCTCCTTGAATGCATACATATCCAATGCCATAGTATGAATAAAGGATTTTTTACTCCCTTTAAAAAATCCAAGGGCCACGGGTGACACCTTAAATCAAATGATAGTCTTAGACACAATAATAATTGTTATTTTTATATTATTTTATAACAATAGAAAATTTTAAAAACTTATTCCTGTTTCCAAGAAAACAAAATTTAATTTCCAATGAACTTTTAACTTATAAACTTTCAAGTAGATAGTGAACCGTGGTGTGTGGAACAGATTTTCTACAATTATTCAACGATTAAATTTAAGTATAAAACCATTATCGTAATTACAATGGATGTTCAATTTTTTACCCAATCATTTGATTCTTATGTTCTAGAATAGGCAACAAAAGGGATAGTCTAAGGAATATAAGAATTTAAGATATATATATATCTTAATGCAGGCTCTTTATACAGTTTACATCGTGTGCTTCTGAAAGAAGTGACCTTTAGTGCTGACAACGAGCGGCACTGAAGTCAGTTCAGCTATTAGCATATTTCATCCAGACCAATTGCAGCGGCCCTGCTAAATTTGAATAAATTCTTTATCGTATTCAATTATAAATATAGCATGTACTTTTGTTTTATGTTGTAAATATATAAATATAAAGAAAACACTTAACCTTTCTTATCTAAATTCACATATCGAATGATTTATTTAATAAAAACAGCTGTTTTAATTATCATGTAATTATTAATAAAAATCACACTTAATTATTGCTGAAAAATTTAACTTCTAAATTCCCCTTAATGGATTACATGCTTGTAAAAAATCTCCCTATTCAAAACTCAAAAGTCTTAGTAAAAATTAGATTTAATCAAATTATTTATTAATGTTTACTATAGTCACAAACCTTTTTCACGCCTAATTATCAAATTTGTTTATAAATACAAATAATAATAAGATACCTATACTTTATATAGGTATTCGTTGAGGTTTTTCAATATTTATTGATAAAAACCTTAGGGGTCTCAAACTTTTAACCAGCACTGTATATTGTTCTGTCATATTTCTACATAGATATGAACCCTCAATGAAACTAAATATATTTTCTATTGTATTCCACACTGCGAAATCATTTGAAAGTAACTATATACAGACTTAAGATACCAGACTGAAACGACATGAAACTGTTCACCGTTTTTGGTTACTTCAACACTTACTAGACAGCCGCTCTAACCTTCCACTTAAATACGAAAGGCTCATTACTTATTTATTTATTAACATTACTTATTTATGAAAGGCTTATTAGACTTATACTTCAATCTATTTTTTTATTATTATTATACTTTTTTTGTAAGTACTAGAAGGAGTTTATGATATAGGAAAATTACTTTTATGTAAAGAGGAAAGATGGTCGAGAGTGTTAAGAGGTTGTTGTATTAGCAACCTCTAGTCATATGGGGACGGTTTGAATCCGGCTTTATATCACGCGACGGTCCCAGATAATGTATCCCGATCTTCTTGACTCGGGTCAAAATATATTGGTTACGTTTAAGGTAATATTTCCTGTTTGCATCCAACGGAAAAGGAGGTTAAACAGAGGTCACTTATGGCTTTACAGATTTATGTGCCCTTGGTTTCAAACCTGGAAGATGGCCCTATCATTTTTAAGGGAGTATAATGTCCTTGGTTATGCTGACCTTCAGAGAATGTCCCTGCCCTGTGCGATGTCAGGTACCCGCTAAAGATCTCTATCCAAATTAAACCTGGAGAGGCAAAATTTAGGGTTCTCTCGGCAGCATTGTCCGATTGAACCACAGTAGCATTAAGTGACGTTGAATAGATAAAAAACAACGAGGTAAAAGTATATATAGTAAGGTTTATTCTGATTATAAGTATTTATTTTTTTCTTCTCTTGTAGTTATTTGAAATTCAGTTGAAAAGAACGGCTTGATTGGTGACAGTGTTCACACCTCGTTGCCATGTTTCCCCGTGGTGTTACGATTTATTTCTTATTCGTTGTCACCTCATGTTCCCAACGACCTTCACACATACCTGGAAGCAATGTGTCTTGAAAATTTGCATTATAGTGGGCGTTTGGCTATTTCTCCTAGATCAGAGATTCTCCCGGCGTAATGTGAAATGATATTAATGTTTCTCGCCGCACCTTTTCCGTCCGTATCTAAAAAAATACCATCTATTACAAAGGGAGAGTCGATGCTGGTTCTATGATAAATTACTGAAATACATTAAATCCGCCAGCGAACATTGAAGTATCTGTAGGTTCCTTATCAGAATTAAAATACTTATGTTTGATCCATCATTTAACATTATGCTACTGTGGCTAGTCAAACAATGCTATTGTGGGAGTCCTAAATTTTGCTGAAATAAAGGGATCGGTAACGAATGCCTAACAGGCTCGGGACCACTATTTTAGGCCCCTTCTCCTCCAAAGGACGGCATAACCAAGAATATTTTACACCCATTGAAAATTCCTAGGGTCATTTGTCGGGTTTGTTCCTTTAAAAAAAAAAATCTGTTTCTTCATCATTCAGCCAACATTGATTATAAAAAATACTTCTAGGCCTCCGTAAAATTATTCGATTCGTTGAACATGACCTAGGCAGCCTGACATTACAAATAACATAGTTATGGGGGCGTGGAAGTTGAAAGTGTGTTACAGATAGAATATTCACAAACACATCTAGCGATGCTATTTACTCATCTTCATTTTAAAATTTGCATATTATTGGTAATAAGTCATTTATAGACTTTACTACAATTGTTACCTGGCATTGTAACATCATTTAGACAAAGCCCAAAGCTGGTTAAGAAATAGAAATTAAAAGTCACAACATATTACATTTACCCTTAAATATCGAACCTGCATTCTATATTTCATAGATAATGACTATATACCACTATCAAATACGTACTTAGTTTACGTACTTTTTATGACAAAAAGTTGACATGGGTCCACATGTCAAGATAAAACATAAAATGCTACACTTTCGACCTAGATTTAATGATCAATACTACATAGACGTTTTGAATTATCCATTTGATTGAAACTTAACGGATACCCTTATTTAAACCCATGAGAACTTAAGCTTGCTAAAATTACGGACACGGTAAAACGACACACATTAAAAGGAGGAAATTCCAATTTGGATCTGCTGCTCAACTTCGCTGAATTACTATAAGTACACAGCATACCGCATCAATCCCGAAGACAATCTTAAAGAAAAAAGATAGAGATTCCGCCAAATAGGAAATACATATATTTTACTAATTTTGAAATCGATCATGGACATGTGAAAATCCAGACCAGCCTCAATAAATATGGTGATGCAAGATTCCCAGTAGGTCCAAGATTATGGTCTCCGCCATGTTTTGCATCTCATTTATTGCGAGTCCATAGTTCTCTAAAAATAATCCAGTGGCTACTGGGATGGTTCCCCTGCTTCCGAACCAAAGTCCCACGAATGTAAATTCCCTTTCGCCTAACTCCTCACGAAATTTTTCCCTCAGGTATGGAATACATTTTGTATAAATGTTCTCTTTCTCCTCTTGAATCCTCTTGCCTTGTTCCTGGTCATTTGTTTCATATCTGATAGTGGGATCCACTATCAGTGCTTCATTTTTTGTGGCACTAAATGCCAAGATATCCACAAATCTTGACCTATCTGTATCAAGGCAAAAAAATTCCCGAAAACATTTATACTTTTTTACTTCCAAAAGTTCTGCTATTTCTTTCTTTATGCGGTTGTGCCGGCGGGTAAAGAGGAGCATGTTATGTGGACATTTTCCCAACACATGTGAAGGGATTTCTATCTCTTGACCGCATCTGCGCCAGAGGGATCCAACAGCCTCGTTACCCTGGCATCTTGATCCAGGGACTCCACGAAGTGGTGCGTAGCTTATGTTCAATTTAAGTGCGTTGGTTCACTCTGATCCTGTTAAAATCTTTCGATCGAACATAAACCTGTTCACGCTCGGGTTGGCTTTAAAATGAACCACGCCAACGCCCAGCCACATGCACTGGCTCCACTCCTCAAACGACTTTTCCCTCAAGAACTGTCTCACTCTCTTTACCGTGAGAGGGGTCTCCATAGCATTTCCCTCAATTCGCAGTAGTTCGGTGCGCTCGCGGATCTCCTCCGTTAAGTTGACAATATTTTGAAACAGGGCGTATGTTACTCCGGCCAATCTTTTAGAAATCGCCCAATGCTGAAGAGGAGCTTCCCATTGACAACGCAGAAGCCCAAGACCCCTGTATCGTCGCGGCGAGTACAGCACCGAAGAGCAGGAGTTGGGAAAAACTGCATGGGCACATTAACAAAATTTTTCATATCATGGCTGCGACCAACATAACGAAAATAACTCGGCGAGGCTTCACAATAGTTGCCTGAGGGACCTTCTAGCTTGAGAATATGATTATGCTTAGTGTCAGAAGCACTCAGTGTTGTCTCATGCTAATCCTTGTCATGTTTACAAAATAAAGCTCATTTTATGATTGTAATATATCTTTATAGGCGCCAATAAAAGTATTAAGTTTAAAAAAAATGCACTCGACTTTGTACTTTTTAACTAAATTAATTTAATTGTGTATGTATAGTCTATTGTAGAAACTATTATAGGTGGAAATAATCAGGAGTCAGTCTTTTTTTTTAATATTTTAATTTTTTCGACGACGTTTCGACTCAAGCTTGTGAGCCATCATTAGGGTATTAATAAACAGTTTATGCATGGATATGGCTCAGTAATGCCCTGATAATGGCTCACAAGCTTGAGCCGAAACGTCGGCGAAATTAAAATTTTTAAAAAAAGACTGACTCCTGATTATTTCCACTTATAATAAATTAATTTAATTTTCGATAAACACATTTATATACTGTAGAATATTATTTGTTTTTAATTGAACAACTACTTATCTTTTAATTTTTTAAATACGACTGAGTTTTACGAAACTTTATACAACAATCAAGAACTAATTTGGGACGATGCAGCTGCAAGCTAAAAACCTATGTTCAGTCCAGTTCATTAATTATTAATCTCAATCAGCCCGCCTGTCATTATGATTCCAATTATCCTAACCTGTCTTTATAGTTGCCTATTCCACACTTGTTACGATTCTCCAGCGCGCTCACAATCAGGAATTAACTTTATCACGATCCGTTTTAATTTAAAGCAACATTAATCAGAAGATAGATAGATTAGTTCCAGCCCCTTTGTATATAATTTATGCGATATTAGAATTATTAAGATTGGACCATATGCTCTGCGATCCATTTTATCTGTTCGAACGTAATTGAGATAATCAGTGATTATGTTGCGTTGATTGACTTGGCTTGCTGAAACACTAACAAACAAAGGACTTGTTAGTCCTGTAAAATGTCCAATCACTCGACTAATGGTGAGGAATCCTTCGATGTAGGTTTATTAAAGTTTCACTTCTGATTTTTTTTTTTTTTACCCAAATCTTACAAAAATGTTTTTTCAAATTTCTTAAAGTTGCGTTATGGAACCTATTATACACGATAAAGCTTTCGTTACTGCATTTCCCTGATCTTGTGGATCGGTTTCTTTTTCAATCTATGTATATCCATCTGAGTATGATAAATTAATTCAATATAAGTATGGCGATAGATAATAAACAGTGATTCTCACAAATAAACAGTTCGATCATTTGTTACTCGCTAAAATGATTGTTAGTCATTATTTTCTTTATTGTCGTTTGTTTATTCGTTTAACTTCACTTTTAGCTCATTTGCCAAATCAGACGATGCTATAGTGGGATTCTAAAGTTTGTCTAATCATTTTTAATGAGGATAGGGATATTTAACGAGTAAATCGCGAAGGCTCGGAACCTCCATTTTACGTTCCCTCCGTAGGACGGAATAGCCAAGGAATTTTTTCTTCCTTTTAAAAATCCTAAATCTATTCTGGGTTTGAACCCGCGATCTAGAGCATAGAAGGCTAGCCGCTTTACAACTAGTGACCCCATCTTCGTTATTTTAAAGGTCATTGTTCGGTTTAAATGCTAGCGTTAAGTGCTCCTTGCATTTAAATATATTTTAAATCTGGATTAAGTATATATTTTATTAGATCTAGGGACAGAGGTCTTTTAACCGTTTTAGCAGAAATGCCACTGAAGCTGTAAGGATCACTTTTCCCGTCATAAATTTCTAAGAGAAAACAATATTTCTTTTGTTACCTCAGTGGAGGCCTCAGAATTATAGAGCTTTATTTAACATAATTTATGCTTCTGTAGATAATCGGACGATGATGCAGTGGGTGTCCTATGTTTTGCTTATCCTGGTTTATCAAGGGTAGAGATCTTTAACGATTAACTCGCATCGAGCGGACCTGGTAACCAAGTATTTTATACTCTTTTTAAACCTGTATTTATTTATTAATTAAAAGTTGAAAAAAATGAAGAACTAGGTCAAAGAACTAGGGTCAAAGAAATAGGGTCAATCAAACCTACCCTGGATTGGAGACTAGAATGTAAATTACATTTTGAAGCGCATATGTTACCTCCCTTAGAATATACAAACCATAAACCTGTTTCAACAGCAGCTCCCCACAAAAAAGATACATAACGTACTATCGGACCCTCTCGTATACCATTCGGATGTTCCGGGGAAACGCATTTTGAAAACAACTGTTCTATGTGTGAATTAATCTTATAGTCATCATAACAAAAATAAAAATTTCTCGCCACTCAGGGTTTTTAAAACTAGAAAGCATATTATTAATTAACAGAAGGAGTGTTTTAAAAACCCTGAGTTGTGAGTTTTTGAATGGCATTGAACCACTTATCAAAATAAAATAAATGATAACGACGGGATCACTTGTAGCTGAGTGGCTAGCATAACAGCCTCCCATGCCAAAGGTCACGGGATCAAACCCGCAGGTTGTCCTAGGATTTTTAATGGGAGTAAAAATCCTTAGTCATACCTTCCTCCGCAGAGGGCGTTAAAAGGTGGTCCGGAGCCTGTGCGATGTCAGGTACTCGTTAAAGATCCCTATCCTGAAAAACGTGGATAAGCAAAATTTAGGACTCCCGCTGTAGCATCGTCCGATTAGCCACAGTGGCATAAAGTGACGTGAAACAAATAAACAAACAAACAAGGATAACGATGTTTTTCTGGATCATTTACATCGCAATTCGTAAGGTTATCGAAGTACGAGAGTTCATGTTAAAAGATAACCTCGCAGAAGCCGTAACACTTTCCCCATATTAGCGAGACATTATAATGAAATAATCTATATTTTGCTGTAATTTACAAAATTTAATATTTTAAGCTTAGCAAACCGCAGGTTAATGTCATGTTGCCATATAAATGCTTTCCCAAATGCCAACCCCTCAAGATCAGACATAACACAATCCTTCTACCGACGCCTCAGGGAAGCTCTCAGACGCCTACCAATCGGTACAGCGCATACTTACTTTTTAGGAATTCGTACTTCAACGAGCCTTACAACTTTACACGCCCCTTTGATTCGCAGCGAAGCTACGAACTCAATTATTCTGACAAGGTACAAGCTCCGTAATTCTTCGTTGTGTAACCATCTAAATTCCTTTAAGGCCTTATCTTTCTTTGGATCAAACATTTTAAGTGGTACCTTATCCTCGAAAACCTTTAGGGGTTTTCCCTCGAAAAAGTAAACTACTACGTTTCACATCCCTATAGAATCGCCGGGACAGTAATAATTTTATAAAATCTAACATATAGGTTTCTTGACAGAAGCCACGAGCTAAGTAATTTCGTAACTGAATAATAAATCTCATTTCCCGGCTTTATTTTTATCTCCTCCTGTATTCCTTTTTTTCTAGACATCATAGAATCTGAATATTTAAATCTCTCTAAGTGTTCAAACCATAGTATGTATAAGTATCACCAAAGTCAGTATTTATTTCATAACGTATTTGTATTTAATTGTATAGTTTTTGATTATATAAGAATGTAATTTTATTGGGTTCCTTTCAAGACGCCGGACAAGCACTAAACTATGAAAACCGCAATAATTTCCTACAAACTGTGCAACACATGCTAATTTAATGCATCCTACTCAAGTAATCGAGGATAAAGGTCGGCATAAAGAAACCAATGAAAGAAATACTTCAAGATGAAGAAAATAGACTTGCTATGCCACCTTAATAAAATCCATAAAAATTGCAGAGGACTATAATATAATTCTTTTCATAATGCAAATGACCCTTGAAGTTGAATAAAAAAAACAATACAATATAACTGTTAAGAATCTGATTATACTTAAAAGAGATACAAAAATACTTTTTACATCTCTGTTAGATATTTCAGTGACCTTTGACTCATATATATAATAAACAAAAATGTCTTCCTGAGGCCATATTTTCACGTAATGGTTCGATGACAGGCTCACCTCTTTGAAGCGAAAGACGGCTCTCGAGTTATTGATTGAAAACCAGTTCCCGAAGGACGAGTATATTGACCACTTCAGGTCCTTATTGGCTCCACCACGTGGTCGGGGAATGCTGAGGGTCCTCTGGAATAATATCCATAAACGTTGGAGCCTGGGCGGAAATAAACTACGGCGGCTCGAGTGGCGTCCCTAAAAGGACGGTTTGCGCAGTGAGGATTTTTCTGTTTATGGCTTCGCGGTTAGTTTAAGAGTGGTCTGGCTGTACAGTGTATGTTAGATCAGCAGCCACCAAATGTTCCTCGAGCTAAACTATAATAATCGGCATTAATATCGAGAGAAACAATCAATTATGAATAGAAGCCAGGAATAACATCCAGCAAGTTGATAATTAGCTAATCGAAATACTCAATCCAGCTGAAATTACAAAAGGAAATGGATGTATCGCAATCCTTTTTTAAAAAGTTTAAGTATCTTGAGTGTAAATTAATGTTTAACTGTATTCTCCTTTTCTTAAGAAGGCCTTTGTTCATCTAATTTAATGAACTTTTTTGATTCCTTAGAATGTAAAAAATCTGGTGCGGGCAACACACGACTTTCACATACCTCCATTTTTAAAATCAATGAAAGAATTTTCAAATACAGTTAGAGATAAAAATACGTGAAATTATTAAGGAATTAATCAAATTGAATTTCTATAGAAACATGTGTTTGATTCAAAAATCTATTATATTACTATCTAAAACAATCAGTTAGTTTTATGTTCATTTCATCACTCTCTATTAGATTTTAAAAGCTTGTGTATGAGATGATAATTTTTCTAAAATCTTTAGCTTTCCAACGGTATATCATACATGTATATTACTGCTCTTATGTTCAAAAACGAAAAATTGCATTAAAAAAATATTTTTTCTGTTTTCTCCTTTAGTTGGGTATCGAATTTATTCAATTTATATATTTACCAGTTTTTCATCAGCGTTAACAAGATAATCTAGTTATTATTATTGAATCTACAAAATTAAAGGTACTTTAGGGGAAGAAAATTTAAAATATCGGCATTTAAGCCCTGTCAGACCATTTTTATCTAAATAAAACCTACATGATATTAAAGCCCATTAAATTTTACATCGATATAGCGAGTTTAATCAAAATCGTCGGAACCGTTTTTGAGAAAATCGAAAAAAGGTGTAAAAAGCATGGTATAAAGTGCCTCTTCTGGTGGGCTCATTTTGATGAAAAAAGTTTTGTCACGTCTCGAGAGTATAGTTGTCTTAAATATGAAATTTCAGTTTCATAGGACTTACCGTTTTCGTCCGGGATTTACCACACACACACACACAGACCTTTTTGCGGGACTTGGTTATTTGGACTCAGGGGACCCTAAAACGTGTATTTCCGTTGAAAACTGGAATTCGAAAATTTTCACGATCGCAATACTTCCCCTTACTATATATAGTAAGTGAAAGTAAAAAGAGAAACCCTGTAAAAAAGAAGTAAATCCTGGGAATTAGGACTGCCCGGTCAGTTATTGTTTACTGTTTTAAACCATCATTAACTATTTTTAGCAACTTATATCTAACAGCTATTATAAACAAAGCGCGTATAGCTATTATGAGAAACCTATTATTGCAAATAGTTTTTTACTCTTTGCTAATCTTTTTTGACCGCTCCCAAATCATCTCAACCTTCATCTAAAATTCGATCATTCATATTAAGGGGGACAACGAGTTTAGTAAGTAGACCCTAGAAAAAAAAAAAAAAAAATATATATATATATATATATATATATATATATATATATATATATATATATATTTATAATATAATAATATATTATTATTATAACTATATATAATATTTTTTAATATATATTTAATGGTATTTAAACTGTACAATAAAGGGATACTACCAATCGGCAGCTCCCCAAAGACTAAGCTAAACTAGAAGGTCTCGGGGCCATCTTCTTTTCAGACGCCTCAGAGGATTATCAGAGATTTTAGAGGAAGTAAGGATTGGAACTAGTGGGTTAGAGTGGGGATGGAGTTTGTCATGAAAGGATTGATACCTGGTTCGGACCAAATCACCAACAAAGGGAACATTAAGGTCTTTAGATGAGTTTATTTGTGACAAAATAAGGAGCATTGAGGATTTTTATTGTAAGGATTGGGAACGAGTAGAATTTGATGGTTTAGTAGAGCCCCAAATCTCTACTTCGTAAGTCCATATTGGTCTTATGATAGTCATGTAGATGAAGTCTTTTGTACTAAAGTGGAAGGTTTGAGCGTTTGTCCAGTAAGTGTTGAAGTAGTCGAAAACATCGAGCAGTTTCTTGTCTTTTCAGTCTTGTATTAGGGTTCCAAGTAAGACGTTGTCAGGTGCAGTAATAGGTATCGGATCTGTTCAACCGGAACAAGAGGGAACTAAACTTAAATGCTTAAGTTTCAATAATTTTCTTACGAACTTTCAGACTGTCATAAAATTCAAGCGTATGTTCAAATTTAGAATAATCGTAATAGTTGTTTAAATTGTATACCATAGAACTATATTAATTTATGAAACTATAAGCCTCTAATTATTTGATACATAATACATCATATGATGCTTTCCCAGACTGGAGTTATGCTAGCGAAACGCATATTAATAAATTACAAAAGAGATGTTAAATAATCATCCATGATTATGCACCGTGCAAAAAATAACTACCAAGTACAAAAAACTGGATATTTTAACAATACAAGAATTTATACACCAAGAAAAGGTATAATTTTTCACAAAATGCCTACTGAATAACGACACGCTCTTAAAAGGAATAGGTAATTATACTAAGTTATTAACTCCAAAATATAGACTTAATAGAACTACATATAAATTAAAATGAAAATCCGAAAGTACTAACCCTTATCTTATGATTTTATTAATGTATGTTATTAATTTTTTTATTTGTTTATTTTTTTAATTATATTTTTTTCTAGTCACAGTTGCATTTTTTACCAAAAATATAAATATTGATGTAAAAATTAATTCAAGATAAATGTAAGCGTATTATAGGAGTATTCCATCAATTTATCCGAAATTTTCAGATGAATGGATACAAACAAAGCTTTTATAGTTAAAAAAATCATATATTGCATACTTTTCAATAATTTTTTCCTTTCGCTATAGCAGATTTTTTTATATTGTATATAGTTACATACATTATTAGTTGAAGCAAAACAGAAGATTGTTTGGCAATTTCCATTAAAATCTGTTTGAAGACCGTACTTTGGAACAACGGAGTTTTCAGCTATGGCGCGTTAAAGTTAAGTCAGGATGAGGTGATTGGATGAAGCAACTTAATGCTTTCGTGTAATTACTTTAAAACACTTTGATACCTAAGAGGTGCCTTCCGGTGTCTTTCTTTTCTTTCTTTTTTATCTCCTCTTTTCTAAGTTTCTTTTTCTATCACGCAATTTACATTTATTTACTAGGTACTTAATTACTGTATTTTAAGAATGTTCTACCAGTCTGTTTTGAAAATATTTCAAAACGATCATTCTTTATTGATACTTATTCTTTTTTGTAATTTTAGGGTAAAAAAGTAATTTAAAAGTTTTAATTTCCTGAATTTTTACATTGTTTTCATATAAAATTACTCAACACGGGGTGTTCTAGTGGATAGAAGCTTGAGGCAAATTATTATTTATTCTGTAATTTTAGCCGTGGAGCGATCCTGGATTTTAGAGACTCGCCTGTGGCAGGTCCATCTTTTATAAAGTGGGTACTCAAATATTCGGAGAAAAAACCCAGCCGCTGTGCTTGATCCAGACCTAATCACTTCCTCGTACAGCCGTTAGCCGAGAAAAGTAAAAATCTCTGTACTGAACCCTTGACCTTCATGTAGGGGTACAGGCATAATGGTTTTTAATTAAATTTCTAATTATTTCTAATTTCATATTTATCTTAAAATGTTAATATTCTTGACTCCGTGGATTCATCTGATCTCATTTTCTAAGCCATAACTAATTTTTTGTAGCTGATGATAATATAATCCGAAAATCTATCTTCAATTAGGTTGCTCTTAAAAAAATAAGTTATATATAAAGGAAATGGTTAGCCATAAAGATAACAAGAACACTTTAACATTTTCCGCTTGATTTCCCAATGACAATAGGGTTCGTTAATACAAATAAGGCCGCAATAACTAGAATTGCAAATACAAGTTGTATCCTTAAACATCAGCAATAATTTAAATGTGAGATGGCTCGAGAGCCCGGTAACGGGATGCCCTCTTGAATATAACATGCTTTGAAGATTGTTATAACCGATGCTAACTGGGCACTGCGCAACATCTTGGCTGTAACGTTGTAAGGTCTTATAATGCCAACCTCCAATCTGTGCCACGCGCCTTCTGCTCGCTGCCTCGAGGTACGTTATCCTGTACCTAATTCCATTTCTGTCATTAGCTGGCAGGTGAGGTTGCTGCGATTTTCGACGAGAAGTGGTTTCGCTAGCCACGTAAGCTTGTAATTGAAGCAAATTGTGAAGAAATTGATAATGATACCTCGCCATAAGGTTGGAGGCAATACAAAAGTCAATTTTCTCCTGTAGAATATTTCCATGAAGGGGATCCTAACGAAACTCTCTTTATGGTTCGACTGTTGACCCAATAATTATATAAATACAATAATTAACTACAGTACAACCTCTAACATGGACAGAGTAATCACTTCGTTCGAAAATTGAGATGTCACTTAAACTCGTTTTCTTTAATGATTAGTCTCCATGTCTACCAATTATCTCATTGTTACTATCTTTACCTATTCTTGCATTTATGTCTCCGAGCAATAAGATTTCTTTCCGCTTTGGAATTCTTTCTAACATTTCTCCGAGCTCTTCCCAAAATTCATCCTGTTTTTTAGTTTTCATCATTAGTAGGGGCATATTCTCTTATTGCCACAGCTTCTCTTGCATAAAGATTTATATCCATCCTAATTATCCTTTCATTTCTCATCTCCCAGCAAGTGATGTTAGTTTTTTCCTGATTAATATAGAGACAACTGATTTCGTGCTCTCATCTCTTTCAACACCTGACCACAAGTGGACAAAGTCTCTTGTTTCTTCACTACCCTTACCTTTCTTTTTTGTTCCAGTCAGGACAATGATGTCCATCTTGAACTTATTGATTTCTCTTGTTAGAATCGCTTGCTTGGTAGATAGTCCCTGTATGTTCCAGCAACCAATGTTTAACATCCGTTTCCGGGGATCACTTGTAGCTGGGTGGCTAGCATAACAGCCTCTCATGCCAAAGGTCACGGGTTCAAACCCGCAGGTGGTCCCAGGATTTTTTAATGGGAGTAAAAAATCCTTAGTTACGCCGTCCTTCGGGGGGGGGGGGAGGGACGTTAAAAGGTGGTCCCGAGCCTGTGCGATGTCAGGTACTCGTCAAAGATCCCTATCCTAATAAAACCTGGATAGGCAAAATTTATGACTCCCATTGTAGCATCGTCCGATTAGCCATAGTAGCATAAAGTGACGTTAAATAAATAAATAAAAATAAACATCCGTTTCCGTGCATTGTGTCGATCCCTTTGTGTTCCATCATACATCCGAGGCTTATTTTATTTATTTTTTTTAGCATTGTGTAATTATTAGAAAGAAGGAGAGGAATACCCCCAATTAGATGGAAGCCTAGAGTGGCCCAGAGATAGAAAGACATGCTGGCTGGAGCAGGAAATTGGTTGAAGAAACCTTCATATCGAAGAAATTCCTGACGAAAAAAATCAATAAAAAACTCAGGATCACAACACTCATTTACGAATGCACTGAAATTTATATACTGTTGTCAAAAGCGTAGCTAGGATTTTTATAAAGGAATGTCATGTGGATAGCTAATAAATTTTATTTTTTTCACAAACTGTCTAAATACCTATACATTTTTAAATTAATTATGTGCTTGGATGTAAAAATACTCGAGGGAGCTGTGTCGTGAACAGTCCAGTTGCTCGGCAAACTCTAACCTAAGTTGAAAAGATAAAGTAATTACGAGTTTGCATTTTTATGCCAGAAGAGAGGAGGGGGTTTAAATCTGGCATTAATCCCTCCCGTACTTCAAAACCCATGTATATTCTGCAAAGGTGAGGTAGGGAAGAACAAAAAATAAAGTAAAACACTCTATTACCACATCCTATTTTTTACATTTTTTTATACAATTAAATATAATGGGTATACATAATAATAATCCTTCTTTCGCCCTTGGACATTTTAATATATACATACAAGATCTAATGTTTGTGCTTTTAGCTTTATGACATTTAACTTTTACAATCCTTTCCATAACACTTTTTTTTTATCTTTAAGTCTTATTAATTGTAACCACAACAATCTTTAGGAGTATAAGTCCCTCCCCCTGATCGCCTCTATCTACTTCTATTACTATTATATATTTTACTTTTAGAATATTTCTAAGCTTCCAAGAAGAAGATTGAATTTTTATTGAACTTTTGCTGTTACCCTTTGTGTTTATTAATTTATTTCAAGTGTCTTTGCTTGAACCGTTTGTTCGCTTATTTCAACTCTTCTTCTCATAAAATTGCACACGAAAGAAACCTGGAAAATACTTACTTCTCTTATTTATAATTTTAAGTTTCTTTTTTTTAATAATATTAATTGTTTTTTAATCACATATCAAACAAGCCATCTTGTAGTGTTAAAAATGCCCAGAAACATTGAACGTTATATGATTATTACTGCTTTAATGTTACACCTATAAAATAGTAAATAATGTTTTAGAGTAGGGAAGATCTAGCACATTTGTCAATTTCTGTTTATTATAATATCATAAAGCTGAAAACATTGTTACAGAATTTATTTGATATTTGTGAGATATTCTGAAGAATATTTTTTAATACAGTTCTATAAATAATGACTAAGAGAAGCTGTGCATTGTTAAAAAGTAGTCAGCCATATGGCCTGTCTTCCATAAAGACTATTGTTCAGGGGAGATAACAGCTTTCCAATGAAGGATGGCCCAATTTATTCTAAAAGCTCAGCTTATTATTTCGAAAACAATCCCAAAAAAATATCCAAACTCGGATTGTGCCGAGTAAATTAAGAATATAAGTCACCATACAGTTCTCCTCCATATGAAAACAGCGCAAATAGCTTGTACTTAAAATGCATCTAGAAATGCTGGATTTAAATTGAAAAATAATCTGGTGCGCGCATAACACGACTTTCACTTACCTCCGTTATTTCTATTATTGCTATTTGTATACAACTATACTTGGTTGATGTTGAAGGAGGCCTAGCCACAAAAAAAAAAATACCTTTGTGTTTTAATTTTTGTGTTCAGAATAAATTTCAAATCATTTGGGATCACACTGGGGTGTAGTGGCTAGCATAATAGCTTTCTGGGACCGAAGAAATGGCCTCAAACCTTGCAGATGCCCCCAAGATTTTTCAAAGGTAGTAAAAAATCCTTAGTTATGCCGTCTTCCTGAGGGGACATGAAATTGTGATTCCGAACCTATGCGGTGTCAAGTAATCGTTAAAGTTTCCTATTCCAATTAAAACTAGATAGACAAAATTTAGGACTCCCACTGAAGCATCGTCGATTAGCTATAGTTGCATAAAGTCCCGTTAAATGAATACACACAGAAAAACAGATCGATACACACAGAATACTTCAGATCGATGTCGACTTTCAGCTCTTGTTGGTATAGGTTAGTTATCTCTACAATGATTCCAAGTGCTTGCCATAATTAGAGTAGGATAGGACGTTAAACACTAAAAAAAAAATCCTACTAGATGATATATTACAGTTACTTAAATCTCAGTAATCTTGTTTACACTTCATTTCAGTAAGAGTAATTTACCGTTAAATTGAAGTATATAATTTCATTATGAATGTGAGCTACAAACGTTGTTTCTTAATAGGTTGTTTAATAAAAATTCATTAACATCATTCAAAATGATTAACATCCATTGTAAATTTAAAAAGGTAATCAAAACAAACAGTGGCGAACCACAATTTGGAGATGATCGATATATAACCTCGTAAAACAGTGCTTGCATTGCATGTGTATTCCTTATACATAGAAGACTTAATTAAAATTTATTAATGGAATAACTATAAAGAGCGTTGCTTGCTGAGAGACGAGATGCCATTGGCGCGGAGAAGTAACACTTGTAATGATTGGCTACCGGATTATCCTTAACCCGGAGTGGGCCCATTTGCATATCTCCATAGATGGCTACAGTTTATCCAAGTGTGTCAAGTTTCGGCTCCCTCCTGATAATTACGGTTTAGGCAGATTGATTTAATTTTATCTGGGCGCAAGTCAGATCCATGTTATTTAGATTATGTTTTTTCCAAGGGTCTATTTATTATACATACATATATATTTAGACTGTGTATTCATTGAGGCAATATACAATACATAGTTTGACGAATTGATTTATCTTATTTAATAATATTTTATACATCATTTATCATACTGAACTGTTTAATTAACTAAATGTTATGGATAAGTTTATAATTTAATTATAGTTTATAAAATGTACCTACAAAATGTTTTTCTTTTTTTCAAATCAATGTATTGCCATTTACAAATACATTAAGGCCAATCCATTAGAAAAAACAAAAAAAAACTTACCACTACAACCCATGAAGAATATTGGGCTCAGTACATGTAGAGATTCGTACTATTTCTAGGTCAACGGCCGTGCAATGACGTGATTCGGCCAATATCACGCTCAGCCGCCAGGTTTTTTCCCCCTTTTTTGGGTACCCACTTTATAGAGGCTGGGTGTGCCCCAGAATGGTCTCCATGCCCCAGGATCACCCCCCGGCTGAAATAACAGAATAAATAATATTCCGCCACAGCCGGGATTCAAACCCAGGACCCGGAGCACAGTAGCCTAGCGCTCTGCCCACTAGACCACGCCGCTCCCCGAGATTAGGAACGTTCAGACCATAACATTTTCGATTTTCATGATTTTTTTTTTTTTTATTAAGTATTAATAATAATGAATCTTTATTTATTCTGGGTCAAGTCCCTTTAGAACAATATAAATGGAAGCATAAAGTGGAACATAGAGTCTTTGGTAAAATTAAACAAAATGTAGAAATAAAATAACTCAAAAACAATTTCTAATAATAATTTACAGTAACTAAATGATAAAATAAAATACGTAAAACAAAAAAAATAGATACATACAGTTTTGATTGAAACAAGAAATTTCAATTCTTTTGAATTTATATAAAATTATATATAATTTAATGTTAAATACATGGTGAATGAATTGAGAGGAGGCGTAACTGGAAAAAGGATTAGGAACGAGGAATAGGGTAGAACCATTTTTTATCCAGCACTCCATTTCAGATTGAGTTAAAAAAACAACTGAAAATAACTTTAAATGTTAAAATAAATACTAAAAATACATAAATAAATGAAAATTAAATGATAAAAGAAAGAAAAAAATATATCACTTGAACTAGGATATAGATGTAATCTATATTGGTTTCATAATTTTACACTCAGTTCGTTTTGTATAAAAAGGACTAAGTTCTCGAATTTCGACTAAGATCGAAATGTTTACAGTAAGTTGAACTATTACTAATCTTTATAAGAAATTATATAAACTAAGACTAATACTTAGGCAAAGCTTAGTCTCATTTCCTTCATAAACTTTTAGCTCGCTTTTGGTTTTATAAACCTAGTCTTTTAGTTTTTTATTAATTTTCGAGAACTAAACCATTTTCTTCAATAATTAGCTAACATGGACAATGGATGGGGCAAAAATGTAAAACACACCCTTATCATATTGTTTGTTTTGGTTTAGAAACAATATCTTCAAAATTGCTAATATTAAAGAGTTTTTCTCAACAATTTTTTTTTTTTTTTTACAGCTTCCAAATTTGCTCAAAATGGTTGCTAAACTAGAAGTATTGGTCAGAATCTTTATAATCCACGGTCTCAAATTTAGAAAATCACGTAGAATAACCAGGATAAATATCATGAAAATCAAAAATGTTATGTTGCAGAAATAATTAAATTAAATGATTTCAAATGGGTTGACCCATTATTATTTGTGACAAAGTTAAGTCCAGAGATTTAAATACGAGAATAATTAGATCATTCAGTATACATTAAAAATTTAACTCCGTGATTCCAAGTAGGCCTTATGATAACCATGTTGATGAACCTTTTGAAATTAATTAAAATTTTTAAGTTAGTCTGGTATTTTTTGCAGAATTCGAAATTAGTAAAGGAATATGGATTATTTAGAAAAGAAAATAATAGGACCAAGACAGATAAATAACATAAGTAAAACATCCAGCTTTATGTTAATAAATAAATAATAAATTTTACTATCGGGTTGTAAAATAAATTTGTAGCGTTTTAAAATATTTTTTAATTTAATCCCCTCTGTTTTTATAAAATCATGTTATTCAGTCAATAATGTGAGGATATTCTAAAAACGTATTAGGTCACGTAGTAAAAGTATTAGGAAATTTTAATTAAGTCACACATTTTTTTCCCCCAGAAATATGAGTAGTAACATTGACGTATAATACACAGTAGTTGAAAAGCCCAATTAAATAAATGAATATTTTTTTCTTATATTTGTTTTTAATTTTTTTTTTACTTCCCCTGTAAAAAAATATCTGTTGGGAATCCACCGTTTGCGTGGTATTACAGTAAACTTGTGATTGATAAATTTAAATATTTTTATTTTCTACCTGTTGTGAAGTGTGCCTAATGAATTGATTATTGTTTCAGGGCAAGGGAAGACAGTGAAGAACTCGGAAGGTGGACTCGTTGAAGCGTAAGTAGCAAGATACTGCCCTGAGAGTTAGTACTTGTAGTTAGTAGTTAGTATATGCTGCAGTTAGTATAGGCAGTTAGTGCCTGCTTTGTAAGCTACAGGCTGCCTTGTTATATGCATCCTATTCCCTCCTCCCATCTATTTACTATACGTGTACTGTGTCTTCAATGTCAGCCCCTACATCTTGTCTCTCAGTCTAATGTAGACATATGTCCTTCCGGGCCTTATTTGTCTCTTAAATCCCAACTCCCCTAGGGATTTAATAGTAAAATCTCATCGGTATGAATTAATGCGACATAACAAGCTGGTAAATATTAAATGTGCCTCCCTTGTACAAAGGTTTACAAGGTGCATTAATAAAGTGAGACGGGCCTTGGAAGGTAAACACGGACGCTTTTTCCAGCTTGGTGCAATGAATTTGCATTAGAACGTTAAATTAGCAATACTGTGCTCAGGCAACATTACCGTTTCCATAATTAACTGTGTAAATAAGATCCGCAATGATCAAGAGAACCAAAGCATGTGCAGAGAATGTGATGTCTCTTGCAAGGACAATGATTATACTTTTAACTATTTTCCTCGTCATGAAATAGTATTGACGATCATAAAATTGGTTTTTATGAACTTTATTTGAAGATTATAAAAATTTAATTATCAGTTTACATTCATAAGTTTATAATTATCTTTTATACCTTCATCCCCATCACCTCTTACATGCCATTTTCATATAACCTATTTTCTTTATTATATTTCAAGTCATATACTTTATATAAATGATAGTAATATATAGGTGTATGAAGTATGAAACCGGAATTCCCCTATAGATGGTGATCAGTTTAAATATCGTATGACCGTTTTTGTAGCGCCATCTCCCAAAGTGGAAAAATGGGTACCACATTAACTGAATGTAAGACAGCACGAAAATCGAAAAACCACTTGTTAAATAACTACTCGTCAGATGTAAGAGAAAATAATTTTTTCATCGAATAGTGACAGGTGATGAAAAGTGGATATATTTTCTGAATCCTTATCGTCGTAAATCATCGGTGAATAAAGACGAACCATATACATCCACTGCAAGACCAAACCATTTTGGAAAGAAAAGCAATGCTGTGTGTTCGATGGGATCAAACGGGTTTATTATGAGCTACTAAAACCTGGCTAATCCGTTAACAATGATCGCTACCAACACCAAATGATCGATTTGAATTGATCAATACGTGAAAAACGACCGGAATTAGCAAAAAGGCAACATGAAGTCATTAGGCTTCATGATAATGCCTCCTCACACACAGCAAAACGGCTCACGGGTACGATCAATTCATCATCGACTTTTTACTGTCACTTACTTTATATAGTAAAGGGAAGTATTGCGATCGTGAAAATTTTCGAATTCCAGTTTTCAACGGAAATACACGTTTTAGGGTCCCCTGAGTCCAAATAACCAAGTCCCGCAAAAAGGTCTGTGTGTGTGTATGTGTCTGTGTGTGTGTGCGTGTGCGTGTGTGTGTGTGTGTGTGTGTGTGTGTGTGGTAACTCCCAGACGGAAACGGTAAGTCCTATGAAACTGAAATTTCATATTTAAGACAACTATACGCCCGAGACGTGACAAAACTTTTTTCATCAAAATGAGCTTACCAAATGAGGCACTTTATACTATGCATTATGCACCTTTTTTCGATTTTCTCGAAAACGGTTCCGACGATTTTGATTAAACTCGCTATATCGATGTAAAATTTAATGGGCTTTAATATCATGTAGGTTTTACTTGGATAAAAATGGTCTGACAGGGCTTAAATGTCGATATTTTAAATTGTCTTCCCCTAAAGTACCTTTAATTTTGTAGATTCAATAATAATAACTAGATTATCTGGCTAACGCTGGTGAAAAACAGGTAAATATAATAAATTCGATACCCAACTAAAGGAGAAAACAGAAAAAATATTTTTTTTAATGCAATTTTTCGTTTTTGAACATAAGAGCAGTAATATACATGTATGATATACCGTTGGAAAGCTAAAGATTTTAGAAAAAATAATCATCTCATACACAAGCTTTTAGAAGTTAATAGAGAGTGATGAAAAGAAGATAAAACTAACTGATTATTTTAGATAATAATATAATCGATTTTTTAATAAAACACATGATTCTATATAAATTCAATTTGATTAATTCCTTAATAGTTTCATGTATTTTTATCTCTAACTGTATTTGAAAATTCTTTCATTGATTTTAAAAATGGAGGTAAGTGAAAGTCGTGTGTTGCCCGCACTAGATTTTTTACCCATTAAATGTTTTCATAGATTATCTACCATTAAAATACAATTTAATTGTCAAATCCAGTCAAAAATGATATATTCATGTTCGTATCTTGTAAAATATTTAATGTTCAGATAATCCTAGCAATAGTCCTCCGCTTCCTTTGTCTTAATACTACAATACAATGAAACAATAATAGTTATGATAAAACATCTATAATGAGATATTTATCAAGTCGATGGTGAATTATTGTGTTATTATGTAATAATAATGTTGATTTAATACTCTACTAATATATTTACAATAAAATAATAATAAAGTATACCTTGTTTATGGCCTAGCGACAAACATATATACATTTGGTAATTTTTCTCGTTCGCTTTAAGTTGACCTTGCACAAAACAGCAATTCGTACTTAGATGCAGGAAACAAGCGTAAACAAAGTGATGCAACTAGGAATTTCATTATGCAGGAGACGTTGCACTAATCGCTAATTAGTAGTGACGTTAAAGTAATCGAGAAACCGTTTAAGGCCATAGGAAATGCCAAGTTGGTTCTCAGATTAAAACAGAAATTAAAGCCTAGCACGTGATGTTATTCTGCCGCATATCTGAACCTAAAGGGATTCTGTCTCGAAGAGGTAAGAGAAGAAAATACCAGAGATAAATAAGTTACACGGAATCTTGCAACATTCTTACCTTGTAATATTGTTATCTTAAGACACTGTATAGTAACTAAAGCAAGGATATCTTAAAAAATATATACGATCTGGCATTTCAGAACCAGAGACATTTAGCAACTTATTAACGGTATTAGTTCCATTTCAACTATAAAACATTGGAAATGTAAACATTTATTCAATAAATTAAATAATGAGCAGAATGCTAAGCGGTATCTCCCCTCAAGAATTTAAAAAATGAGAACTAATGTAGATGAAATAAACCTCAAACAGGTATAAATTGATTTCGCACTTAAAGCCTTCAATCTCTAAACTACTGGTACCAATTATTCCGTGCTATTGACTGATTTTAAACGTGAACTTTGAAACTATAAACATTCGTCAGTTCATTCGTATTTCGACATCATTACTCCATGCAGAAGTTGTACCATGTTGATAATAGTACAAAAAATGTGTTCCGTTAGTTTTGAAACTCATGTCGAATTGACCCTCCTCAGCCTTCTCTGTAGCAGTGGCAGATCTAGGAACCTACTTTTTTGTGTGTTGCCGAAGGGGAAGATTGAACTTCTCAACTATAATAAAACAGTAGTCATGTTATATTTTGAACTCCAGAATATTCGTTCTAGTAGGTTTTTGTAAATGTTGTAATGTTTTAAACTAGCCCAGCCAGTTTTATTTTAAGTGGTCATATTAAGGTGGAAACTCCATCCTTACCCCTCCTTCTAGCGTTGATCTACAATTGCTCTGTTTGCCTTCGATAATAATAATAAGCTTTCCGAACTGGATGTTGGGTTCGTCCTATGATCACTGTTCAAGCCTAAGCCCCGAGATCAGACTTATTACAATCCTCCCATTGACGCTTCGGTCTATCTCTCGGACACCTACCAGTCGGTTCAGCGCATAGCGACGGAGTTCGTTCTTTACTAAGTCATACAACTTAACTATACTCATATTATACTCACAGTGTACCAGCTCTCTGGATTTTGTTTTTTCTTCTTATAATTGAATCCTAAATACTTGCGTTTTCTTAGTTTTCAAATGTATGTCCTGATACATGAGTATCACAAAGATATCACCCTCTCTACTACTAATCACATATTTCCGTATTTATTTCACACCCTATATATTTACCGGTTTTCATTAATATGCTTGTATTTAGTTGTATAATTTCCGCGTCTTTTACCCAGCAGTGCCAAATCATCGGCGTACCCTAGAACCGGGATTTCACACCCGAATTAAAAAGTTTCTTGGTAAGCGTCACTGCGTACGTGTCGTCACCTCGATACGTTGACTTTCGATACATTGCAATAATTGGTTTTGAGACATACTACTAAAAAGGGACACATTTTTGTTCTTTGTTTCCATTCATCTATTCATTCGTTGTTTCAATGGCATAGGAGTGCTCTGATTTATTTTTTTTTATTTTTCTACATGCAGCTAGAAAGTGACGTTCCGATAAAAAAATGAAACACACGACTGCCCCACCAATTGTCTACTCGGTCAGCGTAAGGATTACCTCTGTTTCTGCACTTGCTGAATGATAAGTGTCTTAGAAGAATGATCTAAATGACATGTATATATATATATATGTGTATATATATATATATATATAATATATATATATATATATATATATATATATATATAAATATATATATATTTTTTTTTTTTTTTTTTTTTTTTTTCTAGAGCGACAGGCAATGCAGGTCGCGTGGTGTAATCTGCTGGGTGAATACACTCACGTTTCTCGATGATATGTCATAGGGTAATGTCATCACTCCCCAAGCCTATTTTTGTTACCAGTTGGCTGACGGGTCGCTAGCCACTAGGCCACGGGCTCCCCTTATATATTATGTGCTATGGTTTAGACCAGTTGCTTTTCTAATGCTGCGGTACTTCAAAACTAGGTTTATTAATATATTTAATTTATTTATATACGATACTTTTTAGAACATTTGGAATTCTGTTCCAATGGTTTCGTGTTTATCAATCCCAGTAGGTGGTATGCAGGGTAAGATTAAATTAGCCATGTTTTAATAAAGACATTATTATTATTATCATTAACTTAAACATATACAATTTATTTACACGATGCCTTAGAATACTGAGGGACATTATAGTTAACCTTGCCATACAATATTTCAATAAAGAAATACCTTACAAAAACTTAGTCGGCTGGCGAAGGTGGAATCAGTCTTAGGCGCACCTTCTCGGCTTCATCCTCCAACTGCTCTCACCCCCGATGGACCTCTCTTCTACATAGAACTTCAACTCTCGTGGCTGAAATAAAACTGACCTTCTCCGATTTTAAAATCGCACCCTCATCACTTCACCCCCTCTTATTTCCAAAAAATACTCTTATTTGAAAAAATACGATCTGATATCAGACAAAGGAAGGCGGGGGCTGTAATGGGAAATGCCTCTGGGGTCTAGGAAGTTCCCCACGGAGGTAAACGCCTTTTTATGTTTTGCCGACAAAGTTTATTATTATTTACTTATTTAATAATGAACTCCCCTCAGTATTCTCAACACATAACAAATGCAAGACTAAATTTAAAGAGGAAAAAAAACCTTTATACGAAAATGATTTTGAGCCAAAGTAATTTTTTCAGTAAAAAAAAAAAAAAAAATACAAACCAAAATAAATATAATAAACCTAAATGATACTGAATAATGACATATAAAATATTCCCGCTCGCTAGAAGGGTAAAGAAATTAAAGAAAGTAGCTGGAAAACATTACAGTGCTAGTGCTAATATGCCTTACCTCCAATTGAGCTAAGGCTTACAAGGAATCCTGACTTAAATAAAAAATACTGATAATAAAAGGAAATATCTAGCTTGTCATGTCTTATCATGTTATTTCTTATGAATATGTGGTTCATTGATATCTAATAAACAATTATTTCATGTTTCTCTGTATTATATGCGTTTCGAAATTTTACTAACCTGGCCTTGTAATGTTACTTAAACGCGGCATGATTGGCGTCAACTCACTCCCACTGAGTTGCTCAGGATTTTACAGCAATTCTCGATGAAACATTTGATAGAAGCTTTCGTGCCTTTCAGTTCTAGTGCTACTTCTATCCAATTCGTCAGCAGGACGCTTTTAGTTGGATATTAACATAATTTTCAATTACGGTAGGACTATCAATCACTGCCAGTTTAGCGCTGAACCAGATCATTGCAAAGGACAGCATAATGGATTTAGGTCGAAGCATGGCTGTCGAGATGGTAACCGCGATACAGCCCTCCTCTCAGGTACCCACAATCCTATCAAAAGGCTAATATACATTATTAATTGTCTAGTAGAAAGTTCCAAGGATGATAAATGATATTTTTTTCTGAATACGATTATGTAGGTCATTGGCGATTTTGGATAAGATCACTGCGATTTTAATGTTTATTATAAATTTGCAATGAACTTTCACTGCTGATGCAAAGTTTATAACTCATCCCTTTAAAAAAACCTCAGTGTTTCTGTTTCATCTGATTTTACTATCCGAAACCACAGTTCTCGAGACGAACGTATAGAATTGACGGATGCAGTACAACCCTTGTCCTCAGAAACAAGAATACTCTACTAGCTAGTCCATTCCTTTATGTTCTATCGTAAATTTGTTTGTCGGCATCTTCTTATTCGTAACTTTAGCAGTGATTTCGCCAATCACTACCGCGTGTCTGAAATACGGTGAATGTAATTATTCAATTGATACAGTCAAATAAAACACGTCACCGAAAGTAAAATGATTCTGGTTTGGACATGCTATGAATTCATAATAATCAAATAACCTACCTTCCTTGACCTTCATATCTACTGATATCCTGATATACACTAAATGGTATCCAAACTCAATTACTTCGGTCGCTTCCAAAATTGTTTTTCAAACACCTTGAACACCAAAAAGTTAGGATTGCTAAAAACTTCATCTGCCGCAATTATACATTACTAAAATTAAAATAATTTTTTTTTTCTGGGACGAGATAGGATAACAAAAATGTATAAAATGAATTATATTTGTCTCTTATTTCAAGATTTCAATACAGAAATAGATAAATTTCGTAACAACGACAAGTTTAAATCTATAGCTACAAATATTACATAAGTTGCGCAGATTGGTAGTTTAGGAACTGGATGGATATAGGCGATGAATTTCAGAATAGGGTAGTAAGTATGACAAATACTTAAAAATACTTTAAAGTCTTTGTGCAGAATCTGGCTTACCACCACTATCCTACCGACGCGATAAATTGGCCATAAACTATATCACAAAATTAATCACACAAGCTACTCACCCTGCTCACGTATACATCTTTAAATCCAAATATTCGGCGAAATTTCAACTAAAGACCAACCCAACCTTACCATTAGCAGAAAGAATGTCGTCCGTTGTTAACGAGTTAAAATTAATCAATATAACATCCATAGAAAACAAAACACCACCATGGACATTTCTGAAACCCCATGTATATCTTGAGTTGGCTAAATATAGTAAACAAAATTCCAAATTAATAAATTTTAAAGACCGCTTTGAGCAGATAATCAGCGCATTGCCCAGCCACAACTTAATTTTCACAGATGGTTCTAAATCAGATTTATCCACTGGCTCAGCTTTCGTCGCATCAGAATGCACCTACAAGTCGAAGCTACATCAATATTGTTCCGTATATACAGCTGAAGTGAATGCGATCGCAATGGCCCTTGATTATTCCAGAACACTCCCAATAGAGAACTTCACCATAGCCTCAGATTCATTGAGCGCTCTAAAAGCACTACAGAATATGCATTCCAGTCATCCAGGAATTTTAAGAATCCTGGAATTAACCAAAGTAATGGCTGAAAATGGGAAAAGAATCAATTATGTGTGGATACCAGGTCACATAGGGATAAGAGGGAATGAAATGGCAGATAAGGCTGCTAAAGAGGCTCTCACTCTCCCTGGTCGTGGTAGGGCACTGCTCACACCATCAGAGCTAGCACGCCCTCTTATAGAAAATTTATGGAAGAAATGGGATGAAGCATGGAAAAACAGTTATCCAAGCAAATTGAAAACCATTAAGAAAGAAGTAAAGTATTGGAAAACCTCAAGTCGCAGCAACCGCAGGGAGGAGGTGGTCTTGGCCCGCTTGAGAATAGGGCACACAAGGTTAACACATGGGCATTTAATATGTAAAGAGTTGCCCCCAAGATGTCAGCATTGTAGAGAAATCCTAACAATTACCCATGTGTTCGAGGAATGTCCCTTCTACACTAGACAACTGGACCAAAAGGGAATACCCCACAATGTCGCGGTTGCATTAGGAAACGATGGGAATAGAATTGACCAATTAATGTGCCTCCTTTCTGAAATGGACTTTTATAAGAGGATTTGAGGACTTACTTTATGTTTATTTATTTCTATTTATCTTTATTATTATTATTATTTTTTTTTTTTATTTTTTTTTTTTTTTTCCTTGAATATTGTCTACTGATATAACTTGATATATGTTTATTTTTTACTAACGCTGTCGTATTTATTTTTATTATAGATTATTCTTATTCTTATTATCTGTTTTAATCAATATTATTATTTAATACTGAAAAAAAAAAAAAAAAAAAGTTTGTCTTAATTAATTTTCTAAAATGAGTGTATCCGGCACTATTTATGAGTGTATTATTTGTAAATTATGTATTATCTGTATGTATGTATTCATGTATTATGGATGTATTACTTATTATGTATATGATTATTGTCTATTATGTATTATTATTTGTTCATAATGTATTCGTTCATTTTGTATTGTTATTATTTGTTTTAGTGTATTATTATTTAGTGTATTATTATTATTTGTTATATTGGTTCATTATTTATTTTAATTAATATTATTATTTAATATTTCAACTAAAACCATAATTGTCTGTTTTTAAAAAAACGTGTATCTTATAGTGAGTTAGGTATTATATATCTAAGTGTATCTTATACTGAGTGTATCTGGCACTGATGACCAAGATGTTTTGTGCCAATAAACAAAACAAAAACCAAACCAGTATGACAAATACGAGGCAGGGAAGGAGCTCCGTAAAATAGACACTTAAAACAGATGAAGAAATAGTTTAAAGAAGTTTATCAGCAACGTTAACATGCTGGCGTAATCCGTGAGTTAACGTTTTAGCCATAACCCGTGTTGCATATTATGCAAGGTAGAGTGAACAAATAAATAAATAAAAAGCACTAATGACAAAAGACTTTTTGTAGGAGGCGGAAATTTGAGAGAAGGTTTATACAAGTTTATAGGTTGTGATCTCGTGTTTACCGAATGGACTTTTTTTATAGACAGACATTATCGTCGACGGCAAGAAAGATAGAACCACTTCAACTAGGTGTACCTACTAGAAGCATATGAATCTAATGAAACAATTCTCTGTTGAGCATCTTAAGTCTCCTGTCAAATTTTTCAGAGAGCGCGTCATACACAAGGCAACTATAGTTAAACTAGGGAGAAAAAAGGGCACTGATGACCTTTTGGTTTTGTGCCTTGAAGCCCTAATAAACAAATAAACAAACTAGAGAGAAATAAGAGAGGAGACTAGACTGGTTTTATTAGTATAAATATACAAATTATTTAACATTACCGTTTAAATGCGTTCAGAAATCTAAATGTAAGGTTCTACTGTTTTTTATTATTAATAGTGTCATTGTATAGTGTCATAGGTTACTATTTTTTTTCTTTAATAGTTTTCCTAAAACTATTCTGGGCTGAGATGTAAAGTTTTAATAACTCTAAAATGCTTTCCAATACCCGCATTTTTAAGAAATAAAAACAGTCCGGCTGGTCGAATTTGGAATATCTTCCTGATCATATTATCCCTTATGAAAAATTAGATATCAGTTATTAGATTTAATAAATCCGTCTTATCATCACTCGTTTTCAATAATTCGTTGAGGAAGTTTAAAACTCTTTAATACTTTCAGTAAAAAAGAGCGCCAAAATAGATCCTCCTGGAGTTTAAAGTTGGCCAACCGTAGCAGGTTGCAGAACCTTGGCAAGGACGTCGGCCCCGATGGCCCAATTGCGGAACCCGAGTGACAAACGAGCACTTGGTCACGACCAGGAGTGCGTACGTGGCACGCTGAGGGCTAAAGTCCTGACAGGTACACGACTCTACGTCTAATGATGATTCCCTCTAGAAGGACCCCTGGTTTCTGCACACTCGTATCCAGTGTAACAATGTAGGGAATTAGAATTCTTCGATCGAGATGAACTAATGAAATATGTCGTCAGCAATATTTAGTTAGTAGATATTGCTTATTCCAAATGTTGGTGTTATCGGACCAGTTATATAATACCAGCATCATGTCTAAACCTTTTGTGATTTATTCTAAAAGTGCCAGAGTGGTGTATTCATGATTAGTCATCATATCAATGTTTTTCTTCTTGAGTGTATTGAAAATTTTAAACCAATAGTTTATACACAAAATATAATTAGAGTAGACATAATAGTATTTAAAATTAATTTTATTTGATTCGGGTACTTTTGATAAAACCAATTTTACAATTAAACTTCTACCTTTGGATGGTAGACTGTAGCTAACAACTGTAATGATACCTTCTTGAAGGCATTTTTTAACTGCAGTCTCTGACCCTCGGTAGATTGTGGCTAGGGCTAAATAGTCGACGCGTCGTCAATTTTGTCAAAATTACATTCCTCACTCCCTATATTCCTCTGATTGAAGATTGGCACTGACGCATGTTTGGCTACACATGATAGGTTCTCCAATAAACAGTTTTGAAAAATACTACTTTTCGCATTTTTCAATTTTATGCTATGCTCTTCATATATTTTATTTCTTTACAAGTTTAACGTATCAGACACTTGTTGCTTCCTACTTGAAAGCACAACGATCCTTAGCATATCGCAATTTTCAATGTATTACCACTATTTTTTTAAACATAATCAATTATTTTTTGTATATATATAGTCTTGATTGGTTTCAGTATTAAATATTATTCAGATTTTTTATCTTAAGTTTACTTGTCTTCAATATTATCCACCATCATCTTTATTATGCATAGTCAGCGATCTGTTAGCATAACAGCCTTCTATGCTAAATTCAAACCCGATAGTTGGCCCTACATGGGAGTAAGAAAAAATGTTATGCCTTCCTTCGAAGGGGGCGTAAAAAGGTGGTCCCGAGCCTGTGCGATGTCAGGTACTCTTTAAAGATCTCTATCCTTATTAAACATAAATTGGCAAAATTTAGGACTCCCACTGTAGATTCGTCCGATTAGCCACAGCAGCATCAGGTGACATTCGATCTATATTTACAAATAACCTCCCTATTCTTTCTTTTGAGCCATACTAATCCATTTTTTATTTTTGCAATTTCTATTAACTATAATATTCGTCGTGGGGTTATCTAGATTAAATTTTTACTTAAATTTATTAATATTATAATCATTAAGAGAAGTTTCGTTTTTATTCCACAGAGAGTGCGACAGCCTGCCATTGATAAGTCGACCCCTGAGCGACACTATCGTGACAGTTGGACAATCTCTGTACCTCGAGTGTAGGGTCAAGGCAGAACCTGAGCCTACTGTCATCTGGACCAAGGACGGAAAGGTAACTAATAAATGTAATATAATGTATGCTAATTAATTAAAATCCAATATATTGTCAATCAATTACAATATGGATATGATTTGACGAGAATTCATTAAAAAATCCGGAAAAATAATGTTCATTTGAACTATATTATACAGCTTGCTCAAACCTCACACACTGTTCAAGTGCTGAAATAAACTGTAACTTCCCAGTGTTTTTTATTTTAGAGAGTGTTTTCCTTAAAACAACTTTTTTTTAATATTCAAAAAACTGCAAAGATCTATTTATTTATATTCCCTCTAGAATAAAACATTTTAGTATAATAAGGACTAACTCATGTTTATATCAGGGAACTGTATTTGCACGTTCACGCTGGTGCTGATTTTCAATGTTTGCTCTGTGACGCGACACTAGACTTTATGCCGCATTCATCGATTATTGTCCCTCCAGACCTGTATATAAGTTGTACGTTTGCTAACAGTCTAGTAAGTGCTTATTTGGCCATGTGTTTAACTTTACCTTAGATTTCGGGCAGTAAGTGTAACTCGAAAGGCAGTTAAAATGTTGTTTTTTGTTGTTGCTTTTTTCCCCTAGTAAAGAATAGATAACATGAATATGGAAATAAATAACGATGGTACGCGCCACCCGATAAGACAGACTAGTGCGGGCCACCGGTGAATTGCACGATTTCTTGTATGATGCCATGCTGACAGCTGTTAAGTTCTGTCGAAGAAACAAGTTGAATTTCTTTATGATCCATTCACATTTTATGACAAGGCTGATTACTTTTATTAATTGCTATTCTGTATACTTCCATTTTCAGCTAACCAGAACGAAAAGTCTAGCTTTCTTTGATCTGAAAAGCTGTTCTGTACACTTCTGTCATACCTAATTGATTCAGCTTACTCGTGAAATTTTTACAACAGGCATGACAATGCAGGTCTGAATATATCTAATTATTTTTAATGATGGAGTTTTGTTGACCTGTATGTAGAAAGCTTGTTTACCAATATTCCTATAGATAAAGCCCTATGTATCATCGAAGATAACTGGTCTTCTATTGAACCCCATACCTCACTCAACTGCCCTTCATACCTAGAATCCCTCAACCTTTGTTGCAATTCTGGATACCTTACATTCAATGGACAGTTCTTTAATCAAATTTCAGGACTGGCTATGGGAAATCCTCTCGCCCCTGACCTCGCCAATATTGTCCTTAACGATTTACTAAATTTGATAATCCCTCAGTTTCCTGAGGATATTATTCTTATTAAAAAATACGTAGACGACCTCCTCCTTGTTCTTAACCCCGACAAAATTACTGACATACTTTTAGCCTTTAACTCTTACCACCCCCGCCTACATTTTACAGCTGAATCCGAAACTAACAATTCCCTTCCATTTCTTGACCTCCTCATCATTAGAAACCCTAATAACACAATATCCACTGACTGGTACACAAAACCGACTTACTCTGGCAGACTATTAAACTTTTATTCCCAACATCCCCATCATCAAAAAATTAACGTTGCTAAAAATCTTATACACCGAAGCCTTTTCCTTTCCGATCCCCGTTTTCACGACATCAACATTAACCGCATAAAGACAATTCTCCTGGCCAATAACTTCCCTACCGTGATCATAAACAAACTTATAAATAACTACAGAAATCAGTCTCAACCTCAATTAACCTCTCTTTCTACTCCATCATCATCACCAACTCCATTATATAGATCCGTACCTTACATTCCCTCTCTTTCAGAAAAAATTAAAAAATCATTAAAATCCTTCTATCCAAACCTCAGACTTACTTTCAAATCCCACTACAAACTCTCCAATATTTACAGCCGACTTAAAGACAGTATACCAACAGACCACCGTTCAAAAATTGTTTATAGAGTCCCTTGCGGAACTCCTAATTGCAACTCTGCCTATATTGGTGAAACCAAAAACCTTCTCAAAGATCGCATCACCCGACACAAATATACAATTTCCTCCAAAAATTCTACCGCTTCAAAACTTTCAGAACATTCCTTAACCCTTAACCATTCCTTTGATTTTGATAAAACATCCATTCTTGCCACTGTTCCCAACCATGACAAACGACTCATTACAGAATGCATTTACATACAACTAGAACCCCTTCCTGTTAATCAAAAGACTGACAAACATAACTTGTCACTAGCTTATTCTCAAATATTAAATTTAATAAAGCATCCCTAGCTCATTTTTTAAACAACCATCTGATCATCTCTTCATAATTTTTATTTATTTATTATCAAAATTTTTTTTATTTATATATTTATTTAATTTTCGTACTCCCCTTCTTTATTTATTTATTTGTTTACCTACTAGATTACTGTTTATTTATCATTTCCTTCGACAGCTCCTTATCGTCATTCGTTATTACCTTATCATCATTCATCATTTATCATCGTCATCCGTTATTACTTAAAATCTTTTAATCTTTACCTCGTCACTATTTCTTACAATTTTATCAAATACTCATACGTAATAACTCTAGTACTCTCAAGTAATAACTTTTGGCTATTTTTTAACAATCGAATCAGTAAACATAACTTAGCTTCTTGGAATTTTCCTAACGGACATTTTAGTTCTCATATTTTCCGTTCCACGCAATGAGCGTTTTTTTAAACTGAGACATATCACTTCTGTAGGCAAAGCTTCCACGTTGTCACGTAAGTGTTTCTTTCTTATTGATAAGGGTCTTTTTTCATCGCCCATTTCTTTCTCCCCCTTTCCATACTCATATCTTTCTCCGTTACCTATCCTGACATATAATTATTAGTTTAATATTACATTATTTTAAAATTTAAATTATTTTTTATTCTTACTGTTTCTCTTTTGTAATGACTATATTTTTTATATATTACCTATACTCTTAACTATGTTTTTAATATATTGCCGTCATATATCAACTCAAAATTGTTAATATTTAAAATTTTAATTGTTCACATATTTTTCCTTTATCATTTTTTTCATTTACTTAGTCTCTATTTATATATTCTCATTACAATATTATCATCTCAATTATGTTTACTTCCATACTTTATAACTATCATCTTAATTTTGTTTATTTCCATACTTTATAACTGTCACCTTATTTCCATACTTTATAATTGTCATCTTATTATCATTTCACATTTAATATTATTTATGTTCCCATAATTTATTACTGTCATATTATTATTATATACCTAACGCATTATTAAGTCTATAATTACATTGGTTGTTATCTTGTTTCTTTTTAGCCCTGATGAAGGCCCACATTGTAGGCCGAAACGTCGGCACATAATTAAAATAACGCTTATTTTTAATTGTGTGTTTTAATTTATGACCGCACCCCCAACCATCTTCCTCATCTAATTATTTTTATTTTATTTTACTTTTTTTTTACAGCCAGGTTTGATTGATTGGGTGCATCAATTTTGTACAAAGGTCGGCTCGCTGTTATTAAAAATTTGAACTTACAAGGAGAGGATCCCAAATGTGTCTCATCGATTTAAATGGATTTTTAAAAATTAAAACTAGACATTAAACCATTAGACTCTTCAAAATATTAGGGGCCAACGCTTCCCAGGATTCACGTAAAAAAGAGGAATGTTTGCGCGCGAAAAATACATTTTATTTAATATCTGGTTGTAGTAAAGGTAGAAAAATATTTTTGGTGTCAGAATTACCCTCTTTTAAAGCGGATTAATTAAAAAAAAACAAGCTATTAAAATTAACCCGTAAAAGATATTATGGTTGGTATCAACCCTAAAAAAAATTATAATCTCGTCTAAACAGTACTTGTAATAAGGGTTCTGAAAAACTGTGCTCAGATTAAGATTCCTTTTTAGGAGTGAGGAATGTAGTTTTTAAGAAACCTTATTTAAAGCTTTTACGAGATTATTATTATTATATTTATGGTTATCACCAAGCATAAATCTTAAATATTTTAATGGGTTATTTTTTAATTAATCCGCTTTAAAATAGGTTAATTTTGACTCCAAAATTATTTTTCTTCCTTCGCTACAACCAGAGAGATATTAAATAAAATTTGTTATTAGGGCGCAAACATTCCTCTTTTTTACGTGAATCCTGGAGTGCGTTGGCCCCTAATATTTTGATGATATAGGTTTAATATCTAGTTTTTATTTTAAAAAATTCATCGAAATCGATAAGACACATTTGGTATCTTCTCCTTGTAAGTTAAAATTTTTAACAACAGAATGTACAAAATTGAAGCATCCAATCAAACCTGGCTATAAAAAAAAAAAATCACTAGATATGTTTAGGGAGACCTGAGCGTATGCATTGTCATGCATGTTGTAAAAATTTCATGAGTAAGCTGAATCAGTAGGTATGATAGAAGTGTACAGAACAGATTTTCAGATCAATGAAAGCTAGACTTTTCGTTTTAGTTAGCTGAAAATGAAGGTTTACCACTTACCTTGTTGGTGAACTCTAACCTAAGCAGAGTCTTAGGGTTTAATGTCTAGTTTTAGCTTTAAAAAAACATCTAAATCAGTGAGACACTTTTGGAATCCACTCCTTTTTAGAACTGATTGAATTATTAATATTCTTTATCGCTTTCCTACATTATAACCTACTTTTGCAAGAGTTCATTTTGTATAATGGGAACTACATTTGGATATTCTTTGGACCAAATGGATTTAAATTCGATAAGTTTTGCAAGGAAAGAGATACCACAGAAATAGTTAATTTCTACATGTTGGGGTGTTTTTTCAAAGTTTTTAAGATATTGAGTATTTTAACAACCACCCCTAATTGAGATAGAGGGATAAAGATTTATTTTTGAAATGAGTTCAAAGTCAAGTCTCCATTCATCAAGTGTTTATTTAATCTGATTTGTTTATATAAATTTTTGTAACTGTGTTAATGTAAAATAATATTTTTTTTTTCGCAGTTGGTGAAACGAGGCAAGAACTGGTTGGAGGCAGAAACAGGAGCACTTGAGATCTCAGAGGCTTGCTCCGCCGACGAGGGTACCTACACCTGTACCGTCACCAACCCTCTCGGTACTGCCTCTACGTCCGCTTACGTCCGGGTAATAGGTAAGAATATACTTTATATATATAGATATATATATATATATATATATATATATATATATATTTATTATTATTATTAATTTCACTTACCTATATATGAAATATATAGTAAGGGAAAGTATTACGATCGTGTAAATTTTCGAATTTGAGTTTTAAACGGAAATACACGTTTTAGGGTTGTCTGAGTCCAAATAACCAAGTCCCGAAAAAAGTTCTGTTTGTCCGCGAGTGTGTGTAGTAAGTGTAGCACGGAAATGAAAAGTCTTTCAAAACTTAAATTTCACATTTAACACAACAAAACGTTTTCATTAAAATCAGCTAACCAGAAGAGCCATTTTATTCCATACCTTTTGTACGATTTTCTCAAAAACGGCTCTAACGATATCTATTAAACTCTCTATATCGATGTGAACTTAATGGGCTTTAATATGGTGTAGGTTTCATTCTGATTGAAATAGTCTGACAGGGCTTGAATGCCGATCTTAAATGATCTTTAATTTTGTAGACTCTATAAAAATAACTATAGAACTAATATAAAAATATAACTATAGAACGGAAAAATATGTAATTTGAACGAAAACAATATATAACTAAACGAAGAAAGTGCAAAAATATTATTGTAAACAATTTTTGTGTTTTTGAACATAAGAATAGTAATATAGATGTACAATATGGCATTTGGAAAGCTAAAGACTGTATAAAAAAATATTTTCTAATACATGGAATTGTAAAAATTAATGGAGGGTGATGGAAAACCGATAAAACTATCTGATTGTTGTAGATACAGGTTTAATGAAAAAAACGTTTCAATTTAAATTCAATTAAATTAATTATATAACAATTTATTTTCATCTCTAAATGTATTTAAAAATTTGTGAATTGATTCTAACAACGGAGGTAAGTGAAAGATGTGTGTTTCGTGCTCTAGATTTTTTTAAATTGCAATCATTAATAATATGCTAAATAAAAACAACTACAAAAACTAAGGCATTTAGGACCGCGAATTAATTCTGCATCTATTAAGCATCAAAATTTTAAATAACTTCTAGTGAAATATTCGTAATAAATTTACTGATCAGAATAAATATTCCTCAACACTTTATTACAGACATTGTATAACACTTATTTATTTCTTTAAGGTAATAAACGCTGGACTTTTGGACTTGGCCTCTTTATCTTCTTTTCTCTATAAATTTGAAATGACTCATTGAAATGATTCATGAACCTTATCAAAATTCGTATCGCGGTTTAGAAGAAGTTAATGTTATACTTAAACTCATTCAGTAAGCTAAGATTTTCGCTTGCCTCCTGGAATACATGGAAATAACCTATGTCTTATTTTAGTAGTTTCTGCCTTTTTCGTTTCTCCAGACATTTTCGTTAGGGAAGGACCAAGTAGGATCGAAATTTTCAGGTGACCAAATGCGTGGAAAATATTTTATATGTTATTTGTTTTCTAAATACTGTATGTTCAAAAATAAATTTGAAAATTGATGACAAGTTTGGAAGTAAAGCAGTTTTCTAACTACACCTGTTTACCTACGGAATTGTATTTTACATCCTTTATTTTTATTTGCTAATGTCCAGATGGTGAATTCTATTGAACCGACAAATAAAGATTTACGCCTCGATGTGAGTTCAGTTGATTGAGAAGAGCTAACCTCTCGATAATTATTTACGAAATTAAGACAATACCCGCTTTGTTTTTAAATGTGGTGTTAAAACTTAGTCAATGTTTGCAAAGCGTGGCTTAGTCAGCACATTTATAAACAGTTTGCGTTCTTTTACACTCTTTTACGATATTTTTTATTTTATTATTTATTTATCATTGACTAAAGTTTAGCAAAAAAAAAACAGTATCAAAAAATTTCTACCCGCAGCACACTCTGTTGTTAAAATTAATTTAAGAACTTTTAAAAAGGTTTTCATTGGGTCACCTGTAGCATAGTGGCTTGCAGCATAGTGATATCCTGTAAGTTTCATTCTGATTTAAATAGTACTTCAATGATGAAATGAGACGTTGAGTTAAAAAGGTATTATTTCCATTCTAGGAAATTTTACAGGAGGGCGCGAAAATCTCTCTTTACTATATTATTAAACCAGATAATATGATTATTTTCGCATTACAATTTAGAATTTTTTTAAATTATATTTATAGCACCATATTTAAGTTATAAAATGAAATGTTTTAGTACGGTTTGGCAAGAAAACAAATGCGTAATTCGTACCTTTAGAAATTAATTGTATTCTATATCGCTTTTTCAAAGGACTTGGGATTTTATTAGACAAAATCTTATATAAGAATCAGATAAAACTAAATTATGAGGATACAAATATGTAAACAAATCAATAATAAATTATGTTTAAAAGAACAGACTGTTCCTGAATATTTTATTTAAATTTAAATACTCTCCATCATTCGGTGAATCTAGTAAAAAAATCAATTTCGTAAAAAATATCCTTTTGGAAATCATCGTCTCAATTCTTGAATTTTATTCTTCTATAATACCTTTAATGTTCTAGATAAAAAAAAAAATAATAATAATAAAAATAAATAAATAAAAACACATATCATTTTTTTAGCATTTATAAAAAAAAAAACAGCATAATATACAAGCTGAAACGAATTTGATAACCAACTAGAGAAGAAATATTTTTTTGGAAAAAATTTTTTTCTTCCTAATATAATAATTTCACCACTCCTAAATTAAAAACACTGTAACTCTGCTATTTCTAAATTCTTTGGTACTCATAACTTTGTATGGTGGTAAATTGTTTTATTCATCATTCGGGTTCAACGTATATTGAAGCATAAGACCGCAAATTTTGAGGGGATAGATTTTTTTTCTTGGTCGATTATTGAAAATAACAAACCTAAAACATTTAAAGGGCTTCGCTTCTTTTCTTCTTTTTTTATCACCTTTGAAATAATTTAAATAAAAATTCCTGATTCCAGAACACTTTTCATTTTTTTTTCTCTATAAAAATAACCGAGATATAGTGGAATCACATCACTTTTAGATTGTGACTTGACCATAAAAGATTTTTAAAAATTCATGATGTGACGGTAGTTTCGGAGAAAAGTCGTAAACTATGGACTGGCGGATTTTTTTAATCGTTATACTGTCTTGAAATGTATGAGAGGAGGGGAGGAGGAGCGGAATATCAGGAAGTGATCAATTGCCCAATTTAATTTATATGCAATTAAAATTGTTACAGGTCCTGATTTTCGAAATGTTTTGGATAACGAAGCGTTTGTTGTAACATTAGCATATGTTTTCTTCCAGTTGAATGCCCTAATTCTTTATCAGATCTATTTATCGGAATATATATCGATCCAAGTCTGGACCACAGGTCCAGCGTTTTATATTCCTTACGATGCCACCCGTAAAAGACGGGACTGGCAAACAAGATTGGGTCAAACTCAGTTAGTGTTCGGTGTTAATTATGCAAATTGGACCTACTTATAGCGGCCGTACATGTTCCTTTATACAAACCTTACCTTAAAAAAGAGGGCTCTTTCAAAATGAAAGCTTCCTAATAATAATACTTAAGTTACCTCAACTCTCCTAACTAATTCCGCCTAAAATAAATACCAAGCGACATAATGTATATTAATGATTATAATTTTTGTTAATTACAACGCTCGACCCTGCCGTTGCAGCCAATTATTAGATAGGAGGAGAAATTAAGTGTTTCAGCTGTTGGATGTCAGCACAACATATTCACTGCTTTATTTGGCCCACTTGCTTCAAGCTAAAATTAATTTTTAAATCATTTTCTTGGCTATTATGATGATTATAACTTATACGACTCTTTAATCGTTCTATTTCATTACCTGTTTAATGTTTATAAATATACATTTCGTTCTAAGTTTAACTATCTTAAATAGTGTTTTTGTAGGAATTACTTTTAAGTCTAAAGTAAAGTATTTTTACTATTTACAAATATATTTATAATAATCATTATTAAACAGGAAATGTTATCTCTTGATTTTCATATAGATTATTTTTATTTATTTATTTATTTGAACACCCTTCCTTGCATAATATGCAACACGGGTTGTGACAACGTCTAGTCGCCAGTTATAGCAAGAAGTAGACATTGCCAACAATATTCTTGAAGATTGTCTGTCTTCTAATTTTTACCCTTAAGGAGCACCTTCTCTGCCTTCTATTCTTCCCGCTGGTCTTATACCAGTCAACTATATTTTCAATATAAGGTGCATATTTATGGTACATAAAACGTGATTACTTTGCCAACCATTGCAAACAGATGCCTGGCTGGAAGGTTTATGATAAATTGCGATTTCAGGTTACGAACAGTCTATATAAGCAGGGAGTTCTGTATTAGAAGAGATGAATCTATATTGGAGCTGTCTGAAAAAAAAAATGGAATATGGAGGTCTTTATAAACGATTCCTCTATTGACTTAATAAGAGATATTTAGGATAGTTTATAAATTATACAAGAAGAAAGTTTTGGGCTCAATGATTCGTACTGTTTCTAAGCCAACAATGAGGTGATTCGGCCGAGATCACGCTCAGCCGATAGAGTTTCTCCCCATTTTTAGGTACCCATTTGATTGAGGCTGGGTGTGCCCCAGGAGGGTCTCCATACCCTAGGGTCGCCCCCTCGACTGAATTAACAGAATAAATAATATTCCGCCACAGCCGAGATTCGAACCCAGGGCCCGGAGCACAGTAGACTAGCGCTCTACCCACTAGACCACGCCGCTCCCCATTAAACAGGATATGCTATATCTTAATTTTCATATAGATCGCACCTGTCTACCATTTTATTTCATTTACAGTGTCAGCTAGAGTTTTACAGATTTTAAAACTTTTTCATTAACTGCCTCACCATTTTTTATATATCAGAGAAACTAGAGCCAATAATTTTGTTTCATTGTCATATCCATTTTTCTCAACTTAAAATTAGTAATGTTAAACTCATGAATTGAAAGAAACATTCAGCAAATATTTTATTTTTAGTTAGTTATGTTAAATTAAAAATATTAAATGAAGGATTTAATTATTTGGTAAAGGTGTCGTCCTAAAAAATATAGTCTGCGAATCATTTTAAGTAGCCGTATAAATGGGTCGCATGAGACCTCTTCGGAGTTAGTTCATAATTCGCTTTAGCCTGTCTTCGAGCACTGAATTCTGTCTTTAATCTGGCGTTGACTTGAAGGAAAACGATTTTTCAAAAATAAGGTACATATTTATGGTACATAAAACGTTATTATTTTGCCAACCATTGCAAACAGGTACCTGTAAGGGTTATGATAAGTTGATGTCCAGGTTACGAATAGTCTATATAAGCAGGGAGTTCGGTATTAAAAGAGATAAATCTACAGTTTATTGGGGCTAAGTCTAAAAAAAAAATGGAATATCGAGGTCTTTATAAATGATCCTACTGGTGACTAAACAAGAGTGTTTAGGATTTTCCGAAGGATTTTTTATTTTTTTGCAAGAATTGAATGCAGGAGGAACTAGATGATTTATTGGGTTCCCGAAACCCTGTCCCAAATGGCCCAAGAGATCTGAGGAAAGTTTTTCATTTTATGTTTCTAGTGGAGGTTCTCCCTGATAATGTCAAGTAGGTCCATTATAAGGCACTTCTTCGTTTGTTCAAGATATAATTTTGTTAAACGTTTTCCTTATCACGATGCTGACATATTAGAAATGTAACTTTCGCCCTTCAGTCTAAGTTTAACGACGCATGAGATTCAGACGTGTATTATTTGCATATTTGTATAAGAAAGTGATTGTGTTCTTGGTCCAGTGCGTACCTTTGGAGTGGCATTATTATTCGTATGATATAATTCATAGTTTCATTTTGAAATAATTGAAAGGTCAAAGTTAATGAATTTGAAAATTCTGTTTGTATTATTGGTGATAACATTTATATAAGTCAATTCCAATTTAATATGATAATTTTAATTAAGTCCACTTTTAATTTTTTTTTTAAAGCTTAGTAAATACACTACTCTCAAAGCATAATTACTATTGTCATTGAGACTAATTGTAATATCTCTGAATAAACATCGTTTGATTTTAAAAGGAAATACAGGTGTTTACAACTCATAAATGCTATTTATGTTTGGCATAAACATCGACAATAAACTTCTACTATATAATGGTGTCCCATTCGATAACTGCCTAATGCGGGAAAGATTAATAGCTGGAACGTTTTCTACGAAAATAGTAAACTATTTAAGAAGTTAAGTTGTGTTAAATTATTTATACTTCGGCATCATCTAGAATATATACTATATGTTAAGCTCATCATTATAAATAGTCGAGTTATGAGCTTATGGAATCCCTGATTGGCTATTAAGAAAAGAAATATATGCCCATAATACCTTTTTTGATTTATTATTTTCAATAATGAACTCTTTGTAATCGAGCAAACTAATAAACAAAATTATCCTTCCTCTTTCCTCAAAATATGAGGGTTTACGTTTCAAGATACGAAGAATCCGAATATAAAAAAAACAAAAAAAAAAAACCGTTTGACCGCCGTCCGCGAATTCATTAAACAATTTGTTAATGTTTTTTAACGCAAAAAACAAAACCGCAAAAAAAGAGAAAACTTGAAATTTTACCCATAAATACGCCCATGACACAAAAGTTAAGGTGTTCTAGAATCAGGAAATAAGGAATAAAATCAAAGGAAAAGTCTAGTATAAATACTTTTAGTTTATTATTTTCAATAATAATACCTTTGTAATCGACCAATCAAATAAAAAATTACCCCTCTCCTCTTAAAATTTGATGATTTACGTTTCAAGATAGTAGAACCTGATTAAGAATAAAAAATAATCGTATTTTCCTTATTAATGAAAAGGAAATTCCCATTTGGATCTGCTGCTCAACTTCACTGAGTTGCTAAGAGTACACAGCATACGGATCAATCCTGAAGACAATTTCAAAGAAAAAATAAAGGTAGATACTGCCATATAGAAATACATAACATTACTCATTTCGAAATTGCTCATGGACATATTAAATCTAGCCTAGCCTCAATAAATACTAACATTTTCGCCCTTAGTCTATGTCATAAATAATTAAATTTCCTACAAAATGAAAAAAGAATCATGGACGTTGATTCAGAACTAGCAGAGATCAGAGATATTGCGTTTTGAAATTAACAGTGGTGATACACCATTTTCCTTTGGATTATTTATTGCTTTTTATTTTAGGTAATTTTATATTAACAGTAATAACTTGATATAGTTATTTGGAAATAATAAAACGTGTAATAATTTGCAGCATTTTTATTTTTGTTATAATTATTGAAATTTACTTTTAATGATGACACGAGAGAGAGAGGTACGTGGTTCGGGCCATATCAGCAACATATGGAACATTAAGGTCTTGATGAATGAATTTATTTGTGACAAAGTAAAGGGCATGGAGAATTTTACAAAGGATTTTGGATTGTAAGGATTGGATACGAGAGAAATTCTATGATTTAGTTGAGCCCTACAGCTCAAATCCGTAAATTCAGATTGGCCTTATGATAGCCATCTTGATGAGCCTTTTGTAGTTAAGTTGAAGGTTTAAGCGTTTGTCTAGTAAGTGTTGCCAAAAATGGCTTCCGATAATATCAAAATTGACTTGGCTGTTACTTTCGATGTAAACTATAAAAAATAAAAAAATTACTTATTTTCTTGGAGAGAAGCAGAACTACTACGGATATTCTTCTCCATTTTCTTACGATGATGCCGAAAATGGAAAACAAAATTATGCTCGTCTCCACATTTGGGTATGAGTGAGTACGTTTTTAATTTATTAGTGGTTAGTTTGATATGTTATGTTATTTATTTTTGTTACGTATTTTATTGTTATATATTTTTTTCTTGTACATATAAATACCAAAAAGGAATGTTCAGCTTTTTATGGGTGTGCAGCCTGAGAGCAGTGGTTCTTTTGATGAAGAAAATTGTGAAAACACAATAGCGAAATAAAGTAGGGGATAAAATGATACCGCAGCAGTTCAATTAATTCGAGCACAAAGTAACAACGCAAAACAAACTTTTAGACCTAACAATAGAGACGTTGATTTCCAAAAGGTACTATATCCATTCTAGGAAATTTTACAGAAAGCGCCAAATCTCTTATTACTATATTATTAAACCAGCTAATTTGATTCTTTTCGCATCAAATTATAGAATTGTTTTTTTCACTATATTAATAACATCATGTTAAAGATATGAAATGAAATGTTTTAGTATGATTTAGAACGAAACTAAATGTGTAATTAGTACCTTAAAAAATTTGTAGCTTTTCTAAATAGCGTTATTAAAAGACTTGAGTGTTCATTAGATACAATCAAATTTAAGATTCAGATAAAACTAAATGAGGAGAATATAAATATGTAAAAATATCAATTTCGCAAAAAATGTCCTTTAGTACCTTTTGGAAATCAACGTCTCAATTGTTGGGATTTAACTGTATGCTTTTCTCCTTGATTACGGAATTTCATCGAGCGTCCAAAGGGTCGATGAAACTCTAAAAACGGTTAAGCGCAAGTTTGCAGCCATGTCATCTGGTTTGGAGAGAAACTTGGATTTATTCGACTTGTTTGGAACAAGAAAACTTTCTTTAAATCTCTATCCCTGTAACCAAATGCCAGTAACCCTGCTTGAGTCAGTTACAATTTCATGGTTTAGTAGTGAAATATCACGTACCTCATCAAAGTATTTTCGTCCGCATTATTGGCAGTTATAAAAAAAAATAATACATACATTAAAATAATCATTAAAAAAAACAAAAAAACAAGCGATTGTGTGAAGAGCTATAGGAAAACAAATATGAATTTAAGTAATAAAAAATACATTAATAAATATATATTAAAAAAATAGTGATATATTGGAGAGGTAGGTTAGTGGGTAGGGTTAAAATGCACTGAGGAATGAAGAAGTTGGTAATAAAATAATAAATTACACAGTTTGATGGGCCATCCGCTACTACAGAATGGACATTATCTGTGAAAGTTAGGCTTTACGGTTCTTATGTTAATGCTAATTAAAAATATCCAAGATAAAATATATACATTAAGCTTTCAAGATTATAAATACATATAAACTTTACTATTACAAGTTTATTTACAATTTGAACTTGTAATAATTCCTTTATAATGGTAGAAAAAATGTAAATTCCAATTAAGATATTTATTTAACAACTACATATTCATCCATTGTGAATTCACTGCGTTCTTAAATTTATTTAAAAAATATTTTCTTTGAACTAATCGAAGGATACTATAGTGGATGCCCTAAATTTTATCCAAGTTTAATTAGGCTGTGGACCTTTAACGACCACCTGACATAACACAAGTTCAGGACCACCGTTTTACGTCCCCTCCGAAGATTCTTGTTTGCAAATATTAATATTCTGTTTTGTTTTTTCACTGTTAGGGCATGAATATGAGAGCAATAATTGTCTAAACGTAGCGTAAAACAATTGTTTATTAACTGAACCTCAAGACCCGTAGAAAACTTGACTAACGACAGTCAAGAACAAACATAATATATATATAGATAAATTTATAGATTTATGTAGTGTAAATTTTACTAATATTTCACTTTTTTTTTTAGATCCTTTGAGCAATGCTACCAGAGATCCTCCGCCTTCAGTATCGCCATGCGTAACTAGTAAGTAACTTGAGAATAATTTATTTCGATAAAATTTAACATAAATTGGGCTATGAAAATTTAAACACACTTGACCTTAACATATATTCGTTTTACTTACAATTTACTTGAATTATTATACCAACACCAAACAGAGGGAATTATGTATTTTTATGTTAAAGGAATTCCGGAGTCAAATGAAATGATAATTAATGGTTAGGACAGGTATAAATAATAATACACGTAAATGTCATTCCTTTGGCTTTGTAATTTAAGTATGTACCCTTCGTGTTCTGTGGTTGTGTAATTAGTACCAGAAAGGGTATGTTCCTACTTGGCTTTCACTAGCTCTATTCGTGTCCATGATGTAAAACTTCTTTGTTTCCATTTATTCCTCTATTAATGAAACAAAAAATAACCATAATCCTGCAAAATGTGGCTGGCATGGTGCAATAATTGTATCGTTGGTGTCTTAAGAAAAATTGGAATACATAATGTTAAGCTATTTAAATAAGAATCCAAATGGTATATTACAATATATTCATGATAATCATAGTTGTATAGAAGGACTTATATTTGAAGGTTTTTAGAATAAATTATTTTAAAAAGAAATTTGTGGCTTCTAAGAAGCTTTATGATCGGTGAATGAACCAGAAACGCATTTATTTTTCAAAAGAAATGATTTAATGGGGGATGTCAACTAATTATGAAACACTTAAAACAACGAACATCAAGGTAAGATCTCTCTGGTTTTGAATAAAAGAAAGGTTACAAATATGAGAAGGTTTGTGTATCCAAAAATTAAATATTATATATTCAAGTATTAAAAACCATTTTTATCAAAATATGATCGCAAATGCACATAAATTGTATACTTTAAAATAATAAAATTTTATTTTGAATGCATTATGCTGTAATTTCGTGCTGTGCATGGAATATTTACAACCGTTTATTATATTTCAGTCATTTACGTTGCATTATTGTTTTTCTTAAAAAGACGCTTTCAGCTCAAATTACTCGGCTACCGTTCATCAATCCTTGTCGGTTTCTAGGATTCTTTGCCTCTCTCCTCAGAATTCACATATATTTGTAAAAAATAAAAAATCAAGGTATATATATGTGTGATAAAATATCTCCGAAATTGCATAATTTTACGATAAATTATTTTGGTTTATATAATGGACTTTTGTAACATACCAACAATTTTTTTAATTTTTAATCTTAATTGTTAGCATTAACTTTTTTTTTTAATGTCTCAACATGTTAATCATCATCAACATGTTACTCGGTTATTTTTAAGAAGAGAGAGAAAAGTCTGATGAGTTAAGGATTCAGTGCACCGAGAATTAAAAAAAAAAAAAAAAAAAAAAATGTATATAGTAATAAACTCCTTAAAACGATGTGAGACAGGTAGTTGTTTAATCCTTTAAAAAAATAAAATAATAAAAACATAAAAACTTAGACTTAATGATGACCAATTCTCCTCCACTAATTGACATGGTAACTTGTCTCCCTTTCATTAGCTAATTGATTACCTGAAAAGTAGACAATTTCCTGATCACATCTTATCCTACTTTAAAGGATAGATTAATTATACCTACAGTGGTAGGTATAATAAAAAAAATCCAAATTGAATTATAATTTTCGTATAAAAGCACCACCTTATGAGCTCGATATAAATATTGATAAGTATTAAGAAAAAATAATAAGCTATTGTGTAGTAAAATGCTGCATTTTGTGCATCAATTTTGAATGAATTGACTGTGAACTAGTCAATTCATTCAAAATTAAAATAAAGCTATTGTCCCACATCTAATTTATCAATTTTTCTAAGCTATTCAATTTACGTCAGTTGGATCAATTGAGAGAATTGGCATAAAATTACTTTTATATAACAAAATTTAGTGTGTCAGGAGTAAATCTTAGCTCCTCATTTACATTTAGGAGATATTTAATTATTTTTTTAGTTATAAAATTGTATTTCATTTTTTATTAACCTAATATTTAAACTTCTTCAAAAGTGTTTTGATGCTGTTAATATCATGCTGATATGAAACACAGGATGATTTTAATTTAATTAATTTTTTCCGTAATTTTAAGGGAATATACGGTAATATGGGGTATGTTTTGCCTTATTAGCTGATTGATAAATGTTATTTATGATATCCATTTTATAAATTAAAATATTCTGATTTCTATGCTGAAGCACAAGTGTGTTATCAGTAAATAATAATCCAAAATCTACTTCCCCAACTCTTCAATCCCACATCAGAGACCTTGAGCGACGGTGTCGAAATTGGAGAATCAAAATAAACTCCAATAAATCCCATCAAATAACCTTTAGTCTTCATCGTAATCCTATGACTTCCTGCCTTACAGTCTCCTTTGATAACTCTCCTCTAGTAACTATCAATAGAACAGATTCGATATCTAGGACTCCATCTTAACAAACTTTACTTGGAATCCTCACACAATACCAGAAACTGCTAGACGTCTTTAGCTACTTCGACACTCATAGACAAACGTTCTAATCTCCCACTAAACTACAAACGGCTCATTTACATGACTATTATACGACCAATCTGGACGTATGGAACTATCTTTGGGGCTGAACTAAACCATAAAAATCCTCTCGAATCCAATCATTACAATCCAAAATGTTTCGTAAAATCCTCAACACTCCCTATTTTTGCACGAAAAAACTCATCCATAATGACCTTAATGTTCCGTATGTTGCTGATTTAGCCCGAATCAGGAGAGGTACTCCTTCCATGAAAAACTCCATTCCCAATCTAACCCATTAGTTTCAATCCTTTCTTCCTCTTCAATACCTAATAATCCACCGAGGCGTCCTGAACAGTAGACGGCCTCGAGACCGTCTGGTTTAAAATATTTTATGAGTGCTGCCGATGGGTAGCTTCTCTACAAGTTTTGTTCATGTCTATTCTATTTTATCTTATTTACTAGTTGTCTTGTAATAATACACTTATAAATATCAATATATTTTTTTTTTTTTTTTAATATATACGAGTATATATATTCTGAAATTCTCTTTTTATTTGCTATTGTAAATAAATGTAACGATGTTGTTGTAGAATTATTGTTTCTAATTATGTTAAAACAGAATAATTTACGATTATTGTTGAGGTTTCGAGTTCTTGATTCTGTTTTTCTACTTCTATTATACTAGTGGGGTATTATCTCTGTAATGTAGTAATAACAAGGGGTAACAATTTTCAACTGATTTCGGCACTAAGGTATTGAACTTATATTGTTGTATACAAGTTGTATACCCTGGCTATAACTGGTGGAATGCTAGGGTGCGGAGTGGACAACGACTCCATTGACGACAAGAAGAGGAAGAGGTCTTGCGCACCTCGGTTCTTCTCCGTGCCTCACAGCCAGGTTGTCCGGGAGGGGGAGGAAGTCCGCTTCAGCTGCTCTGTTTCGGGGTGGCCGGAGCCCTGGACGGTCTGGAAGAAGGGCCAGGATCCCGTGTCCCCGGCCTTCAACGTCTTCGAGGGAGACGACCTGAGGAGGCTGACCATACCCGCCGCCAGGAGGGAGCACGCTGGGGTGTACACCGTCGTCTGTTCCAACACCAGGGGGTCTGTCCAAGCCTCCGCAATCCTTCAAGTCATTAGTAAGGACCATGTCGCATCCAAAGTGTGTCTTGTGAAATAACTGTTGTACCTAAGCCGAGTGATGTCGCGAATAATGATTTTTACTGTAACGAGTTTGCCTATTTAATGTATTTTGAATGCCTGCTTAGACTTTTTCTATTGTGTTTTGCTAATCTTGTGGTGTTTAATGCATGCGAAATGATTGCAAAAGATATTTCTAACGATCATATATTACACTATATTTAACCTGAAAAATTGTTCCTGGATTAGAAAAATTGATTTTGTAAATCGTATCCTCAGAATACAACCCGCTGAGGTTGTTGACGCGGTGTTCTATTTCTGACGTTGGCAATCTTGTGTCACTTTTCCAGTTGGGATGGTCGAGGCTCTTCCGCAGCCATATTAGGCCACCCTGCCTTAGCCTGGAGAATCCAGTAGTCTAATTATGGAAATCAAATGGAACTGTAAAATTCCGTACCTTAGGTCAGTAGATCTAATCTACAGACATTTGCTATTTTCAACTTAAATTTTTTAGATGTTTTTAAACCCATTTATTTAAAAAAATGCAGCTTAAGTGGTTGTGATACTTTATTAACTATTAGCAATTGAGTAATACCATACATATTAACTAAGACCACGAAAAACATTTAGATGCTATAGATAACGCCTTGTGACTAGCTCATCTATTATATTGAGTATAAATAAAGCGTATACCTGTAGAATTATTACTTACTACCACTTGCAATATTTACAAAATCGTAATTCCTTCAGTTCCTGATTTAAAATGTAGGATCCTTAAAAAAACTCCTCTTCATCTTTATGCTTGTTTTGTCGAGTATGCTCGACAATGCCATGTCCTGTATAAATCTGTCGGATTGTCCAACTATTAATCACTTTTCCACTTTACACAACTTAACTACTAACTTCGTACATCAGGACCTCAAATCGTGCGGTTTTTATTACCATCATCCTAAAGACCTAATTTTGAACTTTTCGAACTTTCTTTAGAAAGCATACGATCGGCATAAAAAAATATAACTAGTATACTAGCTTATAATTTTTCTAAAGTACCAAAAGATGGGAGTCAAAATAAAACACTTTTTTAAATATAGAAATCTTAATAAATTTTATTTACTCTAGTTTCTATTGCTTAAATAATAATGTTTAAATAAAAAAACTAAAGTGGTGTATTAAAAATCAATATATGGTAATTTTTTAAAATATATTTCACTGTTCGAATGGGGAATTTTTTTATTCAATCGTATGTTTTTTGTTATTTAATACCTAAAGTTATAGTTATAAATTCATGCATGATTCTTGTTTTATCCAATTATTTTATGAAGAACTTTTATTGATTCAACGTCATTATATAACGCATTTTCGTTGAACAATATCATAACTACTATCATAAGCACGAAAATGGAAGTTGTGAAAACAATAGTTCGGAACGTGATAAATTCTGAACTTCATATAAGTCTCCGTGAATCATCGTATTTATAAAACCTGACATAATTTTTATATTTCGATTCAGGACGTTCCACCTGTTCTTTTTAATATCATAACCTTTTGACTGAGAAGTTAATTTGATCGCATGTCATTTAATTAACCTGTTATCTCTACTGTGTTGTGGATTTCTTTTTGCGTTCTGTGTGATTTGGTTTGGTTTTCTGATTTTTTTTTTTATAATTTAAAAAATAATCAGTTATTTTTATTTGTTGTAGATGAATATTAAGAAAGGAAGAGATTGTTGACGGATCAACAAGAGAAACGTGTAATAATGTTCTCATTAAATTGCTCAAAATTTGCTTAATGTAAATGTCTTTATTTCATTTCTTAATTATGTGTGTTTAATTTATTTTTAATAATACTTATTTAAATTAATCGTCACAACGTTTATTGTAGAAATTATAAAATGATGTATTATTTAAATAAAGGAGATGTGAAATAAATTTTAAAAAATTTCCCTTATCCTCCCTTTTCTTTATATATTTACCCTACTAACCTCGCACGAGAAACAATACCTTATTTTCCAAACAAAAGCTAAACTATATGCAAATTTTAATACTACGCAATTTATATACTTAGCTAATATTTATTTAAATTCTTAAATTATCTTTCATGTGAAATATACATAGTACTTTTAAAATCCTTTCAGATTTAGTAAAAACGTTATGTTATAACGCGATAATTTTTAAAGTCTGTGTAATTTAGTGTTCTCTAGCGGAAATCAAGCATTTTATCTTGAGCGGCGTATGTATATATATATATATATATATATATATATATATATATATATATATATATATATATATATATATATATATATATATATATATATATATATACATATATTTTTTTTTTTTTTATTATTATTATTATTTCGCATTTTCAAAGTTTCGGCCACTTTGAACTATTTTCAAGTTCTCATCATCATTATTTTCTATTCCATACAATTGCATTTAAAAATCATCTGTTATTAATTCATTTAAATAATTTCGTATTTAATTTCTATCATCTATAAAGTTCTGTCTTGTTCTTTTTCAGGGTATTTTATCGAAAACTGTGCATACTATAAACTTTGAAATGGCAATAAAACTATTTTTTATTTCTTTTCGAGACTAATTTGCTGAAAATACACGCAACTTATAATAGAATATTGACAACAAAAGAAGTAAAATAAAATCTAAAGTAAAGATTTTAATAAAATCTAAATTCGTGTATTGGTTTCAACCGACTCTCATAAAATTATTTCTCTATAGATATATTAGGGGTACTCTCTACGTTTGCTATAGCATGCTATTTGTGTTATTTTGCTAAACCTGTCGAGTTTCTACAGTTATTTCCTGTATAAAATTGATGGGTTTAGCAGAATAGCACAAATAGCATGCTATAGCAAACGTAGTGAGTACCCCTATTGTGAAACTTTTGTTAGCAGATTTCTAATATGCTACTAGTTCTGTTTGATGTAACTATTTCAGAGGACAAAGAAACGAAAACAAAACCTTTTAACCTAAAAACCTCGAAATTAATGAGCAGCGATAACTCATAGAAACACATTGCTGAATACGCGTTTTATCATGCTTACAAACGTTACGATTTTGTTACGAGTTGATAAAAAAGTCTTAATAAGGGAATCAAATGTTTCAAGTTGGATCATTCTCAGTACTGGCACATTTTGACCTCTTTTCTCGTTCTCATTTATTGTCTTCGAATATCATTACTGTACTATCTTTCTGATTTGCCTTCTGATTTCTTATCACAAGTAAGTACACTTAACATTCATCTGCCTAATATACGCCGATACATCGTTTAAAACAATAAATAATGGTTATCTGTCGTAATGAGGAATACAATAGATGACATGATGCCAAAAGTATGCAAAGTGTTTCATGATACAAATAATTTATGAGCGTTGCGAACAATCCGTCCATCTCCGATCCATCAACTTTGGCGGTTGACATCATTGTCTTGTCTTTGTTTATCGATTATCATTTTTATTGGTAGTGCAGACCTTCTGCTGTAATTAATTATAGTAACAATTTTAATAACTGATTTACATATTTTAAGTTACCCCATATTCATCTTAAAACCATTGAAAGAATTATTAACTCCTTAAGAAGATGGTAGCGAACGTTGGGTCGAGGCAGAGATGGGCAAATACTCACAAAACAATTACGAGTACTGTACTCACTAGTTTTAAAATAATCGCACGGGCTCGGGATTACCTTTTTACGTCCTAGAACCACCTGTGGGTTTGATACCGTGACCTTTGTCATAGAAGGCTGTCATGCTAGCCACCCTGCTATAGATCATCCCCAGTATATATTATATTTATTCGTTTATCGTCACTTTATGCTACTAAGGCTAATCGGGCGATGCTAAACAGTGGGAGTCCTAAATTTTGCCTATCCAGGTTTTATTACGATAGGGATCTTTAGCGAGTACCTGACATCGCACAGGCTCGGGACCACCTTTTAACGTTCTCTCCGAAGGAAGGCACAACTAAGGATTTTTTACTCCCATTAAAAAATCCTAGGACCACCCGCAGGTTCGAACCCACGAATTTGGCATAGAAAGCTGTTATGCTAGCAACTACGCTATGGGTGACCCCGAACATCCCCAGTCTAATCTTTATCTTCGAGTCAGCCTGAACTATTTATCATACGAAGCCTGAGCTTTGCCGTCAGGTATTGGTAAGCTCTAGTTCCAATATGCTCTTGCTTCACAGCCTCAATGGAATCTGCCTGTCTTATCCAAACGCTTTACAAACTCTCAAGTTTGCTTATTTTAAGCTACTCTATTTATTCCTAGAATTTTAGGGTAGTAACAACTCTATCAATGAATCCGGAATTTTCCCTAACCATATCTACTTTTCTTATTAATATTTGTAACGGATGAAATAAAACAAAAGTAATTAAATTTGTGCCTTTCCAGAATCAGCTCTTATTACTATTGTATGACATCGAGAGCAAAGAATTAAAATTATTAATGGGTTATAAAATAATTTCATAGCGTTTTTCAATATTTCAATTTAATCCTCTCTATGTTTAAAAAATCATGTTTAGTTGGTCAATAATGTTTACATATTATAAAAAAAGGATTAGTCAACGTGCTTTTATGCATCAGTTTCAACCGAGATTCCTTAGCTTTAAGTGGTATTCTGCTTGCTTAAAATGGTGGAGAAAAAAATTCATGTATTCGTCAATTAATTATTTTTTATTGCCGAAATGGAAAATCCGCTGCACAGACTTAACAAAATTTGCATGGTGTATCGCGATGATACTACTATGCCCTACTACCCGAGCGCCCTGATGACCAAATTTAAAAAATATTCCAATTATATAATATATAATATGGCAAAATGTAATAGATCAAAATAATATATAACTGATTGAAAATATTTACTAGAATCTGAAGTTTTTATTGAAATCATCAATAAAAAATACTAAGAACTTTTACAACTCAATAAAATCAAAGCATCAAACCTTTAGTTTTTTTTTTTTTTTTTTTTTTTGCCGGCTAATCCAATGCACTGCAGCCAATTTTTTTAGGCTTATTGTGCGCCGTCCGATATACTGTTAATACAGGGCTAGCGCCTTGGTGAATCTGACTAACCTGTGGGGGTTAATCAGTTCACGCAACTTGGGATCAGGGATATGGTCGACACCAAAATGGTAAAACCGTGTCCTAGCAATCTCTGGGCAACTGCATATCAAATGAAATGCAGTTTCATTCTCCTTCTTGCAGAATCTGCAAGTCGGTGAGGCCACCAAACCCATATTATGGAGATGCTTATTAAGTTGACAGTGTCCAGTATAAAGTCCTGTTACCCTCCTTAGGGTTGTCCTGTCCATAGAGAGTAGAATATGACTTCTCTCTTTGCAGGGTCCATCCAGAAACATCTTGGAGTGATGCTGCTTGTCGGTATCCCTCCAGTATTGCCTGGATCTATTATCAGCAGCAGCCTTAATCAGTCCTTTGGCTTTGCTGAGGCTAATTCCACACACAGGTTCGGGTGTGGGGGGTAGCTGGGCAGAACCCCTCCTCGCGAGGCTATCAGCCCTCTCATTCCCTAAGATGCCTGAGTGACCAGGCACCCAATATACCCGGACTTTATTTAGCAGGGAAAGCATATTTAGATTGTTTTTGCATTCCTCTACTAGTTTGGACCGTGTTATATAACTACCCAAAGCTCCAATAGCAGCTTGACTATCGGTATGGATAGTTATCTGTCTGTCTCTCATCCCTTCTGAAATTAAGGTTTGAGCACAGATATTGATAGCCATTACTTCAGCCTGGAAGACTGAGGTATGCTTACCGAGAGAAATGGACAGCCCTTCCTCAGGTTTATCCATTCTCCATATTCCAGCACCTGAGCCTAGCTCTGTCATGGATCCATCTGTATAACAGTTGACTCCATTGCACGGTTTGTGCGAGTCAGTCCTGTTAATCATTGCACAATAAAGTGTGTCCTTGTATTTCTTTACTTGAAGATCGGAATGCATGGCAAGCACCGAATCTTCATCAATCCTTCTGAACAAGTTGCCATGGCCCCGGTAAACCAAAGAGCTGGATCTTGTTCCTAACTTAGAGAGCCTATAGGCTGTGTTAAGTGCTTGAGTTTCTACTGCTATGTGTAATGGTGTTAGGTTGAGTAAAACTTCCATTGCAGCAGTCGGGGTTGTACTCATAGCTCCGGTTGTCATAAGGCATGCCAGTCTTTGCAGCTTCCCAAGCTGCAGCAAGGATTTACATGTATTTGCCTTATGCCACCACACAACAGCTGCATATAGGACCATCGGTCTTATAACTGTTTTATATATCCAGAGGACCACATTCGGTTTGAGGCCCCATGTTTTTCCAACAGCCCCTTTACATGCAAAGAGGCACTTAAGTGCCCTTGTACAGGTTTTATCAATGTGGCTGTTCCATTTTAATTTACTATCAAGAGTAATTCCTAGATGTTTAACTTCACTACAGATATTGACCTCAGCCTCACCAAGGTGGGGTGGTCTGATGGTTATATTTCTTTTGTTAGTGAAGATACAGAGATTGACCTTCTGAGGGTTGATGCTGAGACCATTCGTCTGACACCATTCCCTAAGAAGTTTCATGGTTGTTTTGAGCAGATCCGATATGGTTTCCGGAAACTTGCCTTCAATTAGCACAGCAATATCATCAGCGTATCCCTGTGCATAGAAACCTGCATTATTCAGGATTGTCAGCAACGAGTCGACGACCAGACACCACAGAAGTGGAGATAGCACTCCCCCTTGCGGACATCCTCCTCTCGGTCTAATCCACAATCTGGAGTGTCCCAGTTCGGATGTGAGCATCCTTCCCTCCAGCATGGCATTAATCCATCCGGAGATTAATCCTCCCACTCCTCTCCTTTCTAAGGCTAATGCCATAGTGTCATAAGGAGTTCGGTCAAAGGCACCCTCTATGTCAACAAAGATGCCTGCCACAATATCTTTGTTAATCAGAGTTTTCTCAATCCTGGAGACCAGGAAGTGTAAGGCAGTCTCACAGGATTTGCCAGGCTGATAAGCATATTGAGCACTATGTAGTGGTTTATCAGCCAGTATATTGTCTCTAATATGTCTGTCAATAATCTTTTCCAGTGTCTTCAATAGGAAAGATGTCAGACATATAGGCCTATACGCCTTGGGATGGTCATAGGAGGCCTTCCCAGGTTTAGGTATATATCGTACTTTAGCCACATTCCACCTGTCAGGTATGTGGTTAAGTGCTAAACTACCTCTCAATAAAACAAGGAGGTGGGATGGCAGCACCTCAAAGCCCTTTTGAAGTAGAGCTGGAAAAATTCCATCAGTGCTGGCTGATTTGAATGGGGCAAATGATTTAACTGCCCATTCTAGTCTCCCAGAATTGACTATTCTGTTAGCTTCTGCCCACCTGTCTGTATTAATAGTATTTTTATCCGAGGTGGGATTGTTTGGTTCCTCATCCATCAGCTCGCAGCCAGGGAAGTGTGCTCTAGCAAGTGCTTTCAGGGTGCCAATCTCTGAATCGGTATGGCCCCCTTCCGCACTGATGGCACCCATAACTCCCTGGCCCGGCCTCTTGGATAGGATTCTATTTACTCTAAAAGTAGAGGATGTGTCATTGATGTCGTTGCAAAAATTCCTCCATGCCCCTCTCTTAGCTTTCCTAATGGCTTTATTGTAGTCGGTCAGTGCTTGCTTATAGGCATTCCAACTACCTGTACTTTTGGCTTATTGAAGAGTTTCCTAGTAGAAGCTCTCAACTTGCCAAGTTCACTATTCCACCAGGTAACGTTCCTGTTGGACTTGACAGTACACACTCTATTATTATCAGTGTAGGATTTCATTATTGCCTCAGTAAGTGATACATTAAGGCAGTCCAATTGCCATTTGTCTCTAATTGATTTAGGACACTGTCTTATTTCTTGTTCGAGTTGGGTGCAGTAGGAACCCCAGTCAGTGAGTTTGGGGTTCCTGTACACCGTCTCAAACATGTCGTTGACATCTATGTCAAATCTGATATATTTGTGATCTGAACATGACTCCTCAAGAGAGACATGCCAGTCCTTAATGAAATCGTTCGCACAATTAGTGCTTAGTGTTATGTCAATGACCTCTGATCTATTTTTGTTGACAAATGTGGCAGTATTGCCCTTGTTGTGGATTTCAAGATCATTGCTTAAGATAAACTCTAATAGAGACTCACCTCTCTGGTTGTTATTTGTACTGCCCCAGAGTCTGTGGTGATAAAACCTTTAGTTATTAAATTCACTGATTTTTCCATATGCATGACAGAAGTGAATAATGTTAATACATTTTAAATGAATATTGAATTTAATAGTATATCGGCAAAACATTTCAATAATGTAATTTGAAAAATAACCAAAAGTGTTTTAGTCATAATATATTATATAGAAATCATTTCAGTTTCGAAGAACTATCAATTTAAATTTTTTTCTCATTTTCATCACTGAAGATTTTTCTTATTGGTCACTAGTTACTGCCACCATAGATCTGTTCTTTTTTCCTATCCTCCTTAGGAGAGCGCAAGAAACTCAAGTATTTTTTCTCCTTAATTTATTTCATTCCTGTCATTATTCCCTATTTCTCAAGACCTCTTGTTCTTTTCTAACGATGAGCCCTTTACTATAAAAGAAATTGTGCGTTTAGATTCCTAAGAACTAGAAAATTTTCCAGAAAAAGTCCTCATTTAAACCGAGCTTGACAGTTTCAATTCAATCCATACTCGATAATTTGTCGGAAAAAATTAAAACAGTTGAAATATCTTTTATATGGTATGGAGAAGCGTTTGTTTAATTTTAGGAGGTTTTTAAATGACTATTTAGGTTTATAATGGGAGCGGCGTGGTCTGGTGGATAGAGCGTTAGTCTACTGTGCTCCAGGTCCTGGGTTCGAATCCCGTTTGTGAGGGAATATTATTTATTCCTACACACTTAAATAAGCACACCTTAACTTCCTTTTGTTAATTATTTATTTTTTTCATAATTTTTTACATCATTTATCAACGTTCCGGGGTTCTTTTCCTATTCTCAAGATATTATTGGTTTTTCTAAAAGTTCATCTATTTTGTTCATCAAATTGTTAGTCATATGGTTGGTGCTAATTTACATATTTAAATTTAGTTAAACTAGATTTACTAAATAGATGAACTTTTAGAAAAGGACATAATATCTTGAGAATGGGAAAAGAACCCCGAAACGTTGATAAATGATGTAAAAAATTATGAAATAAAATAAATAATTAACAAAAGGAAGTTAAGGTGTGCTTATTTAAGTGTGTAATATTAAGAAAACAATTTCCGGAAAAATTAAAAAAGAAAAGAAATTATTTATTCTGTTATTTCAGCCGGGGGCGATCGTAGGGTATGGAGACCCTTCTGGGGCAGACCCATTCCTCCCATTTCCTCAATAAAATGGGGAAAAACCTGGCTGTTGAGCGTGATCTCGGCCGAATCACCTCATTGCACGGCCGTTGGCCTTGAAACGGTACGAATCTCTATATGTACTGAGCCCAAGAATCTTCATGGGTTGTAAGTGGCAAAGGTTTATTTATTTTTTTTTTTTTATAATTGTAAAAACTGCAATACCATGCCTTATTATATTAAATTAGTCATCAATGAATGGTGTATATATTTACACAACTCACATCTTTCCAATCCAAAATATATTCGCTATAGAGATATTCTTTATAATTGTCTTATTAGAAATTTAAATTAACGTCTAAAATGGCCTAGGAGAGTTGTAGTCTTCGGGTTGTAAAATAAGTGAACAAAAATGAAGCAGTTTCTATGAATGAATCATATATAATAATGTATAGACTTGAACAAAATTAACTTATAATTACCAATAGTTATTATTTCCTCTAAATTTGTTTCTTAATAAATCACACAAATTCCTCCCTCCTACATACTTCCTTATCATCCAGTCCTACCTCACTGGCAGATCCTTCAAAGTAAATCATAATAATTCCTATTCATCCATTTTTAGTCAGTTTGCTGGTGTTCCTCAAGGCAGTATCCTAGGACCCATCCTTTACACAGTTTATACAGCTGATATCCCATCCCATCCTAACACTTTCCTTTCTACCTATGCTGATGACACATGTGTGTTATCAGTCAATGCTGATCCAACTATTTCCTCTCAAACTCTCCAATCCCACATCAGAGACCTTGAAGTATGGTGTCAGAACTGGAGAATTAAAATAAATGCCAACAAATCCAGCCAAATTACCTTTACCCTTCGTCGTAAACCAATGACATCCTGCCCTACTGTCTCCTTCAATAATACTCCTCTTGTCCCGGTTGAACAGATCCGATATCTAGGACTACACCTTGACAAACGCCTTACATGGAACCCTCATACAAGACTGAAACGACAAGAAACTGCACGACGTTTTCGACTACTTCAACACTTACTAGACAAACGTTCCAATCTTCCACTTAACTACAAAAGGCTCATCTACATGACTATCATACGGCCTATATGGACTTACGGAGTAGAGCTTTGGGGCTTACTAAACCATCAAATTCTTCCCGTATCCAATCCCTACAATCCAAAATCCTGCGTAAAATCCTCAATGCTCCTTATTTTGTAACTAATAAACTGATCCACAAAGACCTTAATATTCCGTATGCTGATTTGGCCCGATCTAGATACCATTCCTTTCATGACAAACTCCATTCCCACCCTAATCCTCTAGTTTCAATCCTTTCTTCCTCTTCAATTCCCGACAATCCTCCGAGGCGTCTGAAAAGGAGATGGCCCCGAGACCTTCTAGTTTAAAATAGTTACAGGAGTGCTACCATTGGGTAGTTCTTCTACAAGTCTCTTCCATGTCATTTTTCTAATATCATATTTACTTGATGTATTTTTTTGAGTACAGTTGTAAATTTCAATAAATTATGTTTAAAAAAAAAAAAAAATAAAAAAATAAATCACAAAAAAATCTGGTGCGGGAAACACACGACATTTACTTACCTCGGTAGTTAGAATCATTTTAAGAACTATAAAACAGAGTTCAACTTTAAACGAAAAAGTTTAAAGAATTACATTCAGTTTCGTTACGAACATATGTTCTAGATGAAATAATATAACAATGCAAAAGTATGTACAATAATTGCTTAAGTTCAGGAACTATTCTCTTCATATTACCTTCTTCTAAAATCTTGCTATCTATCTATAAATATAAATCTAAAATCTAATCTTTATCTAGCTGGATATTACACGTCTATCTACTATTCTCATGTTCTAAAAACATATTTTTGCCCTTTTCTCCTTTAGTTCATAATCTAATTTGTTCAGCTTATATATTTAACTATTTTTATCTATACTAATAAGATGATGTGGATATTTCTTTGGAATCTACAAAATTAAAGGTACTTTATAACTCGGCATTAAAGTTCTGTCAGACAATTTCAATCAGAACGAAACCTAAACGATATTAAGGCCAATTAAATTCTATAGCGATATAGCGAGTTTAATCGAAATCGTTGCAGTCGTTTTTGAGAAATCCGTAAAAAGAAGGGCAAAATTCGTGGTGTAAAGTAGCTCTTCTGGTTGGTTGATTTTGATAAAAAAAAGTTGCTGTCTCATTCTGTCGCAACATCTCAGGTATATACGCTCCTAGAACATAAACAATTTTTATACTTCATTTTTATACAATTTATCGTTTTCGAGCTACACACGTGATGTTAAATCTTGGTGAAAAAGTTGGCGGAACATCTAAACATAAAATTTCAATTTCGTGCAACTTTTCGTTTTCGTGCTGAACTCGCCACACACACACAAACCTTTTTGAGGGACTTGGCCATTTGGACTCTGAGGATCTTAAAACATGTATTTCCGAAGAAAACTATCATTCGAAAATTTTCACGATCGCAATACTTTCCCTTACTTTATATTTCATATATAGGTAAATGAAAGTAAAAAACATATTGCATTTTCTGTTTATCTTATATACAAAATTCTCGTGTAATTTATATTTTATATATATATATATATATATTTAAGGAATAAAATTATAATAAAGTTTTAAAAAATTAATGTTTGGTGTTTTGTTATTTTTATATTCTCTCGTCGTTCACAGCGCTCCATTCCTCTTTCACTCATATATCACATCCTTTCACACATACAATAAGTAATTAATTTTTTTTCTACACTATAAATTTCCTAGAAATAATTTATATGTCAAAACAACGTTTGCTGGGTCAGCTAGTTCCTTTCACTTACTATAGATAGTAAGGGAAAGTATTGTGATCGTGAAAATTTTCTAACTCCAGTTTTCGACGGAAATACACATTTTAGGGTCCCCTGAGTCCAAATAACCAAGTCCCGCAAAAAGGTCTCTGTGTGTGGTAACTCCCGGGCGAAAACAGTAAGTCTTATGAAACTGAAATTTCATATTTAAGACAAATATACGCCCGAGACGTTACAAAACATTTTTCATCAAAATGAGCTTACCAGAAGAGCGACGTTATACCATGCATTTTGCACCTTTTTTCGATTTTCTCAAAAACTGTTCCGACGATTTTAATTCAACTCGCTATATCGATGTAAAATTTAATAGGCTTTAATATCATGTAGTTTTTATTCTGATTAAAATGGTGTGACAGGGCTTTAATGCCGATATTTTAAATGTTCTTCCTTTAAAGTACCATTAATTTTGTTGATTCAATAAAAATAACTATATTACCTTGTTAGCAATGATAATTAACAGTAAAATATGCAAGTTGAGCGAATTTAATAAACAACAAAAGAAGAAAACTAAAAAAAAAATTTTATGCAATTTTTTGTTTTTGAACATAAAAACAGTAATATAGATGTATAATATACAGTTGGAAAGCTAAAGATTTTAGAAAAAAATTTATCTTATACAACTGTTGTAACAGTTAACAGAGAGTGATAAAAAACCGTAGTAATACTCACTCAAAAATATATGTGATTCGCGTTAGCATTTTAATTTAAATTTATACAAAAATATACGTAGATATTTATTTGCAAATAGTTTGGGGATTTAAAAGAAACAATAACACTTTAATGCATTTTGTGATAACACCTTGAAGTTGATATCTGCCGATTAGTTTTAAAAAATTTCAAAAATTACCGAGCTATTGAATTAAATATTTTAAAAAATTAAGAATTTTTTCCTATATACACTCCCATGTATCAGCGATTTTCGAAGATAGAGAAAATAGGTATAATGTTTTAAGATCAGGAAACGGCGAGGAAAAAAAAAAATTGAAATCTTTCATATATGTATAGTCTTATAACTCAATTGTTTTTGATAATATGGAAAAATATCTAGAGAGTTTTAGAATTAGTAAACCGCGATTAATAATAAAAAAGAAAGGGAATATTGCTTGATATTTGCATGTTTTTTTACTATAAAAATGTTTTTCTATAATATTTTTTTTGTAATTGCTAAATAGCAATCTATTCCTTAAGCTACTTTTGGCTTCAAACATGTATGATTTTTAAATTTCGGTAGTCTTCTGAATTTTTAATATTTTCCAAACTATTTTACTCCCTTAAAATAAATGGTTTGAGTATTTATAAATTTAGTTGTATTCCCTTTTATATTCAGTTTTTACTTTGAGTATTTTAAATACAGATAGACTAAATCCATTATGGAAACAATAAAAATTAAGATTCTCCTAAAAAGTTAATAACCCTTGCACGTAGCGTCCTCTAAAAAGGACACTGCTTTGACGAAAGACAGTTTCCTGGGGATCCTGTGTGGTAGGAGGCATTGTCTTGTAGCCTGGTCTGACGTCAGGCACGCTACTAGGGTATGTAAGCTGCATTTGCTGATATCCTGGAGGTGACTCCTGTTAGGGTAGAGAGGCTAGTAGGTGGTCACCTCTCGGCAGCAGGCTGCGAGATCTGGCGCACCATCTCTGCAAACTGTGTCTCGGTGGGTCGACTGTCTTCTTCAGCAGTGACTTTTCTCGCAGCGTGAGTCTTTTTTAATATCATGTATAAAATGTGATGTGAATAAGATTTGTAAATCCATAATGCAACAATTTTAAATATATAGTAAGGGAAAGTATTGCGATCGTGTTGATTTTCGAATGATAGTTTCCTTCGGAAATACATGTTTTAAGGTCCTCAGAGTCCAAATGGCCAAGTCCCTCCAAAAGGTTTGTGTGTGTGGTAAGTCTAGCACGAAAACGATAAGATGTGCGAAACTGAAATTTCATGAAGTGCTTTTTTATTCCCTACATTTTGCGCTGGTTTACGTTTTTATAAAAAAAACGGCTCTGACGGTTTTAAATGTTTATTAATGTCATTTACATCATGTAGGTTTCATTCTGATTGAAATAGTCTGGCAGGGCTTGAATGCCGATATTTTAAGTTTTCTTTCTCTTAATTTTCAAAAAATAAATAAACATCATCTTGTAAACAATGATTAAAAACGGCTAAATATACAAATTGAACGAACTTCATAATCAACTGAAGGAGAAAAGAGAAAACATATTTATTTAGGTAGCTTTTCTTTCAACATATGAATAGTAAGATAGATGCATAACATACCATTGTAAAGTTATTTTTTAGACAAAGTTGTGGAAGTTAATGTAAACTGCATAAACCAAGATTATTTTTGTACTTAACAGTTTTATACTGTTATATTATTTAATCAAAAACATGTGTTTCCAACGAAACTGAATGAATGATTCTTTAAAGTTTTTACTTTCACTTACCTATATATAAAATATATAGTAAGGGAAAGTATTGAGATCGTGAAAATTTTCGAATTCCAGTTTTCAACGGAAATAGGTTCCCCTGAGTCCAAATAACCAAGTTCCGCAAAAAGGTTTGTGTGTGTGGTGAGTTTAGCAGGAAAACGAAAAGTTGTTCGAAACTGTAAATTCATATTTAAGACTACGATACGCTCGAGATGTTACAGCAACGTTTTCACTCTAAAATCGGCTGATCGGAAGTCCTACTTTATCCCATGCATTCAGCACCTTTTTACGATTTTCTCAAAAACGACTCTAACGATTTTGATTAAACTCCTATTCGCTACTACAGCTATGTAAGTATCATAATATAATTATATAAATAAATAATAAACCATAGTATCAATAATTTGCCGCATTTTTTTAAAATGGAAGTAGTGAATTATTTCGGATGTTGTCCTGTAGTTAATGTTATTTGCGTTTAGACTTTCTTTAATTACTTAATACGCAAAAAAGTCGGTTTTCGCTACTTTATTCTATTCCTAAATCTTCTGATTTTTTTAAATATATAAACATTACATATCTAATTTTGATGGATAATCGTTAATACATGCATGCAATAATAAATTTTTTTTTCCTTTTTAATACTTTGATGGATGCATAATATATTGTATTTGAACGACATTGGATTCTGAATTTCAGTGGGAAAAAAAAATATTTCTATCTTCTTTCTCCCCCCTCTCCTCCCCCCACAAAATCCCGGCAGGTTTATTTAACTCACATTTTAACACCAACTTCTTTCTTTTCTTCGAGAATCTTTCAAGAATTTTATTTAACCGTTACTTCCTTGTCCAATTTATAATATCTTTCGGTAATAGGATCGAATTTTTTGATGATAGGAATTATATATATTATATGGCTGTTTTTCTTAAATAAAAAAAAAATGTATCATATAAAAATTACAACAAAAGGTTATTGATTTAAACGGTGGCTAAGTTCAAATATTAGTTAGTTAAAATGTTTTTAGAATTCGTAAAAATATGTAATTTTTTAGGATAAACTATCAATGTGTAAAACGTATAAGACAATAATCAACGCTATTAATTCTAATAAAGTTTTAAAAGAATTTTTAAGTATACTTGTATTAATTCTGGTTTATATATTACGTAATTAAAGTTTGACGGTGAGTACAAATAAGCAATAAGTTTTCAGTCCATCTGTAAATAAAAAATCGACATTAATTTATATAAGGTATTGGAATTCAATATAAGATTAAAAAAAAAAAAATTAAAAAACGAAGCGAATCGGGTCTTATAATTAAATAAGGAATTGCATTTAAAATATTTTAACAGGTTTATTTTTAAAATAACTGGCGAGATATTAATATGTTATGTTTCTGAATATGAATATCTTATCTTTGAAACTTCATCCATTTCTCAGATTAAGTATTTTCCCATTACCTTCTACATGTTATAAAGCTGTATCGGATTATATAATATAAACTTGTCTCTCTTGAATCTGAATTTCCTGATTCTGCACTTCAAAAATGTGTAAATTATGGAAATATTACTATTAAATATAGTTATAATGTCGGTTTAAATTTTGTATAAATTCTTTCTGAGTTTTCAAAATTAAATAACAACGAAAAAAATCACTAAATCACCCGAAAACTGTGGTGTTGACTTTAATATAACCGAATTAATACCAATGTTCATTCTTTACCCGAGTGGTCTGTATCAAGCATTCATGATAACCCAAGGCCACAGAATCCTATCTTGGCGATTGCTCTGATCTGAATCCTAATGATACTTAAATGAGATTTTAAGACCGGCTTATTTATAGGGATTACCTAGCTTCGAAAACAGCTTAGAGATGCATTCTTCTCATTGCTAGACCTTGTAAATGGAATTTTTCAGTTTAAATGCAAAAAGTTCTTAAGAAAAAGTAAAGAGATTAAGCTAAATATTGGGTTGCAAAATAAGTTCATTGCGTTTTTCAATATTTTGATATATGTAACTTTATATATGTAATCGTCTCTGTGTTTATAAAATTATGTTTACTTGCTCAATAATGTTTACATATCCTAAAAGGGTTAGTTAAGGTACCTTATGCATCAGTTTCAACCGAGTTAAGTGAACTCAAAATGGAAGAGAAAAAATTGATTTTCGTCATTTAATGATTTTGTATTTCCGAAAAAGAAAATCCGCTGCTCAGAAGGTTAACAAAATTTGCTTTGTGTATGCCGAAAATGCCTTGAAAAAGCACCGTCTGTAAGTGATTTTCTCGGTTCAGAACCGAAAATTTTGAATTGGAAGTCACGACGCACTCGGTTCGTTCTTAAGCTTTTGATGATGCCAAATTCAAAAAATTACCTGAAAGATGGCAACATGTAAAAAATGAAAATAGGATGGGTCATATATAATAGATTTTTTTTTTCTCTTTATATATATATTCACGCCTGTCAAAATGTATATGAAAATCAGCAAATGTGCTGTACAAATTGAGATCAGGCATGGTAGGCATGAAGAAGGAAAATGCCCAGCAGCACCCCTTCCATGGCTTTATTTTATCCGAGGAGGTCCCTCATCCAGCCTCTCTTTAGCCTTCTTCTGACTGGCATTTCAACTATTGACATGTCGTTAATCAGTCTATTGTCGTGTCCGTTAAGTTTACTGTTAAAACGAATATATAGTGTTCGTATATGTTATTCAACTGTTGGTTGTTGTAAGTCCGTACGTAGGGTTCTGTTGTTTACGTACCAAGGAGCTGTTGTTATCATTCTTAAAATTTTGGATTGAAATGTATAGAATAGATTAAAAAATGGTTCTTAGGCTCAGAAAATATTGAAGTAGTGCAGCAGTACAAATATCTAGGGATCACTCTTACGCTTACTCTTTCAATGACAAAACACCTCGAAGAAAAACTGAATAAAGCTAAGGTAGGTTTGAATTTGATTTGGGGCCAGTTTATGGAAAACAAAGACATAGTTCTTTCAAAAAAGTTGGAGATATTTAATTCCATTAGTAGGGCAGTTATGTGCTATGGAGCACAAGTCTGGGGTGGGGTTAGTCATGATGCCGTGGAAAAACTACAAAGATTTTTTCTTAAAAAACTATTTAAATTGCCAAAATATACTCCCACTCATTTTCTTCATTTTGAAACAACAATAGATCCAATATTTATGTTCACCCTAAAGATGCATTTCGATTATATTATTAAAATTTTGAATTTACCACCACATAGATATCCAAAGATATTAGCATTACATATAATTAAGAAAAAAATAGCATGGTTCAAAAACATGAAAGAATCGCATGGATTAAATTTTAACTTAAATCTATTTAACTGTGATGATATTAAGTTATGGAAAAATAGTCTAGCAGCATTAAGGGTTCAAATGCAAAAACATATTTATACTCAAAATATTATTAAAGTTAAAAATTCTAAAACTTCTCCCTTTTATCCACATTTAACCACAGTAAATTACATTACTGACAAATGTTCACTGGAGGTGATTAGATGGGTAATTAAAATCAGAGCTGATGTATTAAACCTGAATTACAAACATTTCATAAAAACAAATAATAAATGTAGTTTGTGCAATACAAATGAAACAGAAGACCTTTTTCACTTTTTGGCTGCCTGTCCAATACTTACTGAGTTCAGAAAAAAATATTTTCATTCTAAAAATTTAACCTGGGATCAAATTTTAGAGTTGATAAATGGAAAAGATTGGTTGGCGTTAGTTAATTTCTCCAGTTAATAGTTAAATTAAATAAAACTATTTGTGAATTAATTTTAGTACATAAATAACATGGGAAGTGTTTGTTTCTTATTTTGTTATTGATTATTTATATTGATAGATTAAGGATTAATTTTGTTAATAAACACAGACTCCCCGGACGGTCAACAGACCATGTAGTGTGTCTGATTTTTATTATTGTATTTCCTAATTTGTAATTTGTTTATTTATTTTCTTTATTTGCTTATTGGCTATTTGATGTAATTTTGAAAAATAAAAACAGACTTTTCTATCTCTATCTATCTATCTATAGATTAAAATCATTTACAAGAATCTGAAACTTTTATTGAAATCACTATTAAAAAACGCTAGGAACATATTTTACAACCCAATGTAATGACTGAACCCTTATAATGAAGGCCTAAAAATTACAAAAAATAATTCTCTTTATTTATGTTTAATCGATTGATTGAAACCTACATGATGTTAAATTTCATTAAATATTACACTAATCAGTGACTTTAATAAAAATCGTTCGAGCTGTTTTTGAGAAAATCATTTGTAAAATGTTTGGTATAAAGTGACTCTTTTGGTTTTCTGATTTTGTTGAAACATTTGGTCTGAGACAAATACGCTTAAAAAATATGAATAGAAAAGTTGTGTAAAACTTATCGTTTTCAGGCTCGACTTATCTCATACAAACACAGACCTTTTACGGGACATGGTCATCTAAACTAAGGGGATTCTAATACGTGTATTTCCAGTGAAAACTCGAATTCAAAATTTATCACGATAGCAACATTTTGCCCATATTTTATATAGATTTAAGTAAAAGTAAAGAACAGGTTTAATTAACTTGAAGATCACCTTAGTAACTTTATTGGTCAATAAAATATTCTTGAAGATATTCAAATCTTTTAATAGCACATTGGTACAAAAATTAAGGTTTTTGAAGAATTTTTTTTTTTAATGAACCTATTATATTCCCTATTTTTTTCTCTTATGCGACTATCTAAATATATATGATTTTATTAAAGTTAAACAGGTTTAATTTCAAATAAATTTTCTCTCTAAACTCACTTTGAAATTCATAAATCTCGAATAAGTTCGAAATAAATCTCTTTGTGTATTCAAGAAAAGATGTTTCCTACTCCTGCTATTATGGAATGCGACCGTAGTGGGTCTCTAAATTCCTTGCTAATCTTAAAATTTAATATTTACCCATTATTATTATGTGTAATAAGTACTTTTTTAAATTTATTTAGCTTTTTTATACAACCATTTTATACTTACTTAAAAAGTTTACTACATTGAATATGGCATTTAGAAATTTTTTTATTTTTATTTTACATCATCCACCAACAGGCTTAGGCCAAATTACAGGTGGTAAATCATACAAAAAAAAGTAAATACAAACCAGCTTAATTGAATAAATATCAGAAACTGGGTCTATGTAGAAATAGAAATAGAGATAGAAATAGAAAAAAAACTTTATTCTGGGACAATGTCTCTTAAGAATAACAATTATGAAAAAAATAATAAATCATAACTGGCCAAAAACAATAAATAACTACAATTAAATAACACAATAATGAAATAAGAAAAAAGGGTCATATCTCTATTTACAAATTCAAGAAATAAATAAATAATAAACATAAAATGTAACTTTTACATCTCATTAAAGTAAGTGCATTAAAGTAAAATTCACCTTACATAAGTTGGCATAATAAAAATTAGCTTACATCTGTCTGAAGAGAAAGGAAGTATTGAAAGAGCAGGGATTTAAAAGTTGATAGGGAAGGAGGCATGGCAGATGTTTGAAGGGAGAGTATTCCATAAGGCAGTGGAACGGGCTAAAAAGGAGTAGTCATATTTTTTGGTTCTATGGAAAGGAGTATGGAGGTCGGACAGACGGGATCTTGTTTCCTGGTGATGGGTTGAGGATTTAAATACCAGAAGGCTGTAGACATAAAATGGATGGCGGGAGCTTATGATTTGATAAAGGAATGATCCAAGGAAATATTACCTTCGAAAGGTTGGGGTTAACCACTTTAACTCGTCGTAGACGTGGGACCGTCTCGAGGTCAAAGTGGGGAAAAATGAGTGATGAAACTAGGAGTTTACGGGTAGATTGTGGTAAGAGATGGCGGAATCGGTAGAATAATTTCAAGGTACTAATCGATCGACGGGAAATTTGGGGTTTCCAGGATAGGTTTTGGTCGATGATGATGCCAAGATTTTTAACTGAGGAACTAATAACAATAGGATGATCATTTACTAAAAGCGGAGAAAGGGTGGTGATAGATCGGAGGAGGGATTTGGAACCAATAAGGATGGCCTGAGTTTTTGTAGGATTAGGCCTCAGGTTATTCAGGTTTTCCCAGGCACTGATTCCATCTAGGTCTATCTGAATACTGGCAAATGCTACAGATAACTCGGAGGGAGGGAAGGATAAATAGATTTGGAGGTCATCAGCATATAGGTGGTAGGAACAGCGGTGGATTGAATTAGGAAGGTCATTGATGTAGGTATTGAACGAAAGGGGCAAAATACTCGAGCCTTGGGCAACGCCTGAGAATAGGGCAAGGAAATCAGATTAGGAATTTGATTGAATTTGAAACCGCTTGAGTGCGGTTGGAAAGAAAGGATTGAAACCATCGAACTGAACTGTTGGAAAAGGATAATGATTTTAATTTAGAGAAAAGGATCGAATGGTTGAGGGAATCAAAGGCTTTGGTAAAATCTAAAAGTATAACTTTTTTCATCTATAGCGGTAAAATATCGTTAGTGATTTTGGTCAGAGCGGTTTGCGTGGAGTAGCCAGGTCAGAAGCCGGGTTGGTAAGGGTTAAGTTTGTTAGTTTCTTCTAGAAAATTAGATACTTGGATGGATATAGGTCGAGCTGATGGGTTAGAGATTTTGTTTATAGGATGAACTAAAGCTTGTTTCCAAGAAGATGGGAAAACAGAGTTTTGGAGGGAAAAATTGTAGATGAAAAGAAGACTGGCATTATTTTTGGAAGGCATAATTTTTACAATTTTACTGGAATTCCATCGAAACCTAAGGAAGTAGTACGGGATTTCATTATGAAAGATATGAGGTCTGTTGGTGAAATGTAGGAGAAATAAAAGTTGTCAGAATTGAATGATGATGAAAGGGATATGTTAGGAGAGAAGGCTGGTGTAATGTTGGAGGAGTCGGATAAGAAGTATGAATTTAGTTCGTTGGTTATACAGGGAAGACTGAACAGGTAAAGGATTTACAGAGGTAGGGTTTACGAAGAAGTTGCCATCTGGATTTAGGATCAGGAGCGGAGGACAGGGCTTCTTGAAAATAGTTGGATTTCGCTCGTCTTACTGTTGTTTGTGTCAAGTTTCGAATTGCCCTGAACGCTTCGTAGTCGTCTGCTTATCTTGTAACTCTGAAGCGCCTACGGGCAGTCTCACGTTTTCTTTTAGTTCTCTTGTTTCTTGACACATCCACGGAGCAGGTCTGCGACGGAAGGTACGGGTTTTTAGGAGAGCATGTTTGTCAAGGAGGGTGATCAGGTTGGAAGTGAGGATGTCGACCGTCAATGGAGGAACATAAAACATCGTCCCATTTCATGATATACAATATATGTATGTATGTATGTATGTATGTATATATATATATATATATATATATATATATATATATATATATATATATATATATATAAAGCACAATTGCTAAAAGTGCAATACTATTGAATTTTGACGATGATTTTGAAGAGTCATTATCGATAGAACAGTTCTTTAAATAAAATACGAACAATTCGTTCGATAGCTCCTTACAATGATCTTATCTAGTTGTTGATCCAGGTAACTGATAATGAAACATATGTTCAATTATTCAAAGAAATAAAGTTATTTGGAATCTATAAAATCAAATAATAGGTTATGAAATATATTCAATGAAACGATCACGATTATTTGTCATGTTTTAACTATTGATTTATGGTTCATCTGGTGCAGTATCTTAAGAAACTATCAAAGGTCAGAATACTTTCCTTAAAGTTCAGCAAGAGGTGAGGCTGGTCAGGGAATTTTGATTCTGACCTTATCAAGTTCTTCTTTTTATCATGGCCTATATAAAAATGGTGGTCTGAAATATTTGTCTGTACTTTATTTCTACCAAACATCTGATTTTTATATGTTGATAATATTAAATTTTGATTGGTCTATTAAATATAAAAAACGGTGTATTTATTTCTATCAAGTTTCCAATATTCAAAACCTATATTTTAATTAATTACTTATTTTAATTAATTCATACTTGTATATACATAATAGTGCTAAAGTTGAAGCAATTCAAGTTATGTGATATTGAAAGAAAATTTAACCAATTAATGACGAAATTATTATGTATAAGTGATGTATATAAGTAAAGTGATTATGATATAAATGAACTATATTTGTGCAATATGGAAAAATTTTATATGATAATGATATTAAATTGTTTTTTATATTAATTGGTTAATCTGAAGATGAGGCAACAATACCTCGAAACGTAATCTATTGTATTATTATCTGCAACAAACAATTAGTTTTGTCGGCTTTTCACCACTCTCCATAACTTTTACAATTCGGCGTATAAGATAATATTTTTTTCATTAAAACTTTAGTATTTATATTGTTCATCTATAACTATAGCTTCTTCCCAATTAACAATAACCACGAATTATATAAAAACACTGAAATTGGTGTAATTTTACAGTAATTGAATGAAATTGCAACGGCGTGGCATATATTTTGCAATGATAAACGGCTATCGAACTGGTTACTTAACAAGGCTCAGCGATTAACGAGCATTTCCTTATATAAAAATTTATCTAATTACTGCGCTGTAGATTCTAAGTAATTAATTCTGACATTTTCACTACTTTGCTGCAACATTGTGCAGAAAAGGTAGGGCGTATTTGGTCACGGGAACTCCCTAACCGATGCAAATGGTATTTTTATTATGAAATATTGTATAGCTAACAATTGTTGAAATTTTCTTTGGAAAAATATTGTGTTAATGTCTTAGCTATTACTGAAAAAGAAATAGACGATAATTATCACCTTTATTTAAAATGACATGTTTGACATGAAGTGCATTGAAATAATTTAAAAAATAAAGATACCTAGCATTAATTAACTCGCGGCTTTGTAGTCCTGGGTTGCAGCACATTGTGGTATTCCAGACAACGAAGAAGCAGATAGGGCCGTCAGCTTGGCCAGACTAGGCAACAGATCTGAAAGCACGGTACTGGAGGAACTCACAGTAGAAGACTGGATCAGGCAATTGAAGAAAAATCTCTTCAAAACCTGGTAAACAACGTGGATAACAGGACAATCTAAACTGCTAGATATAAAAAGAGACACCAAAAAATGGACCATGAGCACGAGGATTTCTAGAAAAGAGGAAATCATTTCATGTTTACCCACGGTTACCTTTTGAGAAATCTGCATGGACCCACCTGCGAATATTGCGATAATGCTCCAAAAACTATTAAGTTATTAGAGTGTCCCCTTTTCGAAACATCAAGACGTAATATTAAACTAACTGGAACCCTAAAAGATATATTGAATGATGATGAAGAAAAGGTGAGGAATTCACTGAGTTATTTAAAAGAAATTAAGTATTACAACCAAATATAGAAAACCACAGTTGCCAATGACCCTGTAGGGTAGAGGCAAAAACAAAATATAAATAAAATGATGTTTTTAAATTAAAAAAAAACTTTTTTATAATTTTTATATTACAGTTGTTGCTATGATATAATTTCATCATTTAATGTAATTTTTTTCTTTTTAACAATAATGTTTAATGATATAATAGAATTTTATTGAAAGTAATATTTGATGTTATTATCCGAATTCATTGAAGAAGATCATACATTGCCCCTCTCACGCTACTTTCGTGAATTCTCACATGCACTCGCTTTCACGTATTTTCACTACCCTCTTTTATCAGCGTGTAACTCGGCCTTAAAAGGGAAAAAAGGATAGAGCAGAAAAAAACACACTTCTTATTTTTAAAAATACAGATTTTACAAAATTACAGAGAGGCTATAGAGGGAGGAGGGAGGGAGGAAATAAAGCAACAAAAAAAAGGGAGTTAATTTTGTAATAACATATACGAGATTAATTTATATTAGTTTTTCAAATACTAAAAATTCTATATAATTTTTAAAAATTACGAGATCCTGTGATTTCAGAACGTGAGTTACTACCTAAATCGTGTGCAAACTTTTAGTTTTACAATAACTGCGTATTTGAGTATTTGCTCCACATTTTTCGATATCTAGTATTTATGAAACTTGCAGTAAATTTAATGGTATTTAAATAAAAATCATCATGGTAACGCTATATGAACAAGAAGTTAATTTTTGTGGAAAAACTGTAAAAAAAAAAAGTATTTTTTTAAGATGAAAACATGCTTGTGTCTAGACGTATACTCTAATATTAAAATTATTTCAACTTTTTAAGCAAAAATAAACTGCTATTTCGGCCGAACTAGTATTACAAATTGGATTTGTCACTGCTGCTAAGAATTATTTATATATTTTTTTAATTACTATTTTATGTTGCTCCTTATTACTAGTACAAACTTTACAGAACCTGAACTTATCCTACCAAAAGTGAATGAAGGAACTTATTACTAAACTGTTGTGCTATTCTGGTTTGCAGTTGAATGCGGTTCTTTGTTTTTTAAAATAATTTTGTACACCATTATTCGCTCCTCTTCATGTTAGCCTGGCTGCCACCTGACCTCCCCGTCCAGCTTCATGCACTTGCTCAGACGGTCTACCTCTCCGACGGATAAAATGCGTTGGTTATATCACTTTCTTCCTCCTCAGAATATATACATACTTAAGGTATTAGCTATTTTCACACCAGTCTCACAAAATCAGCCTCATCTATAATAGACCGTGTCCTTTTATCTTGATGATGAAGAAAAAAGGTATTTACACGGGAGCTAATTATATTTTTTGTGAATACGTTTACCGTTATTTTGTCTACTGAATCTAAACTTCATTCATTCATATAATTTTTGCGCTTATGGGCAGTGTTAGACTTGATTATCTCACGATGACATATTTACACTTCTTTGTCTACTTCCTTCTCTCCCCAAAATCTCTTCATCCTTTGACTGTGCTCCTCCTTCTTTGTTCGGTCCACAATGCTCCTGTCTTCTCATCTCGTTTACCATAAAGTTTGTGTTTCCAAATTCTGTCTCCTATTATTTGCTTGTTGATCCCCACCTGCCTCAAGTCTTTCTCTATTTCATGATACCAATTTGTTTTTTGGCATTGACTGTTAACTAAATCAAAGATTCTTTTAGTAAGTCTGGTGTAGTCCATTCTCTGTATGTGTTCTTAGAAAGTTAGTCTGCATTTTCTATCGTGTCTTACGAGGGTAGGTGGAAATCTTCAAAAGACGCGGATAGGCCCGTAGCTATCCGTGTGTGGGATTTCTACCCACTAAAACCAACCTCCCTACACCTGTTTCTCACCCTCCACGGAACCACCGTTAGGCATTACTTCGTGGAGGAGAGTGGCTGTGTGCCGCCCCGTTGTTAGGCGCCTTACCCCATATTTATAGGGACGCCTCTCCTTCTCTTCCATTCTCAATTTCTTGATGACGTCCGCAGCCAGATGTTGGCCCGCCATCCAGTTATCCTGAGAAAGTAGCATGAGGTTGACGATGTTGTCCGGTGTAGCTTCTGATCTGCATATTTCTTGAAATTCTTCCCTCTCTAATTGAAAGCGAGGACAGCAGAAGAATACGTGTTCTACTGTCTCATCTATTGTTGGGCATCTTGGACATTCTGCTGTATTGTCCAACTTAAACCGTAATTGGTAGGCTCTGAAGCAGCCATGTCCAGTGAGCATTTGGGTCAGGTAGTAGTCCACTTCCCGTGGCTCCTATCCATCCAGGGTTGGAAGCAAGGTACCAGCCTATGGGTCCACCTTCCGCTCGCTGCCAAATCCCAGCGTCGCTGCCACTTTTGGACTGTCTGCTTCCTCTCGTTCCTTCGTTTCCAGGAATGTGGACAACACTTTTATACGTACGTTGCCTTTCCTCCGACAGCAGTTCAATGGGTGGCATCCTGGCCACCACATATGCAGCTTCGTAAGATACTTTGCGGAATGCACTAATCACCCTCAGGGCGCTTCGGCGATAAACTGACACAATGGGTCTCCTGTAAGTCAGTGTGTCCAGGGCATTATTCCATATTGGGGCTGCGTATAAAAGAGTGGATGAGACGATGCTCGCCATTAATAGTCTCCGACTAATTCTAGGTCCGCCTACGTTGGGCATCAATCGGGCTAGAGCTGTTCTATCATGTCTGTGAGTCTGTCAGTGTGGTGGTATTGCTCAGCGGTAGGTCTTTTTATTCAGATGCCATCTCTGTGTATTGGCTCAAATATTTTCCTGAGAATTTTACGTTCCATTTTTTCTGTTTCTATTATGCCTGATGCTCCAATTGTGGTCGTTTCTGACGCATACATAACTTTATATATATATATATATATATATATATATATATATATATATATATATATATATATATATATATATTCCGAAATCTTCCACCATACCTTTTCGTCCTTAAAGCTTAATTCCTTTCGTCACCTATTCCCGTATGAAACCTAAAAAATCCTCGTCACCTCTATAATATTTCCCCAATTCAACTATTGCTGTACAGTATACAGTGGTTTATCAGGGGATCTCTTAGTAAAAATAAAATGTTTAATTAATTGTTTGGTTCAATTAATCTTCGGGGTCCCTAGGTACACCTCCATATCCCAATTTTATATCAAGTTGAAGCGGCTTTACCCTTCCAATCTTCGCAAGTATTTCCTTGCATCATTCCTCTACCAAGTTATCCAATTCCTCCGTCCATCATACATTTTTGACCTTCTACAATACAATTCTAGCAATTCTTCAGGCCTTCACATTTACTACGGCCCACCGACCGGCACATTTCAACAGATCGTTTCTTATTCGATCTTTAATTCTATGGAATTCTATTCATCCTTCCATCCGTCACTCCAACTCTCTTTCCACCTTTAATCCCGCATATTTAATCATTTAATAATCATACAGGCACAATAGTATTGTAAATAAGGTTTTTTTGTTGTTTTCTTCTCATTTACATAATCTATCTATTTCATAAAAGTAATTGCTAGCATGTTTATATGTATTTAATGTATTCTAAGATTCCAAATCACATTTCGTACATTCTGTATATTTTATTCTAAAGCGATAGGCCCAAAATAATAAAGAATTTATTTATTATTTATTATATACATATTATTATTATTTATGTTTATTTTTTTAAACTTATATTCCTATTCAGGTTTACTAGATCCGAATGTGACTCGGTGTTTTGTTGAGGTACAACCGACAGTACATTAAATCGCAGTATTGTGATAACCTCTCGACTGTTCAACATAAGTTCGGCATCTAACAATCTACCCACCATAAAACTACCACAAATGTAACTACGATCACTGACTTATTAACTTCGGCTCTTTTCAAAAACGAATCACAGATGTATATTTGTATATATATATATATATATATATATATACACATATGTATATATTAAAAATAATGTGAATACAAGAGTTCCATTTAATTAACAGTTAGTTATGAGGCTGGTGACCCTTAAGGAGCGAACTGCTAAGGCCGATAGTATGACTCAGAGGCCGTACGTAACCTTGACTCACTCCAAGGAGATTGCTTACTCAACTACCTCGGGCTAACTTTAGCCCAGTTAAACCTTTTTTTTCTCTTTTTTTCTTTAATATAACGACTCTTATAGTACTTTCTATATCAATTACTTCACATTTTAATAGCACTATAATTTCATCCTTGGCGTAATTAGCACATAACACTCTCAATAAATTTATGAGTATTTAATAAGGTTTCTCTAAGCTAATAGTTATTTACTGGCTATACAATACATATTGAGAAACATATAATTAACAGCAACCCGCTATGAATTTTTCAAAGAAAAGGAACCCATGTTTTACGGGTGATAACTCCTTAAAAACATTTTATTATAACTAAACTATCGTATCTAATCGTAACAAGCTAGATCGTCTTGCGAAATTTTAATCGAAAAAATGTTGAAGGTTTTTTTTTTACTTTTAAATCATTCGGCGATTATTTTGAATGGCAATTATTAGCAATTTAAAGTATTGCATTTTATTGCAGCTACTAACGATTGGATTTCTTTGACCTTGATGTATATATTAAAAATTTTACATTTATTACTTTGCGGTTAAAACCTCTATAGTAACATAAAAGGTACTTTTTCTGAAATCATTGTGAATAACGTTGGATTCTTTAACATAATTTTTTTTTTTTTCAAATTCTACAATAATGTTAGTCAACCACTGCTTCATTAAAAACAATGAAATATTTGTGAAACTAGTCCTGATAAAATATGATAATCTTTTTTAAATATATAATGACCCATGAACCATATTTCCAGTTATTTTTATGCTGCTGTGGATAATCGGACGATGCTACTGTGGGTGTCCTAAATTTTGCCTATTTAGGTTTAATTAGGACAGGGATCTTTAATGAGTGCCTGAAATCGCTCAGGCTCGGAACAACCTTTTAACGTCCCCGAAGGATTTTTTACTCCCATTCAAAAATACTAGGGCCACCAGCGGGTTTGAACCCATGATCTTGGGCATAGAAGGCTGTTATGCTAGCATCTATGCTACAAGTGACCCCAGTCATTCTTTTTGAAGAAAAAAACATACAACACCTAAAGTTTTGTTCTGTTTCCAATTTTTACCACATTTTAAAAACTATGTATTTTTTTCTACTCATATTTTAATATTCAAAGGTGATCAATAAAAGGATAATCAGCAAATGTACTAATACGCGTTCAGAAAAAGATCTCTCGCCTACTACCTTCTCTATTCTCCTCCTCATATTCTTGAAGATGTCAGCTTTAGCTATCATGTTATAAGATTGTTTTTATTTATATGTAAGCAATCATAAAATCGTTTGTAAACAGTCCTTATGTGTTCGTCGACTGTTGGTAGTTTTTGTTATGAGTCATAACACTGTAAAATTTGAAGCTTTATAATAGAGAAGAATTCTCAATATTGATAAGTATTGACGTCTATGCGATGTCAAGTAAATATGTGTAATTAGTTCATGTTGCTCCTTGCTTTGAATTTGGTTCATTTTAGAAAAAAATGGAAGAAAAATGCGAGTCGTCTACCGGTCTTTCGTTTCATTTTAGCATGAGTGTTAATCTAATATACTGCTAATGCGAAATATAATTAGAGATTCCATCAGCGGTATAACATACCGCACATGAAATAAAATGTCTACTGGAACTTGTAACTAAATTTAAAAATGTATTTAGAAATATAACTAATTAATCTAATGAAACTTACATTTAGTTCCGTATGGCTTACTACGTAAACGCAGACCTGAGAGTTTTAATTATTTGAGCCCAAGGTAGTCTAAAACTTGTTTCACTGTTGAAAGCTCGAGTTCAAAAATGTTCCAAACCGCAATACTTTCCCTTACTATGCTTATAAGTGAAAGTAGGACTTTAAAAGCCGAAATATATTAACCATACGTAATATTTGATGACAGAGAAGATATTTTCTGAGAAGTTAGCCGCCGAAAGCTGACTAAAGCCGCGTAAACGACGATGATGTCGACAGGGCAGCGTGACCCGGGACCTTGACCGGATTGTGCGACCTGGACCGTATATGGAGTCGCCCTTGGCGCTTGCCTATCTCTGCCTTTTTTCGACGGCGCCTGTCTTCGTCGGCGGGCCTCGATCCTGGACCAGCTGTGGAGGCATCCGAATGGGGGTTATGTGTTGGCTATTTTATTGGAGGAAGTACCTTCTAGCTTCAGAGGAAGTTGTACTATTCAGAAAAAAATAGTATTTAAAAAAATTATTATTATAATATAATATCAAACAAAAAAAACACACTGCCTATATTTACACCTCTTGTATAAATAATTTTAAAAAATAATGAAAAATAAAAGTCCTTATGGAAACATTTATTTTATATTGAATAGTTTGTTTTGGTTTTAAGGCGTAAAACCATAAGGTCATCAATGTGTATTTAACCTTTATAAGAAAGGACTATTAGGTAATAAGTAATTGGGAAAAAATGATTATTAAGTAAACAATAGTTTTAAAAAAATAAAGTAAAATAACAATACCTAAACGAAAAAACAAACTTAAAGTCAAGAAAACGTTTAAAAAAATATATACATAAAATTAATTAATTAAAAACTGATCAGGAATGTATAACTTTATATACTATAGTAATACAATAATACATTAATTGAATAGTGAATTCAATTCATTGTAGATTAAAAATTCTCTAATTATTTAGATTTATATTATACTGCTATATTATTATAATTATTATTACCGGGAGTAATAAAAAATGGTTTCTTCTTTAGATTATTATCCAACTGTTTTATATTTACTCTTTTTTTATTACTGTTAACAAAAAGTGATGTTGAATTATTTAAAATTAAAAACATTAAAGGCACTTTAGAACAAGAAATTTTGAAAATTTCTAATGTCAGCCGAGTGTCTTTTAATATTTTACTGAGGATAATAAATACCTAACTGATTTTAAAGTACATTTTATTTTACATCAATATTGTGAGTTTAATCAAAATCGATAATAATTTAGACACCACGTAAACAAACAGATCGTTTCCGATACTTGGTTATTTGAGCTCGGGGCACTAAAACGACGAATTTACTTTCACTTACCTATATATGAAAGATGTAGTAAGAAAAAGTATTGTAATCGTCAAAATGTTCGAATTCCTGTTTTCCAACGGAAATACTCGTTTTAGAGTCCCCTGAGTCCAAATGACCATTAAAGGTGTGTCGTAAGTCTAGCACGGAAACGAATAGTCGTACGAAACTGGAATTTTATATTTAAGACAATTATAAGCCTGATATTTTACAACTTACAACTTTTTCACTAACATCGGCTGTCCGGAAGTGGTACTTTATACCATACATTTTGCACCTTTTTACGATTTTCTCAAAAACGGCTGTGACGATTTTGATTAAACTCATGATATCGATGTGAACTTTAATGTTCTTTTATGTAATGTAGGTTTCATTCTAATTAAAATAGTCTAACAGGGCTTAAATGCCGATATTTTATATTGTCTTTCTCTAAAGTACCTTTAATTTTGTACATTTCAAAAAATTAAGCATATCATCTTGTTATCATTGATAAATAACGACTAAATATAGAAGTTAGATAATTAACTAAATTAGAAAAGAGAAAAAATACTATACAATTTTTGTGTTTTTGAACACAAAAACTGTAATATAGATGTATAATACACCGTTTAAAAAGCTAAAGATTTTAGAAAAAATATTATCTTATGCACAAATTCGTAGAAGTTAATAAAGAGTGATGAAGAGCCGATAAAACAAACTAATTGTCAGAGATATTAATATAATAGATTATTTAATAAAACACATGTTTCTATTGAAACCCAATTTAATTAATTCTTTAAAAATTCATTTCCAATTTCTAAATGTAATTAAAAATTCTTAAATTGATTTTAACAACGAGGTAAGTGACAGGCGTGTATAGCGCGCACCAGATTTTTTTATTTCAAAGTATATTTGATTTTATTTGTTACCTTTTTTATTGTAGGCAGAATGTGCGAGGAAAAAGGCAGCCTCATTACTAACGCCCTCCCAGACACTCTAATAGCCCAAGAGAGCAAACCGTTGGAGCTGTCAGTCACCGTAAGCACAGGTAATTATTTTGCTACTTTTTCTATTTATTTTTATATAAAACCATACATTTATAGTATAATTGTTTTGTTTTGTTTTTTGCATTGTTCTATAAATGAAACAGAAATCGTTATATTATATAATTATTCCCGTAATTTTCTATTGATTTTCCCTAATTTGTTATAGAATTTAAATATTGTGCACCTTCTAATCTTTATCGTGGTTCCTGTACACTTTTCCGTCTTATATTATTTTGATAATTGATCAACTTTTCTTTCATGTTGGTAGCTATTCATACAAGTTCTTATAATTAGTCAGGTTCTATTTGTAAGGGGATTCCCCAAAAACATATTAATAAATCTATCTAATTTCTATAATATACACACTTCATAATATTCTATTTATATCATCAAGGAAATAGTATTTATTTTATTTATTTATTTATTTTTTGTGCAGATGAATTGAGCTTTAAAACTAATAAAAATAAATTCTAGTCGAATTTTTTATTTAATTTTATTAAAATGGCATTTTTAAAGTCAATCAAACGAGCAATACTTGATTTGTCTTTTAATTATTTTTGTCTTTATTATGTTATCTCTCTTTTAAGTATTAATTTTTTATGTCTAATATATATCAAATATTACAATATGTTTAATATAAAAACTATTTGGAGTTACGGAGTTGATTTTTGGAATTCAAAATTCTGTGTAAACTTTCTATGACTAACACTTTAACAAATATAATATTTAGAAATCTTTAATACCCTTGTACATTTTAATAATTTTTTTTTATATAAAAAAATAGTACATTTGGTGTAAAAAATATGACTGCAACAATAAATGTCAGCAATTAAGAATTATATTATTGAAAACAGGATGAGCTTTTAATTGGAAAAAAATATTATATAATATTAATTCTAAAATACACAATATAATGTCAAAACCGAGAAGAATGGCTCCGGTGGATCTCTATATCCTCTACCTAAGGGCACAAAATAGAAGATAATATAAGATTTGTGGCGGGAAAATGTAAAATATGTTGTTTTAGTTTATAAACTTGTGTAAACAGTTTTATTTCTTAATCTAGAGCGTATTTTCGGTTGTATCCTGAAAGTCTGAAAAGCGTTGCCAGAAAAAATTCGAAAAAAATAAACAAATAGAAAAAAAACACACTATTTAAAGTTTACTTACCCAGGATTTTTTTTTTTTAATGGATGGGTGTTCTGTTGTCATGAGCTTCTCTGTTTTTCTCTGAAACAGTAAAAAAAACAAAAAAAAAAACTAAGAAAGAAAGAAGAAAACTACTCTTTAAAAAAAGATCTTGATAGTTCTTTGAAAAAGCCTAATGAAGCATGATTGGCATATATAACGTTAGGCGAGGCATATGTTCAACTACACGGAAGAACGCTTTTTCTTGCTCTGTTTTAGGTTTTTTGAAAAAAGTAAATTGACCATTAAAACGTTCTTTGAATTCTTCTATTATTGTATCCGCCCAGGAAGGTATTCACTTTTTTTTTTTTTTTTTGTAAAAGCATTGAAAAAACGTATTGCGATAAAAGGGATACTGGGGAATCAACAGCTCTCCTTTTTATTATGTTCAATGTAGCAGTTATTAGTTTGTTCAATATATCTTATCTCACTTGGTCGATCGATAATATGCACTTAGGAACAACGCATTCTGTTAAGTAATTAGTGATAAAATCTCCTCAGGCGATGTCATTTGGGAGAGAAACGGTCTGAAGCTTCCGAACTGCGACGACTTCAGGCAGGAAGATGCTGGGTGCACCCGGAGGCTTATCGTCAAGGACATATTCTTGGAGGACTCTGGGACCATCTACTCCTGCAGGGTCGTCTCCGGGAGCAGAGAGGAGATCTCGTCTACCAAAGTTATCGTCAAAGGTAATTTTATATTGTACACAATATCTGACGATGTTCTCAGTTCTGATCACTATGATAAAATATAAATTAAATTGTGATTATCATAAATTAGTTATTTATCCATCATATGATTTAAAAATCTTTTAAAAGGATTTTAACAGATTTGTTGTTGAGTTTAAGAACAATGTCTTCTGATTCCAATCGTACAGTAAGAATTCTCTCTCTCTCTCTCTCTCTCTATATATATATTATATATATATATATATATATATATATATATATATATATATATATATAATTTTTTTTTTTTTTTTTTATTGTGTGATGAGGGTAGTTGACCGGTCACTAGAAAGAAAAGAAAAAAAAGATACACATTGGTGGTTTCTTATTTCGAACGAAATTCCGAACAGTCGGGATTGAAATGGATGTCAAATTCACCAATAGATTTGTTTAATTTTCCTTGGTGTTGAAAGATTAAATTATACCCTAACATATAAAAAAATAATGAATTGGATACTACTGACACGTGAAAACTAGAAAGCTGCTGTAAGCTAAACCTCCCCCGTAAGAGCCTGATTAAACGAGGCGGATATTTCTTGGTCTCAGCCGCCGTACTTTGACCAAGCCGGATCTGTCAGGAGCAAAACGGATCGCTTCTCATTTGGATATATTAGTAAGTCATAATATAGTGACTCAATCGATATTTATCCTGTGTAATGTTCCGTAATGAATCAGTTTATGTTATGTTCTTCATCCATCTCTAACGTTTTGTAAATATGATGCTATCTGTGAATAATTGATATCTCTTTAAACATCGGCGTGGCTAATATATTAATCCTGGGACTTTCATTGATAACAGGCTCTACTTTTAATGGGTTTCATTCTTCATTGTGTTTTTCACATACCTTTACAGAAAATATAAAATGATAGAAATAGTAAATGAAAGTATTACGACAATGAAATTTTTTTAATCCTTTTTAACGAAAATTCTTTAGTTAGGATCCACTTATTCCGAATAACCAAGTCGTGCAAAAAGGTCTTTGTGTATGTGAGTGATATGTCTTACACGAAAACGAAGAGTCGTACGAAATTTCCTGTTTTCGACAACTTTATGCACTAAATGTTACAGTAATTTTCTCATCAAAATTGGCGGAAAAGAAGAGCCACTTTGTACTATGCATTTTGAACCTTTTTACGATTTTTTCAAAAACGCCTTTAACGATTTTTATCAAACTCGCTATATCGATATGAAATGTAATGGGCTTTAATGCCATATAGGTTTCATTCCGATTAAAATAGTATGGCAGGGCTCAGATTGATGATATTTAAAATTTTATTTTCTTCTTCTCTTCCTCCCAAAATAAACAAGAAAAAAAACCTGTACCTCTACAACCCATAAAGACCCTTCATCCTCAGTACATATCTCTATTACGGCCGTGCAATGAGGTGATTAGGGCTTTACCACACTCAGCCGCCAGATTTGGGTACCCACTTTATAGAGGCTGGTTCTCCATACCCTAGGGTCGTCCCCCGCTCCAATCAACATATTCTGCCACAGCAGAGCCTTGAACCTAGGGACCAAGAGAACAGTGGACAAGTGCCCTATCCACCAGACCACGCCGCTCCCTTTCTTCCTCTATGTTACCTTTAATTTTAGGAGAAAAAAACCAAACATATTTTTTATTCAATTGTTTTTTTGTTTTTTTTTCAGAGCACAAGAATAGTAATATAAGTTTATAATATACCGTTTATATTTTAGAAAAAATTTATCTGATACACAACTTTGTGGAAGATAATGTAAAGTAGTGAATATAGCATGAACTTGTACATGGTTATATTATTTAATCTTTAGCATATGTTTCCAACGAAACTGAATGTAATTCTTCAAAGTTATTTGAACTCTACATTTATTTAAAATTTCTTTAAATTATCTTAATAATTAAGAAAAATTCGTGTGTTGTGAGCAAAATATTATTTTGTTGTATATAAAAAAAGACCACCAATCTGCACATTTTGACAGATCGTTCCTTATCCGATCCTCAATCCTGTGGAATTCTATTCCTCTTTCTATCAGTCACTCCAACTCTCTTCTTACATTCAAATCCCGCTTATTCATTCATTTCATGGCCATCCAATCAGAACAAAATTGTAATTGACTCTATTTTATTCTATTTTCAACATATTTGCGTATGTCTGTTTTCTATTAGTTTTAGTTAAATTGTTTATAAATAATTAATTGCTCTAAGACTCTAAAGTCCAATTTATATGTATGTGTATGTTATTCTAAAGGGACTTGTCCCAGAATAATAAAAAAAATTATTTATTTATTTATATATGTTTGAAAATTTTCTTTTTATTTCACAGAGGTTTTTTTGATGATACTTTGTAGAGGATGATGCTACGACGGGAGTCCTCAATGTTGCCTATTCAGGTTTAATTAGGATATGGATCATTACCAAGTACCTATCATCGTACAGTCTCGGGATCTTTTATTTATGACCAGCCCTGAAACATTTAGATGACTGTAGTCATTGGAAGCAGTAAAATACCGGTAATTGTAAGAATGGTTTCTATACTAATTTTATTTATCTTAGCATGACAGCCTCCTATGCCCAAGGTTCCGGGTTCAAACCCGCAGGTGGTCCTAAGATTTTTTAATGGGAGTAAAACATCCTTAGTTATGCCTTCCTTTGGAGGGAACGTTAAACGTAAAACGTACGGTGCCAGGTACTCGTTAAAGATCACTATCCTAATAAAACCTGGACAGGAAAAAATCAGGACTCCCACTGTAGCATCTTCCGATTAACTACAGTAATATACAGTTACCGATTAATACAGTTAAATGAATAAATAAAATAATAATAGTTATTATAAGTTTCAGATTGCGACAGCTGCCGAGATAGGCCTGCTAAGCTGGTCCGGCCTCCACAGGACCTGAGCGCACTCCGCGGCTCGCGGGCCGTGCTCCAGGCTGTGTACACCGGCACTCCTCAGCCCACCGTCGTCTGGTATAAAGGGGTATGCTACAGCTACTATATCCTAGGATATCATCGCATATACATAACTTTAGTAATTCATAGTATAAACCAGTGGTTTCTGTTACCAATGGTTTTCATAAAAAAAAAAAAACTCCAATATAAACTTCATGTGCACGTGGAAAAAAACAAGTGATACCAAAAAAATTAAATACAAGAACTTTACCAGAAGGTTAAGAAGAAAAATCCTCGAAATAGGAAAGTCAGTGTCGCACAAGGTCATGCAGAAAGTTATATTTTAACGTTTTTAAGAATATTTGGACATTACATTTGAAGCTATCAGTCTTCTATCTTTAGGCATTAAAGTTTCAGAAAACCCTTCTTCATTTAATTAGCTTTGAAATGGTGCAAAATAAACTTATCTTCATAAAAAATAAAATACATAAAAAAAAAAAAAAAAAGATACTAAAAAGAAAATCATATTGAGGAAGACGGTACTAGACATCAAGAGAAATAAGCACGTTTATTTGACCTATAGACCTATAGTCCGCCAACGGTTAGAGAGAAAAATTGAACTTTGAGACTTTTGCTGTTCATTTAAGACCATGAATAACAGAAAAAATTTATATCACCTATATAAACATATTTTTTTCCACTTAAGTTATAGCTACTGCTCTCACAGTATGACGTATAAACGAGTCAATCCATTTGAAATCCAATTTTAAATAATTTTACCACTCAATACTATTGCTTTTCATATGTTTACCCTTTATTCCCTATCTTTCCCTGAATTTGAAGCCGTAGTTTAAAATAATTCTGACATACTTTTATTTTGGCAACCATATTAAGTCAGCTGAAAACATGTGTTGGGAAAACCTCTCTAACTCCAGTAATTTTGAAGATTTCATATCAAAACAAAAACTACCAATATTATGAGGGTGTTATTTACATTTTTTGTCCTCACAGTACATTACCTAAATAGGGATGTATAAAGAAAATTCTCGAAAACTAATAAAAAATGAGACTTTAAACGAGTTAAAAGTTTATAAAGTAAAAGAAATGTAGCTTTGATTAGTTTTCCTTATATAGCTTAGTCATTAATCTTCTTGCTGTAAAAATTTCTATCTTGAGAGCATAGTCCTTTTATTTTAATGAAATTTCCAAAGGGGTAAAATCCGGTTTTTCGCGATATTTAAAGACAAATATTTAAAAAGGGACTTCATCAAGGGAGTATGGAACTGAATACAGATCACACATATATGTTATGAGTTGAAGTGATATAAATTTGGTGACTTATACTCAACTGGTTCTCGACTGTTTTAATTTCTCTTCCTCAAATAGTACCTCTTGTCAGGACTGAACCAGGGATTGAAAATCCTAAATACCACACTAGACTATTTTCAAAACTATCATTAACTGATTTATATTCACCGTAGTGGATTCTTGCTTTTCGTATTGCTTTCTCAAGTGAAAGATAAAATACTATCAAGGGCCTTGTCAGAGGAAAATTTCTCGCTTTTAGTTTTAACTGCACAGCGAACATTAAGCTGGTATTTATATATAGGGCACAATGTTAGGGTAATAAAAATTGTTATCACTTAGATAAGATTGTATATAATTATGAAAACAACTTTTTTATCTTCCACAGTTCACGCCAGATTATGTAATTTACTTAGAAACTCAAATCCAACCAATGTTTTTATTTGTATTTAAACTACATCATAGTTATATAATTAAAATATTTAAAATGCATGATTACAGATTACCAAACTTTCTTGCTAAAGGATATTTTAAATATAAAACATGTCGGTATAAAGATCTAATCCAGAATATTAAATAACGCAATATGAGTTTGGATATAAAATTGAAAATATAGCAGATTTAAAAAATAAATTCGACCAAGTTAAGGAAGTCATAAAACAAAAAACTCAAAAAAGAAACACGGATAGAGTAAATAGATTCAATAAATTGTTTTTATATAAAAAACTTAGACAAGAGGGGAATAATGTTGACTATTTGCAAAATATGGAAATGTAGGATGGAAAACAGGTTTTCAAGTTCCGGTGTGAGCTACTCAGCCTAAATTATAAAATATTTAACGAAGGTGACGTATAAAAATGCTCTTTCTGTAATATAAACGAAATTGAAAATACGTTTCATATTATAGCGGTCCGCCCCATTATGTCTGAGTTCTAAATGAAATAATTTCAAAAAAAAAAAATGTTTACAGTGGAGAAACTTGTCGAACAATTTAATGGTGGCAATTTTACTGCGTTGTTGAAGTTTTGCAAAATGGCATGGCTTAAAGAGACTGGCTTGTAAAAGAGTTCAATTACAGCTGATTTGATGGGCTATGTAAAAAATAATTATTAGGAGTTCGTAAACAGTATTATGTGTTATTTTTTTCAGTTTGGTACAATAATTATTTCGTTAATTTTTTGGTTTATTATTTTCAATAATCAACCTTTGTAATCGACCAAAAAAAATTACCCCTGCTCAAAATTTGAGGGTTTACGGTTCAAGATGAGTAGAATCCTAATAACGAATAAAAAAAATCCGTTTGTCCGCCGTCCGTCGTTTGCGGCATATCTCCGAAACTACTGGGCCTATTTTTTTTTTATTCGCCACAAAAATACTAGTCCATTCAACGATGATCTTAACACCTAGACGTTGATATCAGCTGGTTAGTTTTAAAATGGCGGCCAATTAAAAGGATTTTATTCAATAACTCAGTTATTTTTGAAGAAAGAAAACAAATTTAGTAGTGTTTTTAACCATCAAAACGCGAATAATCATATAAAAGAAAAAAAAGAAAAGAAAAAAAAATTGATATTTTTCACATAAATACGCTCATAACTCAGTTATTTTTGAAGATAGAGAAAAGTATGTATGGAGTTTTAGAATCAATTAATTAAGCGCGATAAACAAAAAAAAAAAAAGGGGGGGAATGAAAAAAAATTGAAAATTCGCTTTTATATATATATATATATATATATATATATATATATATATATATATATATATATATATATATATTTATACACGCTTGTAACTACGTTATTTTCGAAGATAGAAAAAAAATTCAGTATCGTTTTTTAACCATAAAAACCCAGAATTATTATATAAAAGAGAAAAAAGAAAATTAAAAAATTGGAAAATTGAAATCTCGCTTATATATACGCTTGTAACTACGTTATTTTCGGAGATAGAAAAAAAAATCATTATTGTTTTTTAATAATTATATAAAAGGGAAAAATAGAAAAGAAAAAAATTGATATTTCTCATATATATACGCTCATAACTCAGATATTTTTGAAGATAGAGAAAAGTATGTATAGAGTTTTAGAATCAGTAAAGCGCGATAAACAAAAAAAAATTCTTACATGTCAATAATACAATGAAAATGAATAGAAACTTTATTAGCATCAAAACAATTATCTTGAACAACGATTTACGTTATACCCTCGGTAACGACATAGCAAATCAGAGTTCCAGGAGATCCAGAAAAAGTTTGGACCAAATGAAAAAAGAATAATTGACTTTGCTTTACAACTAGCTTAGATATTGCGTTTTGAAACCAGTAGTAGTGTTATGATATGATGCTTTGAATTAGTGCTTTTCATATTACTTCATTGCCTATCAACAGCCTTATAAACAGTCATACCCCAATATTGTTATTTGGAAGTAATAAACCTTTGTGTAATAATTTGCAGCGTTTTTAAAGTGCAGGATGGGTTTACTTGGTATAGAAAATAGGTTATCAGTTCTTTATTCACTTTCATTTTTATACTTATATATGATTATGGCAACTTCCTCCTGCAGGCGGTCACCATGCTTATATGGTTTTTATTGATTTGTATCATAAAATTGTGAAAATAAAGAATTATAATAATTAGTATTATTACTAGGCCTCAAGAGAACAAAGAAGTTCATATCAAATTTAGATTTTTTTCTGTTGTCCGTGGTTTTTATCAGAAATAAGATCCATCCAGATAAGAGAGCTCCTATATCAAACAAATAACACTTAGAAATCTAAGGTTTCCTGCTTAAATATGTTATCTGCATCAAATAAGTTATAGAAAGTTGTGCGACACTGAATTTCCTATTTTGAGGATTTGACTTCTTGAACGTATTGGGTGATTTTATCTTCTTTCATTCGATACCTTTTTTTTATTTGTTTATTTTTTTTTTTTTGTGAATGATTTTCCATTTAGAATCGGACTATGGGTTATATGAACTTGTTTCTTCCTCTTGAGGTCTAGTACTTGCTCCTACAATACGATTGACATTTACCAGCCAACCTCTATATCAAGATAAAAATTAACACTTTCCAAGACCTGATATCAGAGTTGGCTTGTTTCCTTCTTTGTTTGTGTACTAGCGAACCGCAGAGTGCAATTTAAATGTGTTTATATTTATGTTTAAAAAACATCAGTTTAACTAATTAAGAGTTTATTACTTCGGGATTATGAGCTCATCGTAACGAAAAGTGCACTTATCAAGAAAATATTATGTTCATTTTATAACGTCTATTAATTCTTATATTTAATTATCAGCAGAAATTAGGAGCACAAATTGGTCAAAAAATGGTTTAGTGTATTGGTTTGTTATGTTTAACGGGTATTTTTTTATTCGGTTTATTACAATTTTAAATTTCATAAGAACGTTTTCTAAATGCATTTTAATAAGTCCCATTTAGTTTAAAGTGGAAACATTATTTTTTGTGAAATGATATAAGAGTAGAAATAATTATTAACAGTATTAGTTTATAAGAACTTTCCTTTTCTTTAGCAACTTACGTACGATTTGGTACATAATATTCTTTTTCTCAAATCTTGACTACTGTATGGAAGTATGTAACCATGAATCACCATAATTTCCCTAATCCACAACATTACAAATAACATTTGTCTATAATTTTATGCGTTTGTAACATCTTTCTATTAAAATTGCCCGACTTATTTTATTGCATATTAACTTTTTTAAAGTCTTGCGCTTTCCAGCGGTATATTATACGTTTATGTTACTACTTATATTTCAATAATAATTTTTTTATGACTTAGACACAGAAAATTTATTTTTCCCGTTTAAATAAAACTAAATTGATATGGATTTTACTTATAAACCTTCAAGAAACAATGTCCTAAATGAATCTGAAAACCGTATCAAAATCCATCCAGTGTTTAGAAAGAATTAGCGGAAACTAAAATCCCGTCATCATTTTACATATAGAGAGAGGTGACTTCATGACTATTATTAATAATGCAATGTTTGAAATTTTTTTTTTTGTATGTAAGAAATTCTTCCAGTTCGGTAAGATAAACCAGAACAGTAGCTTAATATATAGCTTATTTTTAAATAATTAATAATGTTTCATTAGATTCATCTTCGGGTCCCTAGGCGCTCCAGCGTTTCTAAAAGGTATGCCGAATTGAAGTGGCTCAATCCTGTTTCCCGGCGAAAGTATTTCTTGGGAGTTTTTCTATTCCGTACTTTCAATACCAAAAATCCATCCTACATTCTTGACCTACTCATCCCTTGTTCATCGGTACATTCGTTTAATACAAGATCCCAGTCCAGTAACCTATATATTCCTTTTCATCAAACATCATCCTTTAAAAAATCATTTAGTTTGCGTGCCACATCGTTCTGGAATTCCATACCTACCTCTATACGCAAAGCACCTTCTTTAACCTCATTTAAAAGCAAACTGTTCCTTCATCTCCTCAACCATCCATCTACAGATTGATTGTAAACAAAACGCTAGAATAGTGGCCATGTCACATTCTAAAATGAGGACCACAACAAATATGTAAACAATGTTTTAGATATATATTCACCTTTCTCTTTCTTTCTTCTGTTTTTCTCGGTGACCTTATTATATCATAAGAAGCACAATAGTAATATATCTTTAGATACACATTAAAGATTATATAATTATAAACATATATGCATACTAAGTAATCGTAGTTATTTATTTAACTTTATTTATTCTTATTTTTAAATAATATTATATCTTAAGTTTGTATTTCTTTTATGTTTTTGTTTCTGTGCCAGACACAAGCCAAAGTTTTGTACTTTTCTGTTATTCTTAGGGGACTGAAGGTCCCAGAATAAAATTTACTTTCTTTCTTTCTTTCTTTCTTTTCTTATATATTTCTGAACACCAGGGCCGCAGGCTGAGCGGTGGCGGGCGGATGACTCTGACCCACAGTGACGGAGTGTCCTCGGTCATCATCGACCCCGTCACCACAGATGACTCGGGGAAGTATGTGGTCACCGTCACCAACAGGATCGCCACTGATACCCAGTTCGCCTCCCTCTCTGTCAAAGGTAACCTCTTACTGCTATTACTCGATAACAGACTTCAAAATGGCTTATGTTGTAGCCAGGAAGTTAATTTATAAAAATCTGGTAACATTTATCTAACGTTAGTAATGTTGAAAAACATTTGTCTGCATTCAAAGATTTTTTTAAAATAACATTTATATGTGCATGTGATAAGCCATTCATGACCATCATTTCTATTTGTTGGAAATTCAGTAGATTGATTAATTGCTCTTTGAATTTTTTGATCTTCTTTCGGCACTCATTTGATCGATAAAAGGAGCATCACGAATATAAGTAAAGTGAAATTTAAGAATTATTGTGACACGTTATCGGGAGGGGGGGAGGGGGGTCTGTCTTATTCCATATCCATGTTACCTATTTTTTACATGGGCAAAAATGTTAAAAACATTTAAAACGTCTTTCGATCTATACTACTGGCAGAAATCTGAGGTTAAGATGAAAAAAACCTCACGAGTTACACAAAGTGCAAAATAAGCACTCACTGTACATACAATAATCGATGAAACGCCGCATAAAGTCGAGCGCCGCCCCACAGAGCAGACATTGAAAATCGGCGCGAACGTGTACATACATGGAATAATTAGTACTGGTTATGCATTCGTGATGAAATCTATAGGGGACTTTTTTATTCATAGATCTTTTATTGCTTCCGCATTCTTGGGATGGTTCTTGCGACATTTTCATGTCCAACATACTTTTCCGCCGTGCTTACGACAATCTCTGGAATAGATCAAGTACACATAGGGGCCTTAACCCCTTCGAGAGGAGAATAATTAACTGCTTAGGCCGTGCCCAACTTCCGATAAACTCGTCTGCTGGGGCCAGTCCATTCCAGATGGTAATCGTTCCATGCCGAGGAGCGCTCCCTTTGAATTGGATATATTTCTCTAGCTGAGAGATATTACATGGCCATGTATCTGGGATCTCGTCGTGCTGGGAAACGGGCGAACGTCTCTTGAAAGAAATATCTGAGAAAAGTAGAGCAATAAATTTCCATTAGCATAACACTCGCGGCGGTTAGTTGCTTCTAAAAGCAGGGCTTAGATGGTCGTTGAAAAATGTGGTGCGCGTGAGACGCAGCGGTGAGACCCCAAGACTTCCGCCCGGATAGGAATTAACATCCTGCACGGGACCGTTAATCAACGAGTCGCTCCTCCTAGGTCCAAACAAGAAGTAGGAGAGAGGATAGAAGATAAATCAGAATCCCAATGTATTAGCCTGCGAGAGGTCTTGAAGCTAAAGCATAGTTCACACCTATATCAAGATATAATAATTGCCTTTCTTATATTTCCTTCCTGGTTAACCATTCATCATTCTTTTCCTTTTCCGATAATCACCCTGTCGATATGATTTCTATTTTTTTTTTTTTTTTTTTTACAATAATTGTATCACGTGTCATTTTGCAAGGAAAGTGTAAATAACAGTTCAGTGATATGAAAAGCTCCTTTATTATCCTGGGACTTAAGTCCCTTAAGAATAAAATAAAAATACAGCTAAGACATATAAAAAATTGCTAAATAAAAAGTATTAAGGTTGTAATATATGTACATATTTACAAATCAGACTCTTAAAATGAAAACACAAAAAAAACAGAAATAGCTACTTCATTAGTGATAATTGAAATAATATAAACACAACAAAATTGGTATTTCTAGCATCTGCAGTTTGAGGTTATTGTCGTTTTACTGGTAGGATGGGACTGAATTGGTGATTTAAATTGAAGGGATTGGAAGATATAGCTGGGAGAATGAGTTCTGATAAACTGGTAGAGGAAGGAAGCTAGGAAATACTGGCATCTCTTAGGACGATAACTCGGCATAATACTGGATTATATGCGTGTACAGCAGTGACGCTGGAAACGTTTCCAGTGATAAGCTAAATACCTAAGAAGTTGTATTATAATATGTCTGACCTTCTTACTATAAATAACCGTACAGTAAGAAACTTTTTCTATTTAGTGGCTAAGATTCTTTACCTTTTGATTAAATCATCGTATTTTGATAAACAAAAAAATCTTTTTAGTGAGTCAAAAAAAAAAAAAAATAAACTGCAGTTTATGCTTGGACATGGCTCAGTAATGCCCTGATGATGGTCACAAGCTTGAGCCGAAACGTCGACAAAATTAAAATATTTAGAAAAAGACTGACCCCAGATTATTCCACCAATAATAGTTTCTACAGTCGACTATACAATAATCCTCAATAATTTTTTTTTGTTTTATCTCATTATTAGTTGTATACGATTTGGAATAAGAATCACAATGTAATTTTAGACATTAGGATTACGTTTAATTTTAAGTGTTTTCTTGAAGTTATGCTTCCTTCGATTAAACGGTAGCTAGCACGAGGCAACATGTCAACTGCTGTTATATAGGTGTCTTTTTGAATCATTAACCTACATATTGTGATTTTCAATGTTTTTATCGCTCAATTTCCAAACTGAATACTTTTGTGAACTCAGAATAGATTTATGAACTCTTGAATATTGAAAGTATAAATTCAAATAAATAAGTTTTAGTTTTTTTTCTTATGTAATTCCTCCCGCGTCCAATCCTTACAATCCAAAATCCTTCGCAAAATTCTTAATGCTCCTTATATCGTCCCAAATAAAATCATCCATAACGACCTTAATATCCCATTTGTTCCAGACCTTTCTCGTACCAGATATACCACTTTTAATTCCAAACTCCTGACCCACATATATACCCTCTTGTCCATAACCTATCAACCTCACATATTCCTGACAATCCTCCAAGGCGATTGAAAAGAAGATGGCCTCGAGATCTAATTACTTAAATAAACATCTAAGTTTTATCGCTAGGTAGTTTCTTCACGAGCCTTTTCAATCCCTTTATTATAATTCAACTCTTTTCTTGTTGTATTTATGTATTACAGTTGTAAAATTAAATAAAATATAAATTTAAAAAAAAATTGTCTTCGCTTAGACACAATCAGTATTTATTCTTTTCAGATAACTAAGAAACGGCCGCCATTTTTGTATAATTTGCTTTATTTACCTTTTATGCTTAAGTTACATGTTTAAATAGTTACAACTGCTATTATACCCATTCGTGTGCCTCACTAGACTATGAATGTGTATTAGATAAATAAAAGAAACATAATAAAGATATTTATATTTAAGAACTCTCTAAAGATCCTCTAGGACATTCAATCAAAGCGCAGCCTGAGGCATGTTTAGGGCGATCGTAAAATGTCTTTCAGTTTGAATAGGACGCTTAGTCATTTCTGTTTTATATTTTGTTAAACGCGATTAGTGATAATTTGATTTAGTATATCTGTCTGACTTTCCTTCTTGGAAGTATTTAATGATAGCTTGCTTTTAAAGGCAGCTATAAATAGCCTGTGATAAATTCATCAGTTAAAACCATATTTATAGCCACGATGAACTATTAGTTTTTCGCTATATTCTAATGTTAATTTTTAAATTTTTATTTTATGACAACTAATACATAATATTAAACTAAACAAGAACAGAGTAATGTTATTTAAGTTTAATTGGTCAAAAGTGGATTACAAAGTCTTCTCGACTTCTTTTTTGTTGCTTTTTCAAATTTCTACGGATAAACTTAAACCTAGACTATATTTGAAATAATTACTCACATACTAATATTAAGAATTTAATATCAAAATTCTTTCAAACTAACATTTGAAATTGATTCACCATGTTCCCAATAAAACATATAGAGTAGATACACATAACCAGAGAGCCAATTATTTTTCTGATAATGTATCTAAGTAACATTCCTTCATATATCTATAATTCTACCAAAAAGGTCTGGATTTGTGTATAGTCACTTTCAGTTGTAGAAAGATGAAATTACATATTGAAGATCAGTATAATCATATATTGTATTTCAGTTTATACCATGCATTTGACACTTTTTTATGATTTCATTGAAAACTGCTACAATTATTTTGATTAAACTCGCTTTTAAATGTGTAAAAACAAATGCATTTGGCATTCTTCTTGGAGTTTCACTACTAGAGTCCCAAGATTTTCTACAAATTACATTATCGTAAAATATCCATTTTTCGTCTCCTGTTACCAACCTTTTTGGCTAGGAACTAGCGTTTTATGTTTCCCCTTAAGGACGACATAACCAATAGTTTCTTACTCGTCTTAATCTTCATCTGCCGATTCTGAACCCTCGATCTTGGATGTTACGCAAGCCACTACAGGTCAATATCTAATATTCTTTAATTGTATTTTCTCTTTCTTATCAGATAGTTTTCTAGGATTAATTTTACTTTTGTGTTTGGAATGCGTTGGTCAGTCATCATATAACGTTAAATATGCAATTTTAAATCATGCATAAATTATTTAATTATGTGCTCGATACTGCGTAAAATCGTGTGTTATGTGAAAGCGTCATTTGTGATATATAGCACATTGTTTTTAGCTTAGTGGGGTGCTATACATTCTAACGAATTTTCTTCTACTTCAAAGATTCTTTACGATTCGAACTAACAACTTTCAAGCAGTTGTTACTGTTTTCCGCACGGAGGCGGAAGACCTATAGATACAGAGAGAAGACAAGGCCTGTTTAGTGAGCCTGCGAGGCACTAAGGAGGCACTCTAGTTAAGATGGGACGAGGCGGCCGATGATTAGATGGAGCAGTGGGAGAGCAGATACCACGGCCTGGAGATAGTTCCACTTCCATTATAACGGGAGATGACAATGAGTTCTGTCCGTCCTCTCTGTCAGGAATGTACCTCTTACCCAGCAACGGTTTGCCAGTCCTATGGGAGGTCTGCGGCAAGAATCTTTTAGCCAGCTCCAGAACGCGAAGATATGGTAATTCTGATCCCATTTTGGTCTCTGTTGCCTTTTTTTAATGTATATAATTCTCTTTATTCAAAACTAATTAACGTACATTTTTATAGTGGAAATAAAAGTAAAACCCACTAAGCCTGTGTGTGGGATGGAATTGACCTGAGGCAATCAATAAAAGTACACTAATACAGTAAAAACGTGATCAAGTCAATCTTGAAAGATGAAGAAAAAAGCATAACCACAGTAATAGAATTCATAAAATAACATGATTCATCATTGAATATAAACATTTCGATCACGCCAATGACCCTTAAGGGTTGAGGCGGATAAGCTAATAAAAAAAAAAACTAAAATAACATGAAAACACAATTATAAGCAATAATACATCATTTAAAATAAGCAAGAAATTTAATGTTTGGCGTGGGCAAACATATTTAAATGTTAAGTAATTTCAATTCAATAATTCAGCAATTTTTTCCTCACTGAGGGGTTTCGTCTATATGTTTAATATTGAAGTAATACTTGGAGATATGGACCGGGCTATTCTTAAGGGTGAAATATTTATTTTTTCTTTTTATTATTACTTGTGCTTCCCTGATTAGGAAACTGCTTTTTTTTTCTCTGTCTTAAAAATAAACTGAGTTATTGAATTAAAAAAAAACTTAATCAGCCGCCATTTAAAACTAATCGGCTGATAAAAACGTCGAGGTGTTGGGATCATCGTCGGGTGCCTTCGTATTTTTTTATCAAATTTCGTGAAAAATTGGGACTAGACAGAAGAAAGGAGGTTTTTTAGTTTAATTCGTTACATAAGTTTTATCATTTATTCTTAGGGGGGCGGGATGGCTGAGTAGGTTAGCGCAGAACCAGAAACTTGAAACCAAATGATTACAAGTTCGCATCTCGGTTGGGGGGGGGCATTTAACCCACCATTTATCTCCCGCGCTTGCCCCTCTGGCCCGAGAAATCCCCTTATAGCCTTCAAAGGCGAGTTAGGGTTGAAAAATCGTTATATTTACATTATAGCTTCTACGTATAGTCTTGAAACATTAGAATAAATTTTGAGAGGGTGGTTTTTTTTTATTGGTAGATCACACTATATTGAAAATAGTAAACCAAAAATTTAATATGAATCGTAGGTTGAACTTTTCGCCCTCTTTATAAAAAAATTATGGCGGAATCGAATTATGACAAGAATAAATAAAACAAAGCTCTGAATAATTCCACTGACTGTCTGTTGAGTATAAACGTATTGGTTTACAATTAATAAGTAAAGTATTACTTATATAATTTAAGCCCACACTGCACTGAATATTATTTTAAGAGATGATTAAAGCTAATAGCCATGTTCAAATTTCCAAGATGACCCGGAATGCCCCGTCCTGATGACTCACCCTGAAGCATTACCTCCAAATACGTCTCAGGCCATTATATTCTAGGAGCCAGTCTCCGGCAATTACTTTATATGACTTTTCCCTTTTTTTCTAGGATGATAATATATTGTTACGACCAAGAAGTCACCAAGTTTTATATTCTTTAAAATAACCGTAAACAAAACTGTTAACAATGTAAGATATGACGGGTGATCTTTTCTTTATTACTTTCACTTACCCATATAAGATACCTTCTGCTATTTTTATAAAATAATAACTGGATTTTGGCGTCCGCGAACTCCTTCTAAACTACTGTACAGATTTTTGTACGGTTTTCCTATCATTTAGAGTATTATTTCCTGAAGGTTTAAAAGCAAAATACATTGCAATTTAGCTTTTCATTAAACGGGAAAAAATATTTCTGTAACTAAGTCATTAAAAAAATATTACTATAAATATAATCAGTAACTTAACAAATTGACATTTCTCCCGATGATTAAATATAATAATGAACTTGTTAATAAAATAAACATATTTTCTTACTAATTGCACTAATCGTTAGGATAAACTAAAACTCCCAAAGCCATAACTCTAAATTGGTCAGACAGAATTTGATTAAAATAAATGACACCTCATTTAAATTGTACACGTGCGAAGCAGGGACGGGTCCACTAGCGTGTGTGTGTGTGAGTGTGAAGTAAGGGAGATTGTTGCGTTAGTGAAAATTATTGAATTAACATTTTTACCTGGAATACACGTTTTAGGGTCCACTGTGTCCAAATGACCAAGTCTCGCAAAAGGTTAGTGTGTGGTAGTCAACGATAAGTTGTATAAAATTATATATATATATATATATAAAATATATATATATATATATATAATATTTATTTATATACAACATTTACAAGTACATATGGATACAAATAAGTTTTCCTACATGATTTCAGTTATTCTTTTATCATGATAATACACTTTCAATCATCGTTCGATTTACATAATAATAATAATGAAATGTTTGGCTTAAGACAGAAGGAAAAATAACTTGTATAAAAGTGAAACTTTGTGTTTCAAAAGCGAATATGCTTCAGATGTTACAGAAAGTTTTTCTATAAATTCTTCAATGGTGAAAAATGCATGGTCGTATATTTTACACCTATTAACTAAACTAACATTTTGATTAAACTCTCTATATTAGAGTAAAATTTTATGGTTTTTGAGATCATGTAGATTTCATTCTGATTGAAATAGTCTAACTGGGCTTAAATTCCGATATTTTGAATTTTCTTCCTCTACAGTAACTACCTTTAATTCGAAAAAATTAACAATTTCATTGTGTTAAAAATTGATTTAAAAACGGGTATATATGCTAGATAAAAGAATTTGATAGCCGACAACAGGAGAAAACATTAAAAAAAAGTATATATTAAAAAAAAAAAAAAATTATATATATATATATATTATATATATATATATATATATATATATCTTTTCTAGTGTTCATAGGTTTCAGTCAATAAATAAACAATTTTATTTTTGCTACTATTCGAGAATTCGAGAATCATAATCATGCCTAGGTAACGTGTGTTAATCTAATTTCTTCATAAAATCCCATTTTTATCAAAAGGTTATGAGAAGAAAATCAACAGTGGAGAAGAAAAAAATGGGATTTTATGAATAAATTAGATTAACACACGGTTCCCAGGCATGTTTATGAGAACAATACATTCTCGAAACGTTGCGAAAATAAAATTGTTTATTTATTGACTGAAACCTAAGAACAGCACAAAAATTATCAACGGTCAAGAACTGATCAAACAATATATACATATATATTTTTTTTTTATTTATTTTTTTTTTCTAGCATGAAAATATATACGTATAATATACCGATGCATAATAATGATGTATAATATTCCAAAGATTTTAGAAAATATGTTATCTTATATAGAAAGTTCTATAAGGTAACAGATAGCAATGGAAAGCAGATAAAACTAGCTGATTGCTGTAGGTTATGATTTCTACTTTAAGATTATTTAATCTAACAAAATATTAAAAATAAAATAAGATATTTCGATAGAAGATATGTCTAGAGACTGTTTTTACTTCTAACCATGTACATACTGTGTAATTTATATGTGTTGAAACAGTATTTGAAAATTATAACTAAATAAAGGGAAATGTCTTTTCTTAGTAATTCTTTACATTTCACATTCGATTTTCTATTCTTCCTAAAAAAAAAGTCAATATTAAAAAAAAAAATATTTATTTATGACACAAGAATATGAAAGTAAATAATAATGAATTTTATTTTTTATAAACTTTTGTTTGTTTAATTATAAACTATGTTTACACATAATTTAACTATAGAGACTGATAAATAAATAACTTTTAAATGTAGAAAACAATAAATTAATGGTAGTATATTACGGAAGTTAGATGTTTCTGTTGTATTATAAAATAAGTAGTACCTTTTGGAAGAAATTGAAAGGAAATGTTATCTTCTTACGAAGGATACAGTACGTTTTAGAAGGAAATGAAATATGAATTTAGTACCTGTTGTTGTTGGTCGGGGTTTTAAGACGTAAAACCTAACGGTCATAAACACCTTTATTTCATTTAATCTTTGGAGTACATTGGAGCGCGGAATGTACTGCACAGGTGTTTTTCTCGACGTTGAAAAGCTTTTGACCGAGTCTGGCACCCAGAGCTCCTTTCCGAACTTCGTCAATTCCTTCCTTCTACATATTTCCTTTTAATACATTACTACCTCATTAATAGAACCTTTAAAGAAAACCATAATTTTTCCTACTCTCCCATATTTGCTCATTCGGCCGGTGTACCTCAAGGTAGTATCTTAGGTCCAATCCTTTATACAGTTTATACAGCTAATATTCCACTCCAGCCTAGCACTGTCGTCAATACTTACATGGATGACACAAGTGTGTTATCAGTCCATATTGACCCAACCACAGTATCAAAAATCCTTCGGTCCCACCCCACAGCCATCGGTGTCAGAACTGGAGAATCAAAATAAACGCTACCAAATCCCACCAAATTACCTTTACCCTTCGCCGCAAACCAATGATCTCCTGCTCCACTGTTTCCTTTAATAACACCCAACTCACCTGTTGAACAAATCCGATACCTAGGACTCCATCTTGATAAACGTCTTACTTGGAAACCTCATACAAGACTTAAACGACAAGAAACTGCTCGTAGATACCGATTACTACAACACTTACTAGACAAACGTTCAAAACGTCCAATTCACTAAAAAAAGCTCATTTATATTACTGTCATCAGACCCATCTGGACATATGGAATCGAGCTTTGGGGCTCTACTAAACTACCTAATTCCTCCCGTATCCGTTTTTCTTTTAACACACTCTTTTGAAGTATTTGCAAATATTTGCAAGGCGTTTGGGGAAGGGAGTGTTAATGAACGGACCATTCGCCGTTGGTTTGCTAAGTTTTCAGCTGGGGATACCGACTTGGAAAACTTGTCCCGTCCGTAATAGACAACGATGTCCTCAAACATACAGTAGAAGGAAATCCCTACCAAACAGTTAAAGGACTCTCAGCACGACTAAATGCAAGTGCATCTACCGTTTCAAGACATTTAAAGTGTATTGGGAAAGTAAAAAAGCTCGATACATGAGTACCTCATGATCTCAGTGAGCGGCAGCCATTGAAACGCCTTGAGACCTGCGGTTCTTTGCTTGCGAGGCAAAAAACCGAGCCTTTCCTTGAAAGAATAATTACCTGCGATGAAAAATGGATCGCATATGACAATCAGCGTCGGTCAGGGCAGTGGTTGAACATGGACGAAACCCCGGGGCAAATGCCAAAACTGAATTTGGATCCCAACAAAATTGATGGTTACATTGATGGTGGTCCATGGCTGGGATAATTCATTATTCCTTTTTTCCTAGAGGTGAACCATTACCTCTACAACGTACAGCAATGAAATTGACCAAATGCAAACAACATTATTAAAAAAACAACCTGGATTGGTAAATCGGAAGGGTCCTCTTACACGACAACGCTAAACCCCATGTTTCAAAACATACCGTGCAAAAATTGAAAGAAATGGGCTACGAAGTTCTTCCTCACCCACCATATTCTCCCGACTTGTCTCCAACTGATTACCACCTATTCAGGAATATAGACAACTTCGTCAAAGGAAAACTTTTTGAAAATGATGATATAGTGAAAAGTGCGTTTTCAGATTTTGTTTCACTTCAAAGCTCAGAGTTTTTCAGTTCGGGAATAAAAAAGTTGGTGTCTCGTTAGGACAAATGTGTAGAAAAAGAAGGTAAATACTTCGAATAAAATTATCTTGTTTTCATATCGTATTTTTAATAAAAATCCTTTACCTTGAAAACGGACATTTCATGTTACACAACCCAATATGTTTATATAACAATAAACATATGTGTATATAGAGATATTATAATTGTACTTTTCACTAATATCATAAGATTATATAGATTAAAAACTTTTTTTTTTCTTTACATATTTGTTGTGGTCCTTATTTTAGAATCGAATATGACCATTATTCTAACCTTTTGCTTAAAATTATTCGGAAGATTGATGGCTTAGTAGATGAAGAAATAATTTTCTTTTTAAATGAGGTTAAAGAAGATGCCTTGAGTATAGAGGTAGGTAGGGAATTCCAGAATGAAATGGCTCTCTAGGTAAAGGATTTTTTAAAGGACGATGTTCGATGAGAAGGAAAATAGAGGTTAGTGGGCTGAGATATTGTGTTAAACGAACGTACCGATGAACAAGGAATGAGAAGTTCAAGAATGTAGATGGATATTTGGTATTGAAAGTGGGATTGGAATAATTAGGAAAAAGTGGAAAGATGGAATAATTAGTTATAAAGCATTGTTAGTTAAAGCGTTTAGCATACGACTAGAGATAGATAGGTCACAACTATTTCTAGAAGGGTGTTTTAATTCGTTTCAATTGGAATTTAACTCATTATAGCTTTTAGCATATAGAGAATGATTGATTGCAAGAAATATCTATTATTTGATTGAGCCTCATTGCTCCACTGCTCTAGTCCAAAAAGAACTAATAATAGCCGAGCATGTGAGTCCATTGTGTCAATTGGCGAGATATGAACGTTTGTCGCGTCAGTTCTCAACTAGTTGGAATGGCCAAGCTATCTCCTTCCAGTCTTTATGATAATTTATGATCATCCCAGTTCTGATCCACTCGGATAATACGGTATTGGTATTTAGTTCAAAAGCTTCAAAAACCACTCGATGTTTTAGTGTGGAATCACAGTATTAGTGGTGCAAACAATTGGATTAACAGAAAATGTATATGTGACATCACCATTTATTTATACCTTTCGAGCACATAGTATACTGACTGAAGATTCGTGTCATTCCAAGAAAGTTCTCTTTATGCTAATATGGGTATGTAATTTATTTAATTTTATTATTATCAAGTGCAAAATCAGTGGTAATCAACACTTGTTTCAGTGTTTTATTTGATCTTTCTTGAGCCTTGTAATACGTAGAACCGAAATGTTTGGCTAAGTCTGATATTAATTAAACGCAATATTACACAATTGTTTGTACAAAGTACATATAATTTTATCTATAACTAGCTGTTTAGCTGACTTCGTTTGCGTCAATTTCTGTCATTATGATCGCTATTAAGAAGTTTTTAAAAGAATATATTTTAAAGTACTTCTGCATGAATGATTTTTTAGTTTTATTTTGTGGCAGAAGAACATACTGATTTTTTCCCCACACCGATCTTGACAATGCGACATACAGTCGGCCGTGTGGAAAGCAGTCTCGACGTAAATCGATTCTACGTGTTAGCCAATGTGATTCATTAATTGTAACGGCAAAAGATAAATTAACGGAAAATGAATTATTTTAAAATTAAAAGGTAAATCATTTAGAATCGTTGGGATGCGAGGTTAATTTTCCCCGTTTTTCCAGATTTTCCACTCATTCTTCACTCCTATTGGTCGCAGCGTGATATTATATAGCCTAAAGTCTTCCTCGATTAATGGACTATCCAACACGAAATGAATTTTTCAATTCGAACCAGTAGTTTCTGAGATTAGCGAGCTCAGACAAAGAAAGAAACAAACAAACTCTTCAGCTTTATAATTTTAGTATAGATTAACAAATGATCCTTCTCTGGGAAAAATAACGTCACTGATACAGGCCCTGGTTAACAAAGAGGAAGGGTATCAAACAAAAATAAAATCAAGAAGCCGTGCAAACAACAATTTAACATACGGTAATAATTTTTATTTTCAGAAACCTAAAATTTAAGATAAAAAAAACAGTATACCTTTCATGAAATCAATCATAATGTCTGTTGTTTCAAGTTTATTGAAAAAAAATGTTTCAGAAATAGCTTTCTTCGTTATGACCTTCCAGTCATTTGATTACTTTATATTTTAATATGTGGGACTCGACATTAGTAATACAATCAACTTGAGATTTGTGCTCTATCGAAGAAGCAAATCTCTTCGTATCCAATTCTTATGTCATGAAGTATTATAATTGATCTTATTTCATCACAGTTAAAATTATTCAAGAATACCTCAATTGAATATTAATCGCTAAAACATTGTTAGATACTTTTCCGTATTAAGAATTTCTCTCTTGAGTTCTGGGAAATAGCTTAAGATCTTCCAAAAAATACAATAACTATATTTTACTGCTGTTACTATATCAGCTGTACGCATTGAAACATGCAATATCAAGACATGAGATGAACCGTTTCTTTAAAAAATCATAACATTTAGTTGTATATGTGGGGAAATTTAAAAAGGAGTTGGCCAGATTCGGAGACCAATATATGAGTATTAGTTTCTAAAAACCCTCCGTTACAAATCCAAGGCCATCATATTTTAAAAAGTAAGGTTTCTTTCGAGACACATATGGCGGAACATTACGGATCCGATCGATAATTTGAATAATGTTTGATTAAAAAAAAAAAAAAAAATAGCGTACCATAGGGAGCTTATTGATGTCACTTCTATGTTGGATGAAAATCAAAGAACGGGCTATAATTTTTTTTGAAATTATGCATCAAAAAACTCTCTGTTGAACTTAATGATCATTGATTCATTTCCCATTGTTCAATTTATTCTTATATTAATCGGCTTTTCATCAATCTCCATTAACTTTTATAATTTTGTGTATTAGATGTTTTTTCTAAAATCTTTCCCTTTCCAACGATATATTTTAAGTCTATGTTACTATTTATATGTTAAAAAATACAAAAATTCATAAAAAATGTTTTTCCTTTTTTTTCCTTTAGTTGTCTATCGATTATTGTCTATCGTATTCAAATTATACATTTACCGTTTTTTATCAGTGCTAAAAAAATGATATAGTTATTTTTACAGAACCTACACAATTAAATAAAATATCGGCATTTAAGCCCTTACAGAATATTTCAATCAGAATGATATTAAAGCTCATCCAATTTTACAATTATATAGCGACTTAAATCAAAATCGTTAGAGCCGTTTTTCAGAAATTAGTAAAAAAGGTGCAAAATGCATTTTATAAAGTGGCTCTTTTGGTCTCGCCAATTTTGATAAGATGTTGCTGTAACATCTCGGGCTAATGTGAAAGGGCCTAGCTGAATAAGCATGTGAAATCTGCCCCCTGTATATGAGAACCAAATTTATACTATTGATTCACACCTATGAGAAACTATCTCACGCAAATTTTTAGCCCCTTAATCCTTATGGAGGGAGAAAGATAAAAATAAAAAATTGTTTTCTCCTGAACAGCTAAAGCGAATTTCACGAAAAAAATACATGTTAGGGTTTTTAGAAATTAGTTTCAAAAAATATTTGTTTAAATTTTTTCCGCCACAATTTTAGTTAACATTTTTTTTTAATTTTCCAAAATCATTTTTTAGGTTGTGGTGGTTTGGTACATCACTAATATTTAGCTACTTTATTTCATTGGAGGGTCCTCCGTAATATTTGTTTTCAATCATATCGCAAGTGGGTACACTCTGAACGGTTCAACCGATTTTCACGAGATAAAAAATTATGTTAATGGTCTTCTAAAAGAGTTCCGAAAAACATTTTTTTTTTTTTAATTCCAAGAACGTGTGACAATTTTTTTATTAAAAAAAAAAAACATTTTAGGTTATTTTGGATTGGTACACCTACAATGTGTTGCTCTCAAGTTGATCTCAAATGTGCCCAATTGTGAAAAAAAAACAGTATTTTGTCAGGTCTCTTACCAGCCTGTGTGTAGTAACTGGTCATGCCTGAAGAGTAGGGATAAAAGAGCCGTAGGATCGTGAAGTCATTAAATATTACTTATATGCACACTATGCACCTACATATTATGTATTATACCTATTATTATAAATATCTTCTATTGGATGTCTTTTTTTTTCCCTTTTTTTTTTTTTAATGGACTTATATTAGAAAAAGGCTATACTTCAATAAGTAACTACAATGATTTTTTTATATCATTAGGATAAAAGTGTAAAACTAGCTAAAATGGTACTCTATAAAGCTATGATGATGTATGGAATGCTCGTGAAAAAAATAATGTATGAAAAAATATTATAAATACATTTGGGAGTGGAGCTTTTACTCCAACTGTCAAGCATTACTAGCTGGTAAAACATCATTACTAAGGCGCTCGCTCAATAGCATAATAACAATATATTATATCAGTTAGTATATAATGTTATGGTCATATAAATGTCTCGACACTACACATCACCTGGGCGTTAATGTCACGGCATTACTCATTGAGACTAAGGTGGCATGACAATAACGGTAGCCGGTGCAAAGTGGCCCAGTTGGTGCCTGCCCCCTCCCACCCAGCTAGCCGTTCTCGTCCCTCAGTACTGTCTAGTGAGTGAGTGATCTCCGTCTCGCGTCTCTGTCACTATTTCAATCTCAAGTGTTTGAGGCGTCGGAACATGGAAGAGGTCGTAATCATGGAGGCAGGATCAAGAAAGGTACTTAGAGGAATTAGGCTAGCTATCAATTGTTATTAATAATCACACTGATAATAATAACAAAACAAAGGATACTTTGCCTTTATGTTTATATTTTTTCCACCACTAAGAGATAGATATTGAGACAATAAATATGATTTGTTTATAATGAAGAATAAATAAGGATATTCGATACTCGAATATTTCTATACTCGGTCATTATATTGAGATTTCATATTTTTTTTTTTTAAATAAACAGTTGTATATTAATATAAAAGTCGAGACAACATATTTTATTGCTAGGTTATTTTAAATAAATGATCCATTTTCAATCAACACTCCTTTATTTCCTTTTTCTTTCTCCCTACGTTTCGGCCTTTGCCATCTTCAAGGGTTCTAAACATCATTTATTTTAAAATTAAAAGATAATCAACTTTAGTTTTACTTGTTATAAAACAATGTATTAAAAATATATTAATTTGAATTATATTAGTATATTTTTGAAATTTTACATTCTAAGATAAAGGAAGGGATACATTGTTTTAATGTATGCATGTTAACAAGTTGACAAGGCTAGTTCAGCCTGTGACAAAATATATGTTATATACGAGTATATACAATATAAAGAAAGGATTAAAGGTATGTAATTTGTTATATAACAAAGTAAAAACTAATGTTGATAATCTTTTAATTTTAAAATAAATGATGTTGTTAGAACCCTTGAAAATGGCAAACGTAACCGAAACGTAGGGAGAAGAAAAAAGAAATAAATGAGTGTTGAGAGAAAATGAATCATTTTATTTAAAAGAAACTAGCAATTAGATTTATTCATTCAAACAAATGGAAATTATAATAAATATTTAATGTTTACAAGTTTGTTACATGTATTAATATCATGTTTCTACTGAAAATTTGAAAAAATAAAAATCTGGATCGCGCACACACAACGACTTTCACTCATCAAATCAATTTAGCAACTTTTAAATAAATTTAAGTTGAAAGGGATTAAAGAATTACATTGAGTTTCGATTAAAATATGTGTTTCAGATTAAAAAATCTATTATATTATTATCTACAAGAATGAGTTAGTTTTATCTCATTTTTATCTTTTACTACTTTAAGTATAAGATACTTCTTTTGTACTAAAATCTTTAGCTTTCCAACGGTATATTTATACATTTATATTACTGTTGATATGTTCAAAAACATAAAAATTGCAGAAACAAGTAGTATTGCCCTCTTCTCCGTAAGTTGCTTATCGAATTCATTTAACTTATATATTTATCCGTTTTTTATCAATGCTAACAAGATGGTATCATTAAGTTTTTGAAATCTTCCAAATTAAAGGCACTTTAGAGAAGGAAAATTTTAAATATCGGCATTTAAGCCCTGTCGTACTATTTTACACAGAATGAAACTTATATCATATAAAGCCCATTGCGTTCTATATCGATATAGTGATTTTAATTAAAATCGTTTGAGCAATTTTTGAGAGTCTTAAAAATGTACAAAATGGAAGGAATAACGTGGCTTATCTGGTTCCCCAAATTGTTGAAAAAGTTGCAGTAACATCATAGGTATATATTCTTTTAAAATATAAAATTTCAGTCATATAAAAAATTTTCTTTACGAGATAGACTTACCACATATATACAAAAACACATTCTCACAGATCAGTTTGCGGGACTTGGTCATTTGGATTCAAGAAATCTTAAAACGTTTATTTCCATTGAAAACTCAAATTCGAAATTTTCAGAAACGTCAAATTATATATTTATCCGTTTTTTATTAGTACTAAAAAGATGATATATTTATTTTTACAGGACCTACAAAATTAAAGGTACTTCAGACTAAGAAAATTTATAATATCGACATTTAAGTCCTGTCAGACTATTTCAATCAGAATGATATTAAAACCCATTCAATTTCACAATTATATAGCGAGTTAAATCACAATCGTTGGAGCCGTTTTTCAGAAATTCGTAAAAAGGTGCAAAATGCAAGTGTACCCCATGGTGAAAAATAAAAAAAACAAAACAATTTTTTCTCCTGAACGTACAACCGACGATCTTTACGAGATAGACTTACCACATATATACAAAAACACATTCTCACAGATCAGTTTGCGGGACTTGGTCATTTGTATTCAAGAAACCTTAAAACGTTTATTTCCATTGAAAACTCAAATTAGAAATTTTCAGAAACGTCAAATTATATATTTATCCGTTTTTTATTAGTACTAAAAAGATGATATATTTATTTTTACAGGACCTACAAAATTAAAGGTACTTCAGACTAAGAAAATTTATAATATCGACATTTAAGTCCTGTCAGACTATTTCAATCAGAATGATATTAAAACCCATTCAATTTCACAATTATATAGCGAGTTAAATCACAATCGTTAGAGCCGTTTTTCAGAAATTCGTAAAAAGGTGCAAAATGCAAGTGTACCCCATGGTGAAAAATAAAAAAACAAAAACAATTTTTTCTCCTGAACGTACAACCGACGATCTTTACGAGATAGACTTACCACATATATACAAAAACACATTCTCACAGATCAGTTTGCGGGACTTGGTCATTTGTATTCAAGAAACCTTAAAACGTTTATTTCCATTGAAAACTCAAATTAGAAATTTTCAGAAACGTCAAATTATATATATTTATCCGTTTTTTATTAGTACTAAAAAGATGATATATTTATTTTTACAGGACCTACAAAATTAAAGGTACTTCAGACTAAGAAAATTTATAATATCGACATTTAAGTCCTGTCAGACTATTTCAATCAGAATGATATTAAAACCCATTCAATTTCACAATTATATAGCGAGTTAAATCACAATCGTTAGAGCCGTTTTTCAGAAATTCGTAAAAAGGTGCAAAATGCAAGTGTACCCCATGGTGAAAAATAAAAAAACAAAACAATTTTTTCTCCTGAACGTACAACCGACGATCTTTACGAGATAGACTTACCACATATATACAAAAACACATTCTCACAGATCAGTTTGCGGGACTTGGTCATTTGGATTCAAGAAATCTTAAAACGTTTTATTTCCATTGAAAACTCAAATTCGAAATTTTCAGAAACGTCAAATTATATATTTATCCGTTTTTTATTAGTACTAAAAAGATGATATATTTATTTTTACAGGACCTACAAAATTAAAGGTACTTCAGACTAAGAAAATTTATAATATCGACATTTAAGTCCTGTCAGACTATTTCAATCAGAATGATATTAAAAACCCATTCAATTTCACAATTATATAGCGAGTTAAATCACAATCGTTAGAGCCGTTTTTCAGAAATTCGTAAAAAGGTGCAAAATGCAAGTGTACCCCATGGTGAAAAATAAAAAACAAAACAATTTTTTCTCCTGAACGTACAACCGACGATCTTTACGAGATAGACTTACCACATATATACAAAAACACATTCTCACAGATCAGTTTGCGGGACTTGGTCATTTGTATTCAAGAAACCTTAAAACGTTTATTTCCATTGAAAACTCAAATTAGAAATTTTCAGAAACGTCAAATTATATATTTATCCGTTTTTTATTAGTACTAAAAAGATGATATATTTATTTTTACAGGACCTACAAAATTAAAGGTACTTCAGACTAAGAAAATTTATAATATCGACATTTAAGTCCTGTCAGACTATTTCAATCAGAATGATATTAAAACCCATTCAATTTCACAATTATATAGCGAGTTAAATCACAATCGTTAGAGCCGTTTTTCAGAAATTCGTAAAAAGGTGCAAAATGCAAGTGTACCCCATGGTGAAAAATAAAAAAACAAAACAATTTTTTCTCCTGAACGTACAACCGACGATCTTTACGAGATAGACTTACCACATATATACAAAAACACATTCTCACAGATCAGTTTGCGGGACTTGGTCATTTGTATTCAAGAAATCTTAAAACGTTTATTTCCATTGAAAACTCAAATTCGAAATTTTCAGAAACGTCAAATTATATATTTATCCGTTTTTTATTAGTACTAAAAAGATGATATATTTATTTTTACAGGACCTACAAAATTAAAGGTACTTCAGACTAAGAAAATTTATAATATCGACATTTAAGTCCTGTCAGACTATTTCAATCAGAATGATATTAAAACCCATTCAATTTCACAATTATATAGCGAGTTAAATCACAATCGTTAGAGCCGTTTTTCAGAAATTCGTAAAAAGGTGCAAAATGCAAGTGTACCCCATGGTGAAAAATAAAAAAACAAAACAATTTTTTCTCCTGAACGTACAACCGACGATCTTTACGAGATAGACTTACCACATATATACAAAAAACACATTCTCACAGATCAGTTTGCGGGACTTGGTCATTTGTATTCAAGAAACCTTAAAACGTTTATTTCCATTGAAAACTCAAATTAGAAATTTTCAGAAACGTCAAATTATATATTTATCCGTTTTTTTATTAGTACTAAAAAGATGATATATTTATTTTTACAGGACCTACAAAATTAAAGGTACTTCAGACTAAGAAAATTTATAATATCGACATTTAAGTCCTGTCAGACTATTTCAATCAGAATGATATTAAAACCCATTCAATTTCACAATTATATAGCGAGTTAAATCACAATCGTTAGAGCCGTTTTTCAGAAATTCGTAAAAAGGTGCAAAATGCAAGTGTACCCCATGGTGAAAAATAAAAAAAACAAAACAATTTTTTCTCCTGAACGTACAACCGACGATCTTTACGAGATAGACTTACCAGCTATACACAAAAAACACATTCTCACAGATCAGTTTGCGGGACTTGGTCATTTGTATTCAAGAAACCTTAAAACGTTTATTTCCATTGAAAACTCAAATTAGAAATTTTCAGAAACGTCAAATTATATATTTATCCGTTTTTTATTAGTACTAAAAAGATGATATATTTATTTTTACAGGACCTACAAAATTAAAGGTACTTCAGACTAAGAAAATTTATAATATCGACATTTAAGTCCTGTCAGACTATTTCAATCAGAATGATATTAAAAACCCATTCAATTTCACAATTATATAGCGAGTTAAATCACAATCGTTAGAGCCGTTTTTCAGAAATTCGTAAAAAGGTGCAAAATGCAAGTGTACCCCATGGTGAAAAATAAAAAAACAAAACAATTTTTTTCCCTGAACGTACAACCGACGATCTTTACGAGATAGACTTACCACATATATACAAAAACACATTCTCACAGATCAGTTTGCGGGACTTGGTCATTTGTATTCAAGAAATCTTAAAACGTTTATTTCCATTGAAAACTCAAATTCGAAATTTTCAGAAACGTCAAATTATATATTTATCCGTTTTTTATTAGTACTAAAAAGATGATATATTTATTTTTACAGGACCTACAAAATTAAAGGTACTTCAGACTAAGAAAATTTATAATATCGACATTTAAGTCCTGTCAGACTATTTCAATCAGAATGATATTAAAACCCATTCAATTTCACAATTATATAGCGAGTTAAATCACAATCGTTAGAGCCGTTTTTCAGAAATTCGTAAAAAGGTGCAAAATGCAAGTGTACCCCATGGTGAAAAATAAAAAAAACAAAACAATTTTTTCTCCTGAACGTACAACCGACGATCTTTACGAGATAGACTTACCAGCTATACACAAAAACACATTCTCACAGATCAGTTTGCGGGACTTGGTCATTTGTATTCAAGAAACCTTAAAACGTTTATTTCCATTGAAAACTCAAATTAGAAATTTTCAGAAACGTCAAATTATATATTTATCCGTTTTTTATTAGTACTAAAAAGATGATATATTTATTTTTACAGGACCTACAAAATTAAAGGTACTTCAGACTAAGAAAATTTATAATATCGACATTTAAGTCCTGTCAGACTATTTCAATCAGAATGATATTAAAACCCATTCAATTTCACAATTATATAGCGAGTTAAATCACAATCGTTAGAGCCGTTTTTCAGAAATTCGTAAAAAGGTGCAAAATGCAAGTGTACCCCATGGTGAAAAATAAAAAAACAAAACAATTTTTTCTCCTGAACGTACAACCGACGATCTTTTACGAGATAGACTTACCACATATATACAAAAACACATTCTCACAGATCAGTTTGCGGGACTTGGTCATTTGTATTCAAGAAATCTTAAAACGTTTATTTCCATTGAAAACTCAAATTCGAAATTTTCAGAAAACGTCAAATTATATATTTATCCGTTTTTTATTAGTACTAAAAAGATGATATATTTATTTTTACAGGACCTACAAAATTAAAGGTACTTCAGACTAAGAAAATTTATAATATCGACATTTAAGTCCTGTCAGACTATTTCAATCAGAATGATATTAAAACCCATTCAATTTCACAATTATATAGCGAGTTAAATCACAATCGTTAGAGCCGTTTTTCAGAAATTCGTAAAAAGGTGCAAAATGCAAGTGTACCCCATGGTGAAAAATAAAAAAACAAAACAATTTTTTCTCCTGAACGTACAACCGACGATCTTTACGAGATAGACTTACCACATATATACAAAAACACATTCTCACAGATCAGTTTGCGGGACTTGGTCATTTGTATTCAAGAAACCTTAAAACGTTTATTTCCATTGAAAACTCAAATTAGAAATTTTCAGAAACGTCAAATTATATATTTATCCGTTTTTTATTAGTACTTAAAAGATGATATATTTATTTTTACAGGACCTACAAAATTAAAGGTACTTCAGACTAAGAAAATTTATAATATCGACATTTAAGTCCTGTCAGACTATTTCAATCAGAATGATATTAAAACCCATTCAATTTCACAATTATATAGCGAGTTAAATCACAATCGTTAGAGCCGTTTTTCAGAAATTCGTAAAAAGGTGCAAAATGCAAGTGTACCCATGGTGAAAAATAAAAAAACAAAACAATTTTTTCTCCTGAACGTACAACCGACGATCTTTACGAGATAGACTTACCACATATATACAAAAACACATTCTCACAGATCAGTTTGCGGGACTTGGTCATTTGTATTCAAGAAATCTTAAAACGTTTATTTCCATTGAAAACTCAAATTCGAAATTTTCAGAAACGTCAAATTATATATTTATCCGTTTTTTATTAGTACTAAAAAGATGATATATTTATTTTTACAGGACCTACAAAATTAAAGGTACTTCAGACTAAGAAAATTTATAATATCGACATTTAAGTCCTGTCAGACTATTTCAATCAGAATGATATTAAAACCCATTCAATTTCACAATTATATAGCGAGTTAAATCACAATCGTTAGAGCCGTTTTTCAGAAATTCGTAAAAAGGTGCAAAATGCAAGTGTACCCCATGGTGAAAAATAAAAAAAACAAACAATTTTTTCTCCTGAACGTACAACCGACGATCTTTACGAGATAGACTTACCAGCTATACACAAAAACACATTCTCACAGATCAGTTTGCGGGACTTGGTCATTTGTATTCAAGAAACCTTAAAAACGTTTATTTCCATTGAAAACTCAAATTAGAAATTTTCAGAAACGTCAAATTATATATTTATCCGTTTTTTATTAGTACTAAAAAGATGATATATTTATTTTTACAGGACCTACAAAATTAAAGGTACTTCAGACTAAGAAAATTTATAATATCGACATTTAAGTCCTGTCAGACTATTTCAATCAGAATGATATTAAAACCCATTCAATTTCACAATTATATAGCGAGTTAAATCACAATCGTTAGAGCCGTTTTTCAGAAATTCGTAAAAAGGTGCAAAATGCAAGTGTACCCCATGGTGAAAAATAAAAAAACAAAACAATTTTTTCTCCTGAACGTACAACCGACGATCTTTACGAGATAGACTTACCACATATATACAAAAACACATTCTCACAGATCAGTTTGCGGGACTTGGTCATTTGTATTCAAGAAATCTTAAAACGTTTATTTCCATTGAAAACTCAAATTCGAAATTTTCAGAAACGCAAAATAATATATTATCGTTTTTTATTAGTACTAAAAGATGAATATTTATTTTAACGGGAACTACAAAATTATGTATTCACAGACATTAAAAAATTTTATTTAAATTTCGTACATTTAAGTCATGTTCAGAACTATTTCAATAAATGATAATTGAATAACCCATCAATTTTCACAAATATATTAGCAAAGTTTAAATCAAATCGTTAGAGCAGTTTTCGAAATTCGTAAAAAGAGTGCAAAAATCAAGTGTTCCAAATGGTGAAAAAATAATTAAAACAAAACAATTTTTCTCTGAACGTTACTACGCGACTTTACGATATAGACTACCACATATTTACAAAAACATTCTCAACAGATCAGTTTGGGATTGGTCTTTGTATTCAAGAAACCTTAAAAGTTTATTCAATTGATATACCTCAAATTTGAAATTTTCAGAACGTTCAATTATATATTTATCCGTTTTTTTATAACTTAAAAGAGGGATATCATTATTTTTACAGGACCTTCCAAAATTAAAGGTACTTTAGATAAGAAAATTTAAATATCGACATTTAAGTCCTGTCGACTATTTCAATCAGAATGATATTAAAACCCATTAAATTTTCACATTATATAGCGAGTTAATTACAATCGTTAGAGCGATTTTTAGAAATATGTAAAAAGGTGACAAAAATGCAAGTGTATTCCCATGTGTGAAAAATTATAAAAACAAAACAATTTTTTTCATATGAACGTACAACCGACGATCTTTACGAGATAGACTTACCAATATATACAAAAACACATTCTCACAGATCAGTTTGCGGGACTTGGTCATTTGTATTCAAGAAATCTTAAAACGTTTATTTCCATTGAAAACTCAAATTCGAAATTTTCAGGAAGTCAAATTATATATTTATCCGTTTTTTATTAGTACTAAAAAGATGATATATTTATTTTTACAGACCTACAAAATTAAAGGTACTTCAGTAGAAAATTTAAAATATCGCATTTAAGTCCGTCAGACTATTTCAATCAGAATGATATTAAAACCCATTCAATTTCACAATTATATAGCGAGTTAAATCACAATCGTTAGAGCCGTTTTTCAGAAATTCGTAAAAAGGTGCAAAATGCAAGTGTACCCCATGGTGAAAAATAAAAAAACAAAACAATTTTTTCTCCTGAACGTACAACCGACGATCTTTACGAGATAGACTTACCAGCCTATACACAAAAACACATTCTCACAGATCAGTTTGCGGGACTTGGTCATTTGTATTCAAGAAACCTTAAAACGTTTATTTCCATTGAAAACTCAAATTAGAAATTTTCAGGAAAGCCATATTTTCATATATAAATAAATGAAAGTAAAAATGAGTTCGTATTAAATGGTAATAAACCAACGAATTTCAATAAGATTAGAATAATCATGATCTCCATTTTTATAAACGTTTGTAAAATATAGTGTTGTAATTTAACTACACGATTTTGCTACAATGTTGTTAATAATTATTCTTATAGGCTGGTAAGGAAGTTGTTTAAGGGCAATAAATTACGAGATTATTACGCCCTTAAGTCCTAACTAATTATATAAACTTATTAAGCATTCTAATTATCTGTTATTAATTAATAACGTTAGATGATTAATAATATCTTCCATTTTTTTCTTTACTATTAATAAATACATTATGTACTACGTTCTTTTTTTCTTCGATTCAAATCTTATTATAAAGAATCATTTGATTATTCTTATGACTCTGAAGATAAGATAAGATATGATTTTATGAATTCGTATATCTTTTAAAGAAAATTTATTATGTTTCAAAAATGAGTCATCCCCAATTCTCATTTTTATCATGCCTTAATTTACGAATGTGATCCATTCATCTTTACAAATAAATATCAAAAAATATAATTTCAAATATTTCCTACTTGAACAATTATCTTTGGTGAACTTGGAAGAATTTATTTTTAGAACACTTATTGAATATTCTTTATTTCATATCTGACTATATTTTTGAGGCTAAAAAATGCCTCATACTGAATAAATTAAATTACACATATTAATTAAATAATGTTGTAATCACTAGAATTTGTAATAAAGCTCCTCAACTGTTTTGATATGCAGCTTTTTTTTTTTTTTTTTTTTTTTATACAATTTTTAATTATTGCGGTTATGAAGGATAACGGTTGCTAACCATTGAAATGTTATCATGACTCATAACCATGAATGGAATTACTGCCCTAGTTTCTTCTTAACATTTTAAACACTGTTATATAAACTTATATATATATATATATATATATATATATATATATATATATATATATATATATATATAATAGATAAGATAGATAGATAGATAGATAGTATTATTAATTTGCTGCATCTAAGTAATATTATATTTGTAATTGGAGTAAATAGAAATTTCTATCACTGATAATAACGGAAAGGTGATTTTATTTTCTTTATTTGAATTATCCTTAATATACTTTATCATTTATATATTGTATTTAATATTAATCTGTCAATAATAGTCTGCATTCAAAGGTGCATTTCTGCGTTCTATTAAACGGTCGTCATTCTCTTTTTGTAAGCGACGATTATTGGCGGTTTGATATTTCAACAATAGATAAAACATGTCAGATGGCTAATACATCTCATCATTGTCACTACTAAAAATTTTAAATTTCACAATTTTTATTAGTTTTGAAACAATAGAAATCTAATTGTTCTTAGCGATTTCTTAATGAAAGGAAATTGAAAAACTAACGTCAAGGGTGTTATTCGAAATGAAACAATGGAATAAAAGAATCAAGTAAATATTGATGCTTTAATGGAGTATTATTCTTAAATAATTTATGTTACAAAGAAATCTATTTTATTATCTGTTCATAATGTTTATATAAGTAAATAAACACAATGCTCACTCAAAAATACATATAATTCGAGTTATAATTTGATTTTAAATTTATGCACATCAGAGATCTTGAGGTATGGTGTCAGAATTGGAGAATTAAAATCAATTCCTATAAATCCCAACTAATTACCTTTACCTTCGTCTAAAACCTACGACATCCTGCCCTACAGTGTCCTGTAATGATATTCCGCTAGTCCCGGTTGAACAGATCCGCTTTTTAAAGGACTCCTGCTTGACAAACTCTTACATGGAATCCGCAGAAAAACTGAAAAGACAAGAAACTGCTCGCCGATTTCGGCCACTTCAACACTTACTAGACAGGCGCTCTAACCTTTCACTTATCTACCAAAAACTGATTTATATGACAATCATAAGGCCTATCTGGAATAAAGTTGGGCTTTGGGACTCTACTAAACCAACCAACTCTTCCCGTATCCAATCCTACAATCCAAAATCCTTAACGCTTCTTACTTTGCCACGAATAAAATCTTCCACAAAGACCATATGTTCCGTACGTTGCCGATTTGGCCTGTACCAGGTATCACTCCTTCCATGAAAAATTCCACTCCAACTCTAATCCATCAGTTTCAATCCTTGCTTCCTTTTTAATTCCTGATAATCCACCGAGGAGTCAGAAAATAAGATGGCCTCGAGACCTGTAGTTTCTCTTCTCGTTTTTTTTCATGTATTTTATCATTAATCAGCATATTTACTTGTTTAATAATAATATGCAGTTGTAAATTTCAATAAAAATATGTTTAAAAAAAATGTATACAAAAATATACATAACTATTTATTTACAAATATTTTGGGCATTTTAAAGAAACAATAACACTTTAATGTAGTGTCCCAAACTTAATAATAACAGGACTTATTTTATTCTTTGCTTTAGTTTAACTGAAATTCAATAATAATCATTTTTATAGTTTTGAAATTCCTGGAATAATTATAAATTATTTTTATTATTATTAATCGAAAAATTTGTCTGGCAATAACGTAAATGTTACATGTGTGGGCTCCAGGTCATTCTTCTGTCAAAAGTTCGTCCTAAATAATTAACTGTGGAATGAAATCATTGAAAATAATATACCAAACAAATTTTTGATAAAATATTTTACAGCTGAGAGTGCCTCGTTTAATAATGACTATTTTTAGAATAATAATTGTGAGAGAGATACACTTTATTAAACAAGCGATAGATACTGCTTACTTTTTTTTCCCTTATTGGACAATTTTTGATATATAAATCTCAATGTACAATTACCAAAAAAATAAATAAATAATAGATTTATATTTTTTTCTTTTAACTTTTTCTTCCTTTTAACATTGTTTTAAAAATTATTTACCTCCTTTTATTTTTTTTTCTTTCCCTTTATCGCTTATTTCTCATATTAATTCAATATATATAGTTATTTATATGTATATATAAAAACAAAAAACAAAAAAAAAAACCAATAGCTTTGTAACATTTATCTCAGTACTCTTCCATATTATGGAAAATACATTGGTACCTTTGTCTGTGGTATAATTCTTATGTGCACTCGCAGCTGGTATATCTTTTGTACTGTTTACAAGACATCTAGTTTTCAAGGTTTTTGTTTCGATACGCCAGTTACATCATTAGTTTCTTGTTAAATAGGCAGTTATCAGTGTAATAAAATAATTTGATAAAGCCCTATCTCAATGGTAACGTACTCTAACTTGTCCCATACCACATCAAAACTAAATATTGCATTTTGGAAGTATGATTAATTATTATTATTATTAGTTATTTTATTTTATTTTATTTTTTGTGGGATTGGTGATGAGAGGAATGACATTGAGTGATTTTATGAATAGCTGATATGTAAACGAGTGCATTAATTGCCATAAATAATTAGCCAATGCATTAAACAAAAAAAAAAACTTTAAAAAAGTGTTGATTTATTTCTGAAAGTACCTATTTCAATGGGAACGCAGTGATATGAGTCATGGCCCCTCGAGTGATTCCATTATATACAGGTTGACTTTCACTGCTTTTGCACTTGATGACTAATATTAAAAGCAATTGAAATCATATTTAATTTATAGAGCAACTATATCTAATCAAAATTATTTAAAATATCATCATTATCTACGAATTTATTTTTTTATATTATCAAATAAGAATACCATTGATTAGAATACTCAATTTAACTAAGAAATTAGTTTAAAGTTATTTATTATTAACCTCAGTTTATAAAAATCATAAATTTATAATAGATTACTTTATAACAAATCGATTCAGGGGCTAACTGTAGCATAGTGGTTAGCATAACACCCTCCTAGATGCGGTTCTAACCCGCAGGTGGCCCGAGGATTTTTTAATGGGAAATAAATTCTTAGTTATGCCGTCCTTCGGAAGGGACGTTAAAAGGTGGTCCCGAGCCTGTGCGTATGTCAGGTACCCATTAAAGATCGCCATCCTATTTAAACCTTTATATGCAAAATTTAGGACTCCCGCTTTAGTATCGTCCAATTAGCCACAGCAGCATAAAGGAACGTTAAATAAATAGACAATAAACAAATCAATTCATATAAATGTATTATATTGAATTTTGATTTGAAAATCTCTTGATTAAAACATTTATTACTATCTTTTTAGGATTTTTTATTAAAAAGACATTTTATTCAATTGATGGTCTCTACCAAATAAATCTCTAAGTACTACATTAGTTGACTTTTCAACTTGGATATTATCCAAAACTGATCATAGGTTTTTTATTTTTAATAATGAACCTTTGCAACAGACCAAAAAAGCTGGTGCTCTCAACACACGTCTTTCGGTCACTTCCATAGTTAAAATCAATTTAAGAACTTTTAAATAAAGTTATAGATGCAAAAAAAAATCAAAGAATTACATTGAGTTTCGATAGAAATCTTTGTTTTATTATATAATAAAAAAAAGTGTGTGTGTGGTGAGTCTAGCTCGAAAATCATAAATTCTATAACAATGAAATTTTATATTTTAATAGCATATATGCCTGGATGTTAGAGCAACTTTTTCATTAAAATCGACCAACCAGAAGAGCAACTTTATACCATACATTTTGCACCTTTTTACGATTTCCTCATAAACAGCTCTTAGGATTTTGATTAAAATCACTATGAGAAAGGAATGGGCTTTAATATGATATAATTTTCATTCTGATTGAAATAGTTCGACAGGGCTTAAATGTCAATATTTTAAATTGTTTTCCACTTTAGAGTACCTTTAATTTTGTGAATTAAAAAAAAAATAACCATATCGTCTTATAAGCGTTTTTAAAAAATGGCTAATCAACTAAAGGAGAAAAAAACACATCTTATGCATACATGTATATATATATACCGTTGGAAAGCTAAATATTTTAAAAATAATATTATCTTATACACAAAGTTGTTAAATGTAACGGATGATATAATATAACGGGCGATGAAAAACGGATAAAACTAACTGTTTGTTTTGGATAAAAACAGTAGAGATTAAGTAATCCATACTATTATTATACATACACTATAAACCCACGTTTTTATCAAAAATCAATTTAATTTGTTCTTTAAACTATATTCGAAAATTCTAAAATTGCTTTAACAACGGAGGTAATCGAAAGTCGTGTGTTCCGCTCACCAGATTTTTAACTTTGTAGACATGATTCATGAATTATTATTCTGCAAACATAGCTATAGTGACAGGTTCTCCTTTATTTAGAGGTTGAACCTCGTGAACCCACATACCTTGAACGTTCCAGATGCTCATTAAGGAGATAATTTAATTTCTAATACATTAAAAAAAATATGAATTGGACTGATATTAGGGTATATAAATCCAACAAATTGTGGTGTATAGGACCCAACACTTGCAATGAGTAAATCAAGTTGTCTTTATATGCATTTCCTTTTTGTATCATTTCATACAATTGTCAATATTAGTAAATAAATAATTATAGTAAATTCAGTGGTCTCAAAGCAGTAACTATTATGAAATACATTTTTTTTTTTTTTTTTTTTGTAAACATGCGGATATCCATATTTTATCCCTACTAAAACTGGTTCTTCGTCAAGAAGAACTAGTCTGATATGCTTTAAGGACATTCAATGGAAGAACTGTCATTAAATAAATGACATTACAAGGACACATGATGAAAAAATAAAATAAAAAATCGCCCTTTTAAAATTATCAATATCTATGTCGAAATTTTATATGGAAAAATAAATCGTATATGATTAATTTCATAGATGTTTATAAGAAAATCATTTTGTTTAACTATTAAATTATAATAATTGTAGATATTTTATGGTAATTTGCTTTACATGCTTGTGCAATTACCATAGAAAATCTCTTTAAAGGCCAAATTAGTTCCTTTACCCTTTAAACTTTTTATAAGATATTCAAGACACTACTTTTCTCTTTTGATAACAACCGTGTGAAATATATATTTATAAGTATAAAAAAAACAGCAGATCTAGTTATCCTGATCTCCTTTGGATGTAGTATATTAAATAGGAGAAGCTGAAATATTTTCAAAGCGTTCAAAGAAAATAATCCTTAAGTTGTGTACTTCATTAGCTCTGACACATTTAGACATCGTTTCTTGAATAAATTAAAGCTCTTCAGCTCAAAGCAAGGAGGTGTTGTTGACTTGTTTACTCTTAGATACCATTGTATTCTCTTAATTTCATTAACGCTGTGTAAAACGAAATGCTGATATACTGCTGCAGATTTGACTACGGTTATTAACGATTATTACCAAGCACGAACGATGGTTAACATTAACAAGACAAACGATGGTTAAATAAGTTAAATATTAAGTTATTCGGATCCTTTTTCCAAAATACGAAACATCAAAAATATTTGTTTAATGTATTGCTAATTGGAGGGATTATTTTGGTTTATTATTTTCAATAATGAACCTTTGTAATCAAACAAAAAAAAAAAAATATCCACTCTCAAAATTTGAGGGCTTACCTTTCAAGATACGTAGAACCAGAATAACGAATAAAAAAATAATCCGTTTGTCATCCGTCTCCCATACACGATGTAATATTTTTGAAATTTTGGCACAAAAATACTAGAACGCCCAACGATGATCTTATCACCTAGACGTTGAAATCAGCCGCTTAGTTTTAAAATGGTGGCTGATTTAAATTCAAGAACTCAGTTATTTTTTAAGGTAGAAAAAAATATTAGAATTTATAACCAAGAAACCGCGCATAATTACAAAAAAAGGAAAGAAAAAAATGGAAATTTAACCCATAAATACACCCTTAACTCTTCGTTATTTTTTGAGATAAAGAAAAATATCTTCTGATTGTGTTCGAATGCATGTAACCAGCATAAAACCTTCATCCATGATTTCAGTTTTAATGACATCCTCAAGAAATGTTATAGAGGTAGTTATGGAACCATGAACCAATGCAATTTTATCGAATAGCAGGCCTGGTCAATCAATACTTAGATAGAAAAAAATATTTAAAGAAAAAAAAAAAATTGATATAATTTATATAATATTATATATATAATATTATATATGAGCGGCGTGGTCTAGTGGATAGAGCACTAGTCTGCTGTGCTCCGAGTCCTGGGTTCGAATCCCGGCCGTGGCAGAAATATTATTTATTCTTTTAATTCAGAAGCGACCCTAGGGTATGGAGACCCTCCTGGGGCAGACCCAGCCTCTATAAAGGGGGCACCCAAATTACAAATTAATTGGGGAAAAACCTGGCGGCTGAGCGTGATTAAGGCCTAATCACCTCATTGCACTGCCGTTGGCCTAGAAACAGTACGAATCTCTATATGTACTACTAAGACCCTTCATGGGTTGTAGTGGTACAGGTTTTTTTTAGGTTATATATATATATATATATAATATATATATATATATATATATATATATATATAAATTATATAAATTATTTAAAGGTTTTATATATATATATATATATATATACATATATATATATATCTACTCCGTTATTTTCGAAGATTCTATAGTTTTAGAATCAGTACATCGCTATTAAATAGCAGAGATATTTTGTTTTGAAAGTAGCAGTTAAGTGTCTATTAATCGCTATTAATATATTTTTTTTTTTTTTTTAATTTTTCGAGTCCAGTCTTAATTCAATTAAACTGCTGTTAATTTATATTACTTTAAGTAAAGTGAATTACACAATAACAGACCATACTAATATATCTCTTCTTAAGATATTTTGAAGCTTTCGAGGTTACCGCCCCATATTCATCTTTTTAACTATTTTATTCATATTATTGTCCAGGCCCTCACCATGTCAGTTTGCCAAGGGTATTTAGTTTATCTTGTATTATTAGGACATATGTATGTCTGTTTAGTTTTAGAAATCAAATTTGAAAAGCAAGCTATAGCTTGTACAGTAAAATGACTAAAATAGTTTTAAAAATGAATATGGCGCTGTGACGCCGTAAGCTTCAAAATAACTTTATAAAGAAATATATTAGTATGGACTATTTTTGTGTAATTCACCTTACCTACCTATAATATTTTAATATCACATTCATTGTTTTCACTATTTTATCTTTTATCTAAACCTTTTTAATTGTAAAACATTACAAATTGCTACAATGTTAGGTAATATTGAATACAATTTTTTCTTTAGTACAATTCTTAACATGCCAGCCTTAAAACTGTTTACAATGGAATTGTCTACACTTTTATCATATTTGCACATGAATATAAATTGCTCCACCAAGCAACTTTGATTTGAATTGGTTTTTCGACTAAACGAACGTTCAGGTTGCTTATTCACTTACAGTAATTACACTTTTATATAATTTAAATGTAAATATGCCAATTCGTCTATAATGCACTATATTGTCGGTATTACACAATGTTAATAGGTGTAACATTTTTAAAAATCTAATTGTAACGGATTTATAATTTTAACTAAAATTCATTGGTTTACGTTTAAGATCGCGGAAGCTTTTCGTGAGATTTTTTGTTTAGATTTCCCAACGTAATTGTGTGCTATGTCATTGTTTTATAATTCTACCACATTTACTTGATATATTTCTACTAAATGCAGTTGTAAATTTTAATAAATAAATAGGTCAATATTTCCCAAATAGGTGAGTTTATTTTCTTAGGTATAGGGTAAAGTCATCAAATTCATAGTCCACGTCCTTAAAAACTACTTCTGTACGTTACATCCCAACCTCGGAAGCCGTGCTTGCCATTTATGTTTGACTATCGAGTATGATTAAACTTGTTGCTACGCCTATAGTAATAATAGGCTTACCGAACCCGAAGGCTCGATGCCGATACCACCAAAATCCGCCTACACAGACTCGTCCAATGTTCACCGTTCAAGCCCAAGCCCCCGAGATCAGCCTTAACGCTTCGGCTTACCTTTCAGACGCCTACCAGTCGGATCAGCGAATACCAACTTTGTCGGAATCCGTTCCTCACCGAGCCCAACAACTTTACTCGCCCATTTGAGTCTCCGCGATGCTATCTATCAACTATTATATTCACAGAATACAAGTTCCGCAATTCCGCGTTGTGCTACCTTCTAAACTCCCTAGTGGCCTCATCTCTCTTCGGACCAAATATTTTACGCAGTACCTTATTTTCGAAAACCTTAAGCCGTTATTCATTCTTCAAAAGTAAGCGGCCACGTTTCACATCCGTAAAGAACCGTGGGAAGAATAATAGTTTTAAAAATTCTAACCTTTAAGTTTTTAAATAGAAGCCGCGAGCTAAGTAAGTTAGCAACTGAATAATAACACGCGTTTCCCACCATTAACCGGGACTTTATTTCTTCCTGGATTTTATTTTTTCTTGTTATCATTGAACCTAAATATTTGAATTTCTCTACGTTACGCCTATAAACTTTACAAAATTTATAATTAATTCGAAATATGTATAAATAATAGGGAAATAAAATTTAATGAACGAACGATAAATGATTCATCTTTCATGTAGTGGCTCGTAGCATAAGAGCCTTTTTGTCCCATTTTACAGGCTCAAACACGGTAGGTGGCCCAAGGAATATTTAAGTAGTAAAAAAAAGGTTTCGCCGTCCTTCGAAGGGGATGTGAATAGGAGTCCCGAGCCTGTGCGATGTCAGTTAATTAAATCTGGAAAGCCAAGATTTAGGACGTCCAATGTAGCCGAATAGACACAATGGGCATAAAGTGACGATGAATGAATAAACGTCAACCAACAATAAATTTATAAAAACATAACACTAAAGAGAAAGAATTATCTATCTATTGTACGCTATATTGTGAAGCTTCGTGATACCTACGAGTAGTATCCTCGTAGTATCCCATCTATCGGTGAACCTTCCTAAACCTCTTTCAGATCATTATTTAGCTAGGGAGATCTCAAATCCAAATCACTTTTATTTTTCGGAATGTTTGCTTAGTAATTGTTATTTTCACGACTCGTTATATAACTCTGTTGGGATATTTTTTTGAGAAATATATTTTATTTTCATTTTTTCTGTTTGCATAAATTACAGAAACTCTGTTTATTGTTTCTGTGTATCGGTTCAATACCAAGCTTGCGATCCTGAATGGATAGGTTTGATTAAAAAATTAACTGAATTCACTCTTCATCTTAGGTTTAAACTTGTATTTCCACAAAGCTATTAAAATTCTGAGTGCCAAATTTATGCTCAAGAATAAAAACTGCACATATCCTTTTTATTTTTTGCACTAGATATTTCCTCAGTGGTTAGGCAATGCACTTAAATACAATGAGTTCATTGAAAGATTTTAGACAATGTTATCATTAACGCCAGAGGTCCATTGTCGTACCGGCCTCCCGCAACCGAAGAGATAGAATTGTTTCGACAGCCTAGCCTCGCTCCTGTGACATTATTTCCTGACAGTGTTTGTCAACTGTTCGCTAAGGTCCTATAATCTCAAGTAAGATATAATTAATTACTTCTGTGAACTGATTTTTAAGCAATTCGGATATAAGGATCCGATAGCGTGCCTGGGATAGGAAAGAAAAGATTTGATGAATACAGAGAGAGTATCGCTGAAGGGATACTGTGACATTCATTCGTGACACATTTCGCACGCAGGCAGAGAAAGTAATCTTTGTGACTTACTTACTTAAAATTTAAATTTTAAACAAATAAGTTATCAAATGTGAGAGGCTTAAGTCCATATGGGTTTTATTTATATAGTTAACGTCACTTTATGGTACTGTGGCTAATCGGACGATGTTACAGTGAGAGTCTATGTTTTATTAGTATAGGGATCTTTAACGGGTACCTGACATCGCACAGGCTTGGAACCACCTTTTAACGTCCCATCCGAAGGACAGCATAACTAAGGATTTTTACCATTAAAAATCCTAGGACCACATGCGGGTTTGGAACCGTGACCTTTGGCATAGGAGGCTGTTATGCTAGCCACCCTGCTACATACAGGTGATCCCCCATATGGATTTAAGTAGGTATTTGTGTATATTCAGTTTCTTATTAATATTTAGTTTTGATGATTTGGATAGACGTGAGCATAGTACTTTCAGTCGCTGGGTGTGACATTCTTTGGTCGAGTTAGTCCTAGGTAATGTACAGAGTTGGTCTGAGGAATTTGGCTGCTTACAAGTTTAAAAGTTAATTTTTTCTTTTTAAATCAGTTATGTAAAAATCTTTAGAGTTCGGAGCTATTTTCGGTTAAATAACTAACCGAATCCAAAGGTTAACACTGACGTTGAGTGTGAAAGATTTAAACGAGGCGGAATCAGCCCCAACATGGACGAGGCTTGTCGTATGGACTTAAGTGGTACGGACAATATGTCTGAGATCCGCAAAAACAACAACGTATAGAGATACATACTAGTAATAATTGTCATGTCCTCAGTAGTATTGATGACCACCATCCAACTCCAAACTATCTATTTTTATTTTTATATTCAAAATTATGCTCCTTATCTCCTGAAGGATGACTTGGAACCTTTATTCAGCTGAAGAGAAAGGCCCCCTATGCTGCTGAAGTTTTAGTATAGCACATTTGCTTATTATCAGATAACTTCTGACAGGTGAAATAAAAAAATATGAAGATAAAAAAAAAAGTTATCCGTTTTGTGAAAAAATATTATAAATGTGTTATGAAAAAAATTAGGTCTGATTGTGTTCGAATGCATGTAACCAGCATAAAACCTTCATCCATGATTTCGGCTTTAGTACATTCTCAAGAAATGTTATGTAGGTAGTTATGGAACATGAACCAATGCAATTTTATCGAATAGCAGGCCTGGTCAATCAATACTGTCGATTACCATTCAATTTTCGGACACATGCGAGGTGTACACCTTTTATAAGTAATATACCATGTACCAGAAAACATTTAGTAACTTGTAATAAACTTGTGTTCGAACAAACCTTCCATTTATAATTTTCGATTAGGAGTTGGCATACGTGTTTTCAATCTTAATTCCGAAAATGGCTCTTCCATTTTGACCCAAAGTTGGAAACTGGTGTTCAAATGGACCAATACAATTCATCATATTTCTGTCAAGGATAAAGAAAGTGATCCACATTATGAGAATAGTTGTATTACTCATATATTAATTATATATATTATATATATTATAGGTGGAATAATCAGAAGTCAGTCTTTTTTTTAAATATTTTTAATTTTGCCAACGTTTCGGCTCAAGCTTGTGAGCCATCATCAGGGCATTACTGAGTCATGTCCAAGCATAAACTTCACTCACATAAACTTTATTCACTCTGTTTTTTTTCTAATATAATATGCCCTATAAAACCACTTGATGACAGGCTTAGTATAACAAACCTGACTGTGTGTTATAGGTCATCTTATTGGTTGCGTGTTTATTTGATGTCTTCTTTCTTTTTTTGGAAAGTTATTTGAATATAATTATATTCTACTATAGTTGTTGATAAATAAAAAGGTACTAATTGACAGCAAATTGGTTTTTATAAAGATGAAGTTAGTAAAGTAAATTAAAGTTGCCTCTCACTACGGACCATTTAGTCAAGGCTAATAGATTAACATTGATAAGTCTATTGATTAACTTTAGATTAGATTGTTAATTTATTGACCTTGTTATTTAGTTACATACTATAGACCTTACATTTGGTCACAAACAATCCTAAATTTAATATCTCTAACATAACCGCATAAAATAGAATGATTAATTTTTAATATATTTCTTTGTTTTTTCATAATAATTATCTTTATAAGCAGATATTTACTGCAAATACCCAAATCATATATTTTGGTTTAAAATTCGTTTTATCATGTTTGGTAAAAAAATTATATTTGTAATTACATCTTGATTATTCAGGTAGAAACTATATCCACATTATTGCATTTAAAATTGTTCAGTTTCTTTATACCATCTTGACAACTAGAAATATATTCATATATGAATCTAGCAGTATAAAAACAGTTGTATAAGGCATTGCATTTGCCACGTCATTCATAGCCTTATTTAAGTGCCTCTGTCTATTTTAGGAGAGGTTTTCTCTGTTGCGTAAAGTACGGATCCGCTGATTCTTCAACCTCAAAGAAATAATATCTGATAGGAGAAATCTCGCATTACTAATCATCACAATCGAAAATGGCAATTAAGGCAAATACATTTTTACTTTCACTTACCTGTATGTGACTTACATAGTAAGGAAAGTATTGCGATCGTGAATATTTCCGAATTGGAATTATCAACGGAGAGGCAGGTTTTAGGGTCTCCTGAGTCCAAATGACCAAGTTCCGCAAAAAGTTCTGTCTGTGTGGTAAGCCTAATTTCATTTTTTTGAACTTTATCGTCAAAATCGGCGAACCATAATATCCACTCTATACCATGCATTTTGCACCTTTTTACGCTTTTACCAAATGAGTCCCTAAGGATTTTGATTAAACTCGCTATATGGGAGTAATATTTCTTTAATATCATGTAGGTCTCATTCTGATTGAAATAGTCTGGCAGGATTTTAAATGCCGTTTTTTTTAACTTTCTTCCTCTTATGTATCTTTAATTTTGTAAATTCCAAGAAATCAATCATTTTGTTAGAATTTATAAAAAAAAAAATAAATAAATAAAGCAACAAGTAAATAGATAAGTTGAACGAATTTGATAACGAAATAAAGTAAAAAGGAGCGACCATATTTTTTTTAAACATAAGAATGATAGTGTAGACGTATAATATACCGTTGAAAGGCTAAAGATTGTAGAAAAAAAAGTTATCTTATATACAAAGTTGTGGAAGGTAAAGTAAAGTGAAGAATGGGGCATAAACTTAACCCTTTAGTGCATGATTTAATATTTTTCCGGAAAACTAATTTTTTCCATCAATTTTGGTCTGCAAATTGAGGGGAAAATAAGAATAAGAATTACAAACAAATATTTACAGAGATACATAAAAAAAACATGCTTGTTGCAATTTTGCAACACCATGCATTTACGGACTTGTTTGAATCAGGTTAAGAAACATATTCACCAATTCCTTTTTTTAATAAATTAAGATGTACGTGGCAATAAAAATATAATCGACAATTCCCTATTTTCGAACCTGGAGAACTCAGCAGATTCGGATCGGTAAAAATGTTGACACACACAATCACTGTTATCGTATTCTTTTTCTTTTTCCACAAATCGAACTCCTTCCAAACCCTCTACCGGATATTAACTAAAATTGAAGTTGTAGTTGGTTGCAAACTCATGTTGCGGAAACGCAACTCCATGATCAAAGGGTTAAATCATTATTGTACATAACTATTTTATATTGTTATATTGTTTAATCTGAAGGGAGCGGCGTGGTCTGGTGGATAGAGCACTAGTCTGCTGTTCTTCGGGTCCTAGGTTCAAATCGAGACCCTTCTGGTGCAGACACGCCCTCTTTAAAGTGAGTACCCAAATTGGGGAAAAATCACCTCATTCACGGCCGTTGGCCTAGAAACAGTATGAATCTCTATATGTACTGAGACCAAGACCCGTCTTGGATTGTAGAGGTACAATTTTTTTTTTTTTTTTTATTTAATCTGAAACATATATATGTTTCTAACGAAACTTGATATAATTCTTTTTAAAAAAACTAACTTTATATAATAGTTCTTAAAATTGATTTTAAGTGAAAGTCGTGTGTTGCGCTCACCAGATTTTTTTTTAAATCTCAGAACCGTGCAGACATGATATATTATAAGATATACGCTGATTTCTCATCTCTGACATAGCATTGCATGTAATGAAAATCAGCTCAGTTGGAAGTTATGCGGTCGAGCTATATAACGAGGAGATTCGATAAATTCCCTGCCTTTGATAGAATATAAATTTTACAAGCAATTATATGATAATGACTAATTTAGTACTGTTCCATATTTAACACATGGCAGCCACGGTTTAAATAATTCAGTGTTTGTCGGCTCACGGCAGCGGGATGTATGGAATAGCCCGAGCCGGTTCTTCAACAACTATTCTGTTCCCCGGTGATTTGCCGTGCCTCTTAGCTACCTTCCTCCTCCTATAAATAAATGGATCTGATGGCTTAATATCAGTCCGAGAATTACAGAATAAGTCATTTATCTTTAGATCGATTCAATTAAAAAGCAGCTTAGCTTTTACAAAACTCTAAATAATAAAGAAGCCATTTATTGCTTACAAATCATACAATGGCTCGTGGAAGTATCAAGGCCCCTGATGATTCTTTATTCAGTTGACTATTTAGATAAGCTCGAGGGACTACTTGATCCTGTCGAAATAATTGGAAAAAAAACTCTTAGTAAATTTGTAATCTGACCCAGTAGTTTTGGGGAGGTAAACTTTTTTTGAGGGATAGAAAACTGGGTTTGACTTCCTTAAAAATTAACATAAAGGCCGTGCTTCACGGCGCAAGAAGAAGCAAGTGAATACTGAAAATATGTGTTTGTGAATTATCGTACTCTTTCACACATTTTCAACGCATTATAATTAATATTATTTTCTAAAAAAAACACTATTTTTTGGACACAAATCAGCCAACAGTGTCCATGCGAAAATTATTTCTAATTCTTCTTCCCACCTTCCCAGTTTACTTCTACTCCAATACTCTCTTATCCTCCTGGATTGTTCCTCTCGCTCCATTCTCTCTCTCTTTCCCACCTTACCTCTTTCATTTTTTCCTCAAAAAGCTCTCTATACAAACAGTCTTTATCTCTGATTTTTCCTTGGTTCCTCTTATTTGTTTTACAAATTCTCCCATACTTTAATAGCAGACTTGGTCGAACATTTTCTTGTTTAGTCTCTCATTGTTCATTCTGACCATGTGCCGGTAGAACTTAAGTCGCTTGGTTCTGATGACTGTTTCTAGATCCTCCAAACCCTGTATATTTTTTTATTGGGTTTTGGCTTATATCCATACAGCATTTTTTTTTTTCTGAATTCTCCTTAGAATTTTCTTCCCAATATTCAGGATTTTCTCCAGGCTCGGAGAATTTTTAACTTTTATTGTTTGTTTATTTAACGTCAGATTATGCTACTATGGCTAACCGGACGATGCTACTGTGGGAATCCTAAATTTTGCCTATCCAGGTTTTATTTATTATGATAGGGATCTTTAACCAGCAACTGACATCGCGCAGGCTCAAGATCCCTTTTAACATACCCTCTGAAGGACAGCATAACTAAGGATTTTTTACTCCCATTAAAAAATTCTAGGACCACCTCGGGTTTGAACCCGTAACCTATGGCATAGGCGGCTGTTATTCTAGTCACTCTGCTATCTGTGATCCCTTAAATTTTTATTATAAATAATTTTCAATTTCTTAAAATAAAATATATTTCTCAATTTAAAAAGAATAAAAATAAATTAACATGTTTTCATAATGAGTATATTAGAATTGTTTGTTTTGGTATAACTTTATCATTTAGTTCTTTTTTAAAATAATCATTATATGATTTTTTAAAGAGTATTTGATGCTATTATTCGGTTTTCTTAAAATCAATTATGCCTTCCTCTCTCCTGCTACTATCATGAACTCTCACAAGCACTCACTTTCACATACTTCACTTGCCTCTTCTTTAGTCGTGATGTGCGGTCTCAAGCCAAACAAAACAGGAAGGATTATCCTACAGATGCCTACATATTCTGACAAGAAAGAGAATGTTGAGATTAATTTGTGAGACCGCCATATTTAAATCTGCCTATTCTGGATTTGAACTAGGATAATTTGGCTTTTCTTTTTTAAGTCATGCCATTATGATAATAATTTACTACAGTGACTCAGTAATAGCAGTTATTTAGTGTTTTTACTAGCCATTAATTTTTTCTCACTGGTTGTTTTTGCAGTATATCTCTCTTCCCTCTCCAACTCTTGCAGATCTACCAGGCCGAATATATATTTTAACCAAAACACAGTTTAATACAAGCAAACATCTTATTGCCAACTATTCATCAAATGCTTTCAGATATGAGCTCATTTTTTCTTTTGAGCTACAATGAACATTCACAAAATTATTAATATATTTTAATTGTAATTTAGTGAAAAGCTTTAGTGAAAATTTTAGTTAACCTGGACTTCTTTCATAGATATAAAATTAGTGAAATAACCCTTCTGCTTGCCTTAATTTGAGGCAGTAAGAAGTTTCTTTCTCAAGAAAAAAATAGGCCTCTCCCTCATAAAAAACTGCCTCTGGATCTACCCCTGTTAAAAATTAGTGATATCTAACTTTGTATTTAAATAATTTTAATAAAAACCAGTTAGATACTAGCATTAGTATTATAGAAAAAATAAAATAACATAAATATTGGTGGTATTGTTTTAAAAAAGTCATTAATTAAAATTAGTATCTACGTATGAGTGATGTTTACTGATATACAAAAGTGAATATCTTTACGTATGAAATTAAAAAGCTATGGTTAAAATGTCATTGATTTCATTGCTTCTGGGAATTTCTATCAATTATTTTTTTATTCTTAATTGAAAAAGATTATTCCATGTATTTTTCTGGCTTCGTTATTTTTTTTTTAAATCATTTAAAGTGCCCAACAGGTGCTCCAGATCCACCAGCAGGCCGGCCAAGCGTCACGACTGCCCACAGTGGTGGGGTAACTGTCGCCTGGTCAAGCCCTCACTACGATGGAGGTGCCATGATCACTGGCTACACCATAGAACTATCTGAAGATAACACACTTTGGACCACTGTGGCACATTGGTATTATTATCTTATTAATTTTATAATTTCAAAAATATAGGTTATATTTATTTATGTTTCAATGCTTTTGTTATAGCTGTGATAGATTGTCCCAAACCGTCAAAAGCCTCAGTCCTGGAACCAGCTACAGTTTTCGAGTTCGATCTCACAATGCCCATGGTCCGAGTGACCCAGGACCTCCCTCGCATCCATTCACTGTCACCCACATTGGTAATTTTAAATTATAGCTATATACAGAAATAATTAATTTTTCCTTCTCTTAATTTGGTGCTTCAATGTTTTTAATATGAACACCTTTTGATTTATTCATCATAAATGAAATAATGTTTAGTTTTGTTTACTTTCAAAGTTAGGATTCACTACCTTCTCTCCATTAAGTAATGAAGTTAATAATAATTATAGCTAAATAATTCCAAAAATAGTATTTTTCAGTAAATGATTAATCCTTCAAACAATTTTTTTCAATCATTAGTTTTCCATTTATTCATAATTTTGCTTTAAATATTGATTTTACTTAAATCTTATTGTTAAATTTTATATCTCCAAATTTTGTTACCTTTAGTCATTTTTTTTTTTACCTTGTAGATGCTTGTGAAGAAGAGAAATGGGAGAAGGTCGAAATAGTTCCCGGTGAAGGAATGGAGGATAAATACACTATCTTAGAAGAGATTGGTAAAGGAAGGTATGGCGTTGTGAAGCGTGCAGTCGAAGTCAAAAATGGAGAAGTCAGAGCTGCTAAGTTTGTAAGGACTCTTAAGCGGCAAGATAGAGAAAATGTTGCTGATGAAATTGATATCATGACCTCCCTAAGGCACCCTCTACTTCTTAGGCTCTTTGCTGCTTACAGTCTTCCTAAAGACATTGTCATGATACTAGAATAGTAAGTCATTTAATATCTGTAATTCAAATTACAACTTAAATAGTCAACAGTTAGTGTAAATTTTATATATAACGAATAATTTTATATCCTTATGTTTTTGCATTAAAGTAACATAATTATTAATGACAGATTTTTATTTAATTACTTAATTTAACTACCTCAGAATCTAATATCCCCAATTTTATTTAAATTTTTTCTTTTCTGTTTATCAATTTATTTAATAAATTTTCTTTTAAAGTGTTTCAGGAGGTGAGTTGTTTGAAAGAGTCGTTGATGATGACTTCACTCTTACAGAAAGAGACTGTATTCTATTTATGAGACAGATCTGCGAAGCTGTGGCTTACATCCATAGTCAAAATATTGTTCACCTTGACCTTAAAGTAAGTATTATTCACACTAGTTATGATTTCATTATAAAATTAGAGTGAAAAAAATTTATTTAATATCTTATAAAGAAAAAAATGTAAATGAAACACATTATTAAAAAGTATCAAATAAAAAAATAAATAAATAAAAAAAAAAAAATATATATATATATTATAATATTCTTATTTTTTATAAAATATTTTCTTTTAAGAAAAATCAATCAATACAAATAACACTTCATTATTATTCAATTTACTCTCAGGGTATGGTATGGGTTCTTGACAATCAGGCACATTTTTATTATTTAACTTTTTAATTATAATAATCACTTACAAACATAACACAAACAATATGCAGGCAGGCTAACAATGTTTCTTCATATTCAGACAGCAACTCCTACCTCCCCAGCTCTCCACTCAAAACTCTCTCCTATCAGCTCATAACCCCAACTCTGACTGACCATGATCAGGTATCTTTCCTCCACCTGGGTTTTTACCTGGAATGTCCCGTGCATCCAAAATGGAGGTTATGTTTACAAACAAACAAATAAGAGCTGGTATTCAAATTTTACCTTTTACCTTATTGTTAGCCTGCCTAACTCAACAACAAATATATAAATTAATAACCACTATAATTATAAAAAATGGGTATATTACATTTCTCCCCAATCCTAGGTAAAAAAAAAAAATATTTTGGAAAGAAATATATTTTTTTTTTTTTTTTTTTTTTTAATTTATCATTTTTTAAAACACACTCAATAAACCCATTTAGTTACAATTTTTAAATATTTTTAACACCTTATATATAAATAGTTTATATAAAATATTACAGCATTTTTACCTTGAAAACTACATATGTACAAACTAAATATACAAGGATGATATACACTAAGTCTATATACAATTAAGAATATATTAAAACTAATCACATCTGCAAAATAAACTATATAAATAAATTCAGGTGAAAACAGTGAAATAATAATATGATAGATTTATTTCCATTTAGTACCTAATTTTTACTAACTGATCATTGTTCATAAAAAAAATAATTTAGAAAGAAAAGATTTACGAAATAACAGAATAACAATTTAAACATTTATGTTTATCTAGACCCAATGAGATATGGTTCTGCATTATTTAAGACTGAGTAATAAAAAGCATGAAAAATGAATTTAATAAATAATTAGATCAGCTATTAAAAATTGTATAACTTACAATTCTAATAATGACATGATATTTACAATTTTTTCCAGTATGGTTCAATCTGAACATTGTTCAGCCTGCCCATTTTTTAACTCATCTAACGGAGGGAGCGCTAATCATCCCTTTTTATCCCCTGGAAAAGGATAAAGATTGCCGTGTCCAAAAATAATATGGTGTTTGATCTTTCCTAACATGATCCAAGACCATATAGCCTAAGTAGAACTCATAGTCTAAAATAAAAACGATAATAGTTTTGGTTGGCACATTCCTGTATTGATTAATTAAATTTACAATTGGTGACAAATAATTATAGGAGATGGAGAAATCTATTTCTGGATTATTTGAAACACTTAATCTGTAAAATACCACCGGAGGTCTATTTTGGGGGCTTAAGACACTTATTAAAGTTCTGAAAGTTAAGCACTTGCTGTCACTGGGTTTCACATCATGAATCTGATCTTCTTTGATATTTACACTTTCCTTCACATCAATAGAGCTAGTCATTAAGTCCTTGGCCTCTTCAATCATAACATTACAGGGATTACTCATCAATTTAGGTTCTACTGTACACATTGGAGTTACTGTTTCTGTTTCACACTCTTGGTCAGTAGGATCTTCCGAAGGTACAGTCTTTGATGTAGGTTCTTCTGTACAATTAGGAGTTACTGTTTCACACTCTTGGTCCATAGGTTCTTTATTCTTGTTTTCTTCATCTTCAATGGAGGTTCTTCTCTGGGGATCAATTTTCATTTCTGTAGTAACACTTGTAAAGTTTTCTAATATTTCTTTTCCAAATTTATCCACCTTTTGTTCTAATTTCTCCATCATCATCATGAATTGTTTGAATATCTGAATCTTTTCTGTCCTATCTGAATAACTATTATTTCCTTGGTCCTCCATATTGTTTGCTCACAAATTAACACATACAAAACTTATTAAAATATAAATTGTGCACTGATTGTCGTGGTCTTAATATTTAACAAATTAAGCCACACCTAGTTGGGAGCCAAATTATATAATATTCTTATTTTTTATAAAATATTTTCTTTTAAGAAAAATCAATCAATACAAATAACACTTCATTATTATTCAATTTACTCTCAGGGTATGGTATGGGTTCTTGACAATCAGGCACATTTTTATTATTTAACTTTTTAATTATAATAATCACTTACAAACATAACACAAACAATATGCAGGCAGGCTAACAATGTTTCTTCATATTCAGACAGCAACTCCTACCTCCCCAGCTCTCCACTCAAAACTCTCTCCTATCAGCTCATAACCCCAACTCTGACTGACCATGATCAGGTATCTTTCCTCCACCTGGGTTTTTACCTGGAATGTCCCGTGCATCCAAAATGGAGGTTATGTTTACAAACAAACAAATAAGAGCTGGTATTCAAATTTTACCTTTTACCTTATTGTTAGCCTGCCTAACTCAACAACAAATATATAAATTAATAACCACTATAATTATAAAAAATGGGTATATTACATTTCTCCCCAATCCTAGGTAAAAAAAAAAAATATTTTGGAAAGAAATATATTTTTTTTTTTTTTTTTTTTTTTTAATTTATCATTTTTTAAAACACACTCAATAAACCCATTTAGTTACAATTTTTAAATATTTTTAACACCTTATATATAAATAGTTTATATAAAATATTACAGCATTTTTACCTTGAAAACTACATATGTACAAACTAAATATACAAGGATGATATACACTAAGTCTATATACAATTAAGAATATATTAAAACTAATCACATCTGCAAAATAAACTATATAAATAAATTCAGGTGAAAACAGTGAAATAATAATATGATAGATTTATTTCCATTTAGTACCTAATTTTTACTAACTGATCATTGTTCATAAAAAAAATAATTTAGAAAGAAAAGATTTACGAAATAACAGAATAACAATTTAAACATTTATGTTTATCTAGACCCAATGAGATATGGTTCTGCATTATTTAAGACTGAGTAATAAAAAGCATGAAAAATGAATTTAATAAATAATTAGATCAGCTATTAAAAATTGTATAACTTACAATTCTAATAATGACATGATATTTACAATTTTTTCCAGTATGGTTCAATCTGAACATTGTTCAGCCTGCCCATTTTTTAACTCATCTAACGGAGGGAGCGCTAATCATCCCTTTTTATCCCCTGGAAAAGGATAAAGATTGCCGTGTCCAAAAATAATATGGTGTTTGATCTTTCCTAACATGATCCAAGACCATATAGCCTAAGTAGAACTCATAGTCTAAAATAAAAACGATAATAGTTTTGGTTGGCACATTCCTGTATTGATTAATTAAATTTACAATTGGTGACAAATAATTATAGGAGATGGAGAAATCTATTTCTGGATTATTTGAAACACTTAATCTGTAAAATACCACCGGAGGTCTATTTTGGGGGCTTAAGACACTTATTAAAGTTCTGAAAGTTAAGCACTTGCTGTCACTGGGTTTCACATCATGAATCTGATCTTCTTTGATATTTACACTTTCCTTCACATCAATAGAGCTAGTCATTAAGTCCTTGGCCTCTTCAATCATAACATTACAGGGATTACTCATCAATTTAGGTTCTACTGTACACATTGGAGTTACTGTTTCTGTTTCACACTCTTGGTCAGTAGGATCTTCCGAAGGTACAGTCTTTGATGTAGGTTCTTCTGTACAATTAGGAGTTACTGTTTCACACTCTTGGTCCATAGGTTCTTTATTCTTGTTTTCTTCATCTTCAATGGAGGTTCTTCTCTGGGGATCAATTTTCATTTCTGTAGTAACACTTGTAAAGTTTTCTAATATTTCTTTTCCAAATTTATCCACCTTTTGTTCTAATTTCTCCATCATCATCATGAATTGTTTGAATATCTGAATCTTTTCTGTCCTATCTGAATAACTATTATTTCCTTGGTCCTCCATATTGTTTGCTCACAAATTAACACATACAAAACTTATTAAAATATAAATTGTGCACTGATTGTCGTGGTCTTAATATTTAACAAATTAAGCCACACCTAGTTGGGAGCCAAATTATATAATATTCTTATTTTTTATAAAATATTTTCTTTTAAGAAAAATCAATCAATACAAATAACACTTCATTATTATTCAATTTACTCTCAGGGTATGGTATGGGTTCTTGACAATCAGGCACATTTTTATTATTTAACTTTTTAATTATAATAATCACTTACAAACATAACACAAACAATATGCAGGCAGGCTAACAATGTTTCTTCATATTCAGACAGCAACTCCTACCTCCCCAGCTCTCCACTCAAAACTCTCTCCTATCAGCTCATAACCCCAACTCTGACTGACCATGATCAGGTATCTTTCCTCCACCTGGGTTTTTACCTGGAATGTCCCGTGCATCCAAAATGGAGGTTATGTTTACAAACAAACAAATAAGAGCTGGTATTCAAATTTTACCTTTTACCTTATTGTTAGCCTGCCTAACTCAACAACAAATATATAAATTAATAACCACTATAATTATAAAAAATGGGTATATTACAATATATATATATATATATATCACTCACTCACTCACTGTTGGGCGCTACAGTCCTTGGGCCTCTGCCACCATTCTTCCCCATACCTCGCGATCTCCAGAAAGACTCCTCCAATTTCCAACTCCCATCCTTCTCAAATCCTCAATCCACCGTTGCCTAGGTCTGCCCCTTTACCTTTTCCCTCCTGGTGCAACATTTAACAATTTGAGGCAGGGTTCCATCCTTTCCACATGCCCTAACCATCTCAGCCTGCTCTTTCTAATAGCACAGAGGACATCAGGCTCTCCATACAATTCTGTAAGTTCAGCGTTGCTTCTGATTCTCCACCTATATTCTTCTCTTACGGCTCCAAAAATCCTTCTCAATATACTCCTCTCCCACACCTGTAGAGCTCTTCTGTTTTCTTTAGTTAGGGTCCACGTCTCACTGCCATACATTTCAACCAGCCTAATTATTGTTTTGTATAGCAAGTTCCTATTGTTCTCAGGTTTCAGTCAATTAATAAACAATTTTATGTAAGCAGCGTTTCAAGAATTTATTGTTCTCATACTCATGCCTTAACATTGGAAAAACAAAAAAACAGAACATTAATATTATTATACAAGATTTTATATATGAATATGATACTGTGATATGATTTTAAAAGAAAGGATTTCTTCTTGGTCTGAACCAAATCACCACCATGCATAACAATAGTATCATTCTTAAGTTTATTTTTGACAAAGTAAAGAGCATTGAGGATTTCACAACAGGAATTTGGATTGTATGAGGAAGAATTAAATAACAGAATTCTAAAGCTCAACTTCCTAAGTCAAAATAGATCATGTTATGGTCATGAAAATGAGTCTTTTAAAATTTATAGAAAGCAAATTACAAGTCAGATATCTATCAATATGAAGTTGTAATGATTGAACTTTCTGGGATACAATGAATGGGTCCTTATTCACTGATAACAAACATATGCCATCCACATTAAATTAAATACATGGCTGAAATATTTGTGCAGGACATATATTACTTATAAAAGCCACATATTTCTATAATGGATAAACTATCTGTGAATATTGTTATCCCAATGGATCCAAAAATGTTTTGTTATAAACTGTGAAATTCTTCATTTTTACTTTAATAAGTTTAAGAACAATGGGAAATATACTAATAATTATAAGGAGAAGAGCATAAACTTCACTTAAAACTGCTATGGTATGAAGCAGAAAATGAGTCATATTCTTTCCGCTCTCCACATGTAATAAAACTAAAATTAGTATAAGAATACAAATGTAATTAAATTAAAAAAATTATCAATTTTCTTTGTTTTAAAGTCAACATGGCATTCCTGTAAATTGACTGTAAGTAGCCTTTCTATTTAAAAAAAAATCATTCAATGGACTTTTTTTAAATATTTAAGAATCTGTTTTCAATGTTTTATTTATAATGTGATATATTAAACAGACTTTTTGTTTTTATTTTTAGCCGGAGAACATTATGTGCACCAGCAGATCTTGTCATGTAATTAAATTAATAGATTTTGGATTGGCGAGGAGGTTAAGATCTGATAGTCAACTAAGAGTTCTGTTTGGAACTCCTGAATTTATACCACCTGAAATTATAAACTATGAGCCTGTTGGATTCCAAAGTGACATGTGGTCCGTTGGCGTAATTGCTTATGTATTGTAAGTGTGAACTGCATTAAATTTATTTTGTGATAACATTAACTATCTACCATTATTGATATTAAATTTATCCCATCTGTGCTAAATTATTTGAATAATAAAATTTTTGGCTTGGTATTTGTTATAAAAATTTATTTATTAAGATAAAATGTGCTATTTAGAAGCCAACAAGGTGTAATGCAGTTATATATAATATATATACACTGTTATATGCACTATATAAGTTTTTTTGTTTTTTTTTCGCCCCTATGCCATGGGGTAGGGTCATCACTCCCTACACCTATTTTTGTAAGTGGCCACCATTTGGCTGACAGGTCTCACACACCCAGAGGAGAGGTTGTGAGTGAATCCCCTTTAATTATATGCTTGAAAAAGACTGGGATTCGAACTCACAACCTTTGGTATGGATGACTAGCACACTAGCTACTCGGCCACGGGCTTCCCTGATTATTTCCAATGCTGTGTTGATTATTTCTTATGTCATGAAATTATGTTAAGTATTAGTTTTCATCAAAAAGTATATCATGAAGTAAAATACATAGTCCCATGGACCTAAATTATTTTTAAAATATTAATTATTGTTTGATTTTACTCAGATTATCTGGATTATCACCATTTATGGGAGAAAACGATGCAGAAACATTTGCTAATATTACACGTGCACAATATGATTATGATGATGAAGCTTTTGACAACATTTCACAAGATGCCAAAGATTTCATTGCTGAGCTCCTTGTCAAAAGGAAGGAGTAAGACAGAAAATGTATAAATATCTTTGAATTCCTAATATTATTGCAATTAAATATATAATTTTTTTTTTAATTTTAGAGATAGATTGAGTGCTGAGGAATGCTTGAGGCACAGGTGGATATCCCAAGCTGACGACACTATGTCACAAGTGAAAATAAGTACTGATAAATTGAAGAAATTTATTATTAGGAGAAAGTGGCAGGTATGCATTGCAAAAGTTCTGATTTTTCAACTGATTGAATTGTATGATATTTATCTTTATAAGAATTGTGAATATCAGTATAAGTCAATTCATAATTTAAAGGAGTTAATTTCACTAATAGGGCTTAAAGTTCATTTCTAAATTGTGTATAAATGGCTAAATAATAGTGAAAGGAAAATATTGATGTTTGAAATGTACGCTATTAATTTAAGTACCTATAAAGTTTTACTACAGTAATTAAAATTTGATACTACTTATCTGAGATTTTAATTTTAGACTTATACAGTATCCATAATTCTTACATTTTTTTTTTTTTTTTTTTTTTTTGTAACTGCTAATATTTTATTTTTTTAACTAACACCTGATCAACTCGAGTTAGCTTTGTGGTACTAAAAAGTAATTTTTAATGAATATGTCAAAGCACAGATATTATTAAAAATAAGATCTTAACCGCAATAAATCCTGATTTTATATCTTAGACCCTCTGAGAACTTTCATTAGTTGATTATCATGAGGTTTAAAAATATTAATTTCGTATTTTTTTTTTTTTTTTTTTTGTTTCAATAAGCTTAAATTTTTCGTATTTTTTTTTTTTTTTTTTGTTTCAAATAAGCTTAAATTTGTTTCTATTGTAAACAATGCTTAAATTATATGATAATTTCAACAATAATAAAAATTAAATAAAAATGTGAGCAGGAGTGCTGTGTCCAAGAAAACCATATTTTCTCTAAAATATAAAGTTAAATTACCAAAATGGTAGGGGTGAGAGAAACATTTAGAGCTCCCCAAAAGCAACAACACCTATTCAATTCACGAACATATTTGGACTTTTTAACTCAATTGAGGGCAGTATAAGTGTTCAAAACCATGAGAGTGAAAGAATCATCAAAGTTTATAGTTAACAAACTTTAAACAAAAGTCAGACATATGTCTATTGATTAATAATTTTTTATAATGATAATTCTTTTTTATAAATACAATAAAATCAGTTATATATAATAACCTGTTTTACTTTCGTTCCATTATTACACTTATGATTTAAATTTCAGTGATAATTAAAAATATGTCCTTGCATTAGGTAAAACTTATTTGATAGTTTAGGCTGATGCAAAATACTACTTTTTTAGTATCAACTTTATCATAGAAACTAATAATTTTATTTTAGGAAAAAATAATGCTTTTTACAGTTCAAAGAAGTAAAATAATTATTTTAAATGCATTTATTTTGAGTGTTTTATTTATTAATAAGCATGGTTGTGTGCGCTTTTGTGTGGTGTGTTAACACAGAAAACAGGTAATGCTATTCGAGCCCTGGGAAGAATGGCTACCCTTTCCCGTCGAGGAGCTGGCACCACGAAGCCTGAGCCAGCTGATATCAGGAACAGAGCTTTTTCTGAGAGGTCTGATTCAGGATTCAGCGATACTTGCCTCAGTTCTCATGGGCCTGGGCTTGATTCTTCCATTGAAGAGGAGCAGGAATGTGAAGAGTATATAAAACCAAAAGGTACTGTCATAATATCAGTTATCTCTTTTATGAATCCCAAAGGTAAGAACTAATGTTTTACTCAGCTCATAGAGTGAACAACAAAACATAACTATTTGTACAGTGTGAGGAAGTGCTTAAACAGTGTGATTAGGTATTACTTAAAATTTCAGAATATTTGTTGTCACAGTAATATTATTGGTCTAGATAAATAGGACTGTTATCTATCATTTATTTTTTATTAAAAAATGCATGTTTGGCTAATACCTCATCTTCAGTTGCAAAGTAATTTTTTATCTGAAAGGGCATTATAATTATAACTTATTTAATATAAACATTAATTAATATTTGGGAGCGGCGTGGTCTAGTGGGTAAAGCGCTAGTCTACTGTGTTCCGAGTCCTGAGTTCGAATCCCGGTTGTGGCGGAATGTTATTTACTCTGCTATTTCAGCCGGGGGGCGATCCTGGAGTATGGAGACCGTCCCGGGGCACACCCAGCCTTTATAAAGTGGGTACCCAAAGCTGGGGAAAAACCGTGGCCGCTGAGAATGATCTTGGCCGAATTACCTCACTGCACGGCCGTTGGCCTAGAAACAGTCAGTACAAATCTCTATATGCACTGAGCCAAAAACTCTTCATGGGTTGTTGTGGTACAGGTTTTTTTTTTTTTTTTTTTTTTTTTTAATAGAAACATTCTGTTTATATATTTATTTAACGTCACTTTATGCTACTGTGGCTAATCGGACGATGCTACGGTGGGAGTCCTAAATTTTTCCTATCCAGATTTTTATTAGGATAGGTATCTTTAACGAGTACCTGACATCACACAGGCTCGGGACCACCTTTTAACGTCCCCTCCGATGAACGGCATAACTAAGGATTTTTTACTCCCATTAAAAAATCCTATGGCAACCTGCAGGTTTGAACCCGGGACCTTTGGCATAGGAGGCTGTTGCTAGCCATCCTGCTACAGGTGATCCCTATAAACATTCTAAATACGACCTCAGAATATAAAACATTTTAAAATACATTATAGTTTTATAAGATTTAATTATTAACATTTATATTTTTTATATGATCAATTTATTATAATTAAACAATTTTTGTTTCATGTAGCATTTTAAATGGTCATTCAAACTTAATATATTTTAATAAGGTATCTTTATAAAACAAAATATATAGCAATTCTATAAACTAATTGATTCAACTATTGAAAATCTCATAATTTGGTTATGTTGGAATAATTTGAAGAATGCCGCTGTAATTATATTCTTAAATTGTACTAAAAATTTTATAATTGTAACATGGATAATTTTATTGTAAATATTTCAATTTAATCGGAATAACTAGCTAATTTATATCGATCGTTTTGTTTTTTTTAATGAACAAAATCAAGAAAATATATTAATATGAGTTAACAATTGGTGTAAAAATAATATGATTGTATTTAAATCAGGATATTTTCAAAATAGCTCAAAATTAATTTGAGGATGAATCGAGAACCATGTCAAGTATAGTTTTTTTCTTGGGAGTTTCATTCATCTTCTTTCTCCATTTTGTTGTTGCCTGTATATAGTATTTATTTTATTAATGACTATCAGGGATAATTCACTATTAAGTTTCATTATATTATAAAAATATCTCACCCTTTTTGTATATATTTTCTTCTGGGGAGTTTTGGGTCTCTTCATTTTGACATCTTCACTACTACTATCCTGCAATTTAAAGAATAATATTGAGGATATATGTTCAACTATTTAAAGCATTATAGGTAGAAGTAATCTCAAGTCTGTTAAACATTTTTTGTTTAACAGTTCACTAACAATATTTTAATTTTGCCAATCCTTCCCTCAGTTTATGCTTGACATGGCTCAAATGTTTGAGCCGAAATGTTAGCAAAATTTAAATATTTTTCAACAGACTGATTCTTGCTAAATATAAGTTAAGGAATATATTGCAGGACAATGCAATTTTTTATAATCTGATATTGAGGGACAGATAAATGGATTGTGATGGACTTTGTTAATAGGAGTAAAAAATCATCTTTTAGTTCTTCAAAGCACACCCCTTATATATTCATTTTTTCGGTTTTCGATATTCGAAAAAAAAGACTCCTTTTTCGATTTTATTATTTTTTAATAGTAAAGTTTTAAATTAATGAATGATAATTCTTGTTCCCTGATTGTTAGTAGTCAAAGACATGAAAAAATTGATAGGATATGATTTAGAAAAAAAAAGTTTTTAATTTTTTTCATTTTATTCCACCATTTCAAAAAAGTCCTGTGAATAGAGGAGTATAAAAGACATTTTCAGAAATAAATAGGTGATTGACATCTTTTGAAAAGGTTAAAAATATACATATTTTGATTTTATTTATTCTGCTAAAAATCGGCTGTTTTTTCAAGAATAATGACATATAATTTTTTCGAGTCTTTGACTCCTAAGAACCAGTAGAAAAATTATAATTAATTAATTTCAAATTTCACAATTAAAAAATAATAAAATAGAAAAAAGAAGTTTTTTTTTAAACAATCTGGAAAACTGTTTGAATTAAAAAGCTAAAAATTTAGGTGATTTATTTTTATTTGACATCAAATTGATTCATATGTCACTATCCCTTTAGCCAAAATTAATTTTTAAAAAATCCATTTTTTCTTTTTTAATATCTTATGAATTTTGAAAAACAAAACAAAAAAAAAAACGATCTAAACTCACTTTGGCCTTAAATGTATCTTGTATTTTATGTTTCCCCGTCTTTTTATCAGCATTCTGGTTGGTCCGATTTTGATAAAATGAAGAAGGATTATATCGAGATGAGCTAGACGCCTGAAAACACTTTATTTTAAAATTCATTATTACTTAAAAACAAAAAATGTAGATCCCTTTGGTATTTAAGTTTTCATAAAATAATATTGACTTGAGACAGTCAATAAATATTGCAAACATTTTGAAGTACTCAAAGGAATATAATCAGTTTATACCAACATTGAAACAATTAGTTTGATGAAAATATTAAATGTTATCTCTTCAAAAACCACAACCTTTACCATATTATTTTGTTTTGTCCTTTTACAATCAATGTAAAAATAATTGCCTTTAATTATTTTTCTTTAAATCAGACATAGTCGTTATTAAATATTTAATCTTAATTTATAAATAACTAAATAATTAAATTTAAATATCAAAATATACCTCAGATCTTATACTTGTGTCACGTTCATTTTCCCTTTTTTGAGAACTTTTATCAGAATCGTCAGATTTTTGTGATTCTTCTACATTATCTGTTGAAATCATTATTGGTCTTTCACTTACACAGTAATAAGAGGCCTATAAGCAGAATTTGTTTCTTTAATAGAATAAATAAGAATATTTGTTTGAAAAATAATAAAATAAAATAAAGGCGATGATGACTCTCCTGTTTTACACCTCAAAGCCCAAATCAACAACAAAAATAACAATAAAATGAAACATTTGAAGATTGGTTCATTAGTCGTGTGTTGAATACGAAGGATGGAGTGTTTCGGGTGGTGGTCATAAATAAAATATAAAATGGAAAAAACTATTTATTGATGTTGAAATGTTGGAAAATAAATAAATTTTTTCTATATTTTTACGGCCACCACCCGAATCATCTCATCTTTTAAATTAAAGAGAACATCAACAAGCATTATAATAATTTTTGAGAAAGTATTTTTTCACAATCTGGATTGAAATTTTACTGTAACCAAATAATTGTTTTCCAATAAATATAGAAACAAAAATGACCTTGATTTTCGCTGCTTCTTGACTATGCACTCTAGACATATGATACTTTTGGATAACTAAGTCTTCCGCTTGATCATTTTCTGTTTCCTCCTAATAAATTAAATACATAAAAAATTAATAATTAACACTGTTATATGGTGTTATATATAACTAATCAATACAATGTAAGATTAAATTCTTCGATGCTAGAATTTAAATTATTGTAACTATTTTGATACAGTCATGGGAACTTTCTATATTTCTATGGATTATAAAATAAATAAAATTTTAAATATCAATACTTACATCAAATGAGCTATCAGATTTCAGGGAACTAAATTGCATATCCTGAAAATTGTTCATAAATGAGCATTTTAATTATTTAATAATTCTTAAGATTGAAATAAAGAAAAGAAAACATATGAAATTGAACTAATATCTATGTTAGTGGGTATATATGGTTGACATAAGAAAATAATGTTTGGTATATTATTTATTTCATTGATTCAACGTTATTTAAAGTAACTTGAATACTATTATATTCTCTCTGCGGACAGCCAGAAGACCCGCGACACTTAGTTTTCAGGTGCAAAAAATACAAAAGAGAACGGGACATTAAACAAGAGGAAGAGGCTGAATTTTTAAACAACTTGGACAAAGTGAATATAAAAAAGATTGAACTGTTCTTTAAAAAAAAATACAAATTGTAAACTTTAATTTTAATCAATACTGCCAATAACTCTGTACTTGTACATGCATCTCTTTTAAATTGTTCACTGATCAAATAGGATATGTTATCAAGTCTTGAAGGTCATTTGTAATATAAATAAATAAATTATATTCTCACCTTTAATACACCAGGATTTCCTTGGCTTTTGGATTGAATACTTTCTGCATCTGATGCTGAGACGTCATTATTGATCCAACCAATCAGCATCTTCAGCATCTCCTGTAATGAAAAAAGAAATTTCAAAAATCTTTTTCATACTGTTAGCTTTCGAAGTATTAGAAAGTTTTATTTCTAGCTAATATTATTCACTAAAATATGAGGAAAACATTTTACTAAAAATATATATTGCAAGATCCCGCACACTTACATTTTCACAATTGTAGGTCTTGAGATTTTCATTCAAACAACTCACTTCAGATTTAATTCTTTGAGCCTGACTCTTCACCCTGTAGTAACTGAATTCAGCCTTCCCAGCACGGTCCCGAACTGTTTCCCATTTTTTCATTTCTTCATTTTTTAGTGTTTGTAATTTCTGAATGGTTTCCTAAAAGATGAATGTATGCATTATACAAATACAGTTTTATGGAAAAAACCAATTATTTACATTTACTAACCAAGGGAATAAATAAATTTCCGATTGACCTCATGGATAACTTCCATTTTGATACTTCAAAATGAAACATAAGAAAATCAAATATGAAATTTCTCCCACTTTCAATTCATTTGAGCATTCTTCCTTACCCTCATTTTTAGCATTTTACAGAAAAAAAGAGAGAGGTAGCCGTTCAAAGAATTCATTGTTTATCAAAATTTAAGATTTTATTACATATATTAATGAGATCAGAATTCACATTGAAGTTAATAGAGCCAATTCTCATCATTAGTTATTGTTCCTATAGTTGTTTTATTGAATCACTATCTAAGCTAGTATTTTAGGGTTAGGGTATTGGAATAGGTGCTCAACCTCTTGGTTATTAGCACCGAATATATTTATATTAACAGATTTTTTTTTGGTTATTAGCACCGAATATATTTATATGAACAGATTTTTTTTAAGGGAGTATTATATGAAATGAAATCTGATAATAATATTTGAAATATTGAGGATGTATAGTCGATTGTTGGAAATTTCATAGTTATAAATAATCGAGAGTCAGTCTAAAAATATATTAGAATATAATATCAAACTTGTGAGCCATTATGGCATCTGTGAGCAATGATAAGCATTAAATAATATAATATTTAATATTATAAGTTAATAGAATCTTCCATTTAATACTTAAAATAATTAAAATATTTTTAGACTGATTCCCGATTATTTCTGCCTATGATATTTAAAATAATTCACTTATAATCAATGTACCTCTAATTGTTTATTACATGATGATCTAAGCTCCTGCTTTTCCTTTTCATGTGATTGCATCGTTAATTCATACTTTTCTTTTTCTAAAGCGATCTTTTCATGAATTTTTTTAACTGATTCGTTAAATTTCTTCCTCTCGTTAATAGAATCTTTTATTTCTTGTAGTTCTTTTGTCAGAGCTTCTTTTTTCAATTTCACTTCTTCTAATTTTTTAGTGAGCTCCTCATTTTTGGCGTTGGTCTGTAAAAAAAAAAATGGAACAAACAGAAAATAATAGATATACCAGTAAATAATTTATTTATTATTTAAATTCTCTCAGTTAAACAAAATAATGCAGTGGATTAAAGAAATGTCCTGAGAAAAACACCTGTACTATTAAAGTACATATGAATGTAGACATCAATTTTTTTTTTTTTTTTTCTCATATATAAATAAAAATAATAGTGTATTCAAAAAAGTTAATAGATAATGTTATATTTAAAACACGGTTAAATTAAAATATTATTTTTATCATAACTTCGTCAATTCATTTTAATGTTACAAAAGCATGTCAGCTAATGGAAGTAGGATAATGCTTTTTGTTTTAGATTTTTAAATTTCCACAGTATTATAAATACTATAACTATTAATTTTTTAAATTATATATTAATCTAATATTATAAATATTAATAATCTGTGCTGATACTGATTATTATCATCATGTACATTTTCCTGTTTTTCTTTCAGTGATGCTTTCTTTTCTTCTAGTTCAGATTTCAAACGGGTTAATTCTTTCTGTAGGCTATCCATTTTTTCTTCTTTCTCTGTAATTGATTCAGTGAGTTTTGATTTATCAATGGTTAGCTTCTCTATTTCCTCAGAAATACTATTTATTCTTGATTCAGATGATTTTCTGTAAATTTCATATTTGTAAATAATATAATGAAATTATATAAAATGTTTAAACTATATATTCTCAAATAGTTTTTGTGTAATTGTTATTTGTGTAATAACCAGGTGTAGAAGTATGAAACCGGAATTTCCTTATAATGGTTCTCGCTATCGGTTTAAAGACTGTAAGACCCCTTCTGTAGCGCTATCTTCTCCCTCTAACAGCAGACGAAGTTTGTCAACATACAATAACTTAAGTTCCATACACCAGTGTATTTTTCTATAACCTCAAACATGTCGAGTTTTGAGCATACGGTGAACATGCTCTTGGCAATGCAAAATTCAACGATTTGAGTGGTTTAAAAAATGTAAAAGTGGTGATTTTGACGTGAGAAACAAGGAGCGTGGGAAACCATCGAAAACCTTTGAAGACAAGGACTTGCAAGCATTATAGACGATACTCAGACTCAACAACAACTTGTGGAACAATTAAATGCAACCCAAAAAGCAGTTTCTCTTCGTCTAAAAGCTATGGGAAAGATTCAGAAAGTGGGAAAATGGGTACCACATGAACTGAATGAAAGACAGCAAGAAAGTCGAAAAGCCACTTGTCAAATGCTGTTCGTCAGATGTGAAAGAAAATCATTCCTTCATCTAATAGTGACAGTTGATGAAAAGTGAATATATTTTCAGAATCCTAAGCGTCGTAAATCATGGGTGAATTCAGGCGAACCATCTACATCCACTGCAAGACCAAATTGTTTTGGAAAGAAAACAATGATGTGCGTTTGAGGGATCAAAAGGGTATAACATATTATGAGCTACTTAAATCTGGCAAAACCGTTAACACTGATCCCTACCAGCAACTAATGATTGATTTGAATCGAGCAATATGTGAAAAAGGACTGAAATATGCAAAAAGGCAACATTAAGTCATTTTGCTTCATAATAATGCCCCTTCACACACAGCAAAACGTGTCATGGGTACGATCAAGGTGTTTAATTGGGAAATACTAGCGCATGCGGCTTATTCTCCAGACTTGGCTCGGTCTGATTACCATCTATTTGCATCATTGGAACAAGCACACGCCGAACAACACTTTGATTCTTATGAAAGTGTACGAAAACAGCTGCCGAAGAGGTGGGAAAAATTTATAAATTCCAATGGAGACTATTTTGAATAAAATATTTTTTATAATTTTCAAATAACCAATGTGCAATTTAAAAAAAAAAAATCTGGTTTCATACTTCCACATCGGATATATATTTGCATATCATTAACTTACTTGAGTTGGTCCAAGTCTCTCTCGTGCTGGTTTGCTTTAGCTGTAATAGTAATTAACATTGATTTATTATTCTCTGTTTCCTCCACAACAGCTCTATATTGAAGACTATCCTTATCAATCTTTTCATTGATTCCTTTCAATCTCTCTTTTAAAACAGAGTTTTGATTCATTAGTAAATCTTTTTTTATCGTTAAATTCTGTATCTGTGCTTCTTTTTCTGAGCAGTTTGTCGTCAATACACCTATTTGTATAATTACATTTTTTAAATTAGCAATATCAATCTTTCGTTTTTCGGATTCACTTTGCAAAGCATTTAATTCCGCTCTTTTACTATCCAAGCTCTGAAAACAAAAAAGTATTTGGGAATAATTTTTATTTTACTTTTTATTAGTGCTAAATTAATCATTGAAAGTAAGTTTTAAATAAAAAATATATTTACGCTTCTTAAGTTACTTGATAGCATCTCAGCATCATTAATTTTTTTCTTAAATTGTATACTTTCATTTTTCTGTAGTTCTATTTTTGCAGTAACAGAATTTAGCTCTTCTTCTAGCTGCTGCAGATAATTATTACTGGTTTCCAATCTGTTGTTAATTAAAATTAAAAAAATAGATAAACATTTACTGATTATTTTAAACTTTCAATAGAAAATGCATTTTTATTTCATCATAGCTTTTTCTTATAATCGTAATAAGCTATTGGAGTTAATAGTAGGTTTATTTTACTCTCCAGCTAAATATGTTTCATGAATGATAGTATTTGTTTGATTATTGAGTATATTGTTGATTAAACATAGATATTAACCAAAGATAAGATTAGATTAATTTTAATTTATTTAGATTAAGATTTATTTAATTATAATTTATCATGATGAAATGAAAAAAAATATTTTTTTTTTCACTGGCATTGCCTATATATAGGGTATCTGCACCAATTACTGACACTTTAAGAAAAAAATTATGGTTTTTCAAAAAATTTCTTTCGTATTTATTGAGCGATCCTTGCCATTCAAAATATTTCTATTAGGCCAACATCTATTCTCTTCATTCTGCTCATTGAATTATATCAAAATGACGAATTAATCTATTGTTCTGTAGAAAATTCAGATGCATGTTTTTCCTCCTATTACTGACATGCAAACACCAATTCCTGACACCCTGTACCAAGATTAAAAAAAAAAATTTCCAACTTTAAAATAGAAAACTGAATATTTCAAAATTACAAAAAAAGTTATAGGTTTCAAAACTATTTTTCAAGTAACAGCATACGTTAGGAACTCATTAATACTATAGGTCATTTAATCACAACACATTGAAGTGCAAAGGGTTAACATTCATAAATATTTATTAGGTTAATAAATTTTAAACACTTAAAACACATGTTTGAGTCAATTATCTCTCGGGCTTTTTAAACATAATAGGAATATCATAATGATAACTTATCGTCACTAGGCATTGGAACTAAGTTCACTCAAAACCCCCACTTTTGTTAGGTGTCAGTAATTGGGTAAATGTATGTTTTTCGGGTACCCAAATCCTAACACCACAAAAGTGAAAAAAAGAAGAAATGGTTATAATAGATGAAATTGAGAATCATCTCCTTAGCAAAAAACCTTAACGATGCAACAGAAGAAGAGCGACAGATGCTAAAACTTCATTCCTGCATACCTTATCATTAATGCTTATTTGGTCATTATGGGAATCTGTCGGAAATTACTGGGGCTTTGATTTGGTGCCAATTTCTAATTAATAGGTGGCCTGAAACTCTAGTGTGGTAGTGTCAGCAACTGGTGCCTATACCCTACATCTTATGGCAAACTATTCTACTAATAACTATCTTGGACGATTGTTTCTTTACCTTTACTACATATCTTATGACAAACTATTCTAGCAATAACTATCTTGGACGATTGTTTACTATGTCTACAAATTAGGGTTCTGATTTCCCATACTGTTTCTTGCTAGTCACAATTTCATACTGATTGCTTTTTGAAATAATTTCTACTGTCTATCTGATTCTCCTCCCGTCCAGTAAATATATCTGGCATATTATTTTAGATTTTCTTTCTTTTTTTTTTTTTTTTCTGCTTAGTATTTTTTTTACCTTTGATTTCAAAACCGCCCCAGATATTGAAGTGAAATGTTTTCTTCTAATTATATGAATTATGTTTTTGCAATAGAATCTAGGATCAAATAATTCAAAACCCAATCCCACAATTAAATTTACTTGAAATCAAAGATCATTTAAATATAACAAAAGAAGAACATTTTTTTAACTCTCTTTTTTTTTAATTTTGAAAAACAAGACAACAAAATTTTATTCTTGTTTTCTATTTATTTAATTTTCTTTTCTTTTAATTTCTTTATTAAGTTTTAAAATATTTTTAATCCTTAATCCAATGCAATCACGGCTTAAAAACTATGAGGCTATTCTCAGGACAGATAGCAAAGCATTTATGTTCACAACCAAAGTTTTAGTCGATGTTTAACTAAGAAATAATTCATCATTATCCAAAAAGCAAAATGTTACTAAAACAGGTTCAAGAAGTTTATATAATTTTATTGTCAGTCTAACCTTTCTATGTCAAATACCAACTTAACAGCCCTCCAAAATGTCTGTATCTTTAAGTCACTACAATTAATGTTAACCATCTGCATATTAGCAGAATGGTCAGCATTTATTAGAGTTAATTAAAATATCACTTGAAAAAAATAAATAAATAAAACATACTCTATTTTAAGGTTTTCTAGTTCATTATTCAGCACATCTTGTTTAGATGACTTATCATTCTCAAGAGTTTGCATTTCTTCACTGAATTTTCTCACTTGTTCTTCAACCTAAGAAAAATAATTAATAACTAACATTAACGAATTAAGCTTCATATTTCATTCATCATATCAATTTTAAAGAAAAAAATATTACAATCTGATGTCATCCATTTGTTAATTTTGGAGTATAAGTAAGTTTATTATTTTAACTATATCAGGTATGATGAAATTTTCTTAATGACAATAGGTTTAATAATCATTACCTCCAAACACTTTTGCTGAAGATCATTATTCGTTAAGCTAATTTTGCTCTTCTTCTCATTCATTTGCTTAAGATCACCTTCTAGAGATATTTGAGAAACATTCATAGCATTCAAATGTTTTTTAACAGTTTCCAGCAAGTTTGATTTGTCATTTATACTTTCTTTCAAGTTTGCTACATTCTTCTCACCTATTTTTATTAGAGTATTAATAAGATGAAAACAATATTTTTTTAACCAATCATTGTGTCAACACACATTTTAAACTGAGCTACAATTTTACAGAAAAGTAGTTGAAGTACTTTCTTAAAATTATTCAAAGATTTCTATATCATACTAGAATTATTGATATAAAAATTTAATTTTATTTATCATTAATATTTCAACCTTTAAAATAATACTGACATAAATCACGGAAATAAAGTTATGACTCAATAAATAGAAAATTTATATAAATTAATATTATTTATTATCAACTACTTATGTTTGTAATAATTAATTGTCAACACTCTATAACAAAACAAAAAAAAGTAATGAATTAGATCATAAATACCTAGGTTTTTAATCTCATTCAAACTCGATTGATAAATCAAGCGACGTTGGTTTGCTATATTGATTTCTGAATCAAACAGAATTTTGGCATTATTTGTCAGTTGCATATTTTCATCAAACTCCTTTAGTGATAAATTCAGCAACTCATTAATTTCTAATTGTTTGTTTTGTAATTTTGTGATTTCTGTCATTGCTTCATGATATCTATAGAAAAGTAGCAGTAACTTAATAAATATTTTGGCTACTTAAACCATTGCACAAATAATGTAATTTTTTTATGAATTACCTATCAGAAGCAGCATTTCTATTTTCAGGAAGTTGGTTGATAGCTATAAAGGACTCCTCACATTTTTCCTGCAATTCATTAATGTTTTTTAATTGGTTTTGTGTAATTAACTTTAGGGCATCTTTTTCTTCCTTGATTTCATGTATTTGATATATAAGTAGCTTATGAGATTCTTCAATCTTTTCAATCGACATTAGATCTTGTTCCTGCTCTTGCCCTTCTTCTTCAAACATTTTTAATCTCAACTATTGAAAAGGACAATATTATTATTTTAAGATGATTGCAGAGTTTTTAGTTATTTTTTGAAAATGTAATAATTTTCAAATATTTAAACTGATAACTTCTAGGTTTTAGTTATTTTTAGTATTTATTATATTTCAACTTACCTTGTTTTCAACCTTTAAAATTATAATGATTAACACTTGTTAATGAAATTATGTTTATATCTTATTTAGTATTTATTATATTTCAACCTACTCTGTTTTCAACTTTCAAAATTATAATAATTAACACTAGTTAATGAAATTAGGTTTATATCTTATTTAGTATTTATTATATTTCAACTTACCTTGTTTTCAACCTTTAAAATTATAATAATTAACACTTGTTAATGAAATTATGTTTATATCTTATTTAGTATTTATTATATTTCAACCTACTCTGTTTTCAACTTTCAAAATTATAATAATTAACACTTGTTAATGAAATTAGGTTTATATCTTATTTAGTATTTATTATATTTCAACTTACCTTGTTTTCAACCTTTAAAATTATAATAATTAACACTTGTTAATGAAATTATGTTTATATCTTATTTAGTATTTATTATATTTCAACCTACTCTGTTTTCAACTTTCAAAATTATAATAATTAACACTTGTTAATGAAATTAGGTTTATATCTTATTTAGTATTTATTATATTTCAACTTACCTTGTTTTCAACCTTTAAAATTATAATAATTAACACTTGTCAATGAAATTATATTTATATCTTATCAGGAAAATCACAAATATTAGCTTTGAAAATAAAACATTCAATTTTGTATTAGAAATTAGGTGAGCAGTTTTGCCAATATAATAATAAAATTGACAAGTCTGAAGGTTTCCTGAATTCTTAATTTATTTAAGAAAATAGTAAACTTATGTAATACAAAGAAAAATAATTAAGTAAATTCATGAATGTTGCCTTTTGGTTTGCATTTTTATTAAAGGCAATGATCACTTATTTATCATGTAACAACTTTTCTCTTAAAATCAGAGAGTAAGGAGGGGGAGGGCATTAATTTTTTTTTTAAATCAGCTGTTCCTAAGTCACTTTGATTTAATTGTTTGCATTAATAATTATTATTAATTTAGGTTTAAATTGATTTAACATAACAGAACATTATTATCCATAATTCAGATTTAATACATAAATGCTTAATTGATGTGATTCTCCATTTGTATGCAATATTGCATTAAAACTGTATTTAAGAAGAACTTGTGATTTTTAATTTTATTTCTGTTTGTATGTTTGCTTCTTTCGAAGAAAAAATCATTGATCTCTGTATAAATAATATTCAAGAATTAAATTGATTCATAATATTTTGTTAATTATTTTATATTCTTAATTTATGAGTTATAAACAATAATTGTAAAGTTTAGTTGTTATTATACTTGTAAAAAATATTAATGTGTTTCGAACATTTTTCAGAAGTCGAAAAAAACATTAGTGAAAGGGTGATCTCCAATAAGTCACCACCTCTTCTCAAAGTAACCCAACCTGAAATACCGAAACTGCGACAAAAAAAAATTCCAGGTTCAGAAAATATTCAGAAAGCATTTGCTTTTTGGAATAGGTAGCTGGAATAAGAATCATATTGTATATAAGAGTTTATTATGAATTTATAATTAAGTACAATATTTAACACTGATATAAATCTAATTAATGCAATATTCTATATTTGTTTGTACCTGAATATTTAAACAAAAAAAAATTTTAAAAATTTTTTTTTTTTAATTTCATGCATTAGAAATTTTATTATTCGTAAAATGTGTATTTAGTCAACTTAGTCTCATATGTATGATAATAATTGATTGTATTTTATTCTTCTATACCAAATATGTATTTATTAATGAAAACATGAAATTTTACTACTTTATAATTTTATTTGAAATTATAATGTTTTCAAATAAAAGTATTTTAATCGTTCTTCCTGATTTTTTTTTTATTCCTGGCTGATTTATTTCATATTTTCTATTTCGGAACCTTTTGGAATACTGTAGGGTAATATATAGAAATATAAGAATATATTACCAAACAATCTCACATCTAAGGTGAATGGTATTTTTATATCACTAAACTTAATCTCTATTAAATTTTCAAATTTAATATATATTTACATTATTAAGTTTTCTTGCTAAGAAGTTAAGATCAACCTAATGGAGTCCTTCTCAAAGAATCTGTCACATTTGATTATTGGAAACGAATGAAGTTCTTAGCAACGAGTTCTGTGCCATACAGAATTGTTAGTCAGTATCCAAAAGTGCACAATAATACTTGATTTACGAGTTTTATGAACATTCAAAAATAAAAACACTCTTGTTTTATATCACCTCAGTTACATACTAAAAGATCTTTTCCTAGTTTATTTTCTTCTCTTGTTTGTCAGTATTTTCCAATGTTAACTACTGAGAGATATACTGGAAAAGCATTAAAGATGTTATTGATACAGCCAAAGATGTATGTGGGGAAAAGACCATCAGCCCAAGCATGAAGAAGGCATGTTAGTGGAATAAAGAAGTGAAAGAAGCAATAGCCCTAAAGAAAGAGACCTGGAGGAATTTGATATTGGATAAAATCTAAAGAACATGAGAGGCCGATGTGCAAAAAAGAAATGAGGCAAAGACAGCAGTCAAAGTATCTAAAGCAAACTCTTGGAAAGAATTTAGCTAGGAAATACAAGATATCTATAGAGAAAACTGGACTATAAATAAATCCTTACATGGTAAAAAAAGAAAACCAGTTAGGAATATTAAAAATATGAGAAGTGATAACTGATGACGCAAAAATATTAGAAGAATAGAGGCTCCATTACCGGCAGAAGTTCTGTAGAGGCAACATACCCGCGACAGAGTAGCAAAATATCGGAGTCCAGAGAGAAACCGAATCAACAGCTGTATTAGAGGAGGACGAAGTGACACTGGCAGTGTGGACAGATTAAAGTAAGGAAAAGCAGCTGGACGAGACGGGATGGCTTCAGAATTAATTAAAAATAGCAGATAGGAACTAATCAAGACACTACAGACGCTATTCCAAAAACATTGGGCTGGGAAAAGAATTAAAAAAGATTGGGAATACAATATGGTGATGCTTATCCATAAGAAAGGTTGTCAGAGCGATTGTAATAATTACCGCTCAATTTGTCTGTCCCCAGTAGTATACAAGATATATAAAAGAATCTTTGAACAGACTGAGAAAACGAATTAAAAATGATTTAGAGGAAGAACAAGCTGCGTTCAGACCCCAGAGACAAACCCTAGCTATATCTTCTCCCTGCGTATGATTGTATAGAAAGTTTGGGATAGAGGAAAGAAAATATATTTGATTCTGTCCCAAGATAAGAAATAAGGTCAACCCTCCGTAACAAAAATGTCCATAATAATCTTCTATCAGCTATACAAACGGTGTTACCAGGATCCCAAAGAAGTTGTTCGATTAAATGGCGTAGAATCTATACCATTCCCCTTTACGAAAGGAGTATAACAGGGAGACAGCTTGAGCCCACTCCTATTCGTAGCATTCATGAACGAGATCATTAAAATATGTGAGAGAAGAAATCCCCGAGCGTTGGTAGAGTATTGAAATCTATCCCCATACTGGCTCAATTCTTAGTTTACGCTGACGACGTTGTGCTCATTGTGGATTCCCTAGAGAACCTACAAAATGCTGTTATAGAATGGAGAGAGGAACTACACAGAGAGATAAATTCCGCCAAAAGCAAGGTGATACAACTCGGAAGGATGATCGAGGAAATGAATATAACCTGCAATGGAGAGTTGCTAGGATATGTAGAATCCTATCAATACCTAGGAACCTTAACAAGTCGGGATGGCAAGCTAGATCCGGAAATCTGAAGTCGAATCAGCAAAGCGAACAGCGTCTACTTTCAAATTAGCAATACCGTAGTCGGTCCACCATATTTCAATAGAGAACATTAAGATCCTGATGGATGATTTTATTCTTGAAAAAGAAAAAAGAATTGAGAATTTTAGGAAGGATTTTGGATTGTAAAGATTGGACACAGGGAAAATACGATGGCTTAGTTGAGACCCAAAGCTCAAGTCCGCATATTACGACTGGCCTTCTGATTGTCATCTAAAAGAGTCTTGTGTAGTCAAGTGGAACATTAGAGCATTTCTCTAGTAAGTGTTAAAGTAGCTATATAATTTTGTTAAGGTTCGTAACATTCAAGAATTGTAAAAGTCGTTCACTTTAAATATTCAAGCTATTGTTTAGAGCCTACTCTTACTGTAATTGTATAAGTGTATTAATTATTGTAATTTTACTTAATACGAGAATATCGTCACACAATTGGGATTAGCCTAGAAGTATGACTGTTAGGTAATTTTATTTTCATTATTTATTATTCTGTTTGCTTTCCCTTTCTTACTTTTTACCCCTTTCCATTTCACTCCGAAGTCATTTTTAAAACTTAATAAATTTTGTTAGTAGAATATAAATTTATAATTATTGTGTTATACAAACCCAACCTGTCCTTTTCTGTGATTTTTTTCTCACTTCTCCATTTTGGTTAATCGTTGAATCTGAAAAAAAAAAATCAAATTGAATCGTTATGTAAAAAATGTTGGTTGCTTTGTTAGAGACTTTTATTTACTAAGCAAATGACCGTATCTAAATTTGAGTAATAGGAGAGAAAACATAGTGATTTAGAGTAGGGCTAAACCTCTCAGGATCCATCCCATCGCATTATTCATTTATGAAAATGAGAATCCCATTCCGCTGGACAGAGCCGAAAAATAATATTGACTCAGCAACTGTGTTGGGGCGGGCCTTTGATCTGTGTGTTGTGATAGGCAAGGCATGGGGCCTCTCGATATATAGGCTAAATTTAATCGATTCAAGGGCCAGCTTCGAGTTTTTGTTGAAACACGTGGAACCTCTTATCTCCACCATCTGCTAATTTGTCCTCTCCACCAGTACTCAGCCTTTGAGCTTAGTTAGTCACTCAGGGCTAAATAGTGGATATAACTTACAGTTGGGGCACAGCATTTAAGTACTTGCACTTACAGACCTGTTCGGAGTCGCTGAATTAGAACGAAATTATATTTTTACACCCAAATGTGTTTTCAAGTATTAGAGAAACTGTTCAATATGCAGTGAATTTTTAACTAAACTAGGGAGTGGCGTGATCTAGTGGATAGAGCACTATTCTACAGTTCATCGGGTCCTGGGTTCGAATCCCGGCTGTAGCAGAATATTATTTATTCTGTTAATACCTAGGGTAGGAGAACCTTCTGGGGCAGACCCAGCCTCTATAAAGTGGGTGCCCAAAAAAAGTGTGGAAAAACCTGGTGGCTGAGCGTGATCAAGGCCTTAACACCTCATTGCACTGCCGTTGGCCTAGAAACAATACGAATCTCTATATGTACTGAGCCTGAGAGCCTTCATGGCTTGTAATGGTACAGGTTTTTAACTAAAAAGCAGCAAATGCTTATGGAAAGGAGCAGCCAGAGAGGGAAACATTATCCACTGTCTCCATGTATTTTTATTTGAAATTTAATAATTATCTTTGAGATATAATGAAACCTATAAACAAACTGCATAGAGAAACGAAGTGTTTTTATTTATTTAACATACGTTATTTTTCCGATTATGTCAAACAGGAAGATTTATCCTATATTACCATAATATTCATAGTGGGAAGGTCTAGAATCATTTCGTGGGACAAAATTAGATACCGATATATTACTAATTAGAACAGTATTAAATTGCGTCGTCATTAATATATTGTTTATATTACAATATATTCAATGGTCATCCCTCGGCAAGGCAATCGTCAGAGAGAAGCGCAGAGGATTGGTCGGTTGAGCTTTTCCGGGTAAACAATTTAATTGGGTTTGCGTCGAGAAAATCCAATAAACCGTTGTTTGTGTAGGCGAGGGGCAGCCCTAACACAACATCCTTCCCAGACCAATTACCCCCAACCACCTCCAGCCCCTCTCTATTTACATTCCTCTATTGCAGTTCTAGTTATCTCTCGTAGTTTATGACAATGGCCCCATATACGATATATTATACCCAATACATTATAACATGTATTTGTATTGGTTGGAAAATAAATCCTTTCGGTTTTTCAGGGTGAAATAAAATGTTTAAATTATAGACATACAATTTATTTTATTCTTCAAATACTGACCATCGTTTAGTTTATAGAACTTCTAAGGTTTAATGTTGAAAACTGATATAACGTCTATGATATCTGATATTTCATTCATAAAGTTCGGCTGAGAACCGAGTAGCAGTCAGTTTGAGCTGGGTCCGGGGATTAGGATGAAGGAGGCAATAGGTCCCATCTAAAGCTTTATAGTTTATGGTGATATAACAAAGATCTGATGAACTTTCTGTTAGTTTTTTTTTAATTTATTGATCCGATTTTGTTAACTAGAATCAGTATAGTGTTGAATACATTTATTTCTGATAGCAATGGACCATATAAATCTTGTGGGTGAATGATATTTTCTTCCATATCAAGTGACCAAAAAGTATAATTTATTAGTAGAATTAGCAATGTTCTCAATTAGTTATGGCGTGGATATTGCATCAGAATGTGTTCTTTACTTAGTTCTGATATAAATGAGGAGGTTTACCTTCGAGCAGGTATCCATGGGTTAGCTAGGTGTGTCCGAATCTTAATTGTGTCCGGGTGATTATGGATTGTTCTGTGCGGTTCACAGGTATTTGTGTTAGAGGTCGAAAATCTGTGAGAATTGTCGCTCACACGAGATTGACTCACGCTCTCATCTAGCACATTTTTTAGTAATGAGATGCTCCAAGCTTGCCCCCTATTATGCCCTTCAACGATATGTAGGTATTACAAAATAATTTATTTTTTTGCGAAAAACGTGATATCATTTTTTTCTAACATAATTATTATTATAGTTCTGACTTATTTAACCACGATTTTCCTTTTGACCTCATAATACTAGGCGATAATACGAATCAAACGACGCTATTCTGCCACACAAAAGTGGGTGGGAAGCCGAGGCAGACGTCTTTCAAAATTAGACTTAAGGACCAATTCAATTTTTCTCTGTGATTTTTGGTTTTTCAGAAGGTTTTCAATTGAGACTGTCCCGAAAAGTTCACCAGCATTCTAGAGATTAACAGCAGTAGAGTTTGGAGTATTATTTCGGTAAGCAGTGTTATTTTTTTACTGTAAAAAGTGAATGCAGGGTCAATAGGCTTGACACAAAGGGTCGCCATATTTTCTCATATCAGCTGATTGCTGGTATCGAGAATACATATGTATTACTTATTTCCTATTCCCATTCTTATGCAACTATCTTTTTATATGATATGCGATATTTTCATCAAGTGATGTGTTCCAAAACTTCAAGTAAAAGAACAAGATCAGCAGGTTCAAATTCGTCCTCCATTCAACAAAGACCCCGTCGTGATAACAATAAGAAATTAACAACACAAGCGACCCCTTTAGGTAACTTTGAACATTTTGAAATCTAAACTCCAGCATGGCACATCGTCTCAGTGAATGGCAGACGAATCTCCTTTTTTCGCACCAAATCCATTTCAGATCCTCCATAATGAAAAAGAAGACATGGAATCTGTCCCTACATCCAAGGACCCACAACCTCCCCCCATATTTGTCAAAAATATCAAAAACTTTCAACTGCTATGTGACCAACTAAATAAATTAACGAACTCTGGAAGCTAAGACACAAAAATATCTCCGGGCACTGCCGAAACCTACAGAAAAATTGTTAAATATCTTACCGACATCAAAGCTGATTTTCACACTTATCAGTTACTCTAGGAGAGAGCACTAAGGGTTGTGGTAAGAAACCTACACTCCTCAACACCAACGGAAGCCATTAAAGAAGAATTGACCGAGATGGGGTACAAAGTGCGCCAAGTTATCAATGTATTCAAAGATAAAGTTCCTCTACCCTTCCTTATTCTTTGTTGATTTGGTACCATCTACAGCAGTAGAAAAAATTTATGATCTCAGAAGACTATATTACACCAGCGTAAAAGTTGAAAAGCCCTACACGAAGAAATATATTGTTCAATGCCACAATTGTCAGGCATATGGCCATACTAAAACCTATTGCCATCACACACCACGCTGTGTGAAATGCGGTGAACAGCCTACATCTGGAGAATGAACAAAACCGAAGTCATCACTAGCAGTATGTGCTCTGTGCCTCAAGGACCATCCAGCCAACTACAAGGGATGCCAAATGTATAAAACTCTAAGGAACAGATTTCAAAAACCTCAGGAACCAGAAACAGCAAGAATATCAAGACCCAGAAGAGAACCATCTAAAATTATTGATTCCATTTTATCATTTGCCCGCTTGCTTGGAGGTGGGAATCAGATTAATGAAGCCGAGGCCCTGCCGGAACAACGAATACCTCAATATTCTCAATCCATTCTAAACCTACCTGTTCCTCAAAGTTTCCCTAATCCTCAAAACACTCATCAACCTCAAATTTCTCATATCCCTTCTCCATCAAATGTCACAGATCTCACCAGTTCAATGACATCCTTCATCTCCGAAATCAAATCCCTTGTTATGCCACTAATATCACTCCTCACAAACCTAATATCAAATTTAATCCCTACCTTAAAAAATCCTTAAATGTCTTCACCTAACTCCTTATCTATTCTCCTTTGGAATGCGAATGGTGTTAGCAATCATACTGACGAACTGACAGCGTTGTTGCAGGACAAAACGGTTGATGTGGCACTTATTACCGAAACTAGACTAACCACTCGACAGTTCTTCAAAATACCGCAATACATGACATACCGTACTGAACACCCAGACGGCAAGGTCCATGTCGGTTCTGCTATCATTGTCCACCAATTCCTCTCTCATCATTTACTCCCACTTCCTACCTATGATTTCTTACAAGCCACAGCCATAGTAATAAAAACTTTTTCCTTTCCGGTAACCCTTACATCAGCATATTGCCCTCCCAAACATTCCATTTCCAACACCGAATTTATATACTTCCTGAATTCCTTAGGTAATAATTTCATTCTGGGTGTAGACTTAAACGACAAGCATCATCAGTAGGGTTCCAGAACCACCAATTCTCGTGGATGAAATTTGCTGTCTGCACTCAACTACCGACATTTCAATCTTCTACCTCCTGGCTCCCCTACCTACTGGCCAACCGATCCTAACCGTAATCCTGACATCCTGGACTTCTTCATCCACAGCGGATTAGGATGAACTGAGTTAGGATGAAGGATCCTCAACTTATCTGTAACTCGACTTAATGAACTATCCTCAGACCATAGTCCACTTATCCTAAAAATATCTCTCACTCCAATCCCTAAACCCATCCCACCGTCATTCATTCGAGGCTCTGACAACTGAAACCTTTTCCGCCAAATCCTAACCAATAATATTGACATCAGAGTGACCCTCAAAACCCCAGATTACCTTGACGATTCCGTCTACTCCTTTTCCGCACACACGTCACCTTCAGAATACCGGACCTACGGACTTGAACTGTGGGGAACAGCTAAACATTCTAACATCAAACGCATTCAATCCATTCAATCCAAAGTCCTCCGAATAATAGTAAATGCTCCTTATTTATGTCACCAACTATACCTTGTACCACGACCTGAATGTTCCATTTATTTTAGACCTAATACCATCCAAATTTTCCAAATTCCATCAGAACCTCATTCATCATCCTAATCCTCTCGCGCAATCCCTATCCAGCTCCATTCATCCATATAACCCTCCTAGAAGGTTGAAACGGCAGTGACCCCGCGACCTTTTGTAAATATCTATTCTGGAGTTCTGACACTGGTCAGATTCTCCTCTCATGTGCGGTGTGTTTGTGGCTATGGCGCCCTCACTCAGCTGACGCTCGCTCTGACTGAGAGGGAGGCGCTGGGATCCCTCGGATTCTTTCCCTTCCACAAGGGAGAGGGGCGGACTCCTTCCGGGGTTCCCTAGCAAATTGTAAATATTGTATATAAGTATGAGTATGTTCATGTTTTGTTTATTACTTTGTTAACCGTAATATTGGGGGACGGGGTGGCCGAGATGGTTAGTGCGCGTTGCTTTAAACACGCGTTGCCTAGTTACCAGATGACCAATACCTTGAAACCAAAAATAACGAGTTCAACTCTCGGAACCGGAGGGGACTTTTATCTCGGCATTAATTCCCCCGCCCTCACCCCTGGTCCGAGAAACCCCCATATAGCCTTCAAAGGAGAGGTAGGGGTGGAAAAAAAGTTAACCGAAGTATTTATTTAATTTATTAATTTTGTTATTATATACCATTATTTATTTTAGTTTCATTTTATGTAATTTGACTTTTCTTTTGTATATATTGTAAATTTTTTTCGTTTCTTTTTTTATTTGGATTCTCTTATCAACTCATATATTTCTCATTTTTTTCTAACATAAATTAGCTTCTGAAGATTGTTTTTATTTTATTTATTTTGTGTTATATACAAATTCATCAATTATTGTAAATAGTAGTTAACCATGTTCATCATGTCTGTTGGCCAGACCTATTGTATATTTAAACTGTACAAACCTGTTATTCTAAAGGGACCCAGTCCCAGAATAAAAATTATTTTCTATCTATCTATCTATCTAAATATTGTATGAATGTAATCTTGTAGCAATATTATTATTGTCCATTGTGACAGATTGTAATATATCCTAATAAATAAATATTTTCAATAAAAAAGGGATCAATTCGGATACATACATCCATTGCATTGTGACATTATTTAGGTGAATATTATACTTACAGATTTCTATAACTACTCAAATTAAAGCTAATTTTATGCCTCGTAAAGGAGTTTATTACCATTATACTGTTAAAAATTATCGTTTCCATGATATGAACAAAGTTAATGACAAAAATATGAAGTTTCTTGGTTTCCGTTTTTTGTTGTAAGAACTATATATCTATAATTATTAGTCATACAGACGTGTTTCACACCTCAAATTAAAGGTAATCAAATTATCTATATTAATTGTAATGATAATTATCCTCATAGAATGAGCGGTTTCCATGATATTAGGCATAAATATGTCAGAAAAGAGTGATATCTCGTAAGAATTTTTTTTTTTTTTGTAATACCTCTATATCGTTGAATATTAGACATACAAATGTCTTTTACCACCCAAATGAAAGTTTATTAAATACTTGATGATTTACTTTATAACGATTATCTTTGTAGGATGAGCCGTTTCCATTATAGTAACCATAATTATGTTAGAAAAGAGTGATATTTCTTTTTTGAATGGTCGCCATTTTGTAATCCACACAATTTGAGTTGGCAGACTTGTATTTTTTTATTTGCATAAAACATACTAAATATTTTGGTAAAATGGGTTGCATTTTTCGTTGCTGGCTCACGGTCTATGTACCACTACAACCCATGAAGGGTTATGGGCTCGGTACATATAGAGATTCGTACTGTTTCTAGGCCAAAGGCCGTGAATTAGGTGATTAGATCACACTCAGTCGCCAGGTTTTCCTCCCATTTTTTAGGTAACCCAATTTATAGAGGCTGGGTATGCCATACCCTAGTGTCGCCCCTCTCCTCCTCTCTCCCCCCAACTGAATTAAGACAATAAATAATATTCTGCCAGAGCCCCGGGATTCGAACGAAGGACCCGGAGAACAGTAGACTAGTCCTCTATCCACTAGGCCACGCCATTCCCAAACATTGAAGGAACAGGTAGGTGAAAATTCGTGAGATTTGGTGGAAGTGAATTATACGTTAAAAGTATGTATAATAAATAATCAATTACCGTATTTTCTTTTATATAAGTAATGCTTAATTTCTTAAAATGGAGTTTCAATATTTAAAGAACAAGTTTTCATGATTTCTATATTACACTTGTTTGTTCTTATATAACATTATCATTTATCTTCTTTTTTTTTTTTTTTAAGTTTTTTTATCTTTTTTTTTTAATATGCTATTTAATGATCATATAGGATTTTTTTAAAAGTAATATTTGCTGTTATTATCCGAATTTATTAAAAAAATATGCCTTCCTCCTCTCACGCTGCTTTCGTCAATTCTTACATTACCTCTCTCTCACAAATTTTCACATACCCCTTCTCTCTCTGTGTAGCGCGGCCTTACTTAAAAAAATAAGGCAAGCTTAGACCACATAGTCACCGAAAAATTCTCATACCACAAGTAAGAACGACAATTCTCACAGGTTTTAGACGGCAGTCATCTTTGCACTGTATCAGTATGGCTGAGTTTAAGTCAGGCTGCACCGTTATGATGTTTGGTACTGGGAAAATGGTACTTGCTTCTTTGGCATCTGTCAATCAGTTCGTTCTCAGTAAATTCCTGATTAATTTAATTATTTAATCAGTTTTCCATATTAGTTTCGTAATAGAGTATATTACTAGATTATTAGAAAATGGGAAATTTTGTATTTCTAAAAGAATCGAATATAAATTGCTGTAAAGAGGAAACTACTGTGGATTAATTCTTTAATTCAAAGTCAGGGATACGTCTACATAGCAAGACCTCTGTGGTGAATTGATTGGAAGGCAACAACAACAATTCCAGGAGGATTCGTTGATTTAGAGATAGATTTTAAAGAAAAATCGGAAGTTTCTGCATTGCTTGTCCAGAGAGGTAAACTGTATGGAGTATAAACGTAACAATTTGGTAAACCAAATGTTTCTGATACTGGAGGGTAGTTCAGGACGAGGGAGGATATATAGATTTATGTAATTTTTCTTATTTTTTTTTATTGAGATATATTACAATTTGTTTCTATATGAACATCAGTAATAGTGATTTAAGATCCCATTCACACAATATATACAGTATACAATGATAAAGTGAGGGTTAGGATGATGACTAAGGTTCTGATGAAATTTGGAAAATTTGGATGGTACCAGGTCTAAAATAAACGGAATTTTAAGGTCGTGGTGTAGGGTAGAGTTGGTAACGTAATAAGGAGCATTAACTATTGTTCGGAGGACTTTGGATTGGAAGGATTGGATGCGTTTGATGTTAGAATGTTTAGCTGTCCCCCACAGTTCAAGTCCGTAGGTCCATATTGGTTTCAGTACTGTCTTGTATATTAGTAATTTGTTGTCAACTGTAAGATGAGATTTTCTGTTTAGCAGTCTGTATAACTGGCCGAATCTGCGGTTAAGTTCTTTTCTTTTAAGTCTTGTGTGTGGGTTCCACGTCAGTCTTTTGTCCAGTAAAAAGCCAAGATACCGGACTGTGTCAGAGGAAGAAAGCGGTAGGGAATTGAAATAAACCGTTGGACAGGATTTGCGTCGAAGAGTGAATGTGACGTGTGAGCACTTGTTTTCGTTCACCTTAATACGCCAAGCGTTACACCAGTCTTCGACAAGGGAAAGGTGCTTTTGTAAATTAAGCGATGCTGCTTCAGGATCAGAATCGGATGACAAAATGGCGGTATCATCAGCAAATGTTGCCAGAAAGGTATCGGGATCGGTAAGGATATCGGCGGTGTAGAGGATGGGTCCCAAGACGCTGCCTTGAGGAACACCAGCCTCAACAATATAATGTTTGGAAAATTCTGAGCCACAGCGAACTCGGAAGGAGCGGTTTGATAGATAGGAACGGAGGACTAGGTATAAGGATTGGGGTAAATGGGTTTTGAGCTTAAAGAGCAATCCCTGGTGCCACACCCGGTTGAAAGCTTGAGCTATGTCCAGAAAGGCACCCGAACAATACTCTTTGCACTCAAGGGCGGAGGAAATGTGGTCCACAACTCGGAGTCCTTGCTGAACCGTGGAATGTTGAGGACGAAATCCGAACTGATGTGAAGGAAAATTTTGAAATTTGGCTAGGATTCGTTTTAGTAGGAGCTTTTCGAAAATTTTTGAGAGGATCGGAAGTAGGCTGATAGGTCTGTGAGATGACGTGTTGTTAGAAGGTTTGCCTGATTTTAGGAAAAGGATGATAGTTGAATGTTTCCATAAGAGAGGAAAATAGGTAGTGCGTATGATACAGTTATAGAGATATGTAAGGAATGTAATGGCTTTAGGTGGAAGTTGTCTTAAGATTTGAGGAGTAAGGAGATCGTATCCAGGGGATTTACGGAGAGGAAGCTTTTTAAGAAGATATCTGACCTCAGAGGGATTAACTGCTTTAGGTGGTAAGGAGAGCGGTATTGGTGATATAAGGAACTCTTCAACTGCTGCCGTATGGGTTGGATTAAGCTCTGGATGAGGATTAAAAACTTTGGAAAGGTGCTGTGCGAATTCCTCGGCCTTATCCTTGTCAGAAGCAGCCCAGGAACTATCACAGCGCCGGAGAGGATGGGAAATGGTGTGGATTTTAGGATTCTCTTCGTGACATTCCACAGGGAATTGTCACGAGTCGAGAGAGAGGAGAGGTAGGTATTGTAGGATTGGGAACGGAAGATCGCCAACTCCCGCTTTAATTTTCTGCAAAAAATGTTATAGGAGCGGCGATCCTCTGGGTGGCGGGTGCGTTGCCATAATGTTCTGGCTCGGCGTTTGCTGTTGATGAGGTCTGTCAGGTGTTGTGGTAAATGGCTTTTATAAGGAATTATTTGGGAGTACTTGGGAGAGGAGGCAGTCCAGGCGGCTTGTTGAAAAGCGGTTGTAAAGGAATATACGGCGTCGTCAAGGTCATTTGGGGTTTCGAGAATCACTCTGAGGTCAATATCAGTAGTGAGGATTTTGCGGAAGAGGTTCCAGTTGACAGGGCCTCTAATGAATGACGATGGGATAGGTTTAGGAATAGGTGTTATGGATACATTTAGAATCAATGGACTATGATCAGAGGATAGTTCATCAAGGCGTGCTATGGAAAAATTCAGAGAGCCTAATCCGCTGTGGATGAAGAAGTCGAGGATGTCAGGATTACGGTTAGGATCTGTTGGCCAGTAGGTAGGAGAATCGGGAGGTAGGAGATGAAAGCGTCGGGAGTTGAGTACAGACAGCAATGTCCGTCCACGAGAATTGGTGGTTCTAGAACCCCACTGTTGATTCTTAGCGTTTAAGTCTGCACCCAAAATGAAGTGGTTACCCAAGGAGTTGAGGAAGGATCCAAATTGGGCAGAGGAAATGGGATGTTTAGGAGGGCAGTATGCTGATGCGATGATAGGCGGAAAGGAAAAGGTTTTGATAACAATGGAAGTTGCTTGTAGGTAATCTTGGTCGGAAATTGGGTGTAAGTGATGGGTGAGGGATCGGCGGACTATGACAACAGTACCGGTATGGGCTTTGCCGTCTGGATGGTCTGTCCGGTATGTCGTGTATCCTGGTATTTTAAAGTACAGTTTAGTGGTCAGTCTAGTTTCAGTAATTAGTGCAACATCAATGTTTTTGTCTTGCAGTACGGCTGTATGTTCGTCAGTGTGAGTTCTAACACCATTCGCATTCCAAAGGAGAATGGATAAGGAATTAGGTGTAGTCATTTATGGTTTTTTTAAGGCATGAATGAGATTTGATACAAGATTCGTAAGGAGTGATATTAGGGGCATAACAAGGGATTTAATTTCGGAGATAAAGGATGTCATCAAACTGGTAAGGTCTGTGGCATTTGAAGGAGGAGGGATATGAGAGATTTGTGGTTGATTAGGATTTTTAGGATTGGTTACATTGGTTACTATTTTTCTATATGTCTCGGCAGTAGTAGGAGATATTTTGGTGTCATTGATTCTACTCATACAGTAGTAGCTAGTAGAATCGGTAATTTTGTTCAATTGTGTACACAACAACTGGAAATTTTTAATATTTTTGACAAATATTGGAGGGGTCGTGGTTCACTAGGTATAGGAGCAGATTCCATGTTTTCTTTTTCATTATGTAAAATCTGAAAAGGATTTGGGGTGAAAAACGGTGATTCGTCAGTCATCCCTTGTGACGATGTGCCGGGTTGTGGTTCAGATTTTGAATTAGTACCCGAAGGGGTTGCTTGTAATCTTTTATTAGTATTACGGCGAGGTCTTTGTTTCGTAGGGACGGGATTGAACCACTAGATCTAGATCTTTTAGTTGAAGCTTTGGAGGACATTACTTGATGATAATATCGCATTTCATGTAAGGAAAATAATTAAATAATAACCAGATGTGGGGGAAAAAAATAACTTAAGAAAAGCTAAGCAAGACTTGCCTAGCTATTGGCAATCAGCTGATATGAAGAGGTGACTCAGCATTCACTTTACAGTGTAAATTGTAACCCAACTTACCGTTGTTTGCTCCAATATTTACTGTTGTTGTTATCCTGAAGCCTGGTGATGTTTTCAAGACTATTCTGAAGTGATATCCAACTGAAAAAGCAAGAAATCCAAGAGCCGACTTGAAAGATGACCGCTATACCCATGCGCATGCGCAGAACTGTAGATTTATGTAATAACTCTTTTTTAATTTGGTTAAAACTATAAAAGAAATATCCAAGAGCCATCTGTCGGGTTTGAACCCTCGAACTTTGTCATAGAATAGTAAACAAACAATAACAAGATTTAATTAAAACATTTGGTTTTTTATAACAAAACCTCATTAAACTAACTGTATAAAATGGGTTCAAGAAATTATGAAATTGATTGAAAAAATTATGGATTTGATTGAAAAAATTATGAATTTGAATGAAAAAATATAAATTTGATTGAAAAAATATGAATTTGATTGAAAAAATTATGAATTTTTTATGAAAAAGTTATGAAATTGATTGAAAAAAGCTACATATCGTGAAAAAGACGATAAAATGAAGACCAGCGTTGTTTTTATGGAATCTAGAAAGTTTTGGATAAGCTAGCGGAGCTCTAGGGGTCACTCATCGGCTTCCCAAAGTAAGCTACAGTACTAGTGCTCAATGCATGTGGTGGCCCTAGGAATCGGTTCTAACCTCCTATATTGTTATAATATAATATTTTCATCATTATAGTCATCCAAATAAACTATGCCAACGTACTCAAAGATTAGCCTTTCAGGCATCTATATAGCTTCAGCGGGGAGATTATGTCGCAACCAAAGAATGATCCTGAAACATTGCATCTTCTACATAGCTAAGCCAATAGTGCATTAACGTGTTATTTCCAGGACAATCTTAAGTCAAATGTCACTCCTAGATATTGAATAGAGTCGTCTATTTAGACGACGATTTCAAAGATTAGCTGAAAATGGCTGTGCACTATTCCGTATTCTTCAGAAATGGGCTGCGGCAATTTGGCAATGCTGATAATAAAAATATGGCTAGATGTCCAGTTTTCCAGATCCTGTGGAGTTCCTCAATGACATTTTGACTTAATTTAACATCAGTAGAGCTGCAGTAAATAAGTATGTCATCTGTGTACTATGCAACTCCGACATGGCATCAACATTTTAATACCATTAATAGCAATGTTAAATAGTGTATGGCTCCATTAGCTAAGTCAAAATTGACTCACAGCACGAACATTGAAATAGCGGTTGACTAAGAAATGTTGTATAAATGAGAGAAGGTTGCCTGAAATGCCCCTACTTCACCAAGGATTATATTATTTTGGTTCTCCAACTCGAATCTAAGACGCTTTCCAGATCTAACAATACGTACATGTTGGTTCTTGAAAAATAACTGAGTTAAGAATGTGTTGAATTTAAAAAGAAGATGTGTGGTTGATTTTTATTTTCGAAACTAGCATGGTGTTTTGTTCAGAATTTTCCGGGTTAACAGCTCCCATAGGAGGCGGCAGTTAATTATTTTCTCGGCCAACTTAGAGAACTAGAACCAAAGTTAACGGCAAAGAAAAAGTTTTAATACTAAAATTAAAAGTTCAGAGAGTCTTGGAAATTAAAAATTTGGAATAGGGAAGGGATTCTAAAGGATTGGAAATACCATATACCTAGTCCTACCATAAATATTGTTGCAAGGAAATATAAACATATTTCAACAGAAAAATTAATTTTTCTAAAAACTACATTAGAAAATAAAATGTATATCTATTGAGGCTAAAACAAAAAAAATACTCAAAATGCCTCTCTTTTGCCGTGACACAGACATTAAATCTCCGTGGCCAGTCATCAACAGCAGAACGCAGCACTTCTTGAGGAAGGCGCTCAAATTCTCGGACCAGAGATCGTTTGAGGCTTTCCAAGTTAGGGTGTGCTCTGTGGCATGACATCCCCTCCAGTCCGGACCAAAGCCGGTAATGTAGTGGTTTGAGATCAGGGTTTTCTGAGGACCGATCCGAGCCAGAGATGAACGCTGGAATGTTCTTTTGCCTCTGGTGAGTTGACCTGGCCTTGCCAGCAAGAGAGGAATCCTGTTGGAAAACCCCATAACTTCCAGAAAACAGAGTATAGTTTAGAGACTTGACATCAGGTTCCGAAAAATCGTCCTGTTTGAACGTTTTTCGCTAAAATGGAGCTTGTGGTGCCATCAAAGCAAACTCCTCACCAAACCATCACTGAGTGATGATTTTCGCTTTAGATTACTTTTAGAGTTTTGTGCGTACACACGATCATTTTGGCAATTAAATTTATCTTGGATTGTAAAACTTTTCTCATCGTTAAACAAAATCTTACGATGAAGACCATTGGTGTTTTGGCCTAGGAGCATCTATCCACTTTATTTGTTTATAGGAAACTGGTTAGCCTTAGCCTTTGACAGGGCAAAGCTGTCATTCTTTGAAATGCAACCATCCTAAAGTCACTTTTTATTATTCGAGACAATGATCTGATAGAGATTTCCAATTCCCAAGACATGATTTTAATTTCACTTTTTTGTTTTCGTATGGAATTATTTGAGTAGCCACTGATCTGTCAGGATGACCCGGTCGACGTCTGTCACATACAGATAGGGTCTCATTATATTCATTTATAGTACGGTACACGAACATACGTCTGAAACCCAAAGGTTTCGAATTTTGAAAATCTCTAACCTACATTTTTCAACTTTGCGTAAGACGACAATTCGGTTTTCTTTATCAACCCACTCCGTGTTAACTGAGCGAAAGAAAGGTACAAACTTATTGGGATTATTACCCTGGTATGTAGAGAAAATAATCTGACAGAGTTGAGGATTATGTGAATAATACCAAAAGATGAAATCAAATTTCTACTTTTGTGACAGTATTTAAGGCAGAACTAGGTATGTAATGATTTAATATTTTTAGACATTGGTAAAAATATGACCTTAATACTTACATAGTCGTGTTCTCGGGGTGACAAAATGGATATAAAATGATAAATGAGACGAGATCCCTCTAACAAACTTAGGTAAATTGTAATTGTTTATAATTTTCTCAGACTAAAAACACATTTAACAACATGTAATATCAATCAAAAACTTGAATAATTATTCATAGGAGTGGTTGGTACAAATAAGGTACTACTGTTCCAGGAATGTTTGAACCGAGACACCTCTGTGAATTGATGGCAAAACCAATTAGAGGGGGTAAATTAGTGAAAAGTAAATTAGCCACTGCAATACATTAACAAAATCAATCACTGTAATTTTAGGAGCAGTTATTGACAGTTCATTATGCGAGCACAGCTGGTAGCGGACCCACCTGGAGGCGGAGGAATGGAGTGTGGACATAATTGATGATGTTCCCTCCGAGCCGGTGGTCAAGCTAATATAAATAGAACAAACTATCCTCTCGTTCGACTGATTGCTGTTTGTTCTTCCGATGGCCACCAGGAAGGACAAATTGCAAACTGGATAGCTTCCTTGCCAATAACTCCACGGTTGTTATTTTATCGGTAACAGGGGTTGTTACAGAAGGTTATGACCGTATTCATTTAAAAATATTTTTTTACTATAATTTTTTGTGAATAATTAATTAAAATATGGGATTAAATTGTTTTCTTATATTAGTTTACTTTATGTTATTACTTGTTTTGAAAAAAAAAAAAGTTCAATAATTCTATTTAACTACTTGGGATTTATGTTTTATCTTTAGAAGTGATTCGAAGTTTTTTTAATCCTCTCACTGACAAATTGGCCTCTTCACTCATGGAACCCAATAGATTTATACTATTTTTTTAGAAGAATTTTTATGAGATTTTTCTGAGGTTTATGCAAAAGGGCTTATGTCTTGGAATGTGAAGTTTATTTGGACATACTCCAAAGTCTTGAAATGATGACTTATGCCCTTTTGCCTAACAGCATTGATATATTACAATTGTTTCAATATCAACAATAGTCATTATATTGAGACCACATTCATACAATAATTAGATAAAAACAAAGATTACATAATAATCATAATAATAGGCTATCAACTCAATTATATTCACAGGGTACAAACTCCGCAATTCCGCGTTGTACAACCTTCTAAACTCCCCAGTGGTCTCATCTCTCTTCGGACCAAATATTTTACGCAATACCTTATTCTCGAAAACCTCAAGCCGTTGTTCATCCTTCAAAGTAAGCGGCCACGTTTCGCATCCGTAAAGAACCGTTGGAAGAATAATAGTTTTATAAATTCTAACCTTTAAGTTTTTAGACAGAAGCCGCGAGCTAAGTAATTTAGCAACTGAATAATAACACGCATTTCTCACCTTTAACCGGGACTTTATTTCTTCCTGGATTTCATTTTTTCTTGTTATCATTGAACCTAAATACTTCAATTTCTCTACGTGTTCAAAAGTATGACCTGAAATATTAATATCATCAAGATCGCCACCATTTCTGCAACTAATCATATATTTCGTCTTATCGGTATTTAATTCGAGACCTATTTGTTTACCGGTTTTTATTAACACACTTGTATTTAGTTGTATGGTTTCCGTGTCTTTCCCTAGTAGTACCAAATCATCGGCATACCCCAAAACCGGAATCTTGTCACCCATATTTAAGCCTTTCTCGGTACACATCACCTTTTCTATAACATATTCTAAGGCTATATTAAACAAAACTGGTGAAAGGGAGTCACCCTGTTTCAAACCGGATCGCACCTCAAATTTCTCGGAGTAATTATGACCGATTCTAACTTTATGGAATGTTTCCGACAAACACATCTCTACTAGGTTTACTAACTTTTTAGGTATCCCCTGTTCAATCATGATGTTATATAGCTTCTGACGGTCTATGGAATCATAAGCCTTTTTAAAATCTATATAAAGTTGATGGACTACACCGTTGTATTCCAGCTTCTTCTCTAATATTTGACGTAAGGAAAATATTTGATCAATAGTCGAGCGATTCCGCCTAAAACCACATTGGTAGTCTCCGATAATTTCCTCAGCGTATTCCGTGATTCGGCTAGTTAGTATTGACGAGAATATTTTATAGCATACTGGGAGAAGAGAGATCCCACGATAGTTGTTACAATCCGTCCTCGGTCCTTTTTTGTGAATCGGAATAAGTATTGATTCTTTCCATTCTTCGGGTATTTTTTCATTTTCCCAGATCTTTTTAACTAAAACATGTAATTTGGAAACGCCCGCTTCTCCACACGCTTTGATTAATTCACTCGTGATATTATCATTTCCTGCAGCTTTATACCGTAAAGATTACATAAACATATAAAATAAAATAAATACTATATAATAATGCTATATAATAAATACTAAGTTAGCAATTAAATGAACATAAATAAATACACTCATACATATTTATAATATGCTGGAGAAACCTCTGACTAGGCTTGTCACCGCGAAATTCGAGAGATCCCAGCTCCTCTTTCTCAGCCACGTCACTGGCGTAAGCCAGTGGAGGCAGAGTTAGGTTTATTTATTTATTTTAGCTAACCTATTTATGAAAAATATAAGAATCAATATTACTGCAATCGAAAAATTTCAATGCAGAGATTGAAAAAGTAAAGATAAAAAAAGTAGCTTTACGCTAATGTGGTTAATCGAATGATACTACGTTAGGAGTTCTAAATTTGCCTATCCAGGTTTAATTGGTTCTTTAACGAGTACCTGACACTGGACTGAATTGGGACCATTATTTTACTTCCCCTCTGAATGACGGGACGACCTACGAATTTTTACTTCCCTTCAAAAATGTCTAGGTCCATCTGATGGCGTTGAATCAACAACCTTGGGTATTGTAGGCTAATATGATAGACCACTACACCACAGGTGACCTCCCCTCGTTGGTTTATAACAATACAATATCTACTACTTCCCTGATTAGTTGAACTTGACAAGGTTCTATAACCATATAATTCACATCTTAGCTCAATAGACGGCATCACACTTATTCGTTAACTCTTTATTCTTAGACGATGGAATGTACCTTGTTTGTCAATATCATACGCGTTTTGGAGACGAACTATTTTCAGAGGCATGGTAGTAAATACTGGATAAATGTATGAGCAAAAATAAGTTTAATATACATTCACTTTACAATAAACCCTTTTTGGTTTCTGTCGAATATCAGAAGATAATATTCTCGATTTTTAAAATTGGCTTTGGCATTTTGCAGTTACCACGGTTTTCACAAAGATTTGTGATGAGAAAACTTCCATATCACTCCTCGAGTTGAGGAGGGAGATGCAACCAAGTTATCAAAATATAAAATGTTACAGGTGGGATTTTTTGTACTTTTTTTCTAATGACATCGCTATTTTTCATCTAATCCGAAATTGGATTATTTTTACGAAACTAAATGATCAGTATAGGGGAACCTCTTTCTATCTACATATAGACAAAAATCGTAAATGAGTTTATTTACACATCTAAATGATGTGTAGATCTCATAAAAATTTCAGGTTACACTTGTTGGGTCAATATTTAAAAACATTACCCTCGATGTTTAGTTTTTTTGTTTTTTTTTTCTTCGAAACAGATCATTATTTCTTCAATTGAGAACCTAGTTTCTTCACTAATTTAAAGTCTTATATTTCAAATCCTCTTGAGTAACGATTTTTCGTTAAAGTCTGACGCATAGTGGTTAATTATTAAGTGGATTTTGTCAAAGCTTTTGGAAACAGTTTAGATGCATAAGTAATGCTATTTCTCGTATTTATTTTACACTAAAATAGTTTGTGTTAGCCAGTCTTTGAAAAATACTAAGAGAGATTTTATCTCATTAACAGATGTAATCAGAGTATTGGTACAGTCCTTTTAGACTGAATATTAATCTATTTCCTTGTCAATAAATTGTATTAATTAAATATTAAAAAATAATCTAACACACAAAGAGATAAAATTTCTTTTATTATTAAGAAATTATATTTAGGAATTATTGTTATTTTTCCTAAAACTATTTTCTCATTTACTTACGTGTAAAAAATGTGGGAATAATTCAAGCGAAACCATCGTTTCGTTTATTTATTATTTGTCTACCTATGTATCTAATTTACGTTCCGATAAATCTGATATTGCTGGTCCTAGTAATGTTCATAAATGAGTTTATTTCTGGGTGTGTTTTTGATAACGTGATTCAGCAAGTTCAGATGTTACATGATCATTTTTTTCATTTCATAGAACCTTCACAAAGGAATCACCAAGAATGTTCCATTTTTATAACAAAAATAGTTTGTATAATATTTCATCAAATTTTCAAGAAATTAAGTCAACGCCGATGGTTCTGAAAAGCTGACATTGTCATTATTATTGCGGAGTAGATTTTTAAAGTCCAGATCAGACCTAAATATTACCGTCAGGAGGAGGAAGAAAGTTCTAATTTTTTTCTAACTGTGCCTTTCATCTAGAAAAAATTATTAATAAACAAAGACTTTAATACTCATTAAATCTTTAAATTAAATTATTAAAAAAACAGTAATCACTCACATCATGGCTGGTGAGTAATCTGACCAAAAACTGTTTCATTTTATTTTTCACAATTACACGTTTGAGATCAACTGGATAAAATATATATTTAGCAGGATCCTCCAATGAAATAAAGTAGCAAAAAATTGGAGGTGTACCAATCCATTACAACCTACAATTGGTTTAAATCAATCCATGTTACATGGGCCTTGTATCGAAACCTATATCAAAACGTTTTATTTCATTTTTAAAAACTCACTTCAAAATGTTTTTTCTCAGCCTACAAATAGGATATATACGTCAAACTTTTAGAAAAAAAAAGTTTCTTAATCTTCATTCTTAGCTTTAATTTGGATTGACTAAATGTTCAAGTTTAATTCTCACGCAAGTTATTATTACTGTGTTATTTTTTTCTGAGATGTGGAGTTTTGGAGGTAGAATTTTCGGTTTCCCCTTTAAACCCGCCCATTACCTATCCTTGATGAGTATCAATGAGTGTTATTTATATTTAAATATATTTTATGTCTCCTCGCAAAAATATTCTGACAAATGTTTTTTTCAAATGTATTCATTAGGAAAGAGGATTTTTAATGAATAGTAGATTTTTTCATGTGAAATAGTAAGAAAAAAAACGCATTTCTATGTTGGTGAAACAATGCTCGACTCTACTATTTTGCAAAAAAGGAGCTGGGCTTAGTTAAACTTTTCTATTAAATTATTTACAATCTCATAGTTAACTTTAGTAAATGATTCCATTTTGCGATTTCATTAAAATATAGCAATTTGAAAGTGAATTCGTTCAATTCTTGCAACCTTTCACCCCCATTATATAGATTCAACTTTATATACCTCAATAAATATTAAATTTAAATATCACTAATTCATCTTATGTTTTGCCATTCAATTGATGTTATTTTGGTAGATAGTATACAAATTTGTTTTTATCCCTAGTTTTTATAAAATTTCAAACACGAATACTAGTTTATAGGTAGAAATCATCATCAGGATTTAGTCATATGAATAAGATTTTAATTTTTAACATGGCCCACTGATCCCCAGACGATGGCTCACATGTTTGAGCCGTAACGCCCGCAAACTTAAAAAAATATTCACACGACTGACCCCTGATTATTTCTACCTAACATAAGATAATGTAGTTGATTCGGGTTTTCCTTATAATGTTACAATTTGTTTACCAAAATTGTGTACTTGTGAACAAACGTAAAAGTATTTATTAATTTTATCTGCTGACGGCATTAATCACATTTCCTTTACATGACTTTCTATTCTTGCCCTTCTCACACTTAGTTCAATGTATGTAATGTTACATGCCATAATTATTGTCAGTTTAACTGTCAAAATTGATCATGTTATTTAATTGATTGACTCTTTTCTCGGTAAATTCAGGCCCACGTCTGACTGCGTCTTTTTTGTCTTGTGGTTCTGGGCCTTCCTCTTCTTCTTCCACAATGATCTATTTATGTCCATACTGGTAACTTGTGATTAAAATTGAAACTTCTACCACAGCAGATGTTCTTGAAATAAAATGGGTTTCTTAAAATTTATAAATTTGAAGGATTTCTATATTTCCTCATTAAAGGCTCGTAATTCCTCATATTTGACTTAAAAAATATATTATTAAATTTGTATCATAAAATATAACTTCCTAATGGAGTTTTTGGAAAAAACAAATTATACAGCAGGATTTGAAGAACTAATGAACTGAAAATGAACCTTATGCCTCCAAAATAAATAAAAAATAAATACCTCGAGATTTGGTTATAGGTTAATCAACTATAATAAATAAATGTAATGAAGGTAACTAATAACAACGTATAGAAAAATAATTTATATCATTACAAATTAAAAATACTCTAATCTTTGATGATTCAGTTTATTTTAACAAAATTACCATTTATTAAAATAAGATCTATAAAAAATCTTGGTAGGTATAATATTGGTCAAATCAATAAAAATTATTACATTATTTGCAAAAAAAGAATTAAATTACTTTATCCAAATTTCATCCCTTTAAGACCTTTAAAATAAACATAAACACTATTACATTTTGAAAGCATCCACTTATTGCCGCCATGTAATGTTATTAATTAAGTAAGAACTATTTTTTTATTGATATGTAAACTATAATAATTTAATGAAGTTACTTATTTAATACAAAAACCAATAGAATAAATATTCACACTAATCTGTTCTTGTAAGATAATCAAGCTAAATTTGAATTTAATGTACAATGGTAATTAAATCTTCCATTCGTTTCGGGGGAAAACATACAAGTAGATAGTAAATATTTATTTAGAAATTTAACATTTGCTGTAATAATGTCAATAATAATTATGACACATAAATTAAAAGCCTTGAAAATGGGACAAACTCCGAAACGTTGACTATATACCTATATTTATGAAATCGTTGACAGAATGAAACATAATTGGATGTGCAAAGTTCTTAATTAATTTTAATATTTATTATTTTAAATACTAACATTGCAACACTATGTACAGGTGCACCTCGTATATTAAAGATATTTTCGTGAAAAAAATGTTTATAAAAACATTGATAACTATTAGGTACTAACTACTTTACAGCAAGATAAATAACTACTTTTACTTTCGTGAATCGAACATTTCCCCGGAAACACGCGTTTTAGGGTACCCCGAGTCCAAAAGCCTAAGACCCGCAAAAAGGTATGTGTGTGTGTGTGTGTGTCAGTGTGAGGTTAGCCTAGCGCGAAAACGAAAAGTCGTATGGAACTGAAATTTCATATTTATGACAACTATACGCTGGAGATGTTATAGCAACTTTTTTATCAAAATCAGCTGACCGGAAGATCTACTTTATACCATGCATTTGGTACCTTTTTAGATTTTCTCAAGAATGGCTATAACGATTTTAATTAAACACGCTATATCAATGTGAAAATGGATGGGCTTTAATATCATGTAGTTTTCATTCTGATTGAAATAGTCTGACAGGACTTAAATGCCGATATTTTAAAATTTCTTCCTCTAAGGTACCTTTGATTTTGTAGAACTTATAAAATTAACCTTATCATCTCATTCCTAAAAAAACAGCTAAATATATAAGTTGAACGAATTTGATAAACAAATAAGAAGAAGAGCAAACATTTTTTTATGCAATTTTTGTGTTTTGTGAAATTAGAAACAATAATATACACAGAGATTTTAGAAAAATATTATCTTATGTTTAATACTGTTAAAGTGAACGGAGAATGATGAAAAGCCGACAAATAAAAATGATTGAAGTTGATAATAATATAATAGATTATTTAATAAAACATGTTTCTGTTAAAACTCAATGTAAATAATTCTTTAACAAATTATTTTCGTTTCTAAATTTGTTTAAAAATACTTAAATTCATATAAGTGATGGGTGTAAGTGAAAGTCTTGTGTTTCACGCACTAGATTTTTAATTAAAATTTCTAATTCTCGTATTTTTAAAATGCCGATTTGAACAAAAAAGTTTACCAAAAAAATAAGGAATCATATTAAAAAAATTAAATTTCTCCAAAGGTTAGAAGATATAAGTTTTTTTGTGTGTGGACTAGATTGGTATCTAAACATAAATTTAAAAAAAAATCTTATTTTAAGAGTAACTTATTATTAAACAATAAAGATTATGCAAATCGATGCTCCAGGTAACAAAAGAGTGTTTTTATTTGACGAAAATGTTTACCTTGGACAATTAACAAAACACACAAATGGAAGTAGACGCGGTTCAATTTGTCGATAAATAAACGCCTTACCGTCGGCATAGTATCCGTCAATTTGTCGGATCTACTAAAGTAATCCATTATGGCGATGGAAGAAGACGTGGGGGTGGAAGCTCGTGACAAGTTAATGGTTTAGCGACTCTAATTGTTAACCTGAGGGACAAATGTCAATAACTGAGGTGGGACGTGGCCACCATGCCGCCGCCCCTAGACTGCTATTGATTGGCCGACGAGGGCTGGCGGGGATTGGCCGGTGGGCGTGGCTTCCCCCCACCCCGTCCCTATCGATCCCTCCCCTTTCTAATCGTTTTAACGTAGCCTCCCCCAGATCCAGATATTGACTCAGAAGGCTAAGTGTATTGGCTTAGCTGAGCGGCACTTAGCGCCGGTGCGTCGAGTGTGCCAATCTGTTCCCACCTCCCCTCCTCCCCCGATAATAATATCCCCCTTCCCCTCCAGCTCTGTCAAAACATTAATCCTCAGTAAGCATCAGACAGTTCGAAAAATAAATATATAGCATAATCCTATTTAATTTTCAACAGTTTCGTTTTCCTTTATGGAAACAGATTATGTTTTCCTCTCAATATAACCGAGTGATATGCCTGGAAATAATATATTCGTTGTTAATAAAACTTCCTTTTTTTTCCATCTCCTTTTTTTTTTTTTTTTTTTTTTTTAGTTTAGTTTTAAAAAAATTATTTGACAGATTCTTCATCTTAAGATTGGGTGTTGATCATTCTTCAAAATATATTAAAAATAATTATATAGCTTTTTTTAAAACTAAATAAAAAATACGACTAAATCAAAATTATTGCTACCCCCAATTACTCCGGGTTTTTAGGAAATAATTTTTGGAAATATTTTTTTTTGATAAGACCATTTCGAGATCACGTTTGTAGCTCATTTTAATTTATTTATCCGTTTTCTTTCATATGAAGCCTTCATCCGTACAGAAAACCGATTTCGTTCTTTCATCAACTTGGTTCCCGTTCTCGTGTAGTTTTCGACTTGGAAATATGATTTTTTCTCCAAATATTTTTCTGTTCTTAATGGTTATTTCTTCAATTCTGATTCCAGCTCGTTCAAGATCTCTTTTTACTTCCTAAATCCAGGTTACAGCCGTTTTCATTTCAAACAGTTTGTGGACTAATATCTTAACCATCCTGTTTCCTCCTAACCTCCAAGCGTGCCCGAAATATTTTAATAATCTCTTAATGATGGTTCGATCTATCGACTCATTGTTTTCTTTTCTTTTTTATATTTTTACTTCATTTCAGTATACACTTTACACAAATTCTTTACCCAAAGAGACCAGACTCTTAATTAAAAACATAAACATAGAATACAAAATGCTCATTACAAAATTAAAGAAAAAAAAGTCACTATTTCATGTGATAGATTCATATTAAGAATCCTTAAATGAATTTAGTTTAATTATTTGATTACAGTTTTAGGTGCCATGTAGGTACAACAACAAATGTTAGAGACATTTAATTTAATTTGAATAATCCATTATTTTCAATTTTGTAAAATGATTTTGATCTAATCTCATTTTTATTATAATTGGGAAATAGTTTATTTTGAAATCAAATTTTTTAATGAACTTATTTTTAACAATATTTGGCTTGTTTACCTAATTAAAATAATTTTATTATATTATTTGCCTAAGTTAGAGTATTGAGACTATATCTATTTCCAGACCCGAGTTTCCGAGAAAAATACAGGTTTTCATTAATCTGTTTGTTTCACTACTTTTACATTTCCTTAAAATTAGTGTTAATGAATTCCATTCATTACAAACTACAGCATATGCAACCCTAACCATCCCTATTATTTTATATTAGTAGTAGGAAATTTTATATTAATAAAAAAATCTTGATGGTGTTAGCAAATTGATTGTTTATCAGAAATTCCTATTCATTTCTTTCTTTTTGTCACATTTTTCACGAATATTTTTGTTGGATTATTATAAAAGAAAAATCGAAATGAACTCAGAGGAACTGAGATTGATTGGAAGGAGGGGTTCTAAGATAAAACAGCATTGACGGCATGTCCAAAATAACTGTATTAAATTATAAACTAATACCTCATGTTTATTAATAAGTTTTTAATAGTTCTCATAATTTATATTTAAACGCGAATTGCTTAGGTAGATATGTTTGTTTTAAAAAAATTAAATTAGATATAAAGATGAGATTCAATTAAGTATATTTAAAATATATATCTACCGCGTTATTGCAGAATATCATATTTTCGGCCTGAACTTATTAAAAATAAGTAAATATAATCATAATTTCCGAAGTGTTGCGTTCCAACCACATGAGATGTTGAGTCCTAAAGATATTTTATTGGCGGCTATAACGCTGTTGAGATATATAAAAAAAAATTTAATAAAAGAGTAATACAGTGTAACTTAATTTCACATCTGAAGTTCTTATTTAAATAAATAAAGAAAATAAAAACATATATATAATTTTAAAACCCATTCAATTTTAATCATAGCGAGTTTAATGAGCCTTTCTTTAGAAAATTTAGTTGCATGGTATAAAGCGGCTCTTCTGGTAGGCCGATTTTGATGAAAAAGTTGCTGTAACATCCGGGCATATACGCTCCTAAAATTGAAATATCAGTTTTATGCCACTTATGGTTTTCAAGCTATACTAACCACACAAACACAGACCTGCGAGACTTGATCATTTGGTCTCTGAGGACCCTATCTGGGAAGCTTTGGGAGGAAATAAAGTGCCACACCGACCAATGATCTGAAATTTGTAGGTTCAAAAACTTACGTGTAACGGGTAAAACTACACTGTGGGTAAAATAGAATTTTTGCCGGAAACCTGTCAAAATCGGTTGAAAATTTTGAATTTTTGTTACTTCTACAAATTTATTATAGGTGGAATAATCAGGAGTCAGTCTTTTTTTAAATATTTTAATTTTGTCGACGTTTCGCCTCAAGGCTTGTGAGCCATCATCAGGGCATTACTGAGCCCTATCAAGCATAAACTGGCTCACAAAAATTAGGCCGAGACGTCGGCTAAAATTAAATATTTAAAAAAAGACTGACTCCTGATTATTACACCTATAATAGTTTCTAGAGTCGACTATACATCCTAAATACAGTTCTACAAATTTGTATGCCTGGAGAAATTTTGGATGAGTTTGTTTCTCCCAATTTGGTACTTTTCTTGACGAACAATGTTTACTGTGAATCTCTGTACGGTTAATTTCTCAAACTAACATTGTGACAATCGAATGCAGACCCTTAACTTCCTCATGCAAATGAGCCACAGCTTCCGTATGTGCTTATGAACTGTTGGTATAAGATCTGCATGTAAAATAATGTTGCTATTTTCAATGGTATGATGGTAATAATCCTGAATTGTTTTAACTTGAAAGTGTGAAATTTACCTTTGTGGATATTTTTTCTCCTTCAAATGATCTGTGAAGTGTAGTTCAATAGTGTGTCTAAATATTGCAATTAAATTTAAGTATTCAGCATTTCTTGAAAAAAAAAAAAAAAAATATATATATATATATATATTATATATATATATATATTAATATATATATAATAGTCATGGTCTTCTATTTTTCCCCTAGTCAAAAAACCAAGAATATTTGAAATGTTATTAAACTAACTTTTTGATTTTCGTGTTTTATTGTCTCCAAATAATGTGCCACCACATTTACCGATGACTCATTGTTTAAAGGAAACGGTCATTGAAGTCATTTCTCAATTAATATACACTCAATTAATTTTATTTTTAAATAAATAAATAAAACCTCCTACCCCATTCTAAAACTTCAATGTCAGCAATGCTCAGAAACAGGGAATTTTAAATCACATTCTACCAACAATTATATATTTTATAATAAACGCCAGGCTATGTTGATAACATTCAAAGAAGCAACGGATCGATTGATAAATGGAGATAATTAATACAACTGCTTAGTTGAAATTAAAATTTTAATTTTACTTGCTAAAATTAGAGCAGTAATAAAATGTCTACCTAGGTTGATCTTTAAATATATCTCTCATTTATTAATTTACTATTTAGATTACTTTTAATATAGTTGTTAATAGTACCTGTTTAAAAAAAAAATTAAAAGCGTACTTTTATGATATCATAAAGTCAGATCCTAAATCATTCCATTGTTACTACAACTTAAAACATTCTACCATGTCGATTTTAGTTCCAATAATATTTTTTTGAGGAATAAAAGCTCAGTTTAGTTTTATTATATTTTAAATTGTTATTAAATTATTACATAATAATATTGTAACCTTAAGCTCAGACTATATAAATTTAAAATATCATACCTATACGTTGTAGTTAATATAAGATTCATACAGGCTCCGTCACCATGAGAAAGATTGTTTATTGTATTTTTTATATGATTTAAATAGGTGTTAGATTTATTTTTAAATAAATAACGAAATAAGTTAATAATATATGCACCCATTTACTCTCCGAAATAAGCCACTATTACTCGACAGGCATTTAGTTGTCATGAAGTAATTAAAATATATGGAATAAACCACCCTATAAAATAATCTATTGCTTCTATAAATGTTTATTTATATAATGAATAACTACAATGTAGTTTATAAAGGCTATAATATCTGGTACTAAAATGTGACAGGTATAGTTTGTTGAACCGATTTGTAACATTTAAAATTATGATAGTTAATAATAGTACAGCATTATCAAAATGAAATAATTTATTAGCAGACATTTTATATAAATATTACAGAAAATAAGAATAGCAAGATTGGACCGAAATGATTAAGCAAATACCCTAACTCTGAACGTTGGTGGTTTTGTATATTGCTTATATAATCTATATGTATGTATATAAGAAATTCGCACACACAATTTTTTTAGGGAAGCTTGGCTCCCTATATATGAAGATATAGTAAGACAAAGATTATTTTTATCATGAAAGTTTTCAACGGAAATTTGTGTTTTAACACATACTGTATTTATTTTTTTATCATATTGTTCAACCACTTCGAAAAATTCGAAAAAATTCTACAGTATAGAGGAGCATAAAAGACACTTTCTGAAAAAATACGGTGAGTGACAACTTTCAAAAAGGTTAAAAAAATATATACTATATTTTGGTTTTCATTCATCTAATAAAAAACGGGTTTTCGTTTAAGAATTACGATCATATATTTTTTTTAAGTCGTTGACATAAAAAATTATTATTTAGTTCTTCATCTATATACCTAGAGTTAAAAAAAAAAAAAAAAACGTTTTTTAGAATTTTTTTTGTAGTATTTCAAAATTAGTTATAATGCTTTTTTGAAAGGTGTCAATCATCGCATTTTTCATAATGTGTATTTTATGTTCCTCTGTAATGCAGATTTTTTCGAAGTGATGGAATAATATGAAAAAAATAATTTTTTTTTCCGAATTCTTGCGTTTTAAGAAACTTATGGTTTTTAGATTATCGAAAAATGTGTAGACAATAATTTTTTTAACCGAAAATACATCCTTCATGACGAAATCCGTAGAGAATACTTGAATTAGCGAGACATTATAAGAAATTATTGATAAGGGCTAAATAGACGACGTTACAGAGCACTAGCCTGGGGTGCGTTTTGAAAAACATAGCTTCAATCCAATAATTCTGTAGAAAAATTATTAAAAATGTTTTATAAGTAATGTAATTCTTAATTTTTGTTGAGAAATAATTGTTTGAATGCGATATAAAGAAAAAATATATATAAGTTGAATGCGAGATTTAAAAAAAAATAATAAGTTTTTATTATTTTTTTTATATTGTTCCACCACTTCAAAAAATTTGAAAACATTCCTGTGTATAGAGGAGTATAAAAGAGATTTTCTGAAAAAAAAAATCGGTGATTGACACTTTTCAAAAAGGTTAAAAAAAAACATATTTTTGTTTTATTTTTTCCGTTAAAAATTGGCTTTTCGTTTAAGAATCATGGCCATATATTTTTTTCGCGCCTTTCTCTCCTAAGAATTAGAGAAAAAATCATTATTAATTAATTTCAAATTTCACAATTAAAATCGAAAAAAGAGTTTTTTTGAAAAATCTCGAAAACCATTTGAATTAAAAAGCTAAAAAATGGGTTTTATGAATTATAGGATTTACCATATTAACCCGGCTATACCCTTTCTGGATTTTTTTAAATACCTACAATAAATTAAATAGGTATGGACAATTATTGACATCAACAAAATCTGATCAAATCGTAAGGGTGACACAGTTCTTTAACGCAACAAAGAAATATATATATATATATATATATATATATATATATATATATATATATATAGAGAGAGAGAGAGAGAGAGAGAGAGAGAGAGAGAGAGAGAGATTGATTGATTGATTTTTTATTGTCTTAGGGCCAGAGGCCCTTTCTTACAGACAAAATTATAAACTTTTTACATATAAATGTGCTATTTAAAATATAATTGAATTACTTATCTACTAATTTGTACAATGTTATGTTTATAATTAACAGAAAAATTGTTACATATTATCTTTTCCAAATTTTAGAAAAATATGAAAAAAAATATAGGCAATATGCTGAAGGAAGATAAAAAAAAAAGAAAAGAAAAAAAAAAGGAATGATGCTAATAATAAAGGATAATGAATAGGAATAATTAAGTAGAAGGAATATCAGGAAAGGGATAGGAAATGGCAACTGGTTTACAGAGAGCATAAGGCTTCAAGGCGCACTCGTCGAGTCCCCGTCTAGAAATAGTCGAATGCATGCCCTGCGGAAGGAGGATGCGAACCTGATCTCCACCGGAAGCATGTTGAGCTCTCTCGCGGCCGCAGCGTGGAAAGCATTTCTAAAGGTCTCGGTTCTGCAAGCAGGTAATTGGAATAGACCCTGCATTCTCTCGCTCCGCACCTCCACGAATTCACTTCTTAGTGCCTCCGGAATCCCTGTATCTAGTATTTTACGTGCTAGGCACATTAGGTTGATTCGGCGATATTCTTTGACACGCAGCCAGCCTAATTCTTTCATTAAAGGAGTTATATGCTCGTCCCATTTGGCGCTAAAGATAAATCGGATTGCGGTGTTAAAGGCTCTCTGAAGCCTGCTGTCCTCCGCGTCAGTAATGTCCAAGTAGACCGAATCGCAATACCATACTAGAGGGCATATAAGAGCTGATACTATCCTTCTTTTGACCTCGGCTGGCAACAAACGTTTCCATCGAGAGAGGGAATGCATCACACCATGGACTCTGCTCACGACTTGACTTGCGTGGTCTCGCCAAGACAAGGTACTGTTGATAACTACACCTAAGACCCTCATCTTCACACAACGCGGAATAATTTGGTCAAGTATCGTCAGTGGAGGCAGCAATGCACCCTTTTCAGCTTTAACCATCAGTTTAGGGCTGCCGATCAGCATCCAGCTTGATTTCTTGCTGTTGAGGTAAAGCCTGTTTTTAGTTGCCCAGAGCCGAACTTCTTCTAAATCAGTGTTCACTCGCTGCAAGGTCGAGACTACGTCCTCAGGAAACGCAGAAGCCCAAATAAACACGTCATCTGCAAACATATGTACTCTGCAGTTTCTGAGTGTATTTGCTAAGTCGTTGATGTAACATAGAGAGAGAGAGAGAGAGAGAGGAAAAAATAAAAAAATGCTTATTTCTACTCTTGCTGTAAATATTAAGTGATGATGTGCTGGTCCTGGCTGTATGGAGAGCTATAATGCCAAGAAGAAAAAAATAAAATGAAACATTCCATTTTTTTTTACCAAATTTTTGTTATGTAAAACTATTTTTTAAAATGTTGTGCACAGTAGGAAATAATATAACTTGTACGATACTGTACGGTGGCAACACTGAATCCTATAATCTCCCTCATTACGAACATTATAAATAATGAACGTTTACAAGTTTAAGGGCTTATAATGACATTGTGTTGACTTTTACAACCTTTTTTTATTGCATATTAGTTGTTTTTTTTAATCTTGCAGTTTCCAAAGGTATATTATATTACTACTCATATTTCAGGAAAGATTTTTTGATGCCTATTAAATTACATACAAAATACCTATAAATTACAGAAAATATAATTTTCGATTCTAAAGAAGAAGTTTATTGTAATACATTTTACTTAAAAGCCTTCTGGAAATAATGCCCTAAATGATAGTAAAACGTACTTATATAAAAGTCCGTCTCGTGGTTTAGAAAGAGTTCTTAGAAACCAAGAATCGCGTTATCATTTTATATATATATATATATATATATATATATATATATATATATATATATATATATATATATATATATGTATGTATATATATATATATGTATGTATATATATATATATATATATATATGTATGTATATATATATATATATATGTATATATATATATATATATATATATATATATATATGTATATATGTATGTATATATATATATATATATATATATATATATATATATATATATATAGAGAGAGAGAGAGAGAGAGAGAGAGAAGATTAACAGCAAATGGTGTCTCAAGATTCTCTTAGCAAACTCAGGTCATGTGAAGATTAACCAGTAGGTACAGTTGATAAAATTGTGTGTAATGTTCCTTAAAAGGCTACTTTATATTTAACAAAAGAATGCTCTAGTAGACTCTTTTGAAAATCTGACATTGTGCCTTCACGTCAAACTGGCATTATGCAGTTGGGAAGGACGGCCGAAAAGAAAACATGGCGACCCTTCCCGCCTGTCAAAGGCTAACGTGGATGGCTTTTACCCGACCACATCCAGGCCTTCCTTGCACCAATGGGGATTGTTTATCTTCTCCTAGGAATAATATTCTCCGTCTCGGCATTCCGACCAAAGAATGGAACAGAAATATCTCGGAAGGAAAAAAATCATGAGGAAACAGTATAGGAATCTGTGAAGAATGTATTTGTTGAACAGATATATCTCACATATACCTGCCTACCTAGTTGTATGTAGGTTATTTGAATTTATGTCAATCCAAAGTATGTAAAAAACTGTCGTCTACCAAAAAAAAGTTAGCAAATTATGCTTCATTTAATAAATCAATTATTTATAATCTATGATTCATATATATTTTTTTCTTTCCATTTATAATTTTTCGGAAAGCTCCATTTTTTTTTTTTTTTTTTTTTTCATATTCACATAAGGATTTACTAACTTCCATTAATATAATTTATTATTTTTAAGTTTAATTATATTTTTCAACGTTTCGGGGCTTTGTACCAACTTTCAAGACTGTTATGCTTTTTTCATACATTTTTATATACACTTTTTTTATTATAAACTTACTGCTATTTGTCCATTGGCATGTGGAGTGCTTTAGAATAAGTAAAGTGGAATAAACATGAAAAAAATTGAAATCTTGGCTATATTATACGCTTATTACTCCGTTATTTTCCAAGATAGAGTAAAAGTTGATTAGTGTTTTCTAAGCACAAAAAACGTGAATACTTTATAAAAAAGTTAAAAAGAAAAGAAAAAAGTGAATTTATCCATACATCCGCCATAACTCAATTATTTTTTAAGTTAGAGAGAAATATGTACAAAGTTTTTGATTCAGTTAAGTGTGATATAAGAAAAAAAGTTGATCTATGTATTCGAGTCGCAAAATATAATTATTGGCTAAGATTCATTTATACATATAGATAGATGGATCAGTAGACTATTATAACTTTAGAAAATTAAAGAAAACCCAAAGACCATGTTAATTTTTCTAATGTACCGTGAAACATTCTGTTTTTTTTTTTCTTTCATAAGAAATTAGCTGTTCAGGCCCTGATGCCATGATTAAGAGAAATAAGGATTCATTTATATACATTAAGAGCACATTTTACTCATTCATTCATTTAACGTCACTTTATTCTACTACAGCTAATCGGACGATCGTTCAGTTGGAGTCCTAAATTTTGCCCATTCACGTTTCAATTAGGATAGGGATGATTAGCACTTTGAAGCAGTCTTATTTCTTCTTAGATTTCAATTTAAACATAAGGAATAAGGGGGTTTTAATTAATATGTTTAATTTTCACTAAACCTAAATTTCTTGATTTCTGTTTTTACTTTTTTGCCTATATTTGACAATGATGTTGATATATTTTTTAAAATAACCTGTAACTCTACAAACCATGATGGCCCTGACGCTGATCGCTCCTGTTCCTAGGCCAACGGTAATCAGGCCGATATAAAGCTCACCCCCAAGGATTTTCTTCCAATTTTTGGGCATTCACTCGATAGAGGCTGGCTGTAATCCAGAAATATCTCCCTACTCCAGTATCGCCCTGCCGTTAAAATAACAGAATAAATAATTATTATGTATGTCACAGCCCTGATGTGGACTGGGGGTCAGGAGAACAATAGAGTTATAAACTGCACCATTGCTCTATTCATCACATCATGTCACTCCCATAGTTTTGGCATTGTTTTATTTAATTATTTTAATTTTTTTTTAATAACAGTTATTCCACTGATCTTGTTTCATATGGTATAAATGATTTTTTATTGCCTGAATAACTATTGGCCCCAATTGCAACTTGTATTTTTTTTCGAGATTTTTTTTTTGAACAAATAAATATTATAGTCCCATACTTTAGCTTTTCTAGGTATTTCCTAAATATTTTTCTCGTCTGATTTCTAATATAGTTAACATATACAGAGCCGGGGTCAGGAGAAAAGGTTAATATTAATACATCACTGGTCAAGTAGACCTCAGGCCGTTTCGAAATCGATATGGCGTTCGAACATCAGGAATATTGCCTTCACTGGATTTATAAAAATAAATAAAAAAAATTATTTTTGTTTGAATAATTTCTCGTTCGTTACTTAAAATGATTCACATTAACTAATTTCCTAAACCCCGACCACAAAGCCGACAGACAGCCTTCCCGCCCGAGGATCCTCCTACGGAGCGTTATCTCGTTGACGGAGCGCATATTGTTTTATAATCCCCCGGGCACAGATAGAGGCCCGCAGTAATCCCTCCACCCTCTCTGCATCCAAATGCCCATTTGCACTTTAATAGACTCCCAAACCAACTTTCCAGGCAATTAGCTCGCTTCCCTCTGGTATTGCAAGCCTTCATGCCACTGCTGAAATATTTTGTTGTTAAAAAATAATTATTTTCTAAAATTATGCGAATTTTTGTTTTTGACAAACATTTGATTTGACCAAATGATTGGTACTGCTTTAGAACAACCAAATACTTAGGTATTATCTGTAGATTTAGCCATTTCACAAAAATATTATTATATTCAGGCAAATAGTTAAAGAATAACAACGTTAACAACAGTCCAAATACTTAATCGTGAATAATGGTTAAAATTGAAACTCAAGTAAGCTAAAAAGCTAATTCACTTAACTCTTCCATCAGCAAATACATTTTCCGGTAAATTGCATATTAGTTGTTTTATAAATGAAAAAAAAAAAAAATCTCTTTCTACCAAACTTTTGTACGTTAATATTAATACAACTTACAGAAATATTGCTGTAGTGGTTGAACAAGTATTTTGTAGAGTATTGTCTAATGTTCATGTGGCCAGACTTCAGGATTGAATGAAGGACCTCAAAACAAGAAAAAAAAGAAAAAAGGAGATGTATCAGGTAATTCACAGTTGAGAGGTATAGTTGAATATCCAGTGTTAGAGTCAAAGATGTTTTTCAGACATTGTCAGCTTCTAGCCTCCTAGGAATCGAGTTTTTGCAAAATCCCAACAGTAATAGTTATAGGTCATTAAATTCTACAAGAATTGGTTCCAAGAAATTGGACCTAGCGTCCTTAGACCCAGAGTTGACTAAATTGAGGCCCTAAATATCAGGTTTTTTCTTATGATCAAACGGTATAATTTAAATGTATTATTTGCAAAATAAATTTATAAGAGTTGCTTAAGTGTTAAAACGTTAAGAAACACTATCCTTCATCGAGAGGACACACCTTAGCCAAGCCTCCTGAAAATGTGTTATTAAGATCTTAAAACAAAGAAAAAAATCCTATGACGGAATCAATACGAACGCAATCCCCAGGAGATGCAATCACGTCTAAGGATGTTCATTGGTATAAGATAATTAGGCTATAATTAATTAATTAATTAACACGTTTCAAAATTCTTTATAAACCAATTCATCCGTTTCAATAATGAATTCAATGAACTACAACTTTTATCCTAGAGAAATCGATTCATGAGAAGCTAGAACCTGACAATACCTGAAAAACATTTTGACATTAGCTAATTAACTTTACATTTATTTACCGGGCACTTCTTTATAGGACATTTTTTTAGGACCTTGTTTGTATCCAGAAGTCTGGCCACTCAATCATGAAACACCCTGTATATTAAACTAGAGACTCTTGCTTCGCACGGGTGTAATTTGAATTTCGTACAATTTATGTTTGAAAAAGTACAGTTTGACCATTCAGAAGTTTATTATTATGGAATTATGAGTTCCCTCCCGCATAGGTCCATAAAACCAGTTGAGACGAAATGAAATATTTCTTTCCCAACTTTTCTCCTGGAAAAAATATTGGGTATTTAAAAATGCTTACTAGTCGTTAGATAGTGTAATAAACTATCATAATATGACACCTCACCTACGTCCCAGTCCAAGCAGTGACAGGTCCAATTGGAATAAGGAGGATTCAGACATATTTAGCGGCAGACTCAAAGGAACAATACCAACATTGTCATCTAAGATAGAATATGTCGGTAACCAGTAAGCACCCCACCCGGTTAGTTGTAGGATTGGTGAGAAAAGATAACATTATTAATAAAAAGTTGTGTCCAATATGGACCTACGGACTCGAACTGTGGGAGACAGCTAAATACTCTAACATTAAACGCATCCAATCCTTCCAATCCAAAGTCCTACGAACAATAGTTAATGCTCCTTATTATGTTTACAACTGTTCTTTACCCACGACCTTAGTATTCCATTTATTTCAGATCTGGTACCATCCAAATTTTCCTAATTCCGTCAGAACTTTCTTCATCATCCTAATCCTCTTGCTCCACCCCCCTCCAGCTCCACCCACCTCTACAATCCTCCTCGAAGATTGAAACGGCAGTGGCCCCACGACGTTCTGTAAACAAGACTGGAGTTCTGACACTAGTCAGATCCTCTACTCACGTACGGTTTGTTTGTGGCTATTGTACCCTAACGCAGCCTCCACTGGCTCACAGTAGTGATGAGGCTGATAGAGAGGCGCTGGGATCTCTTGGATTCCGCTTTTTTCTCCACAAGTGGAGAGAAAAGCCCAGTCTGGGGTCCCTTTAGCAGATTGTATATATTGCATATAGTTATGATTGTTTTTATGATGTTTATTTATTTGCCAACTTTGTATTTATCTCAATTATAGGTTGTTATTTTGATTTGTAGTTTTTATTTTTTATTTATTATTATTTTATTGAATATATATGAATTTATTTATTTTCTATTTTATTTAATTTGACTTTATCATTATTTTCTGTATATATTGCATGAATGTGTTCACATATCACTATTACTTTTGTTCATTTTGAAACAGGTTGTAATATATCTCAATAAATAAATATTTAAAACAATAAAAAGTTTTGTCCAACAAAAAAAACGCGCATTTGTTGCAATGTTTCATAGAGATAATTAAAAATACATTTATTATTATTATTTTTCTTATAAACTCGACTCTAATAAAGATAGGTTACTGATAAGATACAAAACAACAATCAGCCCATTCACCACAATTTATCACACAAGTTTCTATGGCGATGAAATGAAAGCTTTAATGAAAAAATAAGGTAGTCAGATGGGATCATTATAAAATAACGTCAATAATATGACAAAACGCTGAGGAGGCTAGGAAGCGATGACAATTACTAAGGCTAACTGTTGCGGACAGTGAATGGAAGGTAACGAAGGAGAGGAAGGTAGCTGCAAGTCAGGGGCATTTGCATAGTAAACGAGCTCGTCTTGTGGCCACCAATACCGGGAGTCACTATCCACGCCCACTTAGCCCTCACCCTCTGACAGCTCCTTCCTTACGTAACTATCTCAGCTAGGTCTTGTCATCAGGCGTCAGGAATGTCTCACTTAATCGAGGGGTTAAGGTGGTGGGAGGGAGTAGTCCAAGGTGGTTGGGTTTCGAATCCTATCTGGAAAAAAACTGTAGCAATACAACCCATGTTGGGCCGTAGGTTCACTACTTAGTAAGGACCTAACTCTGAGACAGGAACTGAGCAAGATGATTTGCCTGATCACGCTCAACCTTCAGGTATTTTCCCCAATTAAGAGTACCAGAAACCGTTTAATCATGCAAAGATAGATATCAGTATTATGAAGCAACCCAAAACCTTACGAACTGGTCTAGTAATATCCTCTGAGTTAGCTATCATATCAGTTATCGAAACACTAGAACTTATAGGAAGGAAGAGAGAGGACTAGCTGATTAAACGATTATTCACCTTTATTATTAGTGGGATTAAATCATCATAATGATCCATCCTAGTCTCATGCAGTCCCTTTCGGCAAAGACTGGACCATCCTCTAATAGTTCTTTCCTCTTGGCCCTTTCCAATCCTCTCTTCGCGAACCCATGTCTTACACTGTCTTCCCAAGTGTGTCGGGCTACATCTTCGTATCCGTCAACTTTAGCTCTGTAAGTCATCCTGGCAAGGTTTTCCATCCTTCAGATCAACAAGCCATCTAAGACATTGTTCTTCTATATTTTTTTCAGCAGGTTCAACCGAGACTTTAACTTATGGTTGTATTTTGGACTCTCCTATTCCTTCTGAATATACCAAGGGCTACAGCTTGTTGTTTAGTATGGCTCGCTGATATTTCATTTTGTGTTAATTTATATATGTTTATGATAAGAGTAACTATAAAAGATATAATTTAGTTATCGATTGTTTACTAATTCGACTACATCTATTAATAATGTCTGATGTAAAACGATTAGACTATGAATAATGTATAATAGTCAAACCAGATCGTAATTTTACTCTGTCAAATGTATAATAGTTCACCAGTAGAAGAGGACAAACCCATGATTATTTAATATTTTTTGCTTTTAAACATTAAAGATATAATACTGTACCACTACAACCCATGAAGGGTTTTGGAAAAGAGATTTTAGGCCAAACACCATGCAATGAGGTGATACGCAATATGAGATGCAATCACGCTCAGCCGCCAGGTTTTTTCCCACTTTGGGTACCACTTTAAAGAGGCTGGATCTGCCCCATTAGGATCTCATACCCCAGAGTAGGGGTGGGCATAATCGAATGGTCGTCATAATCGGATAATCGGACTTCGATGATTTAAATAATCGAATGACAATTCAGTTCGAATGATCATTCGTTACTCCAAACCGATTAATCCGATAATCGATTAATTCGAATGATTGAAATAATCGAATGATCCGATAATTGTCATTCGATTATGCCCACCCCTACCCTAGAGTCGGCTCCCGGCTAAATTAACAGAATAAATAATATTCGGTCATAGCCGGGATTCGGACCCGGGACCCGTGAGAACAGTAGACTAGCGCTTTATTCACTAAACCATGCTACTTCCTGCTTTTTAACATATTCGTTGTATATCATTATAGTATCCTTACAACATACATTTATGACTTACCACTCCAGGGTGAACCCTTCCATCTAGATTAAGAGCAGTTTTTTTTTTTTTTTTTTTTTTTTTTTTAAGATTTAGAAATAATTTCTATTAGGTTCAAATGAAAAACTTTGTAATCACGAAACACAAACAATATGAGACTCAATATGATTAAATGTATTTTTTTTTAAATTTGTATCTTTACTAATACAGGTCAGATTAAAGTGATTTTACTACACGCCGTTAAAATTATATATTAATATTTTCTCTAAAATAAACGGTTTCAGATAATAAAGGGGCAATCTACGGTATGTATTTGGCAAAATATTGATGTCTGATTTTTGTAAGAAAAAAGTTTTTACTTAAAGATGTTAATCGGGCTATGCTTTGTCTTATCTTCACAATTTTCTTAGGAAGTACAGTTTTTTTTTTTTTTTTTTTTTACACAATGAAATAAAAAAATGTCGCTTTCCATTTTTTATATTATTAAAGAAAAAAAAGATCATCTCGAAAACTATTGAACGCAAAAATATCTAGTGAAACTCATTAAATATGCCATAATGTACTTTATCTTCATAATTTTCGTATGAAGAACAATTTCTATGGAATTTGACACATTAAAGCGGCTGTTGATTTTCGATTTTCAGAAAGAAAAAAGTTTTCGTATCTTTATTCGTATCGTATCTTGGTAGTTATTAAACTTAAGGATTTTTATTACCACACAAATTGAATTTAAGAAGATCATTCATAATTCAATTTATCTTCATAATCCTTGCAGGGATAATAATCCTTAAGATATTAGAAGTGTTATCTAGGAAACTACAAAACATAAAGAGATTTAATATGGCTTATTATATATATATATATATATATATATATATATATATATATATATATATATATATATATATATATATATATATATTATATTATATTATATATATTTCATGTACAGGTAAGTGAAAGTAAATGTAAAGCAGCACGTCATAGCGGGAAAGAAAAAAATAACGTCATGACAATAATAATTCTTAAGTGTTTCGTTAAATGTCTAAAGATAGATACAATTCTCCTTTAGCATCTATAAGAATCTACATCAAATCCTTCTCTAAATATACACAACCAGTACTTCCAGTATTTTGTCTTTGCAAGGGATTTCGATCTGTATTTTTGAAGGAGTTTTTCCAAAAAATTGTATGTTTAAAATGTAGAAAAGAGTAAGCCTAAGTGATTCACTGCCATGCCCAAGGGGATACCGCGCGTCCCTCGGGAAGAGTCGGGAAGGTAAAGCAAATAAGTGTTAATCATGAGCGATAGCCCGGCGGCCGAGGATTATCCAACCGCCACTTGATTTAGGGAAGTGCCACCTTGGGGCTGTCCGCGGGGGAAGACAAATGGAGGAGAAAGAAATGTGGTATATATAGTGAGTGAGTGAGTGAGGATATAGCTCCGAAATAGGAGCAGCCTTTGCCGAGGGGCTCGTTAGGTCAGGACCAGCCTCACCGAGCGCTAAGCCACCGCCCTGCTCTCTACAAACATCTTCCGTCTTCCTCGTCAATTAGTTTCCAGTTTTATCTTATTTTTCCAAGTGCAACTAACGATCCATTACGGTCCCTTTGCTGTCAAACAGTCCGAAGGCTAAAAGTAACTGAGGGTACAGGTTCGGTTACTTAGTAATATTGTAAATACCATATGAAGAGAAAAAGCTTGTTCTGCGACTAAATTAGGTACAACATACATGAACAAAAATAAGTTAAATTAAATGCAAATATGAAAATGTGCTTATATTTTCTGGTTTGAGTTATACCAAGATAATTGCTTATTCTGTTTTATTAGCCGTGGATCGATCCTTAAATCGAAAGTCCACCTGAGCATATAAAGCCTTTATTTAGTGGCTTCCAGGCTTTGACATGGCTCTTGTCCTGTATATCTTACTCTGATCAAAAATTTGACGAAAGTTCCCATGTTAAAAATCTATTGGAGAATATTTTTGTTACATAACATCTGTCACGAAAACCTACAGTTTAGCAGCTTTATTGGTTCGAATGAAAAAACTCGTGTCTGAAAATACTATTTTCTGACAACTTTATTTCAATTAATCATCGATCCCCCGATCCGTCCTCAAACTCAATTTCTTCCTGCCTGGGGAATTCAGTAGATTAAATTCTATACTTACATGATGTATTGTTTTTCCAGTCTGGGAGACATCTTTTTTTTAGTAATCATTTTACTATTTCCATGTGGTTTAAGGCTTTATGTACCTATTAATTTTTCACTTTCAGTTACCTATATACGAAATATACAGAAAGGGAGAGTATTCCGATAGTGAAAATTTTCGAACTCCAGTTTTCAACGGAAATACACGTTTTAGAGTCTCCGAGTCCAAAAACCAAGTCCCGCAAAAAAGGTCTGTGTGTTTGAGTGTGTCCGTCAAGTCCAACACAAAAACGAAAAGGTGTATGAAACTGAAATTTCATATTTAAGACAACTATACGCCCGAGATGTTACGGCAACTTTTTCCTCAACATCGGCGAAGGAGAAGAGCTTCATATGCATGTTAAATTTTTTCACGATTTCCTCCAAAACTTCATTAACGCTTTTTATTAAAATCGCTATATTGAAGTAAAATTTAATTAATGATATAACAATTTAAATGTGATATAGGTTTAATTCTGATTGAAACAGTCTGACATGGCTTAAATACCGATGTTCTTCCTCTGAAGTACCCTCAACTTTGTAGATTCGAAAAAATAAAACATATCACCAGAAACCTAACTCCTTCAGACTCGAAAAAGTAAGATCATTTCTAATTATCAAACCCTCATCTATACTAGTACAGATTGTATAATATCTAATTATTTCTTATAAAGAAATGGGATTAATTATAAAGGACTAGGTTCAGAATACAATGTTTGCGATTAAATTACAAGTATATAAATGTTCGATGAGTTTTTTCTAATTCTTCAGTTTTAACACTATTCTTAACTTTTTGAATGAGGCAATGTAAGGGTTCAAACCAGAAAACAGCTTTAGCGAATAATATATGTTTCATAAGTATAAATAATGAAGAAAATGGTAAGATTACTTATTTTTTAATTTATTTCATAATCATATTTCTGATATTTGTTGGAAAAAGAAAACGATAGCCCAATTAATACTATGGCTCGAATATATGTTATGTTAATATTATTCTTTCTTCTAGTATTTTTCCTTATTATATATATAGATTTTGTAATTGGGATTGATATACCAAGTTTGTAACGAACTAATTTATAAAAAAAAGGATAAGTTTAAGAAAGGACTAAACAGGAAAAATATAAACGAGAATAAACTATTAGCATTAAAAACTTGTTTGCTGCTACTAGTTGGCTTCCATAATGTACTCTTCAATACTCTCAGCTTAAATAAAGGTTTGATAGCTTACGTTCACGTCGATTTATGTTTTTGTTTGGAATTAGTCCAGTTGCTGTATTTGTTAAAGTCAAACAGGCAATGAACCTCGGTTAAACGAAGCGAGTTGTGAAGTAGAGTGATAGAGCAGATGAGGGTCATTTGGTGTCCATCAGGTTAAGAGGAAACAGATGGGACAGCCTTCACTCCAGGATCCTCTCCAACCGATGACCTACAGCAACTCTTCTGGAAAAAACTCCAGGCGACCCATGAGGGTCTTCCCATGGATTAACAGGCTCAACCATTCCTGTCAAATTAGTAGATAATGCTACAAATATTTAAGCTTCTAGTCCCTTCTCTACAGCATGTTCCGATGGAAAAACTTCAATTTTATCTTAATCTATCTTATTAAAATATTACAATGATCTATCCAAATTATTATGGATTTAAAATTTAAGAAATATTTATTAAGAAAACATTACTGGCACTAATACTGTAAATAATCATCAATCACTCAACAGACAAACTGGCTGTTAAAGAAGTAAAGGAAATTTTTAATTACCATAATGATTTTTATTAAGTTCGTGACAAGCTTGGTAATCATCTAGATGCAAAAAGCAAGTATTCTTTTATCATAGCTGATAATTTATAATTTTTGTGCCTCGAACATTCACAACAAACCATCATTGTGGTTTATCATCAGTAAAAATAATTTAAATGAACCTTGTGTTCAAAGGACTGTTGACAATAATGGAGCATATATGAAATAATGTATGATACAGCCAAAAGTGTGTCCCGTCTCTGATATATAATTTCAAGATTCGTTTTTAAAAGTTTAAGCAATGTTCTACAATCCCTTAAAATGTACGGAAGATACATAAAAATGAATAAATACGTGTAAGATATAAAAAGAAAAATCAGGAAAAGAAATCAGAAAAAAATAATTTATTTTCTTTTTTTAATTTTTCAGGAAGTTTTTCTTAATATTACAAATAAGAAAAAATATTTAGCTTTTTATTTCTTCACAGTTTTCTTCATCGCTTAGAGCTAGATTTCCATCTGGTTTCAGGAAGAAAACATTGTGAGGGATATATCCTTTAATTTGATTCGCGAAAGTCTTATAAAAGCTCTGTGTATTATAAGTTTTAAAATCTGCCTATATTAATTCAAGTTGCTGGATGACATCTTTTCTTTTCTCTTGTCTGATAATTTTATTCGAATGTTTTTGTTTTTATTTTTTAATTATTATATACATTTTTCTTCAAATTTGATGAATTCTTGGTCATATGGTTGCTGCTGATTTCCATATTTAAATTTAGTTTCTATTTTTTTTTTAATTTTTCAGGAAGTTTTTCTTAATATTACACAATTAAATAAGTACACCTTAACTTCCTTTTGTTATATGATAATAGGATTAAGTTGGGAAGGATAGAAAGGAAGAATGAAGGTGGAAAGGTCGAAAGCTCAACTGAGAACAACATTGGGTTAGATGTTAAAAAGTGGGCGGACACATTTAAAGATCTGCTTAAGGCTCCTTTCAATTCTGAAAATTTTGATAAAAACATGAGGGACTTTCATTGTTTTCTAAGAGAAGCGAATAAAACTCTCCCAGGTCCAAAACATCCAGCAGTACGTTTTTACCAAATGCGTAAAACGAAAAAGCTTGCGATGGGGGGAAGGGTGAACGAAAGGCTAGCAATCCTCAAAGATCCAACAAGGCCGCAAGGGAAAGGAGGCGTGAACAATACGAATACGACCTGGCCCAGTACAAATACTACAACTGCAGGAAGAAAGTGGTTCAGAGTGTAATGAATGAAAATCGCCCAAAGCAGTGTCCCATCGCCATTGAGAAGGTTGAGGATCATTTCAAATCACTTTTTGAGATAAAAAATGATAACGAAAAAGAAGACTACCCTTCATCACCAGGTATTCCTAAAGTGCAATCAATTGATTTGAAAACAGTGCACAGGGTAATAAAAAATATATCTTTGGACACATCAGCCGGTCCAGATGGAGTTCTTATAAGAACAATTAAAAAAATAGGAATCGCACATATAATGAAGACAATAGTAGAAATAATCCTGAAATTCGGACACGTCCCCGAAATTCTCCGCTGTGGACGAACAGTTCTAATTTATAAAGGAAAAGGGGATAGCAAGGAAATATCCTCTTGGAGACCGATTACAATTTATCCCATCGTGAGGCGTATCGTTGAAAAGGTTCTCGACTTCGAGCTTCGAAAGCAAATTTCATTTCACCCAAGCCAGAGAGGTTTCATTATTGGCCAACCGGGGTGTCATGTCAATGCCAGAATAATTGATGCTATTCTCAGGGATGCAAAAAATAAACAAGAAGACGCGGCAGTCGCGTTCTTAGATGTGACTGGAGCATTTGATAACATCGGACACGGCCATATCTTGAGATCTTTGGAGTCGAGAGGAGTTTCGAGCGACTTAAGAAAAGCGATTGAGGGCCTATTGTGTAAAAACACGATAAAGATCAATCTTGGGATCAATAAAACAAACGGTATCCATGTTTTGAGAGGAGTACCTCAGGGTGGGCCACTTTCACCGGCGCTGTTTAATCTAAGTATAGATTCTCTATACACCGAGCTCTGTGATCCAAAGGTAGCTAATGAGTATGGATACAAATTACTTCCAAACCACGACTCTGTTTTACTCACAGGTTTTGCGGATGATCAAGCCGTGACCTGTCACAATGTGGAATCTGGAGAGAGAGCCATCAACTGCGTCCGTAGAATACTTGGAGAGATAGGATTATCTGTTAATGCAAACAAAAGCACAGGTATAATCTTGAAAAATGGAAAGTTGGTTGGGTCAAAGTTTTGTTTGGATACGGGAGAGGAAATCCATTCTATTCAAGATAAAGATTTCATCAAATACCTGGGTTGTAGATTTTCGGGGGAATTAGAATTTGATGAGGAATCCGTCGGTAGGCTGAATCGAGATATGGAAAAGCTTGTAAATTCTAATCTCCTAAAGCCTGACCAAAAAATAAACATTGTAAATAGATATGTTTTTCCTTCCGTGATATACCCGCTGCAGACTGCACCACTAACAAAACTGCGCCCATCTTTGTTAGAGGCAATCGACGTCATAATTCGAAGATGTATAAAGGCTATCATAGGATTGCCAGCCAACTCCTGCTCTTCTATGCTGTACTCGCCGCGACGATATAGGGGTCTTGGGCTTCTGCGTTGTCAATGGGAAGCTCCTCTTCAGCATTGGGCGATTTCTCAAAGATTGGCCGGAGTAACAGACGCCCTGTTTCAAAATATCTTCAACTTAACGGAGGAGATCCGCGAGTGCACCGAACTACTGCGAATTGAGGGAAATGCTATAGAGGCCCCTCTCACGGTAAAGAGAGTGAGGCAGTTCTTGAGGGAAAAGTCTTTTGAGGAGTGGAGCCAGTGCAAGTGGCAGGGTGTAGGCGTGGTACATTTTAAAGCCAACCCGAGCGTAAACAGGTTTATGTTCGATCGACAAATGTTAACAGGATCAGAGTGGACAAACGCACTCAAATTGAACATAAACTACGCACCACTTCGTGGAGTCCCTGGATCGAGATGCCAGGGTAACGAGGCTGTTGGACCCCTCTGCCGCAGATGCGGTCGAGAGTTAGAAACCCCTTCACATGTGTTGGGAAAATGTCCACATAACATGCTTCTCGTTACCCGCCGGCACAACCGCATAAAGAAAGAAATATCAGAACTTTTGGAAGTGAGAAAGTATAAATGTTTTCAGGAAGTCTTTTGCCTTGATACAGATGGGTCGACAAGATTTGTGGATATCTTGGCATTTAATGCCACAAAAAATGAAGCACTGATAGTGGACCCCACTATCAGATATGAAACAAATGACCAGGAACAAGGCAAGAGGATTCAAGAAGAGAAAGAGAACATTTATACAAAATGTATTCCATACCTGAGGGAAAAATTTCGTGAGGAGTTCGGTGAAAGGGAATTTAAAGTCGTGGGACTTTGGTTCGGAAGCAGAGGGACCATCCCAGTAGCCACTGGATTATTTTTAGAGAAATATGGACTCGGAAAAAATGAGATGCAAAGCATGGCGGAGACCATAATCTTGGACTCACTGGGAATCCTGCATCACCATATATATTGAGGCTAGTCGGGATTCTCAGATGTCCATGACCGATTTCAAAATTAGTAAAATATATGTATTTCCTATTTGGCGGAATCTCTCTCTATCTTGTTTCTTCTTTAAGGGTTGTCTTCGGGATTGATGCGGTATGCTGTGTACTGTAGCAACTCAGCGAAGTTGAGCAGCAGATCCAAATTGGAATTTCCTCCTCCTCCCTTATTGGTCATATGACCAACAATTCATCAAATTTGAAGAAAAAAATAGGTGAACTTTTAGAAAAGCACATAATATCTTGAGAAAGGGGAAAGAATCCCGAAACGTTGATAAACGATGTAAAAAATTATGAAATAAAATAAATATATAACAAAAGAAAGTTAAGGTGTGGTTATTTAATTGTGTAAAAATAAATAATCTATGTATATGATAATTAAAAAATAAACACGAAAACATTCGAATAAAATTATCAGACAAGAGAAAAGAAAAGATGTCATCCAGCAACTTGAATTAATATAGGCAGATTTTAAAACTTATAATACACAGAGCTTCTTTAGTTTTTGTGTTCTTTCTAGAGTACAAGCTGATAATATCTTATATGTGACAGAGAGTTGGGGGGGATCTACATAGGTACATAGATTATTTATTTTTACAGTTTATTATGTCCATGGGCGTAGCTGGGTTATTCGTTAGGGTAGGAAAAAGTGTATCGAAATATAAGTTTTTTTTTCCAACACTGTCTAAATCCATATTAATATGAAAATTTACAACACTTTATAATCACATCTTTTATCCTAATATATTCTTTTACTTTACTCTATTGTATTTTTATTGGGTTGTGTCACATGAAATGCCTATTTTCAAGGTAAAGGATATTTATTAAAAATACGATATGAAAACAAGATAATTTTATTCGAAGTATTTACCTTCTTTTTCTACACATTTTTCCCAACGTGACAATTCTCCGAACTGAAAACTGAGTTTTGAAGTGAAACAAAATCTGAAAACGCACTTTTCACTTGATCATCATTTTCAAAAAGTTTTCCTTTGACGAAGTTGTCTAAATTCCTGAACAGGTGGTGATCTGTTCGAGACAAGTCGGGAGAATATGGTGGGTGCGGAAGAACTTCGTAGCCCAATTCTTTCAATTTTTGCACGGTATGTTTTGAAACCTGGGGTCTTCCTGCCGCTCAGTGGGATCGTGAGGTACCCATGTATCGAGCTTTTTTACTTTCCCAATAGACTTCAAATGTCTGGAAACGGTAGATGCACTTGCATTTAGTTGTGCTGAGAGTCCTTTAACTGTTTGGTAGGGGTTTCCTTCTACTGTATGTTTGAGGACATCGTTGTCTATTACGGACGGAGGTCTTTCTCGGGGCAAGTTTTCCAAGTCGGTATCCTCAGCTGAAAACTTAGCAAACCAACGGCGAATGGTCCGTTCATTAACACTCCCTTCCCCGAACGCCTTGCAAATATTTCTAACGATCTCAGCTGCTGAATGGCCGATTTTAAACTCGTACAAAAATATTACTCGAAAATCGCGTGTTTCCATGTTCATATTTGGTGGTATACTAAAAATTTGGTAATTGATTGGGAAGCTAATGTTTATAATACAAATGTAGAGGATTAGTAAATGTTTTACTTTAAATATGTAAACATTCGGAAGAAAACAACAGAGACCTGCAAAATCCTTTATGTATTTCAGAAACTATAAAAACGGACATTTCATGTGAAACAACCCAACATTATTCCATTCAATTGTGAGGAAGGGGTGGGAGCATTCTCTCCTCTGAACCTCTACTTTCTTCGCTCATGATTAGATCCTGTGATATAGCTTCTGGACTGTTTCTATTATTTTTTTAATTTTTAGAATTAGTGATCTAAAATAATGAAGTTTAATTTAGGACATATTTAATTTAAAGTATTAATAATAAAATGGTAATCTAAACAAATAGATGTATTGATATATACAGTGTCAATAATATTATAATAATATGGTAACTGTTATGATAAACAATCTAAATCAAACATGACATATGATTATGGAACTAATATTGTTAGACAGTTAATATATAGTTAATTACCACAACCTATTATAGTATATTAGGATAAACATCAGTTTCTGATACTAAACTAATACATAGCTAATATACGAAGCCATTTATCTTGTTTGCTATCAAGATCATATCGTGGGTTTATTGCGAAAAGTCATTAAGTAAAATTTTATTAAACATGCGATAATTAATGATTTGGTAATTTTTGAAAATCTGTGAACTTAGAATATTTTGCACATATATGAAAATATTTAATAGGTATTTAATAGGAATTTTCCCTCAACATATATGACAGTCAAAACAGCAGGTCATCACATTGAATTTCAATATTTTACAAAAAACTTCATCACCTTCCTGATAATCTTATTAAAACTACAAATACAGCATCCATAAGGCAATAAGCTAGTGCATAAACATTTCTTTTATGTGTATTATTAAATTTTAATCAGTATTTTATAATTATGAAGAATACAAAAAAAAAGTGCTATAACATTGTATTAATACTCTTATGAATCCGAACTATTCATCCGAAGCTATTTGTAGATTGACGACGGGTTTTGGCATGCGGATGAGTCCCTTGACACTAGACAAATAAGAAATTTTTTTTATGCCACGGCGAAAACGTTAGAATTTAAAACGAATCAGTGCCAAAAAAAGAAAAGAAAAAAAAAGAGGTTTTTAAAGAAGGTGATTAACATTACTTAATGAACAAGAACATTTTTTTTTACTTGTCCCATTGACGTTCATGTAATTAAACCGTTATGGAAGGCTTTATAAATCGTAATAAAAATAATTCTTTACAATAAATATTCATATTACCAAGTATTAAAATGTAACGATCTTTTTAATCAGTAAAGCAGTGCTGGATACCAATCTCTATAAAAAGGAAATAACATCTACTGCACGGTGACATTGCTTTGCGACCTTGGGATAGGTGACCGTCCTGGGCAGACCAAGCCTATATAAAGTGGGTACCTAAAAATTGGAGGAAAACATGGTGGCTGAGAGTGATCTAGGCCTAACCATCCAGGGGTGGGCATAATCGAATGAGGTTATTATCATTCGATTATTTCAATCATTCAAATTAATGGAATATCGAAATAATCGGTCTTGAGAAACGAATGATCATTTGAACTGAATTTTTTTAACGATAATCGAGGGATTATAAGAGGTCGGGATAATCGAATGGCCTTTCTTTTTTTTCTTTTTTTTTTTTCTCATCACATAAATTATATGTATAGTTGCACCTGAGCTCATCCAGCTTAGCAATCATAGAGTTGGGAATTGTGCCTTATTATCTTTCTGAATGCATATGAATCATTCGATTATGCCCACCACTACAGTACTTATCTGAAAATCGTCATTACTGTGTTTAATTTGTTAGCCATGTCATAGCATAAGTTTGGTAAATTCTGTAATAAATTGTTGAATATTGATTAAAAATTCGACTACACGGCTATAGTCAATATGAAATATTCCTATGGTCGCAAAGAATTTTTGATAACGATGTTTTGACTACGAAAAAGTTATGTTTTAGGTAACAGTTTTATAATTTATTCTATATCATTCTTGGCAATTAATCAATATTTTAGAGATGGTAAAATTACATATAATTTGTTTTAAATACGTTCTAGTTTGCAGAATTTAATATTTGCTTTCCGGGATGTCATAACAGCTTCGAGGAAGAGATACTGTTATAAACTGCATATCTCCCTTGACTCCTGTTTCATCTTTCTTGAACCCTGACTAAACGTATCAGGAATAGCCATCGATAACATAAAGCTGATCCTGTGTACGAAGATGCGACAGTAGATAGAAAGATGTTGAGTAAAGATATAGCCAGTCAGTGACTACCTGCCCCGACGGCTCCTCATTAGGACAGTTTAGGACCGTCCCGGATGACCCCCTGTCACAACAGTCACTAGGTGGTCACTGTCAATCTGTCACGGGGCATTCACAAAAAGTCCACTCGCTCCGAAAATCGAATGCATTGTTACTGCGCGAGTTAATTGCTGGACAAAGGGTAAGAAGGAAGGTTCGTTTAGGGACCCACTGAAGGAACCACAATATTCAAGGATCGCTCTGAATCTGCTAGGCATTAGTCATTTTTAATGATTTAGGACTTACTGATGATTTAATTCAATTAGAATAAGAAAAAAGGTAGAAAATCATTATTTTAGTTGTGTTATTCTAATGGTATTAGTGAGTTATATGATGTCAGAGAATGAGGTTGAGGATTTTACTAAGTGATAACTATAAAATTTCACTAAATAGAATAAAACGGGAAACGTTTTATATGATAAATAAATAAATGAATTCTTTATTATCCTGGGACTTGTCCTTTTAGAATAACATATACAAAATATGCTTTGGAGTCTTCGAGTCAATTAAATACATGTAAAAAAAAGTTAATAACTACTGATATAAAATATATGTATCTAAAGGAGAAGAAAATAAAATTAAAAAAAGCATATTTACAATTTTATTGGGACTGGATAATCATTAAATGATTAAATATGCGGGATTTGGAGGTAGAAAGAAAGTTAGAGTGGCGGATGGATAGAATTCCATAGGATTGGGGACCGAAGGAGAAAAGATCTGTCGAAATGTGTAGTTCGGTGGGGCGTGGTGCATAAATATGAAGGCATGGAGCGTGTAAAATGGGAATGTGCAAAGGATTTGAATTGTAGAAGATCAAAAATGTATGATCGATGTCGGGATTGGATAACTTGGTATAGGAACGACACAAGGAAATACTTGCGACGATTGGAGAGGTAAGGCCACATCAAATCGCCATAAAATTGGGATACGAAGGTGTACCTTGGGAATCTGAAGACGAATCGAACAGAGCAAATAATTAAACGTTTGTATAATGAGGTGTCAAAGACAGCCGTATCAATAAAGAATTAAAAACGTAAAGGAATATGGTTTATAGAGTGTATATAATAATAAATGTTTGCTTAGTTTGCATATTATGAAAAGAGGCCAGGTACCAGCAATTAGAGAAAAAAATAGGATATTACTTTAGACTAGCTAAACAAAAATGGTCAATAAAAACAACAAGAGGAATATAGGCTGGGTGATGGTCAAGAAAAACCATGAAATTGCATTGTCAACGTTTCGAGCTAAATTGTAAATCTTCATCAAGGCATCTCAAGATATAGTAGCTAGGAAAATAAAATTTAAAAAATAACCTTAATTTATTTACTAATAAAAATGTATCGGCATACACGAGAGTAAATAATTTTTAGATCTTACAATAAATAGAAATTCATTTTTGAATTATGAAAACTCTGATACTTTGATAAGTAAAGACAAACTATATTTTACGTTACACTAAAAATCTCAATTTCATTCAAACCTTCATCATTTTGATTGAATCATGTATCATACCATTTTTATTACAAGTTTCAACTGACATTTTGTCATAGCAAAGTAACAAAATTTTACATACATTCGTACACATACCAACTGTCCTAGCCTTCTTATTAGAGATTCCATGACAAATTTCACGGACTATAAACATGGCAATAACATACATGCCAACACTCACCAGAAGAAGGGTGAAAATGAGCTGGTTAAGGGATCTCCTTGTATAAAACTCTTTATATGTTGACGTTAGGAAGAGGTGCCACTGAGTACTGACCTCCCTCATAACTGAACTATTGCACTCATATGGCATCTGCTTATTGCTGTGGTAAGGATGACAGGTTTGGATTGCAATAAATAAAGATATAATTATAGATGTATAAATAAATTAGTTGTTGCTAATAAACAATTATCGACCCTTTTAATATATTTTAAAATCGAATTATTTCCGTAAGCAACCCCCACGCCGGACAAAAAGAAAAAAAAAGACCTTTAATATCCATGGTGTTCAGTTACATTTGTCGTGACAGAAGGCTTTTCGAAATGTCGGTGGTCAACAACAGTGTAGAAAGATTGAAAGGGGCTTAGCGAAGGATGACAATGGACAGAGATGATGTGGTGGTGCATGGACCACAAGGTACAGGTAGCCACAGCAGATCTAGAGGAATTGGGGGAAATTGTGCAAGGCTAAACCTAGGGGGCTCCCATCCTGGGTGGTCTCTCCGCCCATTTCACGCTCAAAACATCTGTGAAATCGGGAGCTGTGGCCAATTTTAACAAAACAACGCCGCCCAGTTCTTCTAGCACTCCTCTCCCTTCAAGTGCTCGTAATTGAGTGGATGTGGCCAGTGATGTGATAATGTTTATTCAATGGCGGTGTGGTTAGTTTTTATTCATTCATTTTCATCATAGTTATTCAATTAAAACATATGAAGTAAAATAAGCTGATGGGAATATTAACAGTTAAATATTCTCTTCTCAAATATCTCGTATTTTTTTCATACTATACATTTTTTTACTTTCACTTACCTATATATGGAATATATAGTAAGAGAAAGTATTGCGATCGTGAAAATTTTTTAATTCCAGCTTTCAACGGAAATAAACTTTTTATGGTCCCATGAGTCCCGCAAAAAGGTCTGTATGTGTGCATGTGGTAAGTCTAGTGCGAAAACGAAAGGTTCTATAAAAATTAAATTTAATATTTAAGACAACTATACGCCTGAGATGTTGCTGCGACATTTTTATGAAAATCAGCTTACCAGAAGAACCTTTATCCAATGCATTTTGCACTTATTTACGATTTTCTCTAAAACAGCTCTAAAGATTTTGACTAAACTGGCTATATCGATGTAAAATTGGACGGGCTTTAATATTATGTAGGTTTCATTAGTCTTATAGAGCTTAAATGCCGATATTTTAAATTTTCTTCTTTTAAAGTACCTTTAATTTTGTAGTTTTTATAAAATTGGCCATATCATGTAGTTATGATTGATAAAACACAGGCAATTATATAAGTTAAACTAATTCGATATCCAACTAAAGGAGAAAAGGGAAAAAAAAATTTGTTATGCAATTATTGTTTTTTTGAATTTAAAAACAGTAATATGGATGTATAATATACCGTTAGAAAGCTAAACATTTTAGAAAAAAATATTATCTTATACACAGGCTTGTATAAGTTAATGGATAGTGATGAAAAGCCGATAAACTAACAGATTATTTTACATAATAAAATAATAGATTATTTAATAAAAACACCTGTTTCTATTAAAATCCAATGTAAATAATTCTTTAACAATTTATTTTCGTTTCTAAATTCGTTTAAACATTCTTAAATTGATATAAATGACAGAGGTAAGTGAAAGTCGTGTGCTGCGCGCAACAGATTTTTTTTTTTAAATTGCCATGGTAAAATCTTTTAATAAATTCAAATTTTCTGAGGCACTTTTTACTACGATACTGCAAAAAGCGCAACTTCGGATCTCGTTAAGCTTTATTGTCATTTTATTTAAATGGTGTAATGTAGTTAATTTAAATAAAATTCTTTATAAGAATTACTTTAGCATGCTTGTAATTTTATATCGAAATAAGCCTTTAGCTCTATATATATATATATATATATTTTTTTTAATCTGATTTATTTTTCCTTATGAAAACTAAACAGGTACATTACACATTATTGAATTCAGATATTTGTTTGTTGTTAAATTATTATTATAAGAAATTCAAATTCCTCAGAATGTCACCGTGTTCCTCACTCCTCACCACTCAATGTTCCTCAACGAAGAACTAAATGTTTTGAGTTTTCATAATTATTTATCTCTCTAATTATCTGACTTTGTATTTATTATTATTATCAATTATATACATACCATACAGCATATTACATACCAATTCGTCTCTTGTTTCTCATAATTTTTTGGCACAATTTAATTTTAAAAGCATGTAATGGATGTAGTTTTGTCGTTTGTCCTCCATTATAGTATGCGGCCACACTCGAATAATTAAAGCTTTTAAATAATTCTAGGAGACATATAGCTCCTGGAAATAACAACTAGACACCATATTTGGCCAGATATATAAAATTTGAGATTGATATTGATATCATATGCCATGGTAGAATTATACTACTTTAATTTATTTTTTTAATTATTATTAGTCGTCAAGCTCCCAAGTGAAAAAACGCTTAATAATGATGATTAATTTTTTTTTTTTCCCTTTATTTGCCCATCAGATTTGTTTTTCTTTTCGAGAATTCAGGTCTTCTTTCTTCGCTCCGCTTTGTTCCGGTTCTCGAGGCTTTTCTTTCTGGTTTCACCTTTCATCTTTCAACATTGTTTCTCGTTTCTATTTGTTCTGTGGTAATTAATTTTGGCTAATTCCAAGTGTTTTTAACATTTTGAATGCATTCTCCTCCATGAACGAGGGATGGTACGTATTTTACCATTCTCTTTGTTAGTCTTTGATCGGGAAGTCTTATTATATAGTTATAGAATTTAAGGAGTCTTTTCCTCATATTTGTCTCTATGTTTGAAAATTCCTATATTTTTGTGGTCTTCTGTAATCGATACCCGTTTTCGGTCCATCTGGGTCCTAGAATTATTTTATTTTTTTTTATTCTTTGTTGTGAATAATTTTCACAGATTATTTCTGTTACATATTTAAAATATGATTATATTTGGTTTGCAATTTGGAAATTTATAGATTTAACCCATTTATAGATGAAAACCCTGTATTTCCAATAATTAAATTTGTCTTTTGAAATGATATGAAATGAAATGAAATGAAAAGTAATTTTATTCTGGGACGAGTAGTCCCCTAAGAATAACAAGAAAAGTACAATATAAATAATAATTGTCTGGTCGTTTAAGACAGTTTAACAATAAAAGACAGGTTCTTTGACAATGAATAGTTATCATCAATAGCTTTTAAATATTACATATGTTGGGAAGATTGATGCGTTAGGATATGGAGAAACAGTTGGTGTTTGAAAGTGGATAATGATAACGATTTACGAATGGATACAGGTAAGGAATTCCAAAATAGGGTAGCACGAATAATAAAGGATTTTTAGAATATGTCTTTTCATAATTAAATTTGTATACGCGATATCCTCTGAATTAGTGATGGTTCTGAATTCTTCCAAAAGAGTTAAGAGACTTAAGACTTTTCCTCATCAGCAAGAGTCACTGTCAGCTACCAATACTTTCTTATCTCGATCATATTGGTATGCATTTTATCAAATATCGATACAAAAATTTCATTGAAAATTCACCTTTATATATTCTTTGGCGCCTGTAGGCTATGTTAGTTAATTTTTATATGGTGAACAAAATTTTATAAAATAGATACCAATATGATGAATATAAGAAACCATTAGTTGCTGACAGTGAGTCCTGAAGATGCGGAAATGCTCCAAAATGTCGACCCAAAACAACAATTGAGGCGTTGAGTTCCAAAAGGTACTATATCCATTTTAGGAATTTTTACAGTAAGCTCAAAAATCTATTATTAATATTTTATTTATTAAACCAACTTATTTTATTATTTTCGCATTAAAATCTAGAATTCTTTTACTGCTATATTAATTACACTATTTTAAATTTATTGAATAAATTGTTTTCGCATGATGAGGAACGAAACTAAATGTATAATTAGTACCTTTAGAAAATAATTGCATTTCTAAATCGCATTTTTAAAGTACTCCAGTGTTCATTAAATAAAATCAAATAAAAGAACTAGATAAAACTAAATTATGATAATATAATTATGTCAAAATATCAATTTCGTAAAAAATGTCTTATAGTACATTTTGGAAATAAATATTTCAATTGTTGTAAAATAAACATTTGGAAGAATTAATAACCATTAATTATTCATAAATGTATGACTCTTCCGGAAAAAATTAATGTTATTATGTGATTTCCACTTTTCCTTTTCATTCCTTGATCTTCAATATTTTTCAACAAATTTTGAAGACTAATTCCTGCCAATGTTTTTTAAGCTTTCCAGTATTTGGCCAACACCCTCCTTTTATTTCTGTCAGCAGAAGTTATTTTATAGGCATTGAATTTTTTTTTTAAATTAATTTATTTATTCGGATATATTACAATTTGTCACAATGGACAATAATAATATTGCTACAGGATCACATATTTATTTACAATATAAACAAAAAGGATAGTCAAATTCATAAAATGAAACTAAAATAAATAGAGGTATATAATATGGTATTGAATTAGTGTTCATATTTTGATGAACCATCAAGAAACATAGTTTACGAAATACTCAACGGAATAAAGTAATCATCGTATTTAAAATTCTAGTTAACGTCCAATTAACACAAAAATTAATAGACATTTAGTATAAAACGTAAAATCCTGTGGAAATTTCCGATTCTGAGGACATAATATTTTTTTAATTCCGAAGCAAAAAAAGGCTTTCTCCTTAGCAAGGAAGCTAAAATAGAGTATAAATTATAAGATGCCTATTTTTCAAACTTTAGAAAGGACAATGAACGTCATAGATCTCGAATGAGGCACAACTTTGAAGATAAGCTATGAGGGAAAGTATTAATAATAAGTTCAAAGAGAAGGAAGTTTTTAAAAGTTTAATTTTAACAATTAGCCAGAGGAGGACAGGGCGGCCTGGTGGATTCATTGATCCGGACCTTTCATCGGATCACTTTTTATACGAGCGGTTGATGGAAGGCTTTGATTTAGGGAGCAGTGACGGCCTCAAAGGAACAGTTGACACTTCCGGTAGTCTTGGAGGGCTATTTCGGGGGCTGGATCCGCGCCACAGTCAACAGGCCCCTTTACCAGGCTATTAGCTAGTTATCTGAATCTTCTCCTGCGTGGCCTAAGGTCGCGGCTGTGGATATCTGGAAGCCAGGGAAAGGTGGAGTAGAAGAGCTCAAGTCCAGCTAGGCGAGAGCTGGCGCGCTTTCAGGCTTTACCGGTGGTTTCAATATACAGAGTGTCTGTACTTATAAATGTCCAGTTATATTGTGAGAGAAGATACTAGACCTCAAGAGAGAAAAAAAAAGGTTGACATAATCCGCAGTTCGAATGTCAACGGTTAAGAAGGAAAATCAAGTTTGGAGTTTTTGTTGTTATCCATGGTTTTAATTAGAAATTAGAACTTCCCAGATAAGAGAGCTCCTGTATCAAAAACGCTGGAAATTATAACACAGTGGTTTATTATTTAAAAAACAAAAACTATCTTAGGGTATAACTGTTAGACAATTACTAATATGAAAAGCAATAAATTAATCAGAGAAAATGGCTTATCAGCACTGCTAATTTCAAACGTTATCACCTCTGTAATTTCTAGACCGATTTCAATAATTCTTTTTCTGTTTTGTAGGAAATTTAATTCTCTATTGAATAGCAACAACAAGTATTTATGTATTATTAATTTTCTGACTTAAAAAATAACTGTATATATATATATATATATATATATATATATATATATATATATATATATATATATAGAGAGAGAGAGAGAGAGAGAGAGAGAGAGAGATAAAGTTCCTATTTTTTTCTTTTATTTTTTTTATCTAATTTATAATTTTTTAGCGATTTCTCGATTACAAATCTCAATCAAAATCTTTCTCTATCTTCAAAAATACCTGAGTTATTGAATTAAATAATTCTTAATCGGCTAATATCAATTTCCATGTGTTAGGATCATCGTAGGATACCCTGGTATTTTTGTGCCAAAGACCAGTAGTTTCGAAGTAAAGCCTAGGACGGAGGACAAAAGGATTTTTTTTTTTTTTTTTGGTATTTGGGTTCTACATATCTTGAAACGTAAGTTCTCAAATTTTGAGTGGAAGGGAGTAATTATTTTGTTTTTGTTTTAGTATAAAGGTTAATTATTGAGAATAATAAATCAAAAAATAACTAAGAAATCTGAGATTTTCTACTTACCCATCCTATTTATATGATATGATTGATAAGAAGTTGTTCTCAATAAAATTAGCCTTTGAGTAATCCTTGCCGAATTCAATAAATAAGATCATGATTGCCAACTATTTAAACGACACCTATCCGAATCCAGTCTGGATACGTTGGAAATTGATCCGATCCCACGGAATGAATATCGACTTCCCACCCTGGCTAGGAGTGATATGTTTAGATAAATCATGGGGAAAAAACGGTAATAAAGTAACTGAAAACGTGCACATGACTTGGAGCGGGAACAGAGAGTATATTGTATTAAAAAGGTTACAAAAATGGTTACATGATATAAGGGTTTCAATTATATTAAATAGTCAATTAGTTTTAATCATACTAATTAATAATTAAAATACTAGTTTTAATTAATTATAATTAATCCGAACGATAAATAAAACAGAAAACCGATAAAACAGCGAAAAAGTACTAAGGAAAAACACTCCCGGTAAAAATAGCACTCGCGAACTTGAAACTCAGATAGTTTTTTAAGTTTTCTCTCGTCGCCAATTGATATGTTTAGATAAATCATTGGGGAAAACGGTAATAAAGTAACTGTAAGTTTCAATTATATTAAATGGTCAGTTAGTTTTAATTATACATAACAGAGATATTGTTGGCTTATAGGATAACTCGCCCTCTTGGATCATCGGAGTAGGAAAAAAATTGAAAAATTTTTAACAGCTGCTAGCGAAAATTAAAAAAAAAATTTTAATTATCGGAATGAAGAAATGATGTACAAATCTACTCTAAGGGTTGTATTTAAATATAAATATTTGTTTACATCCATTTTAGAGTAAAGCCGCATAGCCTAATTGCCCACTATATAATTGTTAAGGATCACTTATAACCGCATTCTAATTTGTCGGTTCGGCCGAGATGAGTGAATAGACTGCAAAAAGAGAGGCGGAGACAGACAGACTGCGGAAGACAAATGTAGCGTGTAATATATTTGGCAGGAGGGAGGGGCTGAGAAGAGCCCACTGTAAAAACACTCACCACCCCTCCGGCCTCACCCTTAGCAAGCCTCCCAACGCCCGCTCCACGCTTACTGCAAATATTACTTCAATGCCTCCACGATAAATTAATAACCTTTATTTGTCTATAAATTGATTAGGCTCTGATATGAATTATCGATCTCTTCACACCTACACCCGAAAAGTCGTTTAATCTAACACCTTCGACCTATCATCATTTCAGAAAAGCTTTCATTGCACTCTTGATTAACAGATCGACCACAAAGGATTCCAACACTTATCCTCCTTGATTTCTCAAAAGGCGTTTGACACGGTTGACCATACTATCCTTCTTACCAAATTTCATAATTTGTTTCCTTTTCTTGTTTGATTATTCATTAATTCAGAAATATTACAATTTGTCTCGATGGACAATAATAATAGAGCTTAAAGATAATATTCATACAATATTTGCAGTATAAACGACAGAAAAGTAAAATTACATTAAAATAAATTAATAAAGCTATATAATAACAAAATTTGTAAATAAAATAAATACAAGTTAACAAATAAATGAACGAAATATGAAAACATTCATACCTATGTACAATATTTACAATCACAATAATATTTTAGTGTCTCCTAGTACTTTGCTCTGGTTTCAATCCTTCCTCTCCGATCATTCTCAGTACGTAGTAATGCCAGAACAGCCTCCATTCTGTACGTTTCCCCTTCCTTGTGGTGTCACACAGGGATCGTCTTTATCCCCCACCCTATTCGCTATCAATCCAACCTCTAAGTCGACGTTTTCTAAATATATCTTTTTTCCCACTTTCCGATCTATTACAAGCCACAAAAAGACACGAAAGATAGAATAAGTCACTTTCATGTAGTCAATAAATTGAAACTAAATGGATAAAAGCAAAGTAATTGTAATAAGACCTTACCACCTCCTGAAAATTGTTCCGCATTCCGACCCTGTCTCTAAATAGTAATATTTATTATCGTTGTTAATTCTGGATGGGGAAGTTCTCTTATTTTTCTCTCTCCTGGATCTTCTGCTCCCATTACAGTATCATAACCGAGAGCTTCTAAAATTACTTATAATTTAAACATCTGATAGAAATTGATTCCAAATGAAAAAAAAAAAAAATCGTTTCCTAAACTTTTTATGGTGTATTAGTATTCTGATAAACCAAAGAAATGTGGTTATGGTAAATAAGAGCGTTTCCTTAAATTGTAATAAAATTTTTTTTATCATTTATTGAGATTTACAACTGTATTAGTTAATACATCAAGTAAAATCGCTGTCAGGCAATACACATGAAAAATACATGAAGAGAAAATGCCTATTGGCATCACTCCACTAGGTAATCTAAACTAGAAGGTCTCAAGGCCATCTTCTCTTCAGACCCCTCGGAGGATTGTCAGGAATAGAAGAGGGAGCGAGGATTGAAACTAGTGGGTTAGAGTGGGAGTGGAGTTTGTCATGGAAGGATTGATACCTGGTTCGGGACAAATCATCAACATATGGAATGTTAAGGTCTTTAAGGATCAGTTTATTCGAGACAAAGTAAGGAGCATTGAGGATTGTAAGGATTAAATACGGGAAGAATTTGATGGTGTAGTAGAGCCCTAAAGCTCAACTCCGTAAGTCCAGATAGGCCATATGATGGTGATATAGATGAACCTTTTGTAGATAAGTGAAAATTTAGAACTTCTGTCCAGTAAGTGTTGTAGTAAGCGAAGCGAAAGGAACAAGCAGAGTATTATAAAAAGATACTGTAGGGCAGGATGTCATAGATTTACGACGAAGAGTAAAGGTTATTTGGTAGGATTTGTTGGAATTGGTTTTAATTCTCCAATTCTGACATCACTCCTCAAGGTCTCTGATGTGGGATTGAAGAGTTATACTAGTTGAGAGGCAATACTAGGATCGTATTGACTGATAATATTACAAGATTAAATTCAAAATATAAAATACTTCGTGCTAGAATTACTTAACAATAAAAATACTAAAATAATAAATGTCTAATGCTTTTCTTTTTCTATGATTGCAACAAATTTCAATGTTTAATCTTATCCTCAAAATAAGTGAGCCAAACTTACAATAAAAGTATATATAATATATATATATATATATATATATATATATATATATATATATATATATATATATATATATATATATATATGAAGTATATACTTTCGGTAATAGATATTTTAGGTAAAATTACTTTATTAGACAATTAAGATAAACTATAAATACTTCGACATTTAATTTATCATCATTTCACCAAACCCTAATAGTTTGGCAAGCCTTGCTTTCAAATAATGCAGATGATTGACTTATTGCGGGCAGCTGGTGGCGAAGAAGATTACCCAATTGTGTGAATTATGTAAGAGTATGCCTCCTGATTGACAGGAGATTGTGGAAGGGTTGTGTAAAGCGGTGGCCACATAATCCGCCGGATTATACACCATTGTGCTCTACGGCTGCTCTTTGCTGATAACTTACTCTCCCGCAGTCAGTTAGATACCAGTTTCTTTTACTTTCTTTGGAAAAAAAAAAAAAATTGGATTTCATATCAACCTCTCACCAAACATACCTAATGAGTACTGATGTTAAAATTATAAACTTTATGAAACAACATTCCTCGTCTATAATACACTACGAATCTACGAATGCACAACTTAAAAATGTCTTTTCTTCAAAAGATAAAAAACCGAAATTTTCTTCTCTACATCCAATGTTTTTCCACTTAAAACATGTTTGAGAGTATTGCACATTTCTACACTTGGCCAAATTAACCCTGGCTTTATGTATGGCCTGTTGGTTTCCTCTTAATCAAAAACTATTCTAATACAAATAATTATCTTCTATAATTGCTATCAATTGATAAAATATATATATCGATTGAAAACTATTTAGTTTTATTATTCCGAGGTTAATAAACAAAATAATGCTAGACGACCTTGCCACAGAAACTGAAAACATAAGTAGATTAGTTTTCACTTTAACTAACCTACTTATGATTGGACTATTTCCTATCATCATTTAACTCATTGAATAAGATTGTAAGTACGTTACGACTAAACGTCATGCTCAGCCCTATAAGAACAGCTCTTCTCACCGATTGAGAATACGGGTGAATTCGTTTGAAATCGTCTAATTTTAATTAATTTTGCCCCACAACATTTTTTATTTGTTTACCATTTATGCTCTATCGTTTCCAGAATAGAATACACACGTTTTCAGCCCTGAAACTGACTTGTTATGGCTGTAAGCTAAAAGTATGAGCTCGAAAAGTGTCCACGGTTCTATGGTTTTATATTTAATCCTTTTTGTGCCGAACAAAGATATATCGTCGTTTGCTATACTTGCCAAAAGTTTAAACAACGAAATATCGTCGTGTGTGTAATACCGCCTTATTCTTCGCATTGCGAGAAAACTTAATTTCTTAAGAAATTTATAAATGATCTAGTTTGATTGTAAAAGATTAAATTTCGTTGACAACGAATTTTTGAACCGGTTTGGGTCTGACATTTTACATATTCTATCCCGGAGTGTGGTGAGACTCGGTTTATGCTGGAGCGATAAGATGGACGCTCGGTACCAGGCACTCTTCTAGGTCCAAAGTCGAACTGTTTATTATAGATATAACTCAATTTTTATATTATTTATAATTGTCTTATTCATATTATTTTCAATCATTATTGGAAAATCATTATCATAGCTTTATTTTGCAAGAATACGTGGCATTTCTAATTATGTAACTATCATTTGTGGTTTGGTTTTTATAAGCGTTTTTCCAAATCGTTGCATATTTTTCAAATTCACCCAGTTCTCTTCGCATAGGCACTAAAAACGTTAAGAAAGAATAGAGAATAGTTGGTTAAAAAAAATCATGAAAATCCGCGTAGGACAGGGCTAATTAAGCAATTTTTCATTTGGGAGGTTACAGTTGCTTGATGATAAGTCTTAATGGCTTGTTATGCATGATGGTGGATTACTTATAAATAAGTAAAGGGATAATCCTTTGCAAAAGTTTCCGTAGTAATATATTTCTTAAAGCTACCACTTTTTAAATGCAGAAAGTCAAGTTCGCTCAGCATGTCCCATAGTTGGGGTAAGTTGAGCAAGGGTATGGAGACAATTTACCCCCTAAAAAGTATAGTCAAACCATTGATTCAATGTTAGCTAGACCTGAAATTAAATTTCTGTTTGACAATCAACTTTTTATATGTAGTATTTTAATGACAAAACAATAATACTAACGGTACTTTCCATTCAATAATAAACTTAAAATAGATTCAACAAAACGTCATTGTATCCTAAGCTATTTATTGTATCCGAATTAGATTCAGTATTTATGTTCAAAATCAGACCTAAATATTTATGTAATTATTGATATAGCTAAGATTATAAAAACATAATAACAGTATGCAACTATAGCTCAAATACCTCAATGATATTTTTAAAATATAATATAATTATGAAAAACGATTAATTATTACAGGAAATATTTATAATTATTTCAATAGCACAATAAATTGAAAAAAATAATAAATCAATTAAGACAAAACACGGATAACTTTGACTATACAGACGAAATTTTTTACGATTATTTTCTTTTTGGTTTTGCGAATTACAACTTACTTCATCATAGAGAGTGCCATTGAAGCCGCGATTGTTCCCTTCCCCACACTTTTTTCCTATTTCATGTTTCGCATTCTGCGATTAATTTCAAGATATTCGATTGTCCTATCTTATATTTTTCTATTATTAATTTACGCAAATAATTAATAATATTTTATAATAAGAAGTAACAACAACAAATGACGTTCGGGACAAACGCTAACCCACGAGGACAGAGAAGGACCAAGGCGGAGGCGGCATATCCTTCAGAGGCGGCAGACCGTAAAAACATTTCACTCCCTCTCCTTCATTTGGCCTAGGGCGCTTTTTTTAAATTGTGAAACTTCCATCGCTGCCTCCAACGCCCCTATTTTTTTAAGTGCCCACCAGTAAAAATAATAAGCTTTTTCTCCTCCTTTCATTTTTTTTTCGTTTAACTGGAACAATTAACTACCTTCCGTTCGGGATGAGATGGATACGAGTAAACTTTTAGATAGATTTTTTTTTTCTTGTTTTTTTTACGTTTATCGTTAATTTTACTAGAAAAATATTTTACAGTAGACGGCATCTTTTCGTTTACGGATCGATCAACCGTTCCATGCATCATGTCTGCAAAAGGTTATACCAATAGAACTTGTGAAATTATGTATGTCGCGATGTTCAGGATTTGTTGGTTAGGAAGGTTTGGAGGATGGCAGAAGAAACAAACAGAATACCGTAAGAAACAAGATATAATACCATCTGTTCGCACCAACAAGAGGAAAGTAGCAATATCGAGAGCTCTAGCAGACATGATTGAACATAAAGAAAAAAGTTCTTTGAAACTATCCCGTCACTTATAAGAAACAAGGTACTACAATTGAGTATAACGATCCCCCAATGTCAAGGATGCTAAGGGGTAGACACAAGAGAAAGAAGATAAATTTACTGGTAATGGTTGAGGTACAGGGAACGATACCAAAGAAGAATGCATTCCAAACAAAGGAGGAGACTTCTTTTAAGATTATTTTTATTTTATTTATTCATTTTTTTCACACCTTTTAGGAATTTAACAGCCCACAGGGGCACGGATCCGTAATTATCTTATCCCAAGTTTGATTATCAGGTTGCTGGGCAACGTACTTCCAAAGCAACTCGCATTGACCACACACGGCCACCTCGCCCTCAATGGAGAAGAGGTTCTAAAAACCATCCTGAACTCTAAATTGATCTCTCATACATAAATTATTTAGTTACATTATGTAAGGTGCGATGCCCAGGTATCCATCCTCCTCGTCACTCCTCAGACCCACTACTGATGATAATGATGTAATATCGAACTCGAATGGTTATAACTCATCAGCGGTAACATACTATACAGATGTGATAGAATCGTTACTAATGAACCATTAGTTTTATTACTCGATTTTTCCGTTACGAAATACTAGAAGACTCATTGCCCCAGAAGGTGGCAAATTGTATTATATCTTAATAAAATAATAATAATAATAATAGGCTTACCGAACCCGAAGGTTCGATGCCGATACCACCAAACTTCGCCTGCACAGACTCGTCCAATGTTCACCGGTCAAGCCCAAGCCCCCGAGATCAGCCTTAATGCAATCCTCCCATCGACGCTTTGGCCTACCTTTCGGACACCTACCAGTCGGTTCAGCGAATACCAACTTTCTCGGAATCCGTTCCTCACTAAGCCCAACAACTTTACGCGCCCATTTGAGTCTCCGCGATGCTATCAACTCAATTATATTCACAGAGTACAAACTCCGCAATTCCGCGTTGTACAACCTTCTAAACTCCCCAGTGGCCTCATCTCTCTTCGGACCAAAGATTTTACGCAGTACCTTATTCTCGAAAACCTTAAGCCGTTATTCATCCTTCAAAGTAAGCGGCCACGTTTCGCATCCGTAAAGAACCGTTGGAAGAATAATAGTTTTATAAATTCTAACCTTTAAGTTTTTAGACAGAAGCCGCGAGCTAAGCAATTTAGCAATATAACATAATAACACGCATTTCCCACCTTTAACCGGGACTTTATTTCTTCCTGGATTTAATTTTTTCTTGTTATCATTGAACCTAAATACTTGAATTTCTCTACGTGTTCAAAAGTATGACCTGAAATATTAATATCATCAAGATCGTCACAATTTCTGCAACTAATCATATATTTCGTCTTATCGGTATTTAATTCGAGACCTATTTGTTTACCGGTTTTTATTAACACACTTGTATTTAGTGGTATAGTTTCCGTGTCTTCACCTAGTAGTACCAAATCATCGGCATACCCCAAAACCGGAATCTTGTCCCCCATATTTAAGCCTTTCTCGGTACACATCACCTTTTCTATAACATATTCTAAGGCTATATTAAACAAAACAGGTGAAAGGGAGTCACCCTGTTTCAAACCCGATCGTACCTCAAATCTCTCGGAGTAATTATGACCGATTCTAACTTTATGAAATGTTTCCGACAAACACATCTATCTTAATAAAATAAATTCTAAAAATACTAGAAGGAGTTAAGACGCCTTTGCATTGTTCATTCGAAATTTACCACTGAACTGCTTCCTTTATTTTATTTTCAGTTTGGGGAAGAACAGAGAATTGCTAATTTGCCTTTAATTGACCGCCGTGAGGCAGCTCCCCTCCCACTACGCACTGCCCCCAGAGAAGGATCCCTTTGTGAAGTTGTAACAGCGCGGAGGGGCTGATCCGTACCGTGGGGGCACTACAAAGGGTTGGATGTATCTCTATTGTTGCAAGCAGCTGCACCTCGGGGATATAGGCGTCTTTATCGGCCTCTGCGCTCGGCTTTCTCTTACCTGTACCGCTTCATCAACTGCCGCTATCCAAACATCATCGGGACCACCAAACACAAAGGCGAGCTATGAATATGGAACTATACGTGAGCTAACAAACGGTTCCTTCATTCATCATTTGAAACCATAAATATTTTTGGACTCGGCAACTGATTCTGTATTGGATATAGGAAATATAGAATTCAAATATGACAAAAGTCAAATCAAAGCCATCCTAATCCGTTAGGAATCATAAATTTTCATTTCTGACATAATGGATCTCTCAAAATTCTATTTATTCTAAATTCCTTGTAAAAGGATCTATATCCACAGAACTAAATATTTTGATAATTCCTTTTATTATTATTTATAATTTACTCATATTCGCAATGCTTCTTCCTTTCTCTTATTCAAATCCTACCTTTTGCTACATCTTCTGGCATCCCAAACAGGACCACACCTAATGTGAAATTGAAGTTCAATTATTCTTCTTTCAACGTAATTTTTTTTTTGTTTTTTTAAAATATATTTCATTTATTTTTACAACTGTATAGGTTAGTTTAGGTAGAGTTCTTATGGAAACTCAACTGTTGAGGTCTTCAGGGTTCTTCAACATATATTCTTTTTCTGCTACAGCTTCCTAAAAATATCGATCTTTTTAAGGATATCGATTGTTTTCTATATTTCAATGCTGTTATCTCCAAGTAACTCTCGAAGGCTTATTTCTATTCTTGCTTCATGGAAGTGTTTTCGATATAATGGACATTCTTCTAGAATGTGGACAGTCGTCAACTGCACATCACATAATACACATTTCGGTGGTCTAGTTCATTTTATTAGGAATCTGTGCGTTAGACGTGTATGCCCAGTTCTCATTCTAGTTATAACAACTTCTTCCCTCGTGTTGCTTTAATCTGAGCCATGCCATGCTTTCTTTACCTTTTTGATAGATTTTAACTTGTTAGATTCTTCTGAATCCCAAATACGATCTTTGCAGCTTGGGTCTTAAGAAAAATGCATATGCCGGATAGGGTGTGAACATATAATGAATTCTAGAATCGATGATATTGCTGCTTCCCTAGCTGCTTGATCCACGATTCTCGTTTTCTTAAAATCCACACATGGGATGGGATCCAAACAATTACTAATTTTTAATTTAAGTTGTGAATCATTGATGACTATTCTTGGATTTTTTTATCACTGGGTAAGTTGAGTCATATCACTAAGTGCCTTCATAGCAAATAGGGAATCGGTGAAAATAACAAAGTTTTTCTCTTCACGTTGGATAATTTGATACAATGCTGCGCTTAGAGCATTAGATTCAGCCGTGAAAGTACTATATGAAGGTGCTTAAATACACAACATTATATACAATACAACACGTAAAAGGGCTAAATTACAGTTATAGATGTGAAATAGTCTTGTGAAGAAGCTACCTAGCAGCACTTCAAAGATTCTTTTAGGTAACACTGTAATGTTTATTTTATTACCACCACCGTCTTTTCAGGTCCTTCGGATGATTATCAGGAAGAGACGGAGTTGAGAGTTTACGGACCAACGGGGTTTGTGTGGGATGATAGATTAGAATTAAAGGAGATATATCAATTTCGGGCTAAGTCTGCAGCTAGTGAGATATTGAGGTCTCTATGGATGATATATTGTAACAAATTAAGAAGCATTTAGTATATTTCGTAGAATTCTAGATTGCAAGAATTGGATGCGAAAGGAACTGGATGTGTTAGTGGACTCCGATAGCTGAATGACATGGGTCCAAATAGGTCTAAGAATGGTTTTATAAATCAATTTTTTGTAGTAAATAGGCAGTTTTGATCGTTTGTCAAGTAAGTGTTGCAGTAAACGGTATCTCGTATGAGTATCATACGTCTTAAAAATTGTAGAATAGTTAATTTATTTTAAATTTCTTCAACTCTAGTATCTTTAAGGATATTTTTTCTTTCTTTCCTTTTTTGTTTCTTTATATTCTATCTTTCTTATATCTACAGTAAGGTTTTTGCTTGTTTTTTTAACTCATTAGTAAATAAAAATTGATTTTATTGGCCTTTCGCAGACATGTTATCTTAAGTGTCAGCCTAAAGTACAAAATTGTCATTCTTAAGGAACATTGTCCTAGAATTAAGTTTTTTTTTTTTTTTATAATTATTAAATTTTAAATAAAACCAGATATGTATTTTAGACAAAATTGATCCCTAATTATTGAGAAGATGTTTAATATTGTTATCCTTCGTTCCACAAACCTTCTGAGTCGTCTAGAAAGAAGATAGATTCAATCACTATAAACTAGTTTTTTTAGTTGTTTATCGATGAATAATTTTAAGTGCTAGGTTTATTTATTAATATTTTTTTATGCATTTAAAATTTAATGTAAAATTATTATTCATAAAATAAAAACGCTGTTAATTATTATCTTTAATAGTTATTATTATAATAATTTATTATGTCAAATTAATGAGTTTAAGAAATTTTATCTTATTATTTAATGCTAGTGTAAAAATCAATTTAAAAAAAAATGGGTAATATATGTTCAAGATTTTCTATTATATTATTGTTTCATTGATGAACAGGTACATTTTTTATAACTCGATATTTGGAATTCCTCTTATGTTTGGAAGGTAAAAATATATCTACAATGGGTGATCAAAAAGTAGAATCAGAGTTTTGATTGACCTCACTAATTGAACCATGAATCATTGATCGTATAAAGCAGAGATTTATAGATGATCAGATTTGTCAGTGAGAAAAAAGGCTTATCTATAGGTGAGAGGTGTTTGGTCCATGTTAATCCCGAGGGGAATCCCATGAAAGAGGACTGTCTAAATATTTATCGGATACATTGGGAAGAACCACAATAGCAATTCCCTATAAACAAGCCCTCAATTATAGCAATTAGAACTAGCCACTAATTTGCATGGAATAACCCCTTTCGGACCACCCCTGTTTGCTCGCTAATGTCTCCCCTCTCTCACTCTCTAATTGAATAATTAACTCGACCGTCCCTCGATCAAAATTTAAATTGAGGTCACGTGTAATTATAAATATCAACGGAATCATTGAATAATAAGAGCATTTCGCCATTTACTTTTATAACATCCTTATGTTATTAGGAACTTACAGTATGTCATGGCCCATTTTATAAAGCTTTCACAATAACGAAAATTAAAAAGCGACAAGCCTTATTGATTAATTACGTATTTAATTTATTTTATCATTGTGGATGTAATTAGTTGACCGTTGAGAATTACTGGAAGGAATTAGTCCGGGTGGCGGTCATAAATGAAACAACTAAATAGTTTCAACTATTTTATTGTTTGCCAACGTTTCGACCCCTTTGTGGGTCATCATCAGGGCGCAGGGTGGGAGAATGGAAACATGGAGTTTCCATTCTCCCACCATGCGCCCTGATGATGACCCACAAAGTGGGTCGAAACGTTGGCAAACAATAAAATAATTGAAACTATTTAGTTGTTTCATTTAATGACCGCCACCCGGACTAATTCCTTCCATTAATTTATTTTAGTTTATTATTTTCCATAATGAACCTTTGTTATCGCCCGAAAAAAAAAAAAAAATTAGCCTTCTTTAAAATTTGAGTGCTTACGTAGCGTAGAACCAGAATAATATTTTTTTTTAAAAATCCGTTTGTTTTAGATTCAGTAAAAGCGCGATAAAAAAGAAAAAAAAAGTGTGAGCAACACACGACTTTCACTTACCTCCGTTTTTAAAATCGAATAAAGAATTATCAAATACAGTTAGAGATAAAAATGAGTGAAACTATAAAAGAACTAACTAAATAGTATTCATATAGAAACATTATTATATAAAAAATAATCAGTTAGTTTGTTGTTTGTTTGTTTATTTATTTAACGTCACTTTATGCTACTATGGCTAATCGGACGATGCTACAGTGGGAGTCCTAAATTTTGCCTACCCAGGTTTTATTAGGATAGGGATCTTTAGCGAGTACCTGATATCGCACAGGCTCGGGACCACCTTTTAACGTCCCCTCCGAAGGACGGCGTAACTAAGAATTTTTTACTCCCATTAAAAAATCTAGGACCACCTGCGGGTTTGAACCTGAGGCTGTTACGCTAGCCACCCAGCTACAAGTGATCCCAATCAGTTAGTTTTATTGGCTTTTTATCACTCTTTATTCACTTTTACAACCTTGTGTATAAGATAATATTTTTTTCTAAAATATTTAGCTTTCCAACGGTATATTATACATGTATACTACTGTTCTTTTATCAAAAACAAAAAATTGCATTAAACATTTTTTTTTTCAGTTTTCTCTCTTTAGTTAGATATCAAATTCGTTCAACTTGTATATTTACCTGTTTTTCTTATTTTTACAATGGTGAATACATGATATAGTTATTTTTATAATATCTACAAATTTAAGGGTAATTTAGAGGTCAAACATTCAATCATAATGAAACCTTTATGATATTCAAGCCCATTCAATTTTACATCGATATAGGAAGTTTAATTAAAATCGTTAGAGCCGTTTTTGAGAAAATCAAAAAAATATGCAAAATGCATGCTATAAAGTAACTCTTCTGGTTTGCTGATTTTTATTAAAAAGGTTCTGTAATATCTCGGGCGTATGGTTGTTTTAAATATGTAATTTCAGTTTCATAGTACTTTTCGTTTACGCGCGGGAGTTACCACAGACACACACATATATATACACACACACACACACACACGCACATAGAATTTTTTAGAGGACTTGGTCATTTTGACTCAGGGGACCCTAAAACGTGTGTTTTCGTTGAAAACTGGAATTCAAAAATTTTACGATCGCAATACTTTCTCTTACTATATATTTCATGCATAGTAAGTGAAAGTAAAGAAAGGTTGATCAGTATATTCAAGTCCCAAATTATAATAGATGTAATTCCACCAAAAATCGATTATAATTGAAGATAAGGAAAAATCGAAAAGACTTTTAAAATCAAGACAAGCCATGAACAACGAGAAGAAGAAGAAAAAAATATCATGTGGTCAAGCAACAACTTATAAGAGATGTGACTCGCTCATAACTCGGTTATTATTGAAGAAAGAGAAAAAATGTAAGGTGTTCTGGAATCAAGAAATTTTATTTGATAGAAAATCGGAAGAAAAGAAAAGAGTAGATAATAGTAAAGCAGTCAAGTATAAATGATTTTGGTTTATTATTTCAATAATGAACCTTTGTAATCGACCAAAAAAAAAAAAAAAAAATTACCCCCCTTCAAAATTTAAGGGTTTACCTTTCAAGAAGCGTAGAACCAGAATAACGGGGAAAAATCCATTTCTTCCAATTAATAAATAAACAAATACCAAATTTGTTTTTAGTGCTATTCATAGAGAATTAAATTTTCTACAAACTGGATAAAGAATCATTTAAAATTGTAAAGAACTGGCAGAAATAAAGCGTATTGAAATCAGCAATGGTGATATGTTATTTTCCTTTGAATTATTTATTGATTCTCATATTATTTAATTGCCTATCTACAGCTTTCGTACGCCACTGTTTCATAATCGACCTGTTATGCATTTAAGCTCAAGATCTTATTTTACAAATATTTAAGTCTCTGAGACGTCATTAACTTATAAAGAAACTTTTTCCTGACGATTGATTAAATAAATAAATCAAAGGAAAATTATTAAGCTATAAGCAAAAATCAATCAAAAATTTTACTACCTGCTTCTTCAAAAATCCATCGTGCATTAGAAATTATTTCAAACAATAAATCTTCTCTGTGAACTTGAAAAATGAAAAAGGTTAACCATCCCAAAATCATATTGATAATCTTAATTCTTAAATGACCGACTCGCCCATTTAATTTCTTTAGCCTCATTTTATTTTTGAAGTTGAACTTCAAAGCGTCGACTTTCCAGCCATGCAAGGAAAGATAGTTACTTCCCGTGGACGCCTAAGCTCGCTAATGTTTCATTATGTGCTGATTTACATATATTCGTTTATGGTAATTGTAATCGTAATAAAATTCAATAATACATATAACTTTGTATATAACTTCACTATTGGTAAATCAGTTTCTCGTTTAACTACAGAGAACGACGAATAATGTTGTTATTTAGTTTAATTTCATCTTTCATTTCTATTTAAAATTAAAATCTGTGAGCCGTAAGTCCGTTACGACTTAATATGTATATGTATTAAGTTTCTGTCTAATTTTTAGTTTTGATTATTGGAATAGAAGAGAGTACAGTAATTTGATCTTGACATACGGGCCCCAAGTTTCTTTCAGTCAAGTGTCCCAGGTAACGCACAGAGTTGGTATGAATTTGGTAGTTGCCAATAAAAATTGGTGGACAAGTATTTTGTTGAAGTGTAAACGTTGCATTTTTGGTTTGCCATAATTTAATCGGATTTTCCAAAAAGAGTACCAGTTTTTTAGGAGCATTAAGTGATTTTGTAGCGTTTAGACCAGTAGAGAACCATCGTTTGATGTTAAAATTTAGCGTAGTTGTCATTGTCGGAGTTGGTTAGTATGTCATGTTTATATACAATGTATAGGAGAGGAGCATGTAATGATATAGATTACTTTTAATTATTTAAGAATTATTCCAATCACACATGAATGGACAAAGTATGTAATTTCAGTATCGTGTGATATTCTGATTTTAAGGTATACGTAGAACAAAATTGTATTTTTTATATTTTTCATAACCCCTAAAACAACGATACAATAATACATATCAAATAATACACATGGAAATAGTATTCTTTGGACATACCTCTTTTTTCTAAAGAACAGCTTTTTCTTAAGGATGTTTCATGGATTTACAATCTTTTGTGGTTTTTCTTATTTCTGATTTACTTAAATTGCTGGGACACACTTTTCGGCAGTTATGGGAAAATGAAAAACAAAAATAAAAACCTTAATACCAAAAAATTGTGTCTATATCAGAGTTGTGAACTATTGGTCGCTGGTTTTTTTCAACTACTTTCTGCCATCTATGTGGTGTTGGTGCTGGCGTTAGGGATAGTTAGGTATTTAAGAATTATTCCAATCACACATGAATGGACAATGTATGTAATTTCAGTATCGTGTGATATTCTGATTTTAAGGTATACGTAAATCCAAATTTTATTTTTTTATATTTTCCATAGCCCCTAAAACAACGATACAATAATACATATCAAATAATACTCATTGAAATAATATTCTTTGGACATACCTCTTTTTTCTAATGAACAGCTTTTTCTTAAGGATGTTTCATGGATTTACAATCTTTTGTGGTTTTTCTTACTTCTGATTTACTTAAATTGCTGGGACACACTTTTTAGCTGTTATGGAAAATGAAAAAACAAAAATAAAACCTTAATACCAAAAAATTGTGTCTATATCAGAGTTGTGAACTATTGGTCGCTGGTTTTTCCAACTACTTTCTGCCATCTATGTGGTGTTGGTGCTGGCATTAGGGTTGGTTAGGTATTTTTTAAAGAGTCAAGAAATTTTATGTTTCTTCTTCGGATGAAATCTGGAATCCTTGCGAGGTAGGCGTACTACATAGACATACAGACTCTTTTGCTAGACTTGATTATTTTAATTAACGAGAACTTCATAGGTATATATCCGTTGAAACCACTAATTCCAAAATATATTTCATCCTCAGGTAGATGGCAATAAAATGAGTTTGTTTTGATTTCATTGTATATTATTGGTGGGTGATTTAACCCCTGGTAAATATTATTGGTGAAAGATAAAGGGGATGAAGCCGAGAGAGATAGATAGATACATGAGGTGGAGGGGAGGAGGGGGCAAAGCAAACAGGCTCCTTTATTGGGAAGGAGGGGCGGCCATTTTGGGCTCCGCTCGCCTCTTGCGGTTAATTAACTGAAGGTAATTGGTCTTCATCACCTCTATCCTATCCACGGCTGCATGAGGTCTCCTCCAAACATTCAATTATTGGTTGAGTGGGCAATATATATATCCACTAACTCAAGTGCTATTCGAGAAAAAAAAAATTAAAATAATCCTTATTAATAGTTAAAAACTGCTTATGAAATATACAGTAAGAGAAACTATTGCAATCCATAAAATTTTAAAAGGTTTCCCTAAGCCAAAGTCTCGCAAAATGTTATGTGTGCATGTGAGTGTACCTCATAAGCGAAAAGTCTGACGAAACTGAAATTTCAATTTAAAATAGAAGCTCTACGAAAGCATCGAATTATTCTCGTATCCAATCCTTCGTGAAACCCTCGGTGGTCCATACTGTATCACAGATGAATTCATCCATAATGATCTTAATTTTCAATATATTGCCGATTTGGTATGAACGACGAAATATTCCTTTAAGGAAAACTCCATTTCCATTCTGAAATTTCTCAAATTATAACCCCGTGCTATTATTATTATATATTATTATTCTATTTGCTAATATTATATCTGTGGCGGTCGTGAATAAGTGGTTAAGTCAAAATCTTTCATTTTACAAGTGAGCGACTGAAAGTAATAGTAATACCCAATGTAGAGTAATTAACATATAGCTTTCCACCTATAAATCTCTTTGACCAATTTAACACAACGTGAGAGACGGTCTGAGAGAGCGATACGTGGAGTTAACTCATTTTTGATATAACTCGAGTTATCTAGTTTTTCACGACCGCCACAGACATGTTATTAGGTGATAGTAGTACAGGCTCTTCAAGTTTGATTATTTAAAATAATCTGTAAATAATCTAGCATTTAACAAATTTGTAAAAACTTAAATAAGACCTAATTAAGAATTATTTAAACTTATTATAATAGCCCTTTAAAATAACTGAAGATGTATACAGAAGGACCCCACCCTCTGGTGGTCCGAACGGAAGTTGGTTACTCCAGATATACAGGCAGTTCCTCTACACTAATCCTTCGCTTGCCTTCTTAGGCTCTACTTAGGTACCGTAACCTGGGCGGTACCTGACTTCAGTGTTACCTGCCTAGGAAACAAAAGATACCCAAATTAGTTAGTTGCCTGCAGTCCCATTTGTTGAGCCCAATATTGTTTTATTGCGCGATTTCGAAATAATCATAGTTAGTCAGGAGCCTACCAATTCGAATTACTTGTTAAGCCAATTGATTTTATATCTAGTAGATTAAGATTATTATATAATTTACTTTTCATTCCTATCTCTTTTCTCACCGATTACTCCAAAACAGTTGATGACCTGACCGCCCAAGCACAGACTTTATCATCCTTCAATGCCACAAATCAAAAAGTATTTAATCCATTATTTCGCTTTAATGTTGTAAAATTACTCTGGTCCCAAACAGTATTTATTTCTCTTACACATTAGTTAGCACAATCTCCGAAATAACACAAATCAAAAAATGTTTTGTACTCCTTCTATAAATAATGGCAAGGGACTTTTGATCTCGCCAGCATATTAGGATTTTTTCCGAATTTGCAACAAATAAGGACCCAGAACAAACTGAATTAAGAAAAATGTAATTGCCAGTCAATTTAGCATGTACCTTTGTTTTCGTTTAAGTCCCCTTCCTTGCGATGTAGTGTTAACTTTTTCACAGGAGAAGAAATGTTTTATCTCTAAAAAAATTATTGTCTGGACCTGCATTCCAGGGGCGGTTCAGAATTTTGTTTGTGTGTGGGAGTGGAACAAGGTTAAGATATATGCAGAGAATCTCCGATAATGGCATCAAAACACCTTCGGATAGTCGAATTACATAGCGACATAGTAACGTGTTGTAACGTGCTGAAATCTAGGGACAGTTGGAGGGACTGCATGAGTTGAGATATTCTTGAATTGACAGGCTCGTTTTTATTTTATCATATCAAAACTAAATTTTTGTATCTCAATTTTGCTTATAAATAGACTCCCAATGAAGTAGTAGCCCACAGAAAGGTAGAGGATGGATAACCAGGAGAAGACATCCGGGAAAAAAGAACGATATCATCACCAGATATACCACCATTTACAAAAATACCTAGCTAAGCCTATTGGTCTTCAGTAGAGCCAAAACGGATGGATCACTTGTAGCTGGGTGGCCAGCATAACAGCCTCCTATGCCAAAGGTTACTGGTTCAAACCCGCAGGTGGTCCTAGGATTTTTTAATGGGAGTAAAAATTCCTTAGTTATGCCGTCCTTTGGAGGGGACGATAAAAGGTTGTCCCGATGTCGGGTACTCCTTAAAGATCCCTATTCCAATAAAACCTGGATAGGCAAAATTTAGGACTCCCACTGTAGCATCGTCCGATTAGCCATAGTAGCATAAAGTAAAGTTAAATAAACAAATAAAAATTAAAAAAAAAAACAATAGAGCCAAAACGGAATAAGGTACAAAGCATGTGAAATACCCATCGTGATGTTTCGCTACACCTACACTTTATACCTTGTATCGTTTTAGCCCAGAAGAAAACTAGTAATGTGCGTCGAAACTTTAGTTTCACAATCAATAATTAACACTTTAAAAATAGTTTTAAAAAAACAATCCATTAATACAAGATGGATCAACTATTCAATTTTATTATTTTCGATTTGGGCGAGTGTGGTGAGTGACGTTACTTCTTTGTCAAAATATCCATGGAATTCCAATATGAAGCTTTAAATAAGTTTGATTTTAAAAGGAATAAGAAAACTATGCCGGAGAGGATTCAGCCTGAGATTGGTTATGATAATAGAGAGCGGAAAATGGAGGTTGCTGCGGTGCAGGTGGGCCTCTTCTCATGCCGGGAATCGCTCCAATCCTTGAATACATCACGAATACCAGATAAAGCATATTTCCATCCTCTCAGTCGAGAGCCGGAGCATAAGCTCATTGAATTTCAATCCTTGACGCGCAAATCCATTCAAATGAAAAATATACAGGGTCTCACAAATGTCTCATCACACTGTGAGAGCAGGTAGGTAGGTACTAGACCTCCAGAGAAACAAAATAGTTTATATAATCCATAGTCTTATTAGGGAATAAAATTAAATTTTGAGATTTTTGTTGTTCAACGAAAACCATGGATAACAGCAAAATTTGGTTTCCCTACCTAACCGTCGACAATCAGACTATAGTGATAAGGCCCAACTTTTATTTTTAGTCCTTATTGTTTTTAATTCTTGCCTACACGTATATTTCATTGTCAAATGCATTTAGATTTGTTTTGCACCATTTTAAATTTAATTTAATGAAAAAGTTTTCATGAGATCTGGAACTGAGCTCCTTGAAAAGTTCGAATATTCTTAGTCATATTAAATTATTTTCTGCATGACGTGCGACACTTATTTTTACTTTCACTTACCTATAAATGAAATATGTAGTAAGGGAAAGTATTGCGATCCTGAAAATTTTCGAATTTCATTTCTCAACGGAAATACACGTTTTATTTTAGGATTCCCTGTGTCCATATAACCATGTCCCGAAAAAAGGTATGTGTGTGTCCATATGTGGTAAGTCTAGCGCTAAACGAAATACGTACAAAACTTAAATTTCATATTTGAGAAAACTATACGTCCGAGATGTTACACCAACTTTTTTACTAAGATCCGCTGACCGGAAGTGCTACTTTATAACATGCATTTTGCACCTTTTTTACGATTTTTCAAAAACGGCTCTAATGATTTTGATTAAACTCGCTATATCAATGTAAAATTTAATGGGCTTTAATAACATGTAGGTTTCACACTGATTGAAATAGTCTGACTGGGGTTAAAAGCCGAAATTTTAAATTTTCTTTCTCTAAAGTACCTTTAATTTTGTAAATTCTATAAAAATAACCGTATTATCTAATCAACATGCTGAAAAACGGCTAAATATACAAGTTGAACAAATTTGTTAAACAAATAAAGGAGCAAAGAGCAAAATTAGTTTCTAATGCAATTTAATTAGTAATATACATGTAAAATATATCGTTGGAAAGTTAAAGATTTTAGAGAAAATATTATCTTATACACAAGCTTGTAAAAGTTACTAAAGAGTGATGAAAAGCCGCTAAAACTAACTGATTGTTTTAGATAATAATATAATCGATTTTTAATAAAACACATGTTTCTATATAAATTCAATTTAATTAATTCTTAATTAGTTTCACTAAATTTTTGTCTCTATCTGTATTATCAATTTTAACAACAGTCGTGTGTTGCCCGCTCCAGATTTTCTTATTTTGAGGGATTGACTTCTTAACCTTCCGGTAAATTTTCTATTCTTTCATTTAGTAACACTTTTCTACTTCTGTGCGTGTACATCTAGTAGATATACTTGAGTTCTTCTGGTAAAAAGCATGGATGACAGATTCATTCATTCATTAGCGGCGCGACAGACGCATGAAGCGGTCCCTGGCCAGTCCTCTCTGCCTGTAGCACGCCGCACAGATACTCCCGCTTTCTTCAGATCCTCGGAGACGCTGTCCTTCCACCTCCCCCTCGGTCTTCCACGAGGCTTTCTTCCGTCGGGTTTTCCATAATACATTTACAAGGAGACTGAAAAAAAGTCTCGTATCCTATTTACTTAAAATCACCATCGAAATGCTATCAATGGATTGTTTTTTCATTAGCCATTTTTATGTCATGTATGTATATAATTCATACATTTGTGCGTATTATATATTAAATAAAGCAAATGTTTTATTATAAAATATTAGAAAATCAGCTGTTCTAATTGTAAGCATAATAAAGAGTGATAATGTAATGGTATCCTAAGTGTGTAATTAGTTAATAGCATCAAGCAGATATAATATTGGCGAGAGCTGAATTGATACAAAGCGAGAATCTAACAATTTTAAAATGACGAACTTGTAAATAAAGCGAAGCTATTAGAACTATCGAAGAGAGAAAGTTCGATGGTAGGTTCTGATGAAAGAAAAGGGTTGCAATTAAATAAAATTCACAGAAAAGTACACTCGTCGAAACAATATCAAAACAAAATTGACATTCGACAGTCTGAAAGGGAAATGCTACCTCTACGTTTCTTCTAAGCACAAGGCAAATGAATGTAGATTCTAGAATGAAACCTGCAATCAGTGTTCAAAAATCGGTCACCTAAAACGGGCAAGTTTGAGTGCTAAAACTAGAAATGATATAACAAGAGCAAACAAAGTCAAGCGGACAGAAGAGTTTCAATGTGGGGGATCGTGTTCAAATTCGGAACTTCAGCAACAATAAGCCAAAATGGAGCTTTAGAAAGGTGCAGAGGGATAACTAAATCAAACTAGTCAATTATATCATTAGATTGGACAATGGAGGAATCAGAAAATGCCACTTATATCAAATAAGAAAACTTAACATCGATTAGAAGAAAAATTATTGTGTTTTTTTCTCCTTGAAATCATTTGTGATTGTTGTTTTTATTTTCAGGGGGAAAAAACTATTATAATGATAAAAACGAAGAAGCTCATATACAAAGCTTTGGTAGAGAGCATAATGTTGTATCGTTCGGAGACATGGCCCCTCAGCATAGCTCAGGGAAAAATATTTCTTTCTGTTGAAATGGAGGAGAGCGGCAAGGATATCGAGAACCGAAAGGGTGAAAATGTCACTATAAGAGAAGCACTTGGAATAAAGCAAAACATTCTTGAGATGATGGAAGAAAGGAGTCATGTGAAACGAATGGGAGACAATCGCTTACCTAAAATAATTATGGATTGGGAAGCAGATGGTAGAAGAAGGAGAGGAAGACCCCTAGTTAGATGGAAGGATAGAGTGGTGGAGAGTATGGCTGGTAGGGGACTGTCGGAGGAGGACGCGATGGCACCGGCAGAGATGAAAAGACCTGCTGGGGCAGGAGTTTGGTTGAGGAAACCTTCAAATTGAAGAAATTCCTGACGAAAAAAAAAATTTTATATATTAAATGTAACATATGTTTAATTGTAAAATATTAAATATTATTTAAAACAGCTGTTCTAATTTTAAGCATGGTTAAAGAGTGATAAAGTATAGTTCCTAAGTGTGTAATTATCTAATAGCGTTAAGCAGATATAACAGTGTTCATTTAATATAGTAGTCAATATTTTTTTTATATTTCTTTAAAAAAAGAAAATAGGAATATGGCACAGAATTCACAACAGACTTATCGAAAACCTTATGTTATAAGATGGATTTTCCAATTTTTTACTTCTTGTCTCAAGATTATCTAGATTTTATTTTATTTTTTTTTTTTTTAGAAACAATTCTTTATTGAGTAATATTACAATCTGTCCAATTTAGGACATTTTTAATAGTGATGAAGTACAACATTCATACTACATTCACACGATATATACAAAACAATAAATTTATATAATAATAATACAATATACATATATAAAAAACAAAATCAATAAAATATATACAAAAGTCACTCATACCTATATACAATTCACAAGCATACAGTACGTGAGTGGAGAATCTAGCCAATGCTAGAACTCCAATATACATTTTACAAGAGGTCTCGAGGCCACTGCCGTTTCAACCTTCTATGAGGATGGTAAGGATGTGTGGAGCTGGATAAGGATTGAGCTAGGGGATTAGGATGATGGATAAGGTTCTGATGGAATTTAGAGAATTTTAATGGTATAAGGTCTAAAATAAAATAGAATATTTAGGTCGTGGTGTATGGTATGGTTGGATACATAATAAGGAGCATTAACTATTGTTCGGAGGACTTTTGAATGGAAGGATTGAATGCGTTTGATGTAAGAAAATTTGGCTGTCCCCCACAGTTCAGGTCCATAGGTCCAGATAGGTTTCAGTACTGTCTTGTATATTAGCAGTTGGTTCTCGATAGATAATTTAGAATTTCTGTTCAGTAGTCTGTATAATTGTCCAAATCGTCGATTAAGTTCTTGTCGTTTAAGTCTAGTATGCGGGTTCCAAGTTAGTTTTTGTCCAGAAGGAAGCCAAGATACCGGACTGTGTCGGAGAAAGGAAGCGGAACGGAGTTAAAGAGAACTGGAGGGCAGGATTGTCTTCGAAGGGTAAAGGTGACATGTTTGCATTTGGATTGATTAACTATGATTCTCCAGTTGTTACACCAGTCTTCAATTTGAGAAAGGTGCGTTTGGAGGCCTATATATGCAATTTCGGGATCTAGTGAGAGGATAGGATAGCTGTGTCATCAGCGTACGTTGCTAGGAAGGTATTAGGGCAAACAGGAATATCAGCCGTGTATATATTGTAGAGGAAAGGACCAAGGACACTGCCCTGAGGAACACCGGATTTGACTGGATAATAATTGGAATATTCTGCACCACAACGAACTCGGAAGGAGCTTGATAGATAGGATCGGAGGACTAGGTATAAGGATTGGGGTAAATGGTTTTTGAGCTTAAAGAGCAATCCCGGGTGCCACACCCGGTCAAATGCTTGCGTTATGTTCAGAAATGCACCCGAGCAGTACTCCTTGTTCTCAAGGGCAGAGGAAATATGGTCAACGACTTGGAGCCCTTGCTGAACGGTTGAATGTTGGGAACGGAATCCAAACTGATGGGAAGGAATAGTGTGGGATTCTAATAAAGTAATATTCGTTTGAGGAGGATTTTTTCAAAGATTTTTGAAAGGATTGGGAGTAGGCTGATAGGTCTATATGATGTCGTTGTGTTAGGAGGAAAATATAAGAGAGGAAAATGAGTAGTGCGTAGAATGGAGTTGTAAATATATGTAAGAAATATAACGGCTTTAGATGGAAGCTGTCTGAGAATCTGAGGAATGAGGAGATCGTATCCAGGAGATTTACGGAGTGCAAGTTTTCGGAGAAGATATTTGACCTCAGAGGGATTAACTGCTTTAGGAGGTAATGAAAGCGGGATTGGAGACTGAAGGAACTCTTCCACCACTGCAGTGTGGTTTGAATGGGATTCTTGATGAGGTGTGAAGACTTCGGAAACGTATTTGGCAAGTTCCTCGGCTTTGTCTTCATCAGACGCAGCCCAGGAGCCATTACTACGACGGAGGGGATGGTAAATTTGGTGGGATTTTAGAATTTTCTTGGTGACATTCCACAGGGAATTGTCACAAGCCGAAAGAGAAGACAGGAAGGAACTAAAGGATTGGGAACGGAAGATCGCCAGCTCCCTCTTTAATTGTCTACAATAAAAGTTATAGGAGCGGCGATCTGTGGGGTGGGCGGGTGCGTTGCCATAAGGATCTGGATCGTCGTTTGGTGCGGATGAGGTCTATGAGGTGTTGTGGTAAATGATTTTGGTTATGACTTATCTGGGAGTGCTTAGGAGAGGAGGCAGTCCAAACAGCTTGTTGAATAGCGATGGTGAAGGAGTTTACGGCATCGTCAAGGTCATCTGGAGTTTTGAGTTTCACTCTGAGGTCAATATCACTGGTCAGGATTTGGCGAAAAAGGTCCCAGTTTACTGGTCCTCTGATAAATGACGGTGGGGTGGGTTTAGGAATAGGAATTAGGGATACTTTAAGGAGCAATGGACTATGGTCAGAGGACAGTTCATCAAGGCGAGTCACCGACATGTTTAGGGAGCCTAATCCGCTGTGGATGAAGAAGTCAAGGATGTCAGGATTACGGTTAGGATCAGTTGGCCAGTAGGTAGGGGAATCATGAGGCAGGAGGTTGAAACGTCTAGAGTTGAGTGCAGACTGTAAATTCCGCCCACGACAATTCGTGGACCTGGAACCCCATTGTTGGTTCTTAGCATTCATGTCTGTACCCAGAATGAAGTGGTTTCCTAAGGAATTGAGGAAAGATTCGAATAGAATGTTGGAAATGGAATATTTAGGAGGGCAGTACGCTGGTGCGAGGGTGATCGGAAAAGAAAAAGTCTTGATTACTATGGCGGTGCATTGTAGGAAATCATAGGAGGGGACTGGGAGTATGTGGTGGGAGAGGGACTGGTGCACAATGACAGCAGTACCGGCATGGGCTTTTCCTTCTGGGTGGTCCGTACGGTATGTTACGTATTGAGGTATTTTAAAGAACTGTTTAGTGGTTAGTCTAGTTTCAGTAATAAGTGCTACATCAACGTTTTTGTCTTGCAATAAAGCTGTAAGTTCGTCAGTGTGATTTCTAACACCATTCGCATTCCAAAGGAGAATGGATAAGGAGTTAGGTGTAGTCATTTAAGGATTTTTTAAGGATGGGATTAAATTTGATACGAGATTAGTAAGTAGTGATATTAGCGGCATAACAAGGGATTTGATTTCAGTGATGAAGGATGTCATCAAACTTGTAAGGTCTGTGACATTTGATGGAGGAGGAATATGAGAAATATGATTCGGATGAGGTTTTTGATGGTTGGTTAAATTTTGAGGAATATGTGGTTGTGGAAGGGGTTCAGGATTTTGAAGTATGCGTTTTTCCGGTAGGGTTTCTTTGTTCTGGTTCCCACCTCCAAGTAGATGGGCAAATGTTACATTGGAATCAATTGTTTTTGAAGGTTGTCTTCTGCTTCTGATCGGTTCAGCTGTTTCATCCAGATTCTGAGGTTTTTGGTATCTGCTTTTGAGGTTCTTGTAGATTTGACATCCCTTGTAGTTAGCCGGGTAGTCCTCGAGGCACAGAGCACATACAGCGGATGTTGATCTTGATCTTGTGCATTCTTCTGATTTATGTTGCTCACCGCATTTCACACAGCGTGGTGTGTGGTGGCAGTAAGTTCTCGTATGACCATATGCCTGACAATTATGGCACTGCACTATTTCTTTCTTAGTGTAAGGTTTCTCAACTCTTACACTAGTATAGTACAATCTATTGAGGTCGTAAACTTTTTCAACTCCTGCTGATGGTTCCAAGTCCACGAAGAATAGAGGCATTGGAATTTTATCTTTTAGGACATTGGTGACTTGCCGCACTTTATAGCCTATCTCCGTCAGTTCTTCTTTGATAGCTGTAACTGGTGTCGAAGGGTGTAGGTTTCTAATTACAACCCTTAAAGCTCTCTCCTAGCGCAACTGATAGGTATGAAAATCAGCTTTGGTCTCACTCAGATATTTTACTATTTTTCTGTAGCTTTCGGCGGTAGTCGGGGATATTTTAGTATCACTGGTTCTACTTATACAAGAATAACTATTAGGATCGGTTAATTTGTTTAAATGCGCACATAGTAGTTGAAAAATTTTAATATTTTTAACAAAAATTGGTGGAGGTTGTGGTTCCCTGGGTATAGGAGAAGATTCCATGGATTCTTTTTCATTTTGATTTTGGAGGATCTGAAATGGGTTCGGTGTAAAAAACGGCGATTTATCAGTCATTCCTTGTGATGATGTGCTGGGCTGTGGTTCAGATCCTAAAGAGTTAGCTGAAGCGGTCGCTGGTGAAATCATTTTTTTATTATTTTCACGGCGAGGCCTCTGTTTTGTAGAAGACGAGTTTGAACCTGCAGATCTAGATCTTTTACTTGTAGCTTTTGAGGACATAACTTGATGAAAATATCTCATTTATTAAAAAAAAAAAAAATAATAATAGATAAATAATGAAATGAGAATGAGAAGGAAGAATAATAAAAGAAAGATAAGTTAAAGAAAAGCAAGCCCGAGCTTGCCGAGCTAGCGGCGATCAGCTGATCAGTGACCCTCCTTTCACTTTTCGTGATTGTACAAAGTAAATTATAACTTTGCTTACCGATATTTCTCCAATATTCACTGCTGTGGTTTTCTTGAAGTCTAGTGATGTTTTCCAGACTGAACTCAAGCGAATTCCTACTGAAAACAGCAAAAATCTGAGAGACGAAGTAACGTATGACTGTTATCATCGAGCGCATCCAGTAATTTTATTTAAGTCGTTATTTCAATGCATAATCAAATGTTATTTAATATCAGATAGGATTTATTCTAATCGAAATAGTTTGATAGCGTTTTAATGCCGTTGTTTAATATGTAATAAATGTTACTTAGAATCCCAAAGTAATTATTGTTTCAACTTTATTCAAATTGATTTTAACATGGTAAGTAATTTTAACTAAAAGAAATGTTCAAATAAAAGCGAATTTTTTCAGCTCTTATCATTTTGACGCTCTCCATCTTTTATTGACTCCGTGAAGCCTCAATTCGACAAAGAACTGGAGAACTGAAGGACAAACTGAAGTTAATCTTATGGCAAATAAATACAATTTGCATTAGACACGCGTATCCTCACTACGACAAAGCTGTGGATCCTTTTCCCAATATTTATCTTAGGGATTTGACCAAGGGGTCCATTATAATGCCGCAATGAGGGGAAAAGGAGGGGGCTTCGAGAGGGGGCCATGCGGCGGTTAATTTACCATCTTTGTTCCCAGTCCTATCTAAAGAGATGAATTGACTTAAGCAAATCAATAGCTCTATTATTTAAATGGAAATTCTAGTTTTCATAAAAAGAAAATATAATTAGATAGTTTTGTTCCACGATAAGAACTACATTATTTTTTTTAAATAATACTTACTTCATTGACTTTAAACTTTTTATAAATTCAATCCTGAAACTGTACACTATTCAGAAGAAACCTAGGTATTTTCTTATGAATACTGACGGTCAATTCTTTAAATATGCCGTTTTTTATAAAATCCTTGCAAGTCATACATCACAAATAATGTTTCAACTTAGTCCTTAATATGCTTGAATATATTCACACCCGTTTTATAATTAACCCGAAAATAAGAAAATTGTAAGAGATTAGAACTAACTAAATAAAATTAAAAAAAAGGGATATCCTATAAAACGATTGGATAACTTTTACAATGATACATTTGTACATCCACAAACACAGACGCATGATCCGTGATCAGTCAAAGTTCGAACTTGGCAATAAGGATCTAGAAAAAGGGAGAGGAAAATAATCTAGTACTATATAATAATCTAAAAAATATGATGATAGTCTAAGAATTTGGAGAAATATTGTGACTGGCCATGATGCTTGATTGTACTAAGGTGTGTGTAATCTCAGTGATCTAAAAGTCACACGGTGTCATTTCGAACCCGGTATAAGCGGTTCGTACAATTAAAGATGTTTATAGGTATAGGTTGTGAAATAAGTTCGTATGGTTTTTCAATATATCAATTTAATTCTCTCTTTTTTTTTTTTATAAAATCATGTTTACTTGGTCAATAATGTTTACATATTCTATAAAAGGATTAGTTTAGGTGCTTTTATGCATCAGTTTCAACCGAGATCATTAATACCACTTTGCTTGCTCAAAATAAAAGAGAAAAATTTCATTTTCGTCATGTAATGATTTTTTATTTCCGAAAAGGAAACCCGCGACAAAGTAAGTTAAAAAAATTTGCAGTGTGTATGACCAGAGCATCCTTAACTGAGACGTTGATTTACAGAAGGTACTAGTATGGTGTCAGAACTGGAACGTTAAAATAAAAGCCAACAAATCCAACCAAATTACCATTACCCTTCGTCCTTCCCGGTTGAACAGTTCCGATATCTAGGACTGCACCTTGACATACGTCTCACTTGGGACCCTCATACAAGACTGAAATAACAAGAAACTGCAAGACGTTTTCGACTACTTAAACACTTACTAGACAAACGTTCTAATCTTCCGCTTAACTACAAAAGACTTGTCTATATGACTATCATAATGCCGGTATGGACTTACGGAGTACAGCTTTGGGGCTCTACTAAACCATCGAATTCTTCCCGTATCCAATCCCTATAATTCAAAATCCTTCGTAAAATCCTCAATGCTCCTTACTTTGTCACGAATAAACTAATCCACAAAGACCTCAATGTTCCGTATGTTGCTGATTTGGCCCGATATAGATACCATTCCTTTCATGACAAACTCTATTCCCACCCTAATCCTCTAGTTTCAATCCTTTCTTCCTCTTCAATTCCTGACAATCTCTGAGGCGCCTGAAAAGGAGATGGCCCGAGACCTTCTAGTATAGAATATTTTTAGAATGCTTCCATTGGAAGTTTCTCTACATGTGTTTCATGAGTTTATATCCATTATACAGTTGTAAATTCCAATAGATAAATTAAAAAAAGGTACTAAAGGACTTTATTTTACATATTTGTACAACAGTACTATCATTTATTTTAAATTAAATATTTTATTTGATCTAATTAACACTGTACAGCAAGGTCTAAGAGTGGTTGACCATTAATCCTCTGCACTTGAAAACATGCAATACTTCACTGGTGCCTTTCTGGACATTGCTCAATCCTTATATATAATCCTAAGATCCTATCTCTCTAACCGTTTCTTCAGCGTAGCCCTGAAGAAGGCCTGAAATTTCGGCCAAAACGTAGGCACTATTAAATTAAGTTTCTACTAAATTGTGTGTTAATTTGACTGCATCCTCAACTAACCTCTCCCCTGTAAATTTAATCATAGCAATCAAAGGGAGGTGTTTATCGGAATATTTATTTTTTTCATTTTATATTTATCATGTCAACATCACCCCACATGTAAAGAAGTTCCCCCGGCAGAGAAAGGACCTGGGAGTGAAGGAAAGATGGGAGTGGCCGAATCACCTGCGCCCTCCTAAGGTATATTGATCAGCGCAACTGCGCCGCCATCTTAGACTTCGCTCCAGGCTCCCCTCAATAATCCCGCAGAAGTTCCGGGCCCCGAGGGGAGGCCTTGCGTCCATCCTTCGATCAGGGGGAGGAAAAGGGAAACATTGAAAACAAAAAATCTGGGCCGTTCGTCACACTACTTTTACCATCATACTAGAAATAATATAACTACAGTTTTTTTTTTTTTATCTTACATATTCTAATGATTATCTAAGGTATTAGACTAGGTCCCTTGAGAATAACATACATGAACAAGATGTATAATGATTATAACTGGCCAAAGAACACATACAGACTTTAATATCATTTAGGTTTCATTCAGATTGGAATAATCTGACAGGGCTTAATTACCGATTTTTTTAAATTTTCTTACTTTAAAGTACCTTTGATCATATTTTTAGTATTGATATAAAACGGATAAATCTATAAGTTGAATGAAATCGATATCCAATTAAAGGAGATAATATTTCTTAATACAATTTTTAGTTTTTGAATATAAAACAGTAATATACATGAATAATACACCGTTGGAAAGCTAATGATTTTAGAAAAATATCATCTTATTCAAACAAACGTAAAAGTGAACAGAGAATGATGATAAGCGGATAAAACTAACTGATTGTCGTAGTAGGCCATTCGATGCGTCCATCATTCGATCAGGGGAAGGAAAAAGGAAACATTGAAAACAAAAAATCTGGGCCGCTCGTTACACAACTTTTACTTACCATCATACTTGAAACAATATAACAACTGATTTTTTTTTTATGTTACTTATTCTAATTAGTAAGGTAAAATAAACGGCTTTAACGATTTTGACTAATCTCGCTATATCGTTGTCAAATTTAATGATCTTTAATACCATTTAGTTTTCTTTCTGATTAAAATATTGTTACAGTGTGTCTGATTAAAATAGTCTGAACTGCCTTTAAATTGGTTAATATTGATAAAAATCTGGTGCGCGCAACTCACGAGTTTCACTTACCTCCGTTATTAAAATCGTTTTAAGAATTTTTAAAAACACACAGATATCACGATAAATTGTAGGGGTTACCTGTAGCAGAGTGGTTAGCATAACAGCCTCCTATGCCAAAGGTTCTGGGTTCAAACCCGCAGGTAGCCCTAGGATTTTTTTTAGTTAGTTATCCTTCGGAGGGGACGTTAAAAGGTGGTCCCGAGCCTGTGCGATGTCAGGTACTTGTTAAAGATCCCTATCCTAATAATACCTGGATAGGAAAAATTTAGGACTCGTCCGATTAGCCACAGCAACATAAAGGAACGTTAAACAAAGAAACAAACGATAAATTGTTAAAGATTTAATTGCTTTCAGTTTCAATAGAAACATGTATTTTATTAAATAATCTATTATAATTCAGTTGTATCCACTTTTCATCATTCCCCATTAACTTATACAATTTTTTGTATAAGAAAACATTTTTTCTAAAATCTTAACTTTCCAACGGTATATTACACATCTAATTTACTCCTTTTTATGTTCAAAAACACTAAAATTGCATATAAAATAATTTTGCTCTTTTCTCATTTGATTTGATATAGAATTCGTTCAAGTTACGTATTTTTCCGTATTTTATGAATGCCAACAAAATTATATTGCTAATTTACAAAATTAAAGGTACTTTAGAGTAAAAAAATTTAAAATATCGGCATTTAAGTCCTTTCAGACCATTTCAATCAGAATGAAACTTATATGCTGTTAAAGTCCGTTAGATATTACATTGATTTAGCGAGTTTAATCAAAATCGCTAGAGCTGTTTATGAGAAAATCATTTAAAAAAATACAAAATGAATAAATAAAGTGTCACTTCTGGTTCGCCAATTTCAATGAAAAAGTTGCTGTAACATCTCAGGTTTACAGTTGTATGGAATATGAAACTTCAGTTTCGTTCGACTTTTCTTTTTCGCGCAAGAGATTCCATACACAAACACACAGAAACAGAATATTTCTAGAGACTTGGTTATTAGGATTCAGAGAACCCTAAAACGTGTATTTCCAATAAAAATTGGAATCCGAAAATTTTAACTATCGCTGTATATTTCATACTTAAGTAAGTGGAAGTAAATATACATATTAAATGAATTGATAACCAGCTGAAGGAGAAAAAGTCAAAGATATTTTTTTAGGTAATTTTATTTTTCTGAACACGAGCATATAGATGTATAATATGCCGCTGGAAAGATTAAGATTTCAGACAAATTTCTGTTAATTCTTTATTATTTTTTAATGCTGGTTTTATTCACAGGATCAGAAATTGATTTCAAAAACCGTGTTAATCGAAAGACGTGTGTTGCACTATTTTCATTATGTTACACATTCACTGAACTTTAAGAACCAGTACAGTTATTAGTAGTGATAATTACTAGTATATATAGAGTAATAGTTAATAATTATTTCATACGCGATGTTGTTTAAAAATCAGGTGCGCTCAATGACCAACTTTTACTTACCTGCCATCTATAAATCAATTTTATGAACATCAACATAAAGTGGTAAAAAGATATATATTGCATTGAATACATTTATATATTTGCATGAATATAGTTTTGATGGATTTATTTGATATTAAATAATAAAAAAATGTTATCTACAATAATAACGTTAGTTTAAACATTTTTCGTTCCTCTTTTTTACCATCTACGACTTTATATGTTGAATAATATACTAAAATCTTCAGTTATCCCACTGTATATTGCTATATAGCAACATAATCTATAAACAGTAATATATATATATATATATATATATATATATATATATATGTATACTGTTATATACTGTTATCTGAAAAAAAATCTTATTTAGGTTCAATTAAGTGAGCTTTTCGGTCTGAATTTAAGGCTATGAAAAAAAAATATAACAACCAGTTTTTTACTTTCACTTACTATATATAGTAAGGGAAAGTATTGCGATCGTGAAAATTTTCTAATTCCAGTTTTCAACGGAAATACACGTTTTAGGATCCCCTGAGTCCCGCAAAAAAGGTCTGTGTGGTAACTCCCGGGCGGAAACGATCGGAAAGTCCTATGAAACTGAAAATTCATATTTAAGACAAATATACGCCCGAGACGTTACAAAATCTTTTTCATCAAAATGAGCTTACCAGGAGAGCCACTTTATACCATGCATTTTGCACGTTTTTCTCGATTTTCTCAAAAACCGTTCCGACGATTTTGATTAAACTCATATATCGGTGTAGAATTTATTAAGCTTTAATATTATGTAATGTTCATTCTGACTAAAATGGTCTAACAGGGCATAAATGCCGATATTTTAAATTTTCTTCCTCTAAAGTACCTTTAATTTTGTTGATTCTATAAAAATAACTATATTATCTTGTTACTACTGATGAAAAAAAAAGGTAAATATATAAATTGAATGAATTCGATACTCAACTAAAGGAGAAAACAGAAAAAAAATTTTTTTAACGCAATTTTTCGTTTTTGAACATAAGAACAATAATATACATGTATGATATACCGTTGGAAAGCTAATGATTTTAGAAAAAATATTATCTCATAAACAAGCTTTTAGAAGTTAATAGAGAGTGATGAAAAGCCGTTAAAACTAACTGATTATTTTAGATAATAATATAATAGATTGTTTAATAAAACACATGGTTCTATAGAAATTCCATTTAATTAATTCTTTAATGGTTTCACTCATTTTTATCTGTTACTGTAATTGAAAATTCTTCAATCGATTTTAAAAGCGGAGGTAAGTGAAAGTCGTGTGTTGCCCGCACCAGATTTTTTATAATAAAAGGTAATAATTAGAATATGATGTGAAAAGTTAATTTTCCTATTTATAAGTATGTCGATATATTTTAGTACATCATATGCGAGTAACATATACAGTCAACCAACTTCTCTCTATATTCTACCTACAGTCAATTATGTTTCTATCATTACTTCTTTTTTAGTTTATTATTTCTGTTATTCAGTAGCTATAAAATACTGACATGTTAGACTGGGAGTAATTTGAATTAATAAATTTAAAAGTATTTTTGTGAAACGAGAATTAGACATAGCTGATGGTGCAATCCATTGTAAAATGGCATTCCGATAAATAAGTTATAGAAAAGTTGCTATAACTTCCCATTAGTAAATATATTTGATATTTTCAGTTTCGTAAGATTTATAACAGGTATGTAATTTGTATTTGGTGATTTTGACTCCAGGTATTTTAAAAGTGTATTATAAAATAAATAATAAGATAAAAAATATCAACTAACTGATGAGGTGGAGTTAGGAATTTCACGTTTAAAGAAATATTTGGCTAAGAGTCAAACTGACATAGAATAACCATGGAGTGTCTGGTGGATGGCACATCATACCATCAAATGAGATATGACGTTTCAATTTACAAAAAGAAGTTTTAGATTAAACCATCAGTAAAGTTTTATTTAGATGAAATATCCTTCAATTATTAATAGGCCTAACTCATTACACTTATATTATTATAACACTTGTTTGTTTTGATATAACTTTATCATTCAGTTTTTTTATCTTTTATAAAAAATAATATTTAATGATACAGGATTTTTCTAATAGTAATATTTGATGTCAATATCTAAATTTATTTTTTTAAAAAAAGCCTTCCCCTCTCCTGCTACTTTCGTGAACACATAACAATACTTGCTTTCACCTCACCTTCACATACCCTAATTCTCCTTATTATGTTTTTTTTTTTTTTTTTTTTTTTATAAGACTCCCACTCTCCCTCTACTTTCGTGAACTCTTACAAGACCTGTCTCTCTCTCACGATATTTCACCTTACCTACACCTACCTGTTTTCTCACCGTGTAGCGCTCCCATTTACTACTGTTAAACTAATACTTATTCGAATTCTCTTTAAAAAAAAAAAAAAAAAACAATATTTTGAATAAAAATTGTACAACTATTTCGATGAGATCCAGGGGTTAAAACAAAATCGAACGAGAGTGCTGCGATCGGTTGTCTTAACCTTAGGATTGTGGCATAAAAACAAAAACATCTATATTCGACACAATGAAATTTATTAACGTTATCTACTGTTAAATATTAATAAAATCCTGTAGCATGGTGGTTAGCATAACAGCTTTCCTATGCCAAAGGTTCATAGGATTTTTTAATGTGAATAAAAAATCCTTAGTCATGCTCATGCTGTCCCTTCGGAGGGGACGTTAAAAGGTGGTCCCGAGCCTGTGTGATGTCATGTACTCGTTAAAGATCCCCATCCTAATTAAACATGGATAGGCACTATCATAATTTAGGACTCCACTGAAGCACCTCCCGATTAGCTACAGCAGCATAAGGGGAAGTTAAATAAATAAACAACCTTGATAAAAATATAAATTACTCTTAGCCCACTTTTCTCCCTTACCCTTCTGTCTTAAATAATTTTACATTGTCATCGCCATTTATACAATTTAACAACCGTTTCCCGTTGCCTTGACGTCATCCAAAGCATCCAGTTACTCCGTAGACGCGCACAAAGATGTTTTACCTAAAATACTATTGAAATATTTTGACGATACATCTTTGATATGTTGGTAAAATGAAGTAAAAAACGTTTCACTTTAACGTATATTGTACAAATACTCTTACAATAATATTTCTTTAGATTATCTTTCAAAATTGAATATTAAGCAGTGATTTAGATGACTTGGTGATGCATGGACACAAGATATAAGCGGAGCTGTGGGAAGAGGTTGGGGTAGTCCTGGGGGAAGATAACATGTGTACTGTGTCAGGACCCCCAACCCCCTTTTTACCTCTCCTCTCCTCGCCCCCTTATTTTTAGTCTCCGCTAATATCTAATGGGCTCTCCCAGCGACTAATTTTAAATTTTATGGTCCGTTTGAAATATAGGGGTCAATGTTTAACGTTTATGTGACATCTTAGAAATTATTTCTCATACCTATATTTTTCTGCTTTATTTACTCTTTGTATTTCAATTTATCATAAATTTGATATATAAAATCATATGATATTATATAAAATCAAACTCAGAGAGCGGCGTGGTCTAGTGGGCAGAGCGCTTGTCTACTGTGCTCCGGGTCCTGGGTTCGAATCCCTGCTGTGGCGGAATATTATTTATTCTGTTATTTCAGCTGGGGGATGATCCTGGGATATGAAGACCCTCCTGGGGCACACTCAGCCTCAACCAAGTGGGTACCCAAAAATGGGGAAAAAGCCTGGCGGCTGAGCGTGATCTCGGCCAAATCACCTCATTGCATGGCCGTTGGCCTAGAAACAGTACAATCTTTACATGTACTGAGCCCAAAACTCTTGATGGGTGTTTTTTTGTTTTTTTTTTCAAATTTAACAAGTTTTGAATTAATGTATGAAACCAGAAGCAATAGTGTAAGCATTAAATTATGTATTTATCACCTATTTGACTATATGTTTTTGGCTTTGGGGTCTGTAACTTTCATTATGTAACTTTTTTTACCTTCAATTGATTCGCTCTAGCATATTAGTGTTGCTTGGAACAAAAATTTAACGTGTTTCCAAGACAAAAATTTAGTGGGATGTATATATATATACATTTGTTATATAACATTTGTTACTACGACTTACACTTTAGGAGCTATGAATAAAAACAAGTAAAGTTTTGCTGCACTTATTAAGTGTTGGGGCTTTTTAATATGCTCTGTGAAAACCAAAATTTGGTGTTGCTCGCATTGAATTTTGAAGTTATTTCCTTAGATATCATTTGTGGCTAGGAACTACTGGAGCTATATTGTTTTTTATTGAAAAAAGTCACTTTTGGCCCACATTTTTTAGTTTTGGCGCTTTTTTGACACACTCTGTCCCTATTGGCGTTGCTTGAATCCAACATTTGTAACTGTCTTCAGTTAAGAAAATTAGTGGAGTATATTTTTTTTTATAACATTTGTAACTAGGACTTACTGTTTAGGAGCTATATTGGTTTAAATGAAAAAAATTCCCAATGTACCAATGTCTAAAATACTGTTAAAGTGTGTAGTGTTTTTTACTGTTTATTTCAATAAAAGCTTCTGGTAAAATAAATCAAAAAGATTCTTTTAAATATTTGTATTCTATTATACGATCATGATTCATTTTGATCTATTTCATGTTCCCATCTTTCAGGTACTTTTTTAAGATTTCGTCCTCTCAGAACTTAAAAACTTCGACCCGAGCGCTTTGCATCTTAAAAGCCAAAATTTCCGGTTCTGACCCAAGCTAACCACTTACGGAAGAGGCTTTATCATGAGGCATCATCACTGCAAATTTTTTTAACCGTCTCTGCAGCGGATTTTAATAAATTATTTTCTCTTCCATTTTGGACAAGCAAAAGACGACTTAAAGATAAGGAATCTCGGTTGAAACTGGTGCTCTTTAACTAATCCTTTTTTTAGAAAGATTATTGATCAAGTAAACATGATTTTATAAACACAGAGAGAATATAATTGAATTTAAAAACGTTACGAATTTTTACTTTTGCAATAATGAACACAAGTTGTATTTTATTTGGTTGTTATCTTATCTTAAATTATCTTTTCAGCGTATTGTGTTGATGAAGCACCCTGTAATTTTTAATGCTTAACCTTTTTAACGGAATAGATAGAACTTATAATTAAAATATATTGATACTATAAATATAATTTTGATAGATAGATAGATAGATATAGATAACTGTTTTTTTATTTTTTTTTCAGCATATTACAACAAAAATATAACATATAAAAAAAAACATTAATAGAACTATGGTATTTTAGACAGTCTAGTCCGGAGCCGACCTGTTAAAATTTTATAATTTATATAACAGTAACTATATTCATATACGATACACTACACAATAACAGTAAAACAAACTCACTCACTGATTCAACTATATCATTATCAGGCTCAAAACAACCAAACAATAATAATAAACAATTTTTATATATATATATATATATATATATATATATATAATTATTAATTATTTTAATTTTTAAATATAGTTAAATTCTTTTATAAGTTTATATCTGTAGGGCCATGCTATTTTACAATATTTATATACAGCCATCCAGTTCTGTCCATTAAGATAGTTTATTACTTCATCGGTGTTTAAATAATTCTTTCCGAAACACCTTATTCTAATTTCAGATAAAATGGGGCATGTGGCGAGGAAATGAAACGTATTTTCTACTTCTTTTCTATTACAAAGAGAGCAAATCACATTGTCATTTGACCAAAATCTATTATGGTTGAGGTATACCAGTTCACATCTAAATTTAAATATCCATTTCGCCCATTAAAACTTAATTTGGATCAAATAAATATTGTGTCCCATAATCATAGTCTAAATTTTTATATACAAACATTTTTTTGAGACTATAGCCCTTTGTAAACATTTTGATCTATAAATACCTGTCAGAGATTCCCTAAATTGCTGTAAGATCAGAGCCCAGTTATATTTGTTGTCAAGTTGAATGTCAATAGAAATATTATGTTTTTCAGCCAGTTCTGTTATATCTTTAATCCAGAAAATATTTTGTTTGATGACTTCATCATTTATGATATATGGCCTATTGTTTGGTAGATTTTTAACTTTTAGAATGTAGTTATTTTGTATTTTTAATGTTTCTATGGGCATTGGGACTATTTTTGTTTCGATGTGCAGCAGGTATGAAGGTGTGGCTTGTGGTAGGCTAAATAATTTTTTAATAAAATAATATAAAAGTTTTTCAGTTTCTATATATTCCTTACTTCCCCATGCCTGAACTCCATATCCTATGAATGATTTAAAAACGGCATTAAATACTTCAAGTTATAAATATAATTTAAAACGTCCGTATCTTTTAGGTTTTAGTCATTTATTACCAATAATTTTCACAAGTAATTTTTTAATCTGATATAGAACATTGAATATATGACTTGACTTTATTGATACTGCCTTGTTTTGACAGAAGCATGGCTCGCCCTGACAAATAAGAGAAGATGGATGTGGACACAGAGGTACGGGAGGTTCCTACAACCTGGCACCGAGCCAAAGTGAGGGAGGACAAATTGGGAACATTAAGGAACATCTCATTTTTCAGGCTACATCACAATCTGTCCTCTTCTCTCCTCTTTGTATTGATTTATGGTCTCTCAATGATTATGCCTTTAATGGTTTTTATTCAAACCGTTAGTTATAAGCTAACCGGTTAGTATGAATAATGATAAGTACTTTCTTGATATATTCCTATGAGCTATTCCCTCTGATGAAGACCTACGATGTAGGCCGAAAGTCATACAAAACATATGTTTTCCATGTTAGTGTGCTGATTCTTGAAGCACTCAATACATTAATAATGGTTTTCCGGTAAAGCAGGTTTGTGCTCCACGAACAGGTAATTAGCTTTTCTTGATAATTATGAAATGACATTTAAATGAAGAAATATCCTTCTAAGCCCAAGGCAACGGGTTCAAACCTGCTGATGGCCCTAGGATTTTTTAATGGAGTAAGAAATCCTAAGTTAAGCCGTTCTTCGGAGGTGACCTCAAAAGGTGGTTCCGAGCATGTGCGATGTCAGCTATACGTTAAAGATTCCTATCCTAATTAAACGTGGAGAGGCAATAATTCAGAACTCCCACTCCCACTCCAATTGTAGCATCGCCCGATTAGCCACAGTTGCATAAAGTGACGTTAAATAAATAAAAAAGTGAACTTTTTCATGTTCATTTTTCTTTTCCTCTAATATTCCTTTATTCTCCCGAGCTGCTGCATTTTATAACTTTTTTTTAGCTTAATTTGCTTTCCTAATACGATCATGGAAAATGTGGTGGGTTATCATAAAACGTTAACCTTTTACAGGGCCTACAGTTTTACAGGGCTTAATTGTTTTTAAATCATTAGATTTTAAATTATTTGAAACGTTTCAACAAACAGTTGTTTTTTATTTATTTTATATCTTTTCAAGATATCAATTATTTCCCCACTAGATAAGCGAAAGTAAAAATTTGAATATTCAACGGCATATATATATATATATATATATATATAATAGTATATATATAATATATATATTATTATTATATTAGACACATTATACACATATTATAAAAACATCAAGAGTAAAATTTTTTATTTGCTGATCTGGTGTTTAAATGATGCCAATATGATTATGAACACCTTTTTTTACTTTTAAAAAGAAAAAGAGGAACGTAGTTATTGTGCCAGTATTGCACCTATAGTTTATACTTAAATCATGAAATATTTGAAGACGTTCTTATTAAGGAATATATTTCTGAAAATGATGTTGTATACTAATAGCATCTTGTAACAAAATTCAGGTGTTTGGGTTATCGAAACGAACATACCTGTTTCGTTTTTTTTTTTAGTCACCATTGTCAAAGCACAAGTGAGATGTCTCTTGGAGCAATCAATAAAAAAATATCTTCATGACACTGGCGGCAACGCGTAAAGGTAACCAAAATAAAAAATGTCTATTTTGTTGGAGAACAAGTAGTACAGAACGGTACCTGGGCCACCACCGTGTGTGGTCGGCTTAAGGCCTTCGATTTCTTCTTAGTGAAGTGTTAAAGTTGCCTCAGAAAGTTTTCTTACCAACCTTGCAAAAAATCCTTAGGGGCCACCGTAAAGGTACTGGGATTATCCTCTGGGCGCAACCAGCCCCTGCTCACTATGTCAGGCACTTATTCGTTTCGGTTTCCAGACCTACCTCAATACCTTCCTATCTTTTTTTAATTTATATATTGTTCGCGAGATATGATACGTTTAAAAATCACTTGACTAAAAACTTGCTTTAGAGTTTCTGTCAAAACATTTAAACGATCGTCTTTCACGAAACCAAAAATTGTAAGATAATATTTCAGTTAACGATGACAGTTAATACTTTAAGAAAGTTTATATTGTAAGTCTTTTATTGCGGCAAATTAAAATGATGTATTATAGAATGGAATACAATAGGAAAACATTTTTATTCTGGAACAGCGTCCCTTAAAAGCAATTGATATGTACAATTAAGATATACGATGTGTCTTGCCACTGACCAAAGGATTATAATTAATGTTTATTCACAATGATATAAGAAGAAAAGAATGGAGTAAAGTATACTATAAAACAAAAGAGTAAAATAAATAAATAATTTCTGATAGATAAATGTGTTGAACAAAACTAAACAGTGAAACTGATTCATAATAATTGACCCAATAAAGAAGTTATATATGAACAATAAATAATAAATTTTATTTTTGAATTGATATTTGATTTGAAATATCAAATATCAATTCATTAATATTAATATCATAGGGATGTAAAGGTCAGAATGGCGCGATTTTGTTTCGAGGTAGTGGATTAACGATTTCAATTGCAGAAGACAGTGGATTAAGGGAGGTAGTTGGTTGAGTAGAGTTGATGATTTGGTAATCATATAGGAAATAGTGTCTTTGGAGAAAGGGAAGCAGCCACTTCAACTCGCTGTATAAATGAGTCACATGAGACCTCTCCCGAGGACAAATCTTAAAGATATGTTCATAATCACTTACGCCTGTGTTCGAGCACAATCGAGAGGCAACCACACACCCCGCAGCAATAGTCCAAATTGGGGAAAAATAAGGGAAAATTATATATAGGTAAATTGTAAGAAGAGTGTAGGCAAATATTAAACGTTTTAAAAATTCTGCTCTGTAATGAAGCGAATTGAGGAGAAAGAACAGAGATTCAACAAACTAAACTCTATTTCCACACGAGAAAAATAATAAAAACGTTAAAAGTATTCAAATAGATGTATAACAATTATATTTATATATAAATCATAGTCCTAGACTCCTGATCTGTTAGGAATAAATTACAAAACCTTTTTATTCTATTAAGCTCTGGACCCAACTATATTTACTTTTCTTTTACTATGTGTATAAACCTATCTTAAATCTATATTTTTATACCCCTCTTTCTTTATTCCTTGAAGATCTATTCACGTTATTTTATGATATCTTTCTATTTAGACGTTTTTAATTTAGAAGGAAGTTTCATTGTATTTTTATAAATGAGCACCTTTTTACTTCTATAAGTCAATATGAAACATTGAAAATTAACTTATAGCAATATTTATATATTAATATTAATCATTACATACAAATAAAAGTCTTGATATAGGAGACAAGCCCCCGAAACGTAGACATTAGATATTTTTGGAATGTGTTTTAATTAAAAAACCATGTCACTTATAAAAATATATTGAAGAATTAATTATGAAAAATAATATAATTTTATGTAACTTTGAAAACATAAATCCTATGTACTACAATGTGAAAATCCCTTTTTCACCAATAATTGAAAAAAAAAAAACACTAATTAATGGGGCGTTGTTTCTTTAGTAATTAGAATTAAAATTAAGTTCCATTTTTATAAATTTAAAATTATACTAATTCAGAAATTTGAATTAAAGCCAACTCGAACGATACGCTAGACCAGCGACCTCGTCGCTCCCGCAGATGACTGTTCACGGGCTTCACTGGCGGTGGTGTGGTTGTACCTTTGACAAACTGTGAGCTGGTGGTTCGGTAAACAAGAAGCAGTCCTGTTTAGGCAACAGGGGGCTATGTTTACACATCTAGGGCCAGCACTGTTTTTAACAATCATCTAAGGCGAGCTACAATCTATATCTAAGGCCCACTGAAAAGCACATCATCACCATCCAATACAGTTCCAGGGGTCGGTCGATGAATCAGTTTGTGTATCATTGATATTATGGTTGTCATTGAGACGTCTTGGTTCGGTATCTACAAAGAAGCAAACGAATATCATTAAAAAATCAAAATAATTGTCTATAACTCATACTTCGGATTTTCTTTTTATAGCAAATCTTATGTTATATTCAACAAACAATGAGAGTCTAATACCATTAAAAAAAATTGTTTATTTTTAAATCACCATGCCATTGGAAAATTAAATTGTAATTATTCTTCGCTAACCTAATATCAAATATACTGCAAGAAAAAGTATAGTTTTTGACTTTTTCATAGATAAAAGTTGAAACTCAAAGATAAAAACGACGTTGTAATTGTTAAGGCAAATAAAAGTTGAAATATTTTTCCAGAGTTCACAAATGAATATTGGTTTAAGACAGTCGGTAGGGTTTGTGGTATGGTCCAAACCATATTCAGCCAGAGAAAACCCTAATGAGATAAGATTTTTACAGGTTTGACATTCTACCTTATTCACAGGTACTTAATATTACTATATTAGAGTAAAAAAATCTGCAAGAACTTTCATCAGCGCCTTAAGAGTAGTACTTCAAAAAGGTTTCTTCTACTGGAGTTCTAAGAAAGAAAAAAAACCCCAAGAGGATTGTAGAAATTAAAGAAAAGAGAAGAGAAGAAAAAGCTCACATTTTTAATAGGATCGTAGATGAATCATATACTTGTGATATCAAACTCTATAGGGAATCTTTATCATAACTTAAGTTTCTAGGAAAACAATATTCAACAACCAATATAATTAAGAAATGTATATCACCTTGATATGGGCCGTAGCCTATATTGTTATAAAAAAAATGAAGTAGCAAACAAAGCAACAAAAAAGGCATAAAATAAAATAAATCCGCTCTGTTATAATGGATTGTAAAACAAAAATGACCGTTGTATTAAATTCAAGATTTCAAATGACTTTCAATCTTTTAATCATATCCTAATATTTTAATCAATATTTTAATACTTACTAAATAATCCGTTTAGAATATTCTCTAAGCTTGTTCAGTCCATTCGAATTCTTAGATAAATAGCCTCAGTTTAGTTACTTGTTGCAAAGAAGAAACATGACACTGCCCTACAAAAATCTCGTAATTTTTGCCATTACTAGAAAAAAATATGTACTGCCCTTAAAGAAACTCGTGAAATTATTAAACATGGAGGGAAATTTGTCCTTGCCAGCGCACTGCGCAGTGTTGGTCTGAAAAATTTAGCAGTGGAAATGGGATTTTGGATCTTTACAGGACGCCGTTGAGTAAAACCCATTCACAAGACTCGCAAAATTGGCAGGGAGTGTGGTGTTTTAAAAAATACTGTTTGTCGCTCTCCACCGGAAAAGTGAAAAGGAACAGTGGATACTTTATCGAGCTTACTCATCAACAAGCTCACACTTCTCATCGGACCAAAAGAGAAACTTGAAGAACTCCTTCCTCCTTCACCATATAGTCCAGACCTTGCAGCATATGGGATCATTACTTGTTTCGATCTATGGTCCATTTCCTTCATGGGAATAAATTGAATAATTTTGTGGAATAGTAAATTGCGGTCTGCAAGTTCTTCAAGAGCCACCCCAAAGAACGGTATCAGTCTGGGATCGAGCAATTTACCAGCAGATGGCTAAGGACGGTAGATAACAATGGGCTATACTTTGAGTATTGATTGTATTTCACATCAAAGATTATTATACAAATATTTGGTTGAAAAACGGAGTTTATTATTATATATCCTATTAGTAACAATTCTTTTCTTCCTCAAGAATCTACCTCGGGTCCAAAGAAGAGAAGAAAAATTTTTCCGATGTGGATTTAGAGTTGAAAATAGTATGTGCAATAACAAGACTTGTAGTACCAAACTTGTTTGTCGTGTGAATAACCGGATCTAAGAAGGGAGATATGTTTAGATAGCGCAAGTGTTGTGTCTGGTGGGTGGTAGACGCCTATAGTGATCGGAGGCACCTGGAGCGGCACTCGGGCGGGCACCATGGTGCATCCACTGCGGCACCATTAGCGACTAAACAGTCACTCATCTCTCTCCAGTATTTAGGAAGAGTGTCGCCGGCCATCGCCGCTGCTTATAGATGGTCGTCGCCGGGTCCGGCTATCTTGTTTGCCTCTCCTACCTTCAGTCAATATAGCCTCTCAATGCGAAAATACACACCACCCTTCGAAAATAAACCCTATAGGTTTTCTCTTCTATGTTTTAAAAGCTGCAACATCGTCATCTTGATTTCGGTTGTCAGTCAACCTAGATTCTTTGAAGAGCTAATTAATCTTTCGTTCTTATAAACATGGTTTCGACTATAATCACCTGTTTGTGTGAATAACATGTTTCCAAACATAATCCGACCTATACATAGCTTTGAACTAAATTTAAATGTCCTATTTCTTGAATTAAATTCTGGCTCGGGAAATTTGTCTTTTACTTTAATGACTTACTAACATTAGTTACTCAAAAAGGGATCGGTTCAGAATAAGGTCCATGGGTATTTTGAGGAAAAATAATTTTTATACTGCGACATTGTCTTCTAAGAATAATAAATAATTATAACTTCAGTTGCATTTATTTTGATTTATTTAGGTAAATAATAAACTAGGCGAATGAAATATAGATAGTGATATACCTATTTCCGCAAATTAGCTTAATTCTGATTGTTTACATATATGTAGAAGATGGATTATTGAGAAGATAAAAAAAATAATGATGCACACTTAAAGTTAGGGAAGAAGCTTTACGGAACTTTAAAATATGGTGGTAGGGATTATAAACGATTTTTTCAAGCAATCCATCTATGAGATGGTAAAAAAAACTAATAGGTTTAGATCTTGAATTTGAGGTATGATGGGAAAAATAGGTGATTAGGTGGTCTAGGATAGGAAAAAATAAGGTAGAAAAAGGCTAACCCCTTAATCATAATAACTGGACATTAAATCAGATCTGTGAAAATGTGGACTGGTAAAATTAATGTAATAAAAGGATCATACGGTACGAAAATCTGATTAAACTAAGCTGAACTAAATAAACTTTAAATCATATTAATTTATCTCAAATTTAGTAGATACATTTTTATTTTTACTTGATCGTGAAAGTCGTCGAGTTTTCACCTTAAATACAAGTCCAAATAACCAAGTCCCACAATAAGATATTTGAGTCTGTTTTGGTGAAAAACTGAAATTTCACATTTTATCAGAGTATATATTTGAGATATTATAGGAAATTTATCAACCAAATGAAAGAACCAGAAGAGACACTTTATACCATGCTTTTCGCAACTTTTTACGGTTTTTTCAAAAAGGGATCTAACGATTTCGATTAAACATTTATTTAAATTTTAATGGCAATTAATATCACATAGGTTTCATTCTGATATATATATATCGTATACTTAGCATTGATAAAAACCGGTAAATAAATAAGTTGAACGAATTTGATAACAAACTAATTTAAATAAAAATTTTTTTTATAAGCATAGATGTATAAAATACCATTAGAAAGCTAACTCAACTTATATACAAAGTTGTAGAAGGTAATAATAATAATTACAAAAAAATTCTTTATTATCCTGGCACAAGTCCTTTTAGAATGGCATTTACAGAGTATGGAAAATGGGCTTTAGAGTCTTAGAGTAACTAAATAAAGAAATAACTAATAGAAAATGGACATTTCAAATGGAAAAAGGCAATGTATAATGATGAAAAGCTGGTAAAACTAAGAGAACTACTAATTAACTAATCTGAAACATATGTTTCCATCGAAACTCAATGTAATTCTTTAACCTTTTTAAACGTTATTTAAAAGTTCTTCAAATTGATTTGAACAACGGAGGTAAGTGAAAGTCGTGTTTTAGATTTTTAACTTTGGAACAGTTATAAATTCCAATAAATTACACAAATTTTATTGATGGAGAATAAACATTAACTAAATGAATTCGAGTCAAGGATCTTAGCAGTGCTCCGTTGTAGTCCAGCTTCCATTATAGTGATATATTAATTTATTTTAAATATATCCCGCAAACGCATGTAAAAGTACAGATATTAAAAGTAACTTATGTATTTAAATGTTATAGACAAATGATACAAAACTAAACCAACGGCACCCTAGCCAGTTTGGAGGATATTTTAAATTTAGTTGTTAATAATAGCCACTAAGGTGTACTGCCCGCCGGTTCCAAAAAAAACATATTTAGTTGCAAAAAAAAACCTAGAGTTGAAGACGGTATGGCCGGTGTCAGGGGTTTATTTGTGTTAGGAGGCCCAGCGAGGGACCTAATTACTGACACCGGAGGAGTTACATACGGTACCGGGCGATGGAGGCTACCTTCGCCACCTGTCGATACCCTTAGTAGTAGCGAATTGACAGCTCCGTCAATCTAACTCATTCAAGAAATAATTTCTGCCAAAAGTTTTTATTCAAGGATTACAAAAACTGCCAGCTACTGATATCGAGTCTATTTCCTAACAGTAAACAGTAGTAATGTACTAACAACCAAAAAGGTCTTCAAGAAAAGAGACAGATATTCGATACGCCGAGCTGCTTCTCGTCAGTGTCTCGTTTCATTCAGATGTATTTTGTTGTATGTACTAATAATATTAGGTCCTTTCCCGCTTTTCCTCTCCAATCGATCCTGTTTGCTTTTTCGGGAATGAGCGACCTTGACTGATCAGGAATATTGGATCTGTGCTCCAGCTTTTGCGCGTTTCTTTAATTTTCTGTATATGCTAATCCTCTAGCTCATTGATTTCTGTTCCAGACGTATTGGAAGGAAAACTATGATCTGCGCATGTTTTACCAGCTTTTTAAACTGAAAGGGAATGAAACAACTTTATATTGTATTTGTGTATCTCTTTTCCGAAGAAAACAACAATTCACTGTAGGAACGTTATGTGAACTTATAGGGATGTGTTGAAATTCTTAATACGGGCCATTCGCCAACGGTATGAAGGAACTAAAATAAACATTTTGATAAAACGTTTGTCAAGCTTGAATTGTGAAGCGAAAGGAATAAATATATTTATATATATATATATATATATATATATATATATATATATATTGTGTGTGTGTGTGTGTGTGTGTATAATATTCTTTTCCGACTTCTCGACTCGGTATAATGTTGTGAGGTCCTTATACGCGGACGACACAGCTTTGTACACTTTTCCTATCGTATAGATAGATACTATAGTCAATAAATTACAACACATCTTCAAGAAAATGAACAAATACTGCCATAGATGGTAATCAAAAATCAACCCTGGTAAATCAGAAGCTATCATTTTTACGAAACGGCGATCAGATATCGATCATAAAATTATTATTAACTTAGACCATATATTATGGTCTAGTTCCGTAAAATATTTAGGCTTAACCCTGGACCGATCCCTTACCTTTACCGAACATATTAATAGAAAAACAGACCCAGTAAAAAAAATAATCTACAAAATGTTTCCGTGCTTTAATAAAACATCTACACTTAGCTCTAAAAACCAACTTGAACTTTATAAAACAGTTATCAGATCACAACTTACTTATGCTTCACCCATATAGAGTTCCACCTTTCTTACAAATTACAAAAAGCTGGAAAGAATTCAAAACCTATGAATGAGAATAATTAATATCTACCCCCGTTATACAAAAATATCCTCAATGATTGCAGATCTGAAATTTCTCTAGATACAAGCATGACCATGACATACTATTATACCATGACATACTTTAAAAGAACTTCTGGCTCTCTGAACCCACTAATAAACGAAATAGGCAACTACAAACGGTCCCTTAAACGTTACGTTCACAAAAGAACTAAATACTTATTGTTAAGATAAAACTGTTTTTTTATACCCCATTTAACAGGTTATTAATAAATTATAACTTGATTATATTTTAGGCATACAAGTAAATTTATTTATTTTATTTACTATTATCTTATTTGTTATTATGTTTCATTATCTCTACAGTATTAGAACTGTTAATATTTCATCTCATTTATTTTATTTATTGCTTATGTATTCTCATTCCTCATAATTAATGTATTTGATTTTATTTTATTTATTCATTTATTTATTATTATTATTAAGTAGTTTTTTTTTGTCTATTTTTCCTACTATCACTAATACCTTGTAATCCTAAATTGTTGATTTCAAGTATCTATTGCATATTGTAAATATATAAATAAACTTTTCTCTCTCTCTCTCTCTCTCTCTCTCTCTATATATATATATATATATATATATATATATATATATATATATATATATATAAAGTTTGTGTTGTTCTTAGGTTTCAGTCAATGAATAAACAATTTTATCTATGCGACGTTTCGAGAATTTATTGTTCTCATAATCATGCCTTAACAGTGGAAAAAAACAAAAAAACAGAACATTAATATTATTATACAATAATTAATATATGATGTTATTGTTAGAGATATAAAAAAGAGTACATTGAACAATGAATATTAATACTGTATTTTTATTATTATATATTAATATTAATATTAATACTCTTTTTATTAATTATTCAACACAAACTTAAATTATCAACAGTCGAGAACTGATCAAACAATATATATATATATATATATATATATATATATATATATATATATATATATATATATATATATATATATATAATAAATTAAGAGTTATTTATTTATCTATTGGTTAGGAGAAACGTATTTTGTTTTATTCGTAATAGAGGGTAATCTTTTTTTTTTTTTTTTTTGGTCGATTACAAAGGTTCATTAGGGGTACTCGCTAAGTTTGCTAAGTGTTATTTTGCTAAACCCGTCGAGTTTCTACAGTTATTTCCTGTATAAAATTGATGGGTTTAGCACAATAGCACAAATAACATGCTTTAGCAAACGTAGTGAGTACCACTATTATTATAAATAATTAACCAAGTATCATAATAATAATTTAGTTAATCATTTACACTGTAAACACACATATGCTCAAATGATATCAAACGATTATTTTCCACACAGAGAAATAATTTTGCCGTGAAAAAATTATTTCAATAGCACTAAAAGATTATAGGAATAGCATATCGATGCATTCTTTAAATAGTTCGTTATTTTTTGCCTGGGTAAAAGTAAGCCCATGGATGCCCCTGTTGCTGAGGATTCCGGCCAAATAGTCGCCATCAATCAGCCCCGGGAGCTAATAAAAAAGAAGGAGAAGAAGAAGATTAGATAAAGTAAAGCCTAAACAGATTTAGACGGAAGGTAAATAGAGAGGTGATTGAGCCCCTGTAAAGGATAGCGGCATTATAATGTGTGTCTTGGCCCTCGGTCAGCCGGCTAATAAATAATAGCCTGCCAACACACACAGCTCAACTGTGTACACACCCAGTGCACGAATAGATCCCCTAGGCTCGCCTCCTCTCAGTCCTCGCTCAGCGTTATGGCTTTCCCCAATTTATGGAGGCACTTTGGATGACGACTTTACGGCTTGCTGTCGACGAGGCTACCGACACTACCGGGTAATAGGCCCACTATCTTCGGGAGAGAAAACACAATTTTACGGCTGTTTTACCACTTTATCGGTTTGTGTAAATAAACTAAGACAACAAATAAAATCAACTTCGGGTAGTAAAAGTTGCCAAAAAAATACGATCTATAAACTTAGATGGTTCTTGAGGTATACACTTTAAGACCTATGTCTTCACATATGGTCGTTTAGGCCGCATTGATAAACTCTAAATGAATAGTTACACCAAACAGAACTTTTTAATAGAACCAGCAAAAATATATACTAAAGAAAATAATACCATTCTTAATCAAGGATTTACTTGAAAATTGGATGATAAAAAAAATAAAATAAATCCGTTCTGTTATAATGTAGTGTAAAACAAAAATGACCGTTTTATTAAATTAAAGATTTAAAATTACTATCAATATTTTAATCCTATTTAACACTTACTTAATAATCCGTTTAGACCATTCTCTAAGCATTTTAGTCCATCCGAATTTAAAAAAAAAAAAAGCCTCAGTTTTGTTGTTTGTTTCAAAGAAGAAACATGACATTGTCATACAAAATTCTCGAAATTTTGTGAAAATAATAATACATACATACGGTTGAAAAACGTATTTTTTTTTATAAACCCTATGTTTCATCCCAAAGCTCATGAATGATGACTAGGTGTATTAGTTTCCTCCCCAATCATTACTCGGTTTTTCAGCATGAACAAGGCCTTACGGAAATCTGAGAGATACGAAATTGCGAAAACCTGGCCTTGATGATCGAACATTATACGGTTTCCCCACCTTTTCCTGGAGGTATGTTTAGGGTAAGTCCAGGCAAATGTATGAGCTAAATCTACTACAAGATATTTTTATGACCGAATCTTCGAAATGCTTACAAAAATGAAAACAATAATTAATAAATAAAACATAACCACTACTGACCAGGCGTTATATTTCTATTCGCAGGCCTATAATATTGCAGATTGATTTGAAAATATAAATGGAAATCCTTTAGCAGTGTCTAAAAAGTAAGGCTCATCCAGATATTCTTTTATCTCAAGATATTTATACAGTTTCTTTCAACACCCTTATTGATTTCTAGATAGCTTCTTAAACAATATTTTTAATGAACTTGAAAGAATAAATCATAAACTCATATGAGTTACCCAAACTGCTATACACAGGAGACAACCCTTGTTGCTAAAATTGGAAAGATTGTTCGTGTAAGGATCGTGCCTATGCAGTACTTCGCATTTAGTGGGAATGGGATCTTAGTAAATCTTCCGTTAAGCATAACACCAAAGGATAAATAAGGCGTAACTAAACGCTCGAGGTCTGTCCAACAGAATATCAAGAAGGCTGTGGTAGTACTTCAGTACATGGATAGACTCGACTTAACTGCTTAGATGAAGTTAGTAGACATCTAGTCGGATCCAGTAGATCTAGGCAGCATGATAATAATACTATCATAAAGTATTATATATTTTATAAAGTCATTTTGATTGGGCAATTTTCCTGATATGGGAAGTCTAATCGGACAGTACTAGAGAAGATAGGGAAGACATAGTCAAGCAAGTGATCCTTTTAGTTTAATGAGATAGTAGTCCTCAGCTGAATTGTCCTTTTTGCTATGTTAAGTTAATCTGTACTTCGTTTCCAGTCAGATAAAAAATTGGAGACCCGAAAATAGAAATTAATAATTTCAAAAACTTCTTTCCGTATTCTGCTCTTTTATGTAGTGCCAAATGTAAATGACCAAAGATAATCCTTGGTCCACCAGCATTGCTTGTGCACGGCATCTGCTTCCGAATTAGGCACGAGATTTGAGCAGCCATTGCGTTGATAGCAAGTTTTAGGCAAATTCAATAATGTGCTGTTTTTGACTGGCTGCTTTTCTAAGACAGCGGTACATTAAAAAACTAGATTAATCGACATTTTTAATCAATGTATAAACTATACTTACTGAAACCATTGTATTTCTTTTCTAAAGGTGACGTGTTCACAAATCCCAATACGTGGCATGTAGGGGAATATTAAGGTAAACAAGTTTCAATAAAGAAATTATTATTATTAGCATATACATATACAATTCATTAAACTGTACCTGAGAATACTGAGGGATTTCTTATAGCTGACCTTGCCAAACAATATTGCAATAAGAGATTACCTTCTGGCTGGCGGAGGTGGAAATTGTTTCTGGGGTCCCAACTAGGCCGTCAGACCTCCAGCTGCTCTCTGACCCTCCACGGACTTCTCCTCTTATTAAAGATGGAACTCGGCTGTTCAGCCCTCAGCATCCTCAATACATAACGAATGATTTGCGCATACTAACCCAATTGATGATGCAAGGTGATGCCCTCTGTCCGTTGAGTAGCAAAGCAATTTTAAAGATGTTCGAAATGGAGTAAGTGGGCTAGCAAATGATTCCCTGTTTCTGGGCCAAGAACGAATTCACTAAGGAGAAATATTCTTAGGGAGAAACGGTGTTCCAACGGATCATTAGGGAGCTTTGAAAGTCCAGACTGAAGGTGTCCCATAACCTGATGCAGAACACCCATTCATCTTCGTAATATCAAATTTCGAATTTAGACCTTAAGTTTACAATTAAATACTGGACTTATAAAAAATATTCACGAATACCGATATCCCCCAGCTTCTCAGTTTAGATAAACCATAAAATTAAAGTAAATCCTATTTTTATTGGGAACTTAAGGATTATTTAAACCCCTTATTAAGAATCATCAATTTCCATAGGCTTTGGAAACTAAACAAAACTGTTAATTGGAAAGAAAGACAAGAGTTTAATCAGGCTTTTCTAGCGCTTTGTGCATAGAACGGGTCGGTGGGCATTTAGAGCTTCGCCGGTGCTGCCGTTGGAGCGGGCTACTGTTGTCATAACAGATTTGAATTTCAATTAACCTTTTTAATACCGTTTCAGGAATGTTAGCGCTAAATGTAGTAATTAAAATAGTGCTAATTAAAATAAACAATCTGCTAATTACTCAGGTTAATTCCAAAGGACAACAATCCTCTAATCAAAGAGGGCTGTCTGTAATCATTTGTTTTAAATCTGCCGGTAATGTGACCTAATCAACCCACTTACTATAGAGATAAATTATTTTAAAATATTCTCAGTCATAAATTACAGCAAAATTTTATTATAATAGACGAATGTTTAAACAGAAGAGGCTATTATATATTATTTGTATGCAATATCAATAATCTTGAATTCGTTACCTATACACTTCACCGTGCTCGCATTTGCCGATGACATTGTAGTATTAGCCAATAATGGGAGGGATATCCAGTTCGATCTTCGTGTCCTCCAGGAAGCAGTTGAGCCAATAAACATGGAAAAAATGTTAGAAAAACAAAAATCATGGAAAAAGAGAGAACCGAATTGGACGAGTCATAAGACTGGGGGAGAGAAAGATTGGACACGTATAACATTTTAAACATCTAGGCGCACACCTATGCAGTGCTGGATGGACGAATGCATACAGGAAAGGATAAAGTCTGCAGGAAGGTGTTTCAAATCTCTTAAGAAAGGCTTATAGATAAAAGAGAGGTTTCCAAGCACACAAAATAATATTATTTAAGATAACCTTCTGACTACGTATACAGGCATATGCCAGCGAATCCTGGCCCCTACTTAGCGTAAAGCTTACTCCAGGATATAGAGATGAGTTACTTGAAGAAAGTAGAGAGTAAGACGAAGCGAGAAAGAATCAGAAATGCCACAATAAGATCTATGTACCTCGATTTAAGATCGGCCAAGGATAATATTGAAGAAAATTGCTAAGATGGTTCGGACATATATCAAGAATTTCGGAGGATCGCGTGGCAAGAGCGAAGTATGAGTTGGAAATGGAGGGAAGGAGACCAATAGGAAGACCTAGGAAGTCTTCGGAGGAGGGGTCTGCAGAAAAAGGGATATTGACTGCAGATCAGCAAGAGAAATAGTGCAGAATAGGAATGTCTGGATCAACCTCACACTGCTGTGCGGTGGAGAGGGAGGATAAAGAAAATAAAAAATTATCTATAATAAACGACAGAATAAAAGCTATATATAGGGAATGTGACTTTAAATAATAATTTAGAGTTTTAAATTACTCTTATCTTCTAGAAACTGGATATTTCGAGCGTACTTTAAGATCGTGCATTCCTGAGTGCCTTTGTAATTTTATTATTTTTTCTGATCGACCAATTAAAACGAAACTGGCATTAATTGTTGGTCCGCACACGCAAACGCATCATCGTCTCACTTAGAGGCTTAGATTTGAGAAACTTTCAATAGAAGAATAGAATTAAATTTAAGAAAATTATATGTTAGAAAAGAAAATTGGAAAATCTGATCAAATATTGGGTGGAAGAGTATTGCTCATTATTGCTTCCTAGTATATCTCCGAGAAGCATAATGTTTCTTAGAATTTTGAAACGCTATTGAATACGTACCACCAGGAAGGGCCGAAACACGAAGCCCATGAAGAAATCATGCAATCATCTCTAACCGCACTTTCCGAGTTCGTTTTGGTATTGAACTTTCCAGTCGAGGCCGGTTATCCTCAGAGCCATGTCTTGGTCACGCCTAACGTTTCATTTGCAGATGACATTTCTTATCAACTTTCTTGGTAAGGTTCGGTTGCATATCTTCCCATCCAGATTGTAAAATTGCATTAAAATTTTAACCTTCAAAGGCTGCCCACTTTTGTAACGTTAGGGGAATTAAAATGAAAGTATTGTGTGTTAAAAATCCATCATTGACTAAAACCAAGGATTCTCAAAAAAAAAAAAAAAAAAAAAAAAAAAAATGTTGGATGCCAACATACCTTTTGCGAAAAAATTTGTCTGTAGTGTATTCTTTAACTATTGATGGATTAGAATTCAATGATAAAGATCTTTCCCCATGATATAGTGCGGTATTCAAAATCGCTGAACTACACTGGAATATGTCTAATTTGGTACTTAAATTATATGTAAAATTTAAACGAATGTATTTAGTCGAAATATCCTTTCGAAAATATGTTACGATTTTTACAGCTATATCCCAGTTTCCGATGGCGATCTTAGTGATATTGATATATCAGGGCATATTTCTGAACACGTTGAGAAATTCAAGTATTTAGGTTCAATGATAACAAGAAAAAATGAAATCCAGGAAGAAATAAAGTCCCGGTTAAAGGTGGGATATGCATGTTATTATTCATTTGCGAAATTACTTAGCTCGCGGCTACTGTTTAAAACCTTAAAGGTTAGAATTTATAAAAATATTATTCTCTCGACGGTTCTTTACGGATGTGAAACGTGGCCGCTTACTTTGAAGGATGAACAACGGCTTAAGGTTTTCGAAAATAAGGTGCTGCGTAAAATATTTGGTCCGAAGAGAGATGAGGGCACTGGGAGTTTAGGAGGCTGCACAACGCGGAATTGCGGAACTTGTATCCTGTGAATATAATTGAGTTGATAGCGTCAAGGAGACTCAAATAGGCGAGTAAAATTGTTGGGCTCGGTGAGGAATGGATTCCGAGAAAGTTGGTATTTGCTGATCCGACTGCTAGGGGTCCGAAAGGTAGGCCGAAGCGTCGATGGGAGGATTGCGCTAAGGCTGATCTTGGGGGCTTGGGATTGAACGGAGAAGATTGGACGAGTCTGTGTAGACGGAATATGGTGGTATCGGCATCGAACCTTCGGGTTCGGTAAGCCTATTATTATTATTATAATTATATCCCAGTTTTTGTGATACCGTAATTTTTTTTAAACGATTTGAGCTCAGAAGTATATTACATAAAAACTTAAGACCATGTCTTCCGCACCATGTAAAATGAAGGATTAACACGAACGTTGGTTGCCCAAAGTCCTGATCAAGCTGTATCTGTCCTGGTCTGAGACACTTGCTATTTGTTTCTAATTAAAAAGCTGGAGTTAATTAGTGTTGCAGTGAAGACTACAATAGCCGAGAAGTAGACAGAAGTACAAACAGTGTAGGCACAGCCTGCTCAGATCGGAGGAGCCAGCTCGCTGTCAGTTCTAACGAAGGTATTATTATCCCCGCCCTCCTTCCCTATATCCTCTCTTCAATATTGCTTCTTTATATTTCCCTTGTGGCCTCGCATCACAATGGACCTGTGCCATGTGCTTCCCTCAGTCCTCGGCTACAATTGTTTCTTCTTCCATGCACGTGCTCAGGTGCACCTCACATCATATAGCCCTAATGAGTTGGAGCCAAGAAAGGACTTACTTTACAATTATAGTATTGTAGGGATCGAACCAAACTATTGAAAACCATGCTGTATATTTACTGTCACAAGTACTTAATAAGGCGTTAAATTTTATTAATTCTTGTTTTCATATACCACAATTAATGCAAATAGTTAATTAAAGTAATATAAAATTGGCGCGCTGAAAACAAACAAAAAAATAATTACCTTCACAGTATGTTTTTGTTCTTTTCGTCTTTAGTTGGTTATCAAATTCGTTCAACTTGTATATTTACTTGCTTTTTATCAATGCTAATAAAATAATATGTTTAATTTTTTTCAAATAAAACAATATAAGAGAAACTAGAGAAATAAAATTTAATCTCTGTCCGACTATTCGAATTAGGATGAAACCTGCATCATATTTAAGTTCATTCAATTTTACATCGATTTAGGCAGTTTAATCAAAACCGTTGTTGAGAAAATCGTAAAAAGGTGCAAAATGAATAGTATAAAGTAGCATTTTCGGTAAGCCTACTTTGGTCAAAAAACTGGAGTAACATCTCGGGCATATAGTTGTGTTAAATATGAAATTTCAGTTTTGTACGACTTTTCATTTTCATATTAGACTTACCATCCACATACATAGAACCTTTCGTGGGACGAATAGACTTCAAATTATTTGTAAATTTTATAATTGTTCTGGGAGAACGGCGTGGCCTAGTGGATGGATAGTCTACTGATCTCTTGGTCCCTGGTTCGAATTCCGTGTGTGGCAGAATAATTATTTATTTCCTTTTCAACCCTTTGGCGACTCTGTGTATGGAGACCCTTCTGTGAAACACCCAGCCTCTATAAGGTGTAAGGAGAAACTGGAGGCTGAGCGTGATCAAGGCCTAATCCCCTCATGCACAGCCGTTGGCAAGGAAACAGTTCTAATCTCCTTTTGTACTCAACTCATGACACTTCATGGAGTGTAAACGTGCAGTTATTTTATTTTATTATTAGTATTTTTATTTTATTTTTTTGTAATTTATTTAGAATCATATTAAAATCATCTTGTGGAAAACGCACTTCATTAAGTTTCCTTGAGTTGAGATGCTTCCTTAAAGAGATAATGAAAAGGGAAAAGGGGGGTACTGCCATTACCAAAATAATTAACGATGAAAAAAAAATAAGAGATTTTAAATATTACAATAATAATACACTTGAGTTACTACGCTTAATAATACGCTTGTTGGGCTTAATTGAAGTTGGTAAGCACGGTAGGTACTCCTCCTCTTCTTATCATTAACAACTATAGTTCCTCTTCTAAAAACAAATGACTCTGGATTCGCCAATGATACATATGGTCTGAAATTTTTGTTGTTGTTAAGGTTCAAACTAAGTTTTTTCAATATTTAGTGTTTGAAAGTGCCCTAAATTTGTGTATTATGTATCATTTATTAATTAATTATATATGTTAAAAAGTATCAAATCGATGACAGATATTGTCTTCAATCATAATAATTGATTTCACCCCAAGCACGACAACCACACTCTGGGAACCAGTAGAGAAGCATGGACATTAGAGGACAGCATGTTATTGTTGCAAGGAATTTGTGTTTGTTTACTTTCCATTAGATCTTGTACCAGTAAATATAAATGTTGTAATCCCCTTCTGTGGGCATTAATCAAATATAATATAAATAAACTTTTCTAGGCCTTGTAAGCTCTCGGATTAAATACCTGCACGCTTAACAATCTGATTTAAAGTATTTGTAAAGTGATAATCTATGCTGTCTTGAAGATAGTTATTAATTATATTCTGTAAAAACAACAAAGATATACAAGTTGAGTAAGGTGTAATTGATGAAATGAGTTATAACGTATATAGGCTAATTTCAAATATAAATATTTTTGTTAATCTTCGAAAGCAAAACTTCTTCATAAGTTTTTAGTTAAAAGTGTACTTAGTAAAATCTAAAGCGTGGACAAATATTGAATTTTATTGCCTTAAAATTTAATAACTCTAGTAGAATAAGCTCGAAAATCAAAGATACCCTAAACGTGTTTTTGTTGGATAAGAATCGAAATATTTTTCCATATCAAACAAGATAAATAAAAAACATCATCAATTACAAAATTGAATACGAGTCTATAAATACGAAAATTATGTTAGTTCTTCCTTCGATCTCTGCAAGAATAGTCATAACTGCCAGGATAATGTTTCCTCCAGGAATACAAATAAAAACATGCCATGTCATAGTCATCACGAAACAATATCCTATGCACTTGAAAGGAAGCAATACAATACTGGCACTAGCGTCTTTTTGGACGTTGCTCAAGCATTCTACCGGGTGTGGCTTGCTTTTCAAACTAAGAACCTACTTACCACAATCCTTATATCTTATCCTGCAATCCCTCTCTGACCGTTCCTTCAGATTTTGCTCTGGTCCACAATTCTCCAATAGTTACCCGATTGAGATCGGTTTACCGCAAGGCAGTGTCCTAGATCCTGTCCTCTATATTATGTATACAGCTGATATACCTACCGATCGTGATACCTTCCAAGAAACGTTTGCCGACGATATTGCCATTATATCAATCCTTTCAGAACCCAAATGGCACCTTCTTATGTACAAAGAAACCTCTGCATGATTACATATCGGTGCACTGATAGGTGTCTCGAAATCAATGAATTAAAAATAAGCAAATCACCTTCACCTTCCGTCAGGGATCCTGTCCGAAAGTCACTTTCAATTGCATAACCCTTCCCTGCTCTGACATATTCTGATATCTTGGCTTGATATGGAACAAAAGATTATACAGAGCCCACCCACACGGCCGACTTAAAAGACAAGACCTCGAATTAAAACGCCTATTATATATACTACTGAATAGAACATTTTCTTGATTAGAAGATGTTTTTACATTATATTGCTAATAAACTATTAACTTAAAAGACAATTCAACCATCGTATGTTGAAGGAACAGCAGCCCTGAGATTTCTTACAACTAAGCAATTGAAGTGTTGGCAAGATTCTCCAGTCATGTCCTGATAGTATGTGACTCTCTCTAGCTTACAAGATCTGTGTCGGCTGACTTAGAGACGCTGGAATCTCCTGGCATTGTTCCTCGACATCCACTAATGGGATTTGATCACAATACTTTTTTTTCAAAACTAATACATATATAAGTTAATGTCAAATCTTTAAAAAGTCCATTCGTTCATTCCAAGTGATATTTGTGTGATAAATATGTTTTATTTGTTGATTTTCCTGAAATTAGTAAATCTACTTGGATTTGGAAATTGAGTGGATATGAAGTGGCTCAATAGAAGGGCTTCAAATGTTGAGAGTCTTCGGGAGTCGGAATATAAGAAGAAATTGAGTTTCATGCTGATACAGATCGGATTAAGAACGATCTATCCAAACATGTGGTTCGATGGGACGTTATATACGTCAGGAGACCGCGAGTGGAACAAACGGAGGATTTGTTGGATTTTCCCCATTTTTCGGTATCCACTTTATTGAGTCTGGGTGTGCCCCAGGATCGCCCCGTTTTCCTCTCTTCCCATTACCTTTTTCCTAAATTCTGTACATTTTCGGTAGAAGTCATACATTTATATTACTATATTTATTTCCGGAACAATTTCTATTTTTATTTATTTTCTTCATTCTTTCGTATTACCAAATTTTTATTAACGCTTACTACAAGAAGTGGTTAATTATTTCAAACGTACAAAATTTAAGGTTCTTTAGAAGTTCAAATTTGAAAAATAAGGCATTTTTAATCTTTCAACGTATTTCAATGAAAATAAAACTTTCATGATCTTAAATATAGCAAGTTTTATCAAAATCGTATGAGCCGTCAATTGAGTAAATTATAAATACACAGTATTCGTTCGTTGATTTCGATAAAAACAAAAAAACAGTTGTAACATCACAGAAATTACCTATCTAAAATATGTAACTTCGATAATAACTTCGATTCAGGAGACAACCAGACTATTTTGAAAAGTCGGTTTTAGCGATATTTAATGTTTAATATGTGAAAAAATATTAATCTAATACAGAGCACACTTCTACACGATGAGTACAAGTGATACAAATTTGGTGATTAAGAATCAGCTGATTTTCGAATTATAAGACTTTCCTCACTGTTAAAAAGAAAATTGTTTTTTAAAATTATTAACTCTAGCAATTTTGCAGATTTCACCACAAAACCAAAACCAAAACTATGATTAAATTAATATCTAAAATTTTAATGCTTAATAGCAACACTTTAGTGGCGAGAAAAAATATTTGTAAAAATTACGAAATTTCAAATCAACTGAAACTATTAGAGCGTTATAAGAAGGATGGTTAGAAAGTGCCTAATTGGTCTATTCTTGTAGAATTTAATATAAAATCATTTTTATTCTGGGACAGGATTTCATGAGAACAACAGAACAATTAAGATATGCAATTATATTTTAAAACTAATAATTTTCCAGTTTTATGGAAGTACTGAAAAGTAATTATGTTACCCAAGCCAAAAAACCTACCGACGATCCAAATTCTAACCGCCCACTTAACCTTTTCCATCTTTATCTAAAATATTCGAATACATTTGGTTTCGACGTCTAAATTTAATAAATGATTTTGATATTATTCCAAATTTCCAGTATGGTTTTAAACAAAACGATTAAAAAAACACAATAGCGTTACCGATTATTTGATTATATTTCTTTTTTGTTAGAATCAAAATATTACTGGCTAGGGGGGTTTTTAGACATGAATCAGGCCTTTGACAGAATATGGTTTTGCTTGCTAAGTTAAAAACTTTTCGTAGTCCAACATATTATCTGATCCAGAAACACAACAACCTTTGCCGACGATTCAACTATCCTGACAATAAAATAATTAATAGGTTCTGATGGATAAATGTATTGAACAAAACTAAAACAATAAAATGATTAACTGATTAAGTCAAATACGAACAATAAATACATTTTTTTTTTAATTTTTATTCAAAGTCTGACATTTGATTTAAAATATCAGCGCAGGGAAGACTGAAGGTATTGGAGCAGTTGGGATTTGAATGATGATAAAGAAGAAGTTTGATAGATATGAGTAGGTTGAAAATTCCAGAGATTAGTTGAGCGGACAAGAAAGGAATGATCAAAAGTTTTCGTTCTATGGTTTTAAATGTAAAGATCATATTGGCACGACTTGTTTCAAGGGTGCGGATGAACGATTTAAATTGCAGAATAATGAGGAGAAAGGGAGAGAACTAGGAGTTAATGGTTTGTTAAAGGTAGATGTGTCGGCGAATGGAGGGAAGGAGCCACTTTAACTCGCCGTATAAATGGTTCACATGTTCGTGTATCGAGAACAAATAAAAAAAAAAAATTAGTTTTAACATGTCCTCAAGTAAATTCGAGGGGCCACCATATACAGCCATATATAAAGTGGGGGGAAATAAGTGAAGATACAAGGTGATAAGGTGATAATTTAGGGTGAGACTCGGATTGTAGCATTTGATATGAGGAGGGAATTGGAACCTATAACATTAGTTCATTCAGTGTTGTCCAGGCACCACATTGTAAAGTCTTATCTTTGCATTAATTCTCGAAATTGTGAACATTGCCATTTTTTTTTCATATATATTTTCAAAAATAGGTCATTGGCAAATTCAACAATATTTAAAGCGACATATTCCTAAAAAAAATGAGTAAAAAATGATGAATCTACTACATATCACACTTCTATGCGATAGGTACAGTAGGATAAACTTTAGGGGCACAGACTCAGCTTGTTTCAGAATTTTCATACATTAAACATTACTACCTTGCAAGAGTTGCTCTCATCTTATTAAGTAAATTGAAGACAAACTAATTAACACTAGAAAAAGTTGTTTCTCCTAGCGTGAAAATCTAAAGACAAGCAAGAAGACCCCTTAAACAGCTCATTTTCAGCCTTCTTCTGGCATGTCCATTGTCGCCATGTTTTGAATGACTGTTATTATTTCTGTGAAGTTTGTCAAGAGATTTTTGTAAGAAGTATGAATGTGGTAGTTTTGAACAGAAAGTAAGTGTAGATCTGCTTTTAAAGAATTTCTACTGACGTACCGAGGTGAACGTGGTATTATTCTCAAAGTTTTTGATTGAAAAGTCTGTAATGTAGTCCTGCTGATAATTAAGGTTATTTTTTAGCATTTTCTCATAATATTACTGTATGATTTATAAAATTAAATACAAGTATAACTACAAATTGGCTACAATTCTGTTCATACTTTTAACTCTTACTTCTTAATGCTCTCTATAATTTAGAAAGTTTTCTCCAAGAAATGTTTATTCAACTGCTATTAAATATCTGATTACTTAATCATTCTTCGATGTAATAGTAAAAAAAATCTCCTACCTTCTAGATAGAGAATAGAATTCCCTAAAAAGACGAAAAAGAATCATTGAAATCTATTGTGAAATAGCAGAGATATAGCGTCTTTAACATGGCTTGATGATTGGCCATTTTTCTTGAATATTAATTGATAGCGTTGCTGCTTTGATTAATTTATTGCTATACATATTAGTTAATATCCTAAACAGCCATATAAATTATTTATATCCTAAAATAATTATTTGGAAATAATAGACCATTGCTTAATAATTTGCAGCGTTTTTTTTAAATTACGACAAAAGTCTAAAATACAGTATATGGATTGATAATTCATTTAATGTAGAAGTGTTTGATTTTTTTTTTTTTTTATTTATGTTTAATGTGTTTTTACATTTTATTATGTATTCCCATGAAATGTGACGAAATAATATTTTTCTTATTATATAATTAACAGTAAATGAAACTTTTTAATTTAAAGAAATGGATAGTCCCTTAATAATAAACAATAATTTCATTCTAGTTTATTCAATAAATTTTAAATTACATAAGCATACTTTGATACTTGAGTAAATAATATAAAATAATAAAACTCAAAAACTATATATTATTTTCTTTATCATTATATTACAAATCACAACCTATGGAATATTATTCGCAATACAAATATATAACACACTGATATACCACTACAAATATACAAATAATATACATTCATATTTACAGTCTTTTATAATATTTATACAATAATAATTATTATTTTTTATATATTTATTTATAAATTTATATATGTAAGTTATCGCTACTCCTGACTGGAGTTACCCTATGTACATAACCATAAAAAAAGACTCATATAAATGGACGTTATTACTTATCATAAGTAGCCTACAAATAATGACTGAGAAAAGACCGTTCCTGGCATACACAGTACACGGGTGGAACACACTAATACATTTCAATTCATATTCTGAATACATATCAACTACATTAAACACAAATGATGTAAAAATCTAGCACACTAAAACCGTGAAGGGGGTCGAAATGACCGCCCGTTGTAAATTTAGAATGGAAACGGAACAATAACTATAGCTGCTTGACCTATCCTAGCGGGTGTTGAGAGGTACAGAACCTATTAACTCTTTGACAGGCTAACATATCATAACATACATCTAAGTTACCGACAAAATGCTAATCACAATAAGTGTGTGGCGTTTGTGAGATTTCAGGGCGAAGGGGTTGGCTCAGCAGATGCTCTCTGCAGCCAGTCTCCACCTGCAACCCAAATCAACTATTAGATTGTATTACATTGATATTATAATATAATCAGTGATCCAATTAATACACAATTAAAAAATGATGAAATGTGAAAAAGAAGAAGGAAACAGTATAAGATATTGTTTAAAATGCAAGCCAATATCTTGAAAGGTAGTGATTAGAAGTAACTTGGAAGGTATAGCTTATGCTATTATACAGATCCATTATTATTTTTATTTAATTATCATCTAAATAATAGTCATTAATTCTTAATCAATAATAATTTCCTTTGATTTTTTTTAAACTCTTAAAATAGTAAACCAAGACATTTGAATAAAACAAACCTCTATAAGGACTGAAAATCTTATCTATACCTTTTGTCCTATTAATCTCCACCCTCCTAGATAAGCGTAAACAAGGTTAATTAGCAGTGTTAACAAGGCCTAAGAGATTTTATTTTTGGGAACAACTACAAATAATAATAATAAATGCAGCTGACAGCAAGTGCAATAGTTATAAAGAATCCATTAATAACACATTTACAAAATAAAACGAAGTATATAATAATTATAAGTAGTATATTATAAGTATAAGATGTTTGTTGGGGGTGGGGTAACCAAGAAAACACACCAATAACAAAAACTTATTTTATTTTTGATAAACGACTAAGGGAGAAAAGTGCATCACTTTTTTTTAATGCAATTTTTGTGTTTTTGGAGACAAGGATAGTAGTATAGATGTATAATATGCCGTTGGATAGCTACAGATTTTAGAAAAAATGTTATCTGATACACGGAATTGTAAAAGTCAATGGAGAGTGATATAAAGCCGATGAAACTAACTAATTGTTGTTGATAAAAATATAATAGATATTTATTAAAACACATGTTTCTATTGAAAAAAAAAAATCGTTAACAATTTATTTTTATCTTTCAATGTATTTAAAAATTCTTAAATTTATTTTAACAACGGAGGTAAGTAATGTTGTGTGTTGCGCGATCACCAGATTTTTTATTTAGTAAACCATTTGTATTAACTTGTATTTTGTTTATCTGATGTTTAGCGGAAACATGAAATTGGTAGCAATTTCTACACAAAGTGATTGCCGCTAAAATATAAATTATTAATTGTTATATTGTATAATACAGTTGTTTTTATTTTTATTTCTAGCAGTGGTAACAGTCATGCTAGGTTCATTTTATGTACCACTTATGTATTATCTTTTGGCAATATAACAGTCGCTATAGATACCTTTTGCGGTAGCAATGAACAACTAAATACATATCTTACAATTTATACAGTACTCCACAAATCGAAGAATTACATGAAAACCTGGGGTATCTACATTACTCCGATGTTTTAATGAAAAACCCACGCCTAAGCGTCCAAACAGAATACAGCTATAATTGCTTGCATCCTCTCAGTCTATTCTTCCTTTGTATTCGAGGGTGTGTGATAGGAACTCAGTAATTTATTTAAGAATTACAGTTTCAGTAACCTTCATACAGAATTCCAAATTGTAATGACATAGTTTATTGTTTGGTTTTTTTATGCTGTATTCTCATAAAATCCATAAATTATTTTATTATATTTCTTACGAATTCACTAAAAAATAAATAAAATACCACAAACATTCTTCTGTATCAACTAATACAAAATTTATTTAATTCATTATAAATCAGTTATTAAAACGAATACTTGATTTCTGTATAGCACATTTACTTGTATTTTTATACAGTTGGAAATATCTATCAAAGATGAAAAAAAAACATCAATAATACATTTTGATTAAATATTTAAACTTCGTTTTAAAATTATTATCTTAGATATGCATTTTTAGAAAACTTTCAAACCTTATCTGTTAATTAAGTCACTCTTGAACTCTATACTTCTGACATAAATGACTAAATTATATAATTATATGTACCAGTAAACAAGATTTGGTAATGCCATCTGACCTTCTTAGGCATGTTCATAAAGAAATAGAGACAAGAAATGAACATATTTTTTTTTTTTTTGGTTTTACTAAGCCCTCTTTTTTACTTTCACTTACTATATATAGTAAGGGGAAGTATTGCGATCGTGAAAATTTTCGAATTCCAGTTTTCAACGGAAATACACGTTTTAGGGTCCCCTGAGTCCAAATAACCAAGTCCCGAAAAAAGGTCTGTGTGTGTATCTGTGTGTGTTGTGTGTGTGTGTGTGTGTGTGTGTGGTAACTCCCGGGCGGAAACGGTAAGTCCTATGAAACTGAAATTTCATATTTAAGACATCTATACGCCCGAGACGTGACAAAACTTTTTTCATCAAAATGAGCTTACCAGAAGAGGCACTTTATACCATGCATTTTGCACCTTTTTTCGATTTTCTCAAAAACGGTTCCGACGATTTTGATTAAACTCGCTATATCGATGTAAAATTTAATGGGCTTTAATATCATGTAGGTTTTATTTGGATAAAAATGGTCTGACAGGGCTTAAATACCGATATTTTAAATTTTCTTCCCCTAAAGTACCTTTAATTTTGTAGATTCAATAATGATAACTAGATTATCTTGTTAACGCTGATGAAAAACTGGTAAATATATAAATTGAATAAATTCGATACCCAACTAAAGGAGAAAACAGAAAAAATATTTTTTTAATGCAATTTTTCGTTTTTGAACATAAGAGCAGTAATATACATGTATGATATACCGTTGGAAAGCTAAAGATTTTACAAATATTATCATCTCATACACAAGCTTTTAAAAGTTAATAGAGAGTGATGAAATGAACATAACACTAACTGATTATTTTAGATAATAATATAATAGATTTTTGAATCAAACACATGTTTCTATAGAAATTTAATTTAATTAATTCCTTAATAATTTCACGTATTTTTATCTCTAACTGTATATGAAAATTCTTTCATTGATTTTAAAAATGGAGGTAAGTGAAAGTCGTGTGTTGCCCGCACCAGATTTTTTGACCAATTTTTGTTTCTAATTTCCGCAGATGATTAGATATAATAATGAATAGACGTTATAAAATAAACACAATATTTTCTTGCTAAGTGCTCTTTCGTTATAATGAACTTATAATCCTAAATCTAAAGTGATAAACTCTTAATTGGTCAAACTTAACTTATTTAAACATAAATGAAACCCCATTCTATAAAGTTCAAGAGTGTGGGAGTAACCTTTCATCAAACCCCACCCTTCAAAAACCATATTTCCGTAATCTCCCATCGTATCATTTACACCTTGAAACCACTGAATTCTTCTGCAATATATTTCAGCATGAAACCTATAAACTCCCCGCTATCTCTCTAATATTCCTCCACTTAGACTACTGCTGTTTGGTTACGGTGGTGTTTCTGGGGATCTCAAGATAAAAATATAACGCTTAATTAACTTTGTTCTATTCATCTTAGGGGTCCCGAGATACGCCACCATCTTCCAATTTTATAGTGAGTTGAGATTGCTTTACCTTTCCGATTGTCGTAAGTAATTCCTTGCATTGTTTCTTTCCTAAGTTATGCAATCCCGCCGTCCACCCTACATTTTACGCACCAGGCCTGCACAGTGGCCGCCGATGCAAATTTCGACAGATCTTTCTTTACTTCCGATCCTTCATCCTATGGAATTCTATCTCTCCTATCCGTCTCTCCAACTCTTTTACTACACTCAAATCTCGCTATTTAATCATCTCATGACCAACCAGTATCAATAGAAATGTAAACAAGGTTTTATTTTATTTATTTCGGGAAATGATAATAAACTATACAGTGAAATACATGAAAATCGATATTTTAAATGTTTGAGAGACTTGTAATGTCCAGAGGAGGTAAGGGGACCAAGAGGCGAGCTGGCGACCCCCGCTGTGCAGGCAGTGGATTTATAATCTGTTTGGTGGAGCCTAAGGATTTAGAGGCGACCTCTATTTGGATATAGACTAATTTGTTGGAGTATTGGTTAGCGTTAGGGACGGTAGAACTAAACAGGCGTGGAGAAGTAAACAGAACCCCACGTGCTCACACTTAGCCTCCCTTCATATCTGGACCTAATGAGAGTAAACACAACTAATAGCCGGGCTGTCACCGCTGGATTAGAGCCCTAGAGGCCGGGTCAGGGAGACATATCTATCTCCTCCTCCTGTATAAATAGCACTTGTTCATAGGAGCCTAGCCGTCACCTCATCTATCTCCTATCTTAGTCATCTCTCCTTCATGCTCCTGTCAGAGTCCTTTCATTTATTTGCTCAGAACACTTCCTAAGAACAGCCACGTCCAACGATCCTTCCCTTTCAATTAAATCTTACATGCCCCCTATAACGTTATTAGATTATAAACGTCTCTTTAAAAGGTATTACTAATTTCACGAATATTTTATTTCTCTAATTCCGCTATGTCAAAAAAACTTGTGTTCCCTACACATACTGCCAATTAAACTCAGCTATTCTTTTAACACCGCCTCAAGCTACAAAAATCTGTAACATCCCTAGCAAGAATCGACAAGGCAGTTTTGCTCTCTACAGGCTCCGAATAGGACATTGTTAATTCTCCCACGACTACCTTATATGAGGTCTGGAAGCCACAACGTGCACTCGATGTAACACAAAGACCCTAAAACATGTATTATTAGACTGCACAATTTTCACTAAATTGAGACTAGAACTACGTGTACTAATGGATACCGCACTGATATACATTCTAAAAGAAGGATCACTGTCCTCTTCAAACATTCCAAAATATTATTTTATTTATTTAAGAATAGAATTTTTCTAATAAATTGTCTAATTAATAACATTATTGATGTCCAAATTGGGACAGATTGTAATTTAACTCAATAAAAATTGTTGTTGAACTGGAAAAAATTAATAACATCACGTTTGCTTATAAGGAAGCAGCCGATGATCTGGCGTTATGTTGTGATATTTGTATTATTAAAGCAAGCACAATTTTTATTCAATGATACTACAATTTGTCTCAATAAGGGCAGTAGTAAAAGTGCTTTGAGACTATATCCATATAGTATTTACACAGGAACTAAGGGAACGTAAAATTACATGAAAATAGAATATTAATGGTATACATAAACATGGTAGTCATCAAGTTTTATTCTGAAGATTTGTTTGGGACCAGGAAACATTTGTTGTGCATTAAAATAAAAGAATTTAATGAATTATTAATCTTCTAATTCAAAAATATTATTATCGCTATATCACCTTCATTCGACCTTCCCTATAACCTAGTATGTTGCTTTATAAATTATGCTTATTAGAAAAAAAATAAAACATTCGTTTTTAATTTACTTGAAATGAACCCTTAACTACGGGAAGGCTGTGTCGGGGATAGTTCTTGGTACTTCTCGACCTCATATGGCTTCAGTTTGGGTATCCCTAGTTTTTGTTTTGCCTTTTTTGCTTACTTATTTTCTCCTAATATTTACCAATGCCCTCCATTTAGTATCTAAAAAATGTGAATATGTATTTAACTTTAATCGATCACAGAATACTGGTTAAATATTGTCTTCATTTCTTCATCTTCATATCTTCTACCAATATGTATTCGCAGATATCTTGAGATTTTTTTTTAAAGACCATTTTGGTTTATTCATTTATAATTTCAATAAACTTTTCTAAACGACCAAGAAAAACAAAGCTGTAACCACATATAAATTTGATGTGTATGATCTGTAAATGGTCGGATATTCGGCACTAACTTTTCTTGTCACTTCACAAAGTTCTTTGAATCCCGACTTTGATATCAGTCGTTTTATTATTAAATAGACACAAAAAAGTCACATGGTTATTACTCATATAAAGATAGAAAGAAGATGTAAATAAAAATAAAAAGAATGGATGAATTGATAAGTTTTTGTTTATTTATTTAAACGTCACTTTATGCTACTATGGCTAATCGGACGATGCTACAGTGGGAGTCCTAAATTTTACCTATCCAGGTTTTATTAGGATAGGGATCTTTAATGAGTACCTGACATCGCACAGGCTCGGGACCACCTTTTAACGTCCCCTCCGAAGGACGGCGTAACTAAGGATTTTTTACTCCCATTAAAAAATCCTAGGACCACCTGCGGGTTTGAACCCGTGACCTTTAGCATGGGAGGCTGTTACGCTAGCCACCCAGCAACAAGTGATCCCTGAATTGATAAGTGATGTTACATTCGTAACTGGTTCATTATTTAGTAAAGGAAAAAATCAATTTTGGAAAAAATATTGCAATCAGTAAATAAAAAACTAAAACATCTTGTGCGGGCAACACAAGACTTTCACATACCTGCGTTGTTCAAATCTAGTAAAGAATTTTCAAAAGCATTTAGAGATGAAAATGAGAGAAACTAATAAAGAATTAATTAAACTGAATTTCTATAGAAACATATGTTTGTTAAAAAAATCTATTATATTATTATCTAAAACAATCATTCAATTTTACATCGATACAGCGAGTTTGATCAAAACCATTAGAGCCATTTTTGAGAAAATCGTAAAAAGGTGCAAAATGCATGATATAAAGTGGCTCTTCTGATTAACTGATTTTGATAAAGTAGCTGGGGCGTATAGTTGTCTTAAATATGAAATTTCAGTTTCATAAGACGTTCCGTTTTCGCGCTGGACCACTACATACGGACACACATAATCCTTTGTGTGGGACTTGGAGTCTCAGGGAGCCTGTATTTCGGCTAAAAACTAAAATTAGAAAATTTTCACGATCGCAATACTTTCCCTTACTATATATTTCATATATAGATAAGTGGAAGTAAAAATAAACTAGTAAAATAACTATATAAATATTCTCAGTTTTTATTTCTAAATTATAAATCTTTGTAATCGACCAAGAAAACAAAATCATTAAATTAATAAAAAATACTTCACATTGATAGCGTGTTGACATTGGGAATTGGTTTGTCTTACAATCATCTTTACATCTACAAAATCAAAAGGCACGAGCGAGATGTTAGGCTTAAACCTCTTAAATGCTATTAGTCCTTCTATACCTGTTAGCGTTAGTAAGTGTGGTATTGACAGTGAGATGCGGTACTTCTTGTTACTTGTTATTTCAGATGTTTCATGTTTTGAGTAGGTAACCAATTCATTATCCACTTGGATTGGAGCATAAACTGTTGAGAAAATGTTTCTTAAGGAGACTTATAATAAGCCATAAGAGTCTCATTCTAGCACGCATTAAGTGCCATTCTGTATAAGGACGATTAATTTAAAAAAATAATAATTATAGTGAAAGTTATAACTAATAAAACAGTAGAGACAAATTTAGTATAATAATTGCAAATAAAATAGCGAAATAATCACAAGGATTAGGCAACAAGTAGGAAGATTATTTTTGTCATAAATAATTTATATTTTAAAAAGAAAGATGCAAAAAATATTATGTTGATAGGGCTGAATCAAATATTTGAATTCGATCACACTAGTGTGAAGATCCTTCCTTCTAGAACAGTGGTTCTCAACACAAATTCTCGCGGACCCTTCATCCCTTCACTTCTATGACGAAGATATAGATCCCTAAATCCTAAAAATCGCGTATATATATATATATATATATATATATATATATATATATATATATATATATATATATATATTATTATTATTATTTATATGTAATTATATAACGAAATTATATGTATATAATGCATGGACACCTCTCGGAAAGAAACGCAAGGAAGGAGGGCAACTCAAGAGATGGTCAGACGAAATTAAAAAATAAGAAGGAATATCTTGGCACAGAAAAACAGAAGACCGAAAATATTGGGAATCAAAATGCAAAGAAATTAAAAAGAAGCAGCGAACTGATAACCCAAAAGGTACGGCTGGTTACCGATCAAGACTAATCATCCTTCAGGAGAGGCCTACACATCTGTAGAAAATCTTTTTATTTTTTTCAATTTCAATTTTTAATTAAACTAGTTTTTTTGTAATTTTATTTAAAAAGTTCTTAGTAATTTTATTTAAAACGTTTTATGCGATATTTAGTCAAACATTGTTTGTTTGTTTTTTAATTATATAAACTATTAAAAGGGTTTATAAAAATAAAATTAAACATATATAAACTTTATGTATCAACCAAATTGTAAATAAAGGCTCAAAATTATATATATATATATATATAAAACACGCTTTAAGCGCAGGAAGCTAAGGCGATTCAAACCCTAACACTGAGCTTAAGAAATTAAGAAGTTAGAATCAGACTGATGTACCTCCAGCATTAAGTTGCACAAGCAAATTCACTTAATCGTAACAAATGCATTCATAAGAAATACCAGTGCTACCGAATCTCCATAAAACTGAAATAGCCAAGTACAAAAAATGGAAATGAAGAAAAAAGAACCAGGCTCTAAGGGTTATCTTCAATCCGCAAAACACTTAACTACTGACATTTAAAACCAATAATACAAGATAGTTATTTATTTAAATCGTATATAGATAGCAAATATTGTTCAATATCTTTTGTGAAGATATATCTGGCCCTTACGCTGATTATTATGTGTTATAAAATGACCAATTTTGTGTTAAGGTAATTAAAAATAATTTTCTAATGAACCTTCGCGCACCCCCTGGACATCGTTTGCGCATCACTAGCTTGGAACCACTGTATTAGAAGATTAATATAAACTTGTGAAAAAAGGATTACTAAGCCACTTGTATATTTTTCAGATATCAAAAATTTAATCTCAATTTAGTATACTATACAAAGTATAGCAATCCACCTAGCAAATTGCCACTGATGATGTTACAGCTAGCCTCAAATTTATTTTATAATAACAACAGAACAATTTTCAATAACAAGCTCCATATTATCGTTTGCTTGGGCGTACCCATGGATCGTTGACAGATCTCATTTCTGAGACACCTTAAGGAGCGGAAATGTTGAGCATTCCTCAATGACCCGCAAAACAGGACGATAGAGAAGTGCTTTGTTCCATTTTTTATTGGCCGGCGGTGAGGTAGCTTGTCATTGAGACCGGGCAGGTGGGCGTCTTCCACTCACCTCCTCTTCACCTACCTCTTAACTAACTCCATTCTCTCCACGTCATCCGTTCTCGATGTCATGTGTCCTATCCTCATCTTGTCATCTATCATGTACGAAGCACCAAGCCTATCTGTCACACCAAAACAACGGATTAAACATTATTTTCTTAATAGCGGTTCCAAATCGTCAGGGAGCAAGTACTAGTTCATGCCCATGGTTTCATATATTTTGCATTAGTATCTTTTTATTTATTTGAACACCCTTCCTTGCATAATATGCAACACGGGTTGTAGCATAGTCGCCAGTTATAGCAAGAAGTTGACGTTGCCAACAATATTCTTGAAGATTGTCTGTCTTCTAATTTTTACTCTTAAGGAGCACCTTCTCTGCCTTCTATTCTTCCCGCTGGTCTTCTCCCGATCCTAAAATGGTCTGGGCCCACGGCTGTTTTTCACCCGTATACAAACTCTTTGTAGTACGGGTAGTTTCTTTTAGTCACCAGCTGAGGAAATTCGTTGTCTGATAAGACGTAGAGTCCAGTTTTCCTCAGAAGTCTGATCCGTTGGGGTTCAAAGGCGGTGCAAGTTGACAGGATATGCTCAGCAGACTCGAGTACTCCACAGCTAGGGCATAAGGGATCGATATCTATCCCAAAGCCTGAGAGTTTAGCTCGAAAGCTCACATGCCCTGTGAGAAATTGCGTAACCCAGTAGTCCGAAAGGACCCATTTTGCATCTAAACGAGACTGGACGGTGGGAAAGTATTTCCTTAAGGTAGCGCCCTTTTGAGATGTCACCCACCGTCGATTCCACTTTTCTATAGTGTCCTCTCGGAGAACGGTTTTTAATTTTCTGGGTTCCTCTTCAATTTTCATTTTTAGATAATCTGGCAGGCCTGCTGAGCCTTCCCTCTTAAACGTGTGCCTCAATCCATCCTCCTCCAGAACTAGGTCAAGAGGCACTGCTCCTGCGAGGACTTGCACCGCCTCATGCGATACAGTTCGGTACGCCCTAGTGACCCGCAGCAGAGCTTTTCGTTGAATTGTCGCTAACCTGATCGAAACTAGTTAGAGGATATCTATAAATCACGAACTATGTGAAACCTATTCTTACCCTAAAAGTAACCCCCACCGAACTTTAAGGATAACTAATTAGAAATATGAATCCAGGTTTATACTATTAAATGATAATCAGATGATATTTTGGTGCCGGTGTGGTCTAGTAGATTGAGCACTAATCTACTGTTCTCAAGGTCCTGGGTTTGAATGGAATGGAAGCCGGAGGCTGTGACAGAATATTATTCATTCTGTTCATTCAGACGGGGGGACGACCCTTGGGTATGGAGACTCTCCTGAGGCAGACCCGGCCTCTTTAAAGTGGGTATCCAAATTAGGGAAACCTGGCGGGGCTCATTCACCTCATTTCACGGCCGTTGGCCTAAAAACAATACAATTCTCTATATGTACTCAGCCCAAGGCCCTTCATGGGTTGTAGAGGTACAGTTTTTTTTTTTTTTAGGATGATATTTTAGAAAACCCGTGGCGGATCAGGATCTATCATTTCTGCAGGGTATATCATCAGGATCTGTTCTTGCCCATACTTCTTAAGTATATTACTTTTATGGAAGCAGAGCATTTACGAATGTCGTTGCATAGAGTAGGAAATATTATATACCGAATCGGCTGGCTTCAAGATACAAGAACTGTAGCAAACTGAAAAATAGAGGTATAAAAATAGTAGCCCTATTTAAATATATACATTAATGAAAATCAAAAGCCTAGTGAAAAATTTATGAAAATAAAAGCTAACAAAATTACTCATTCTATTAAATTATACCGTTCAATAGAGCAAGTCCTTGAAAAGAAGTAAAAATAGTGTGAAAGATAGAAATAAATCTTCTTCAACGCGGTAGGAATGCCGGAGTCTCATTTTGTTGACTTTAACGTAAAATTCTCTAGACTTTGAAGTTGCCTTTTCAATTACAGAAAATATTTCATGGCTAATACCTTATTTATATCAATCAGATTTTAACAGAGCTTATTTCGTAAGTTAGTAAGTACATTTTGGGTATTATTTACAAAATTAATCTTTATAATCTACCAAAAATAAAATAAAAAAAATATTAACCACCCTTAAAATTTAAGATCTTATGTATTAATAAGAACCGGATTAACTTATATGAAAAATCCTTCTGTCCACCATTTGAATTTATAAATATTCTCATCGGGCTATTCGATAGAGAATGAAATTCTCTATAAAACAAAAAAGAATCATCGAAATCGATTAAGAGATATCTCTTTATCTTATATAAAGTTTTCAAATTTTGAAGAAGGCCAATCACCTCGATCATTTTCCTTTAATTAATTTATCGCTTTACACATTAGTTAAATAGTCTGTAGACAGCTCCATAACGTGTTATACACTGGTATAATTATTGAGAAATAATAAACCATTGTGTAATAATTTACAGCGTTTTTAAAGTGTTTTTTTTTTTTTTGGGGGGGGGGGGAAATAGCAAAACCATAATATATTTTATAATTATTAAATATAATTACTTATATCTGTAATTATAATTTGTAATAATAATTTTATGCACCTGTCAAAACCTATACAAATTAATTAAAGAACCTAATTAATTAACTAAAGAACCTAATTTATTAATTAAAGAACTAAATTAATTAAATAACCTAATTAATTGCATAAGTAATTAATTGTATAATAATCTTTAAACAACATAAATAAATTTCTTAAGCTTGATATAATATAAATTTAATGCAAGCGTCCTAATTTTACGTGATTATCTAAAATAATCACTGTATAAGAGTAGTGTGGTTCAATATCGGAGGAAAAAATTATAGGTGACTTTGAACCAAAGTCAAAATACTCAGTGAACATGGCAAATATGAAACTTTTTAAATGATAAGAGTGACCAATTCTTGCTCCACTGGGTGCTCTTTGAATGTAGTGTTACTTGTTTAATTACGCACTATTTGAGCGATTTAGAGTTTATCGCTTTTTGATCACCTGCTCATTAGAGAAGAAAATGTTCATAAATTTATAGGCTTATAATAAATTTCTATTAACATGCACTAGATCTTTTGTAGTATATTAACTTCTCTAAAATCTTACGATTTTCAAAGGTATAATATATATCTATAATACAATTCATATTTTAGGAAAGATTTCTTGATGCCTTAATTACAAAAAATTTCCGGGATTGAATGCTCTAAATGATTGTGAAAACCGTACAAAAATCCGTCTCGTGGTTTAGAAGGAGTTTGGAGAAATCCATGTTTACTTTCAATATGAACTATATAGTAAGGGAAAGTATTGCGATCGTGAAAATTTTCGAATTCCAGTTTTTAACGGAAATACACGTTTTAGGGTCCCCTGAGTCCAAATAACCAAGTCCCCCAAAAATATCTGTGTTTCAGTGTGTCCGTGGTAACTCCCGCGCGAAAACGAAAAGTCCTATAAAACTGAAATTTCATATTTAAGATAACTATAAGCCCGAGAAGTTACAGAATCTTTTTCATCAAAATCAGCTGACCAGAAAATCTACTTTTTACCATGCATTTTGCACCTTTTTACGATTTTCTCAAACTCCCTATATCGATGTAGAATTTATTGAGCTTTAATATGATGTAGGTTTCATTCTGATTGACATAGTATGACAGAGCTTAAATGTCGATATTTTAAATTTTCTTTATCTAAAGTACCTTTAATACCGTAGATTTTATAAAAATAACTATATTATCTTGTTATCATTGATAATTAAAGAACAGTAATATAGATGTATAATATGCCGTTGGAAAGCTAACGATTTTAGATAAAATATTATATTATACACAAGCTTGTAAAAGTTAACAAAGAGTGATAAAAAGCCGATAAAACTAACTGATTATTTTAGATAATAATATAATACAGTTTTTAATAAAACATGTGTTTCTATATTAATTCAATGTAATTAATTCTTAATGATTTCACTCATTTTTATCTCTAACTGTATTCGAAAATTGTTTAATCGATTTTAAAAACGGAGGTAAGTGAAAGTCGTGTGTTGCCCGCACATGATGTTTTCATTTTATATAGAAAGAGATACTGGAAATCCTTATGGTGAGATGGTCAGGTTTCTGACGTTGTAATGATGAAATAAATATTCATCAATTATTTTAATGGAAAGTCCATCGAATACAAAAATATGACCAACCTAAAGACCTAAAAGTGACTCTAGGTCACTGATGCTGATACTATACACCCTATACATCTTCCAAGAATGTCGAAGATCTTATAAACGATCCAACAAGAGCTACAAACAAATCATTATCGACCAGCTGGTTGCGAATCAACATCTCCATTGGCACTCATTGCTCCTGGCACTGATTTGTGTGGAAGGAGCGGAGAGCACGATGTGGAGAAGGCGCGTCCTAACCACGGATGAGATTTCCTTGTAAACAAACAAACCGACGACTGGGCTGTTAATTAACCATGAAAATGTTTGTTGATTCTATGCGGCCTTGGTAGCTTTTTTAAATATTTATTTACATTTTTATTTATAACACACATGCACTTCGTTTTACGGTTTTTACCACAATCCGAGATTAATGATATCGGTTTTTTCTTCTTACTTATTTTAACTCGAGTACACCTTTAAATATTTTAGAGCAAACAGAATATGATCAATTTGAAGGAGGGGGAAAAAACTGGTTTGCGCATTACTCAACTTTGAATTATTATTTGTAACTTTTCTTTTTTATTCACTACTTAACGCACAACTGATTTAAATTATTTAATCTATGTTTTCATGTATCATCCTTGAATAATTTAACAATAGAATTTAAGATCTTCAACTAAGAATTAGTTTTATACTCTTTATTAAGTTCAACGACATAAATAAAAATACACTATTCTAAAAATAACAAAATTTTACAAGGCAATACTCTTATTTCAATCAATCAATTACAACGTAGAATTATCTTTGACCTGTTTTTTCTGCTTTATTTAATTTCTATCATACTTCATATTTATAAGTTTCCTAACTATTAAGTTAGAAATGGATAATTATTTCGAAAAAGATAAATTCAGATAATTAAGAGAAAGAAATTGTAAACATCACAATTTCAATAAGGATAAAATATATTTGATATTAAAAGGTATTTAATTGTACATTGATATTAATAGTTTAATCAAAACCGAAAAAATGCTTGCAATGAAAAATTCGATAGAAGTAACAGCTTCAAGCAAATAAAACGTTTTTAGCTTAACTTATCACCGTAATGAAGATTTTCTGAAACTTGGTTATTTGGACTCTATGGACCTTCCACCGTGTATTTTCGAGGAAAAATCCCATTAAAAAATTAGCACGATCGGAATACTTTCTTTTATTATATATTTCATAAATGGGTATACAACTTTTTTTTTTAAACTCTTTATTTAGATATATTACAGAATCTATATACTTTAAAATAACATTATAGGTAACCTTCTTCAAATCAATGCTGAAATATTAACATGAATTAGTAAAAAACCACCTGGAATGACACTTCGGCATACCGATTTTCTCCTCAACCCGATCTTGAAGTAAATCGATTCCTATGTGTTTAATTGTTTGCCTCTATGATTTATTAATTGTTACGGTAAAAAATAAATTAACTGGAAATTTAATTCTGTTAAATTAAAAGGTAAATCATTTGGAATCATGGGGATGCGAGGTTAATTTTTCCCCACATTTTCCACTGATTCTTCACTCCTATTGGTCGCAGGTTATCACTATCGGTGATGTTATATAGCCTAAAGCCTTCCTCGATAAATGGACTATCCAACACAAAAAGATTTTTTTAATTCGAACCAGTAGTTTCTGAGATTAGCGCGTTCAAACAAACAAACTCTTCAGCTTTATAATATTAGTACAGATGTACTGTTAGCGTAATATTGAATATTAATTAAGTAAAGAAGGTTTAAAAACAGTAACAGATGATAACAGAACGGCTGATTAACAGACCATAATAAACAAATAATACCGAAACATTTCACATTGGTTTTCGATCAAATTCGAAAAGAAGAGATAAGAAAAAACCTTGTTTAATTTACATTTTTAAGCTATCTGCAATACGTTAGGACTTATGGGCTACTAATCTAAAAATATACGGTGGCCATCTTAAAAAATCTATAAGGTAGGGCCAAAGCAGCTGCTACTTTAACTAACGTCTTTTACTGACATTTTTATTTAAGAATCCATTACTATAAATTAGATTATAATTATTTTAAGGTACAGTATTGTTTTGAGTCCTCATTACAAACCTACAAAACTTATACTAAATAAAATTTAAATCCAAGAACAAAGAAAAGAAGGGGGAGAGTTTTAACAGTTTTAAACAGAGCCTTGAGGAAGTTGTAAAGGGCATGCCAAGACCACGTGTGTTGTATGACGGCTATATGCAGCGCATCTGTCAGTCTGGCCATTTGTCTAGTCTCGTATTGTGTGTTCACTATGTTAATGTACTGGCAAACATAATATAAATATAATATAGAAATTAAATTGTAAACAATTAATTTGGAAAAAAAAGAGAAAAATTATATTGATCATCAACTTAAATAGATGATATTAATAATGTAATTATCATTTATCCCAAAATAACATGTCATAGATTAAATCAATCACTCAGCATTAGAACTTCATCAATAAGGACAAGCTTAAACAAAACAAGGAAAATTCAAAACATTAATTGGTGGTGTCAAGAAGTGGGAAAAAGGAAAGAGTACTTTTCCACAACAAAATCAATTGCCCTACAGGCACGCAGATCCATAGAAACCTAATGGTATGAGGAATAATAATTCCCTGTTTGTATTTCTAGTAATTGCTACTTCTCTAAAATGGTATTTCATTTCATTTTGGGATTTATGATTTTGGGATGTATAACATAACTCGATTTTTACTCATCTATTTTATTTATTTATTTTTTTTTTTTAACACTTAAGATATTTCTTATTTTTTTTTCATGAAATATGGAAACTCTTTTACTGGTCTGGCTTTGAGGAAGCGGGATAGACCAACAAGATTTTTTCTTTGAAATTTACATCTGCATTAATCTCTTGTTTTAACCTGTCTTTGCTTAGAAACAATTACACTTTCTCTTCAACTTTGATCAAACTTTTTTAAATACTTTCAAATTTTTTTTTTCAACCGAATGTGCGCAGTATTATCTGAAATATTGATTCGGCTTTCCTGTTTTGTTTTTTAAATATTTTTAAAATATGAAACTAAATAAAACTGTTTTTATATTTATTATATTTGTGATGAATGAATGAATGAATGAATGAATAAAGCCTTTATTGCAAGGATAACATTTAAAAAAATTATAATATTAACTTTTAGTTCTAAAATAATTTCTAACATAATCAAATATAATTTCTAATATAATCTAATAAAAAGTTGTGTGAAAAATAATAATAATGCATATACTTGTTAAATGAAAAAAAAAAAAAAAACTATATAATTAATTAATGTTCCTTAGTTGCTTAAGATATTTACAATATGTTATCCCTACAGGCCTCTCCTTACGGAGGTGATGGTCTAACTTCCCCGGTGACCAAACCTACTGGGAAGTGGATATTTGTGATAAAATTTGTTAAATAAATTTAAATATTGCAAACTTAAAAAAACAACAACTTTATAATAAAGAAAAACAGATGTTATCAAAAAATAATTATTATTAATGCATCAAATTTAACATTTTTATCTTCACAGCCGTTTTTTGGTTTTGACCATGTTTTAAAGTAGTAAACATATATGCCTAGAATATTTATATTATTTTGCGGATTTTATTTACTCTTTCTTCTTTGAAATGAATAAGTAGGTACAGTAAAAATCTGGAACGATAGAAAGTGCATAAATCTGAGAGCTTGTTTTAGAGAATAAGCTGCTTTATATATTAAATAAATTATATCTGTGGCGGTCGTGAATAAGTGGTTAAGTCAAATTTTTCATTTTACAGGCGAGCGACTTAAACTTTACGTAATACCCAAAATAGAGTAATTACATACATCTTTCTTTCCACCTGAAATTTCTCCCACCAAGAAATTTCTTTAACCAATTTAACACGACGTGAGAGACTGAGGGAGAGATACGTGGAGTTAACTCATTTTTGATATACCTCGAGTTATCCAGTTTTTCACGACCGCCACAAATATATTATATTAAATATATTACAGAATGGTTATCAAATACAAAAATCTTGATTTCATTTCATACTATGAGGTAAGCTAAAGTATTGTGTGAATTCCAAAATATTAACCATATCATCTTAATAACATTGATGAAGGGCGGCTTAATATACTACTTAGACGAATTTGATGACCAGCTAAAGGATAAAAGAGAAAAACTATGTTTTTTAATGTATTTTTTTGTTTTTTTATATATTAAGGACAGTAAATATTTACTTGATGTATTTTTTTTAGTACAGTTGTAAATTTCAATAAATTATGTTTAAAAAAAAAAAAAAAAAAAGAACAGTAATATAGACGTGCAATATACCGTTGGAAAGAGAAAGATTTTAGAAAAAATATTATATGATGACACAAAGTTTTAAAAGGTAATATAAAGTGAAGAATAGAGAATAAACTTATTACTGATTAACAATTTAATGTAGTTATATTGTTTAATCTAAATCATATGTTTCCAACGGACACGTTTTATTAAAATCAACTTAAAATATTTGTCAAAATGAAGTATATTTAATAGTTTTTAAATTGATTTTAACAGTCGAGGTAAGTGAAAGTCGTGTGTTGCCTGTACCAGATTTTTATTTTCTCATTCTAAAGGAATCTAGAAGTCATGGGGTGATAAAATGATACATAAACTGACAACTCCATTAAAACGTATGGCAGCCTATTGTAGCATTATTCCAGACCATTGAGCACGCCAGCCCCTTTCTTAGTGACTATTATTTGGAGCATTAACCTGATCCCTCCACTGTCACTACACTGACCACAAAGCCTGGACCCTCACAAAGGAGGAAGCATGACCGCAGCCTCCACCTCCGGCTTAGATCTTGGTGGTCCCTCCGGCTGTTCCTCTCACGTCCCAGTCTTCCGTGTTAGTGTCAATCCGTCAGGGCTGACTTCTAGCCCTCCCTAGGAGGGCACAATGGATGGCCCAATCTAAGCACCTGTATCTGTTAGTTTTAGGGAACAATGGAGTTAAAAAAAAAAAAAAAAAAAAATGTCCTGAAAAAAATAATCAAAAATCAATAACTCAGATCTGAATTGTTTTGAACGATCGAGATAAGATACATGTGAGAAGATATGTAATATTCAACAACGCCCAACCTCCGAAAAAAAAAAAATATTGGAAATATTTTTTTATTTTTGTTGTTCGCTTCTACCCCATAGGATCATTGGCAACTGAGGCTTATTAGATATGGTTGTAATATTTAATATCTTTTAAATAGCTTAATAGCTTCTTTATATCTTTATCTTCATCATCATTCAATACACCTTTTAGGGTTCCTTTCAATTTAATTTTTCGCCTTGTTAATTCGAATAGGGAACGCTCTAATAATAGATGTTGGACAGTAAGTGGAACGTTATTACTATATTCGCAGGTGGATGCGTAAAGAGGTAACAATGAGTAAACTGACAGGGTCCAATACGAAGCCGTCATAAAATTATCTCCTATTTTCTAGAAATCCTAGTGCTCGTGGTCCATTTTTTTACATACAACAGTTTATATTGCCTTGTTCTACTCATTGTTTCCCAGTTTTTGAAGAGATTTTTCTTCATTAGGCTGATCCAATCTTCTGCTGCGAGTTCTATTATATTGGAAATAATTTCTACTGAATACTAAATAATTGACTGCATGTGTATGCAAAAGAGGAGTGGTTCCCGTCTAGTGGTCCGCCGTGAAGCTAGTGGAAAATTGTATTAAATTGCCTCAATAAAAAAATCTTTAAAAGCCTCGATTTGAAACGAAAATAACTAACCGTTTGCACAGACTCATTAAATTGCACACGGTAAATGTTATTTAATAGGATATATATCGTTTGGTCTCAATAGGTTTGGTCACCGGGGAAGTTAGACCATCACCTCCGTAAGGAGAGGCCTGTAGGGATAACATATTGTAAATATCTTAAGCAACTAAGGAACATTAATTATATAGTTTTGTTTTTTCATTTAACAAGTATATGCATTATTAGTATTTTTCACTTAGCATTATTTTTTTTTTTTCAATTATATGAGAACTTTTTATTAGATTATATTAGAAATTATATTAGATTATATTAGAAATTATATTAGATTATATTAGAAATTATTTTAGAACTAAAAGTAAATATTATAATTTTTAAATGTTGTCCTTGCAATAAAGGCTTTATTCATTCATTCATTCATTCATCATATCGTATATCGTATTTCTAAATTTTAGAAATTCACTGAGAATAATGTTTTCCGAATTGTGGTCAGTTCTAAGAGCCTGAGTCTAGAATATACCATCTTAGGTTATCTTAACAATTTATTTTAATTGCGGTGTTCCTTGAACAAGAGACAATTTAACAATTAAAATTACTATGAATCATAATTGGGAGGCTCCACCATTTTCGACCCTCCATTTTTTTGGGAAGTAAGTGCCAGTCATATAAAATGAGCCTCTAGTCATGAAAAGAGTGTTGCCAAGTGTATAGGTGAACTTACTAGGTGATGACAGGCTACAACAATTTAATGTGTGAGTAGAAGCACAAGGGAGACTGATGAGGGAGAATGATGGACCAGGAGCCAGCCAACACCACAATATTCAAAATTAGTATGAAATTCAAGCCAAACTGCCGTTATCTGTAGATTATCAAAATGTCATTTTATATTGTTATGAACTAATTAAATGTCGAGTATTGTTAAAATAAGCCATTATATATTCTAAAGTCCCTTAAATACAGCCCACTAAAATTCATGAACTATCACTGATCCAAGGGCAATATTCATGGAAAACAAATTAAAATGAATTGCTGGGATCATAAAACAATCGTTAATCCATTATTCCAGCTACAAAAGGTTTCTATTATTAGGATACGCCTTAAAATTAATGCAATGATTTGGAAAAAAAAAAAACACTGTTTGTTTTACGCACTGTTATACTGTCATATTATTATTATATACCTAACGCATTATTAAGTCTATAATTTTCTTATTGATTAGGATCTTTTATCATCGCCCATTTCTTTCTCCCTCTTTCCATACTCATATCTTTCTCCGTTACATATCCTGACATATAATTATTAGTTTAATATTACATTATTTTAAAATTTAAAATTATTTTTTATTCATACTGTTTCTCTTTTGTAATGACTATGTGCTTTTTTATATATTACCTATACTCTTAACTATGTTTTTTAATATATTATCGTCATATATCACTTCAAAATTGTTAATATTTAAAATTTTTATTGTTCACATATTTTCCTTTGTCATTTTTTTCATTTGCTTAGACTCTCTTTATATATTCTCATTACAATATTATCATCTCAATTATGTTTACTTCCATACTTTATAACTATCATCTTAATTTTGTTTATTTCCATACTTTATAATTGTCATCTTATTATCATTTTACATTTAATTTTATTTATGTTCCCATATTTTATTACTATCATATTATTATTATATACCTAACGCATTATTAAGTCTATAATTACATTGGTTGTTATCTTGTTTCTTTTAGCCCTGATGAAGGCCCACATTGTAGGCCGAAACGTCTGCACATAATTAAAATAACGCTTATTTTAAATGTGTGTTTCTAATTTATGACCGCACCCCCAACCATCTTCCTCATCTAATTTCTCAACGGTCAACAAAACTCCATCATTTGGAAAAACAAAACATACCTAGGTACCTTAATCACGTTTCTTTATATAATGGAACAAAAAGAAAAAGCGCTTTCATTCAAAGCTTATTCATCGAAGTATAGTAAAACAATAAAAACGTTTTTTCTACATTCTAACGCATTGATTTATAATGTGCTGGAAGAAGAAATATGCGTTAAATCAAAGATTAGTAAAATAAATATTGTAATTTCTTTTGCTGTTTTACACATTTTGATGTAGGAGTAATGTGTTTATCATTTAAGCTGATTAGATTCCTCAGTTTTAGTGAGGATGGTTATTGAAGACCAAAGAATTTATTACATTTTTTATTACAGTCTATTTTTACTGTATTTATTTATTAATCTACACACTGTTTGTTTTAAGATGCCTTTCAACATCAAATTTATATATTCTAGTGTTACTCATTAAGTTGTATTTATTAGCTGTATTATTATTATTATTAGTTTTAAAGTTCAATAGTTTTATTTTTTAATAAAAAAAATATATAACAAGCGATAACTAATTTAAATTTATATACCACACTAAAACAAATATTAATAAAATAAAAAAATATTTATAAAAATTAAATGTAGTTAATAAATATTTTTTATAAACTTGTAGAGTGTTTTATCATAAAATTAAATATAAACTGTATTATATTACTATAACTTTAACTAAAAAAAATGTTTTCTTTTTTTGTGATTGATTTTAAATTATTGAACACTATGTAGTATCACGCTATAAACTAAAATAAAATTTCTTTCAAAAGTTTTTATATTTTATTTTAAACATCTAAATTGCTTTGTTCAATGAAAAATAATTAATGTAATCTTGATTCATCACTATTTTATTCTTTAAATATGGATGTTTTTATATTAAAATTATGAAATACACAGAGTATATATTTATTTATAAAATTAAAATTAGTTTTTATTATCTTTATCGAATATTATGATATAATATAAATATTTTATCATAAAATATAGCAGATTTTCAATTCAATTTATTGAAACTAATTAATAACTTACCTAAACACTGGCAAAATGAGTATGAAAATATTTTATTTTTTTTAGTCAAATAATTCCCTATTTTGATTTTTATTATGATAATTATTCATAGGTGTTTTCGAACAATAATAGTCTAATCCAAATTTCAGAAAGCCATAATCATTCGATATATATTAAGATTACGGCAGTTAAATAATTAATGAATCAAATAATCAATGGAAGGAATTAGTCGATGCGTCATTAAATGAAAAACTAAGTTCAACTATTTTATTGTTTGCCAAACAATAAACCAGTTGAAACTATTTAGTTGTTTCATTAATACGCCACCAGATAATTCCTTCCAGTATTCTCACGGTAATAATTATCCCACAAATAATCAATGAATGAGATATGTTTTTATGAGTGTTAAATTTAACACTTAAATGAAATTTAGGGGACTTTTCTAAACAAGGTTTGACAACGGGTAAAATTTTTCTTAAAAAGCATATTAAAATATCGGCAATTTACTTCAATTCAGTAGTTCTTATTTACAATGAATTAAGTCTGTCGCCGCCTACAGTAGCGGTGCTAATATGAGCAGTTTAATTACCTATATGTTTATGATATAAATGTGACTGTTTATTTATTAATTATTATAACTATTATGGATTAATTAAGCAGGATATCATTATGGCTATAGATTAAACATATCAAGCAATCATTAACAATAACAATGACCTAGCTACCTGCTGAGTTTAATTATTGCCTGATCTGCGGTATTGGTATAATAATAATGTTATTAAGTCAAGAACACATATTGATGTTTATAGTAATTATAGGTTACAGAGGAAATTAAACGTTAAATATTACGGCATTACAACAGATTGACGCTTTTAGTGCCACAAATTGTTAATTCTCAGTTTTGGGAGTTTAATACCTATATTTTAGTTTTTTAAAAAAATTTTTGGATTGGTATCATACTATGGAAATTACACTTTTTTAACAGATTTAACGATATTTAAAATTTTATGCTTAAAGAATTTAATCATCTTTTCATTCAACAATTCTCCAGCCGAGGTTATGGCTTAATTATTTCCAAATGAACATTACATAATTTCAACAACCCTGATAACTATGTCCATGTCATAGTGAAATCGAATGATACAAAATTAACGCCGGAAACCATTATTTTATAAAATAGAATTTTTTTTTACCTTAATGAGCCAACAATTCTATCTACTTACCTAATTGACTAAAATTATTCAATGAAAAATTTCAAATCTGATTATACCAGAAATAATATAATTACATATTTTTTTGGTTTATTAATTCTTGAATTTATAAATAAAAAAAATCTGTTGTGCGCAACACACGGCTTTTTATTATCTCCGTTGGTAAAAATAAATTGTTAAATAATTAATTACAATGGATTTCAATATAAATAAGTGTTTTATTAAATAATCTCTTATATTATTATACCTATATGACTAACAGTTAGTTTTATCGGCGTTTCGTCATCTCCATTAACTTTAACAATTTTGTGTATAAGATTATATTTTTTCTAAAAATTGGCTGAATATGGGTATTTCCTTTTAGTATATCGTATTTGTTCAAATCATAATTATCCTTTTAATCATGCATAAAAAATATAGTTTGGTATTTTCTCTTTTAGTTGAATATCGTATTTGTTCAAATTATATTTTATCCGTTTTTTATCAGTGCTAAATAGATGATAAAGTTTATTTTTATAGATTCTAGAAATTAAAGGTACTCTAGGAAATTTAAAATATTGGCATTTAAGCCGTCAGACTATTTCAATCAGAATGAAATCTACATGATATTAAAGCCCATTAAATTTTACATCTATATAGAGAGTTAAAGCTATTTTTCAGAAAATGGTATAAAGTGGCTCTTCTGGTTACCTGGTTTTGTGAAACCTTTGCTGTAACATCTCGGGCCTAGCTAGCTGTCTTAAATATGAAATTTCGGAATTAGTACGACTATTTGTTTTCGTGCTAGAGTCAACACACACACACAGATTTTTTCGCGGGATTTGGTCATTTGGACCTTAAAACGTTTGTTTCAGTGAAAACTGTAATTCAAAAATTTCCACGATCGCAATACTTTTCCTTACTATTTATTTCCCTATAGCTAAGTGAAAGTAAAAATATATTAATTTTTCTGTCCGATATATTGTGGTGATCATCATTATTAACCTTGTTGATAAAACTAAAATAATTAATATAAATTTGTGCGGTATTTAAATATATGAGGAATAACATATCAGCTTTGAAGATATTTATAATTAATTATTATTAAAAATGTTTCGATCCTTTGGTTGAAAAGTCATATACAAATAAATAAATTGACAAAGTTTCATTTTAGGATGAATTTAATTTATTTTTGTAATTATCATTTTCATTCCATTTCATCCTAATTGAGGAAATAAAATGTAGTAAAATTTAGGAAACTTGCTTCTGTAATATTAAATAATTATAATGAATTAATCAATAATTATTCTATATCACAAGATAAAAACTCAGTTTCAGAAAGCTTCAATTATTATTGTTTCAGTCTTCCAAAAAATGAGTTCTACGACTATTAAAGAGATCATTTTTTAATAATTAATTAATTTTTTACTAGTGTTATGTTTAAAATATTTACGATATAATTTCGGGACAGGCCCGTTAGACAAGCGAGGCCTGGCTTCAATCACCGACTTAAGGTAAACCTTTACATGGCGCCCGTGAAGAAATCTTCTTTTTCTGGACAACCATGATTGAATGTATACAGAAATAGAATAATCATCTGCTTTTCGGATTGAAAAATACCGGATCTACAAACTGTCTGTTTAATCATCACAAACTATCAATTTAACTAGCGTTTGCTCAACTAATATAAATGGCATTCTTAATTTCTATACACCGTTCTCCCGGGACAATGAACTATATAATTTATAAACCAATTATGAATCAGTTGGAATTTCATATTAATGTTTTATCTTCCTAAAAGATATAGAAGCGTATAATAATTTCAAAATAAAACAGTTTTAATTTCTTTGACTTGGTTTTGTAATCTCCTCTTTAAGTTTCTTTGAGTGTCTAGCAAAATATCTATTTTTACATTTCTTAAAAATGAAACTAGCTTTTTACTTTGGAATTTTTAAATAATAAGATTGAAGCAAATTTAATTTAGTTTGTATTTATACCTAAATCTTAGTTTTAGTCATTCAGGTTTTACTCATTTGTATCTTTATAAAAAATTATGTCTCCAAAGAGTAACAATGTGCTTTGAATATTAAGTTCGTGTTTATGTAGAAGTTTTGTAATAAAATGTTTAAAGATTTTATTTCAAAAGCCAACAATTAATTATTTCAGATTTACAATTTTATGCCCTAAAGAATTTTTTTGATGAAGATATGATCAAATATTATCTTTAAATTCATAAAACGTTATAAAAATCAGCAACATAAAGACGATTCAAAGATGTTTGTTTATATTTGATACAATAACAATAAAGACCATTTGTAGCTGTTAAATTGCTCACATTAATCAGAAAATATTTATTTAATTTGAATATTAATTTCCGTTTTAATTATTATTTATTTACTATTCGTGAAGATGATACATAAACATAAAACCATTGATACTTTAAGTTTTAAAGAGGTTGAAAATAAACTCTTAAAAATTACAGCCAAAAACTTTAAAAATAAAAATAAATAATTAAATTTCCCTACAAAATATTAAAAATTGAGATGAACTTTTTACTCTCTAACTAATAGTGTGGTAATTATAGGTAAGAAATATCTTTAATATGGTTTGAATATTTTAAAATGAAACAAATTAATAATTATTTTTTTAATCAAAACATAATAATGCCTTAATTAACAAAAAACGTACAATATTCGCATTCACCATATTATTTAAAATAAATTATTTACCTATATATGAATTCCTTCAGAGTTAGTATTTCATCTACTCTAAAACTAATTCGAAAGCTGCTGATATCTTTCTTGAAATTTACATAAATATATTTCTATATAATAGATATATTTGTTACTATTTACACATATAAATATTGAAAGACAAAGATTGTGTGGAATAATCAAAATTATGAATAAAGAGGGGAAAAACAACCCTATCACTCATATCAAAGCAGTTCTATATTTAAAATAATAATATTGTATATTTTACATAAGGTAAAACATTTAACAACTTGCATGTTAAAATATTGTCGAAATTTACTTATAGTTTTCATTATTTCATACACCTAAAATTAATAATATTATGAAAATTAATAGAACAACACAATTAAATAGCATCAACTTGTAATGGCAATACTTATGTCGGAAATGTTAATAACAATGACAAGGAAGAAAGAGTAAGGTTATGTTACCTGTCAGTGTTGGTAGTACTGGGCAGCCGGGCGGAATCCGAGCTGGCAGGAAGGGTTTGCCTCGAAGATCTCCTGCTCTGGGTACCATCCCCTGTAGCCCTGGTCTTCGTATTGACAATAGCCGTACATGGAAGTGGAGGGCCCTTGGATGCGACCTGGGTACGGCACCAAGGACTCCACGCTGAAGTCATACTCGGACTTGACCTCCTGATACTTGGAACAAGGACTCAAAACTGGCTCTCTCTTGGGTTTCACTTCTTTTTCCTTCTTCTCCTCCGGCCGTTTGATCATTTCCTGTTGCCTCTTCAGGTTCTCCTCTTTCTCCCTCAGAGCATCTTTCTTCTTGAAGCGCCGCCGCCTCCTCAAGTAGGATCCATTATCGAACATGTTGTAACTGTCCGGATCCAGGGTCCAGTAGCTTCCTTTGCCCGGTTTTTTGTCGTCTCGCGGTACTTTTACGAAACACTCGTTGAGAGAAAGGTTATGTCTGATGGAATTTTGCCAGCCCTGCTTGTTTTCTCTGTAATACGGGAAACGCTCCATGATAAATTGATAAATTCCGTTAAGCGTGCACCTCTTTTCTGGAGCGTTCTGGATAGCCATGGCAATGAGAGCGATATAGGAATAAGGAGGTTTGACCATGTCCTTGCTGGGATGGTGATGTACCTGTTGGGCTCCATATCCGCCAGGGTAGCCGTAGCGGTAGCCATCGTAACTTGGGTATCCTGCTCCATAGCTCCGGTAGTAGTTCTGATCCCCGAAAAGTGTGTGCATCGTAAAAAACCACCGGTTATTATGAGACACAACAGAGTGAAGTTGACACAGCGGGAGTGAGAAAACAGTGTAGGTTTGTTGGCTTTGGACTGGGGGTACCCCCGCCCGAGCGGGCCGAGTGGAGGGGGTAAGCCCCGCCCCTCAGGCAGGCCCCGCCTACGCGGCCACGCCCACTACCCCAACGCTCCCTGCTCTAAAACTGATAAGCTTATTACATTTTTCATCCTCTCAAAGCGGTATGGCTAATTGAGTCGACTCTTTAGGAATTCATTTCGCTCATCTCTATTTCGAAATGTTTTCAGAGAAAATAAAAGAGCTTAAAATCTACCCAGCGAGGAAAATATCCTATATTTGGGTCGTTTTGGAGGACTAGGTCATTTAGATCAAGTACTTAATTTTTTTTTTTAAATAACTTCTTCCATTTTAAAGTTTAAATTTAATTATGGTATATGCAGTAGGCAATGGTAATCTAAAGACGTATAAAGTACGTAGGTATCCCGAAAGAGTCAGCTGCAGCAACATTTTTGAGTTAATACTTTTTTTAAGAATAAATAGTTTTAAAAAGTAAATCCTACTCTCTTTAATGTTACTGAAATTATTTTATTGTACCGTTAACTCGTTTTACGGAATGAAAAGAATATAAAACAGAATCTAAAGGAATTTACTGCAATTATGAAATGAATTGTTTTGTAATAATACCTCTATTTTGTTATCTGCTTTTACGTCCTCGTTTAATTAACATATTCAGAGCGTTAGGTAATAAAACGCCAAGACGAAAAATAAATTGTGGAAAGGGTTCTTCGAATTGATAAGACTGATTATATAGTTTGATTCACTAAGATCTATCATTCACAATGTTTTCTGGTTCAATGCCTTCGTTGTATATATATATATATATATATATATATATATATATATATATATATATATATATATATATATATTATTATTTTTATTTTCTAAGAATTAATGTAAATAAAACTTAATTTCAATGAAACCTTAAAATGTACGTTGAAAAGGTCATAAACTATATCACACCAATTCCATAACTGAGCATAATTTCAAAATGACAAGGAATGGGAAAAATATTTATATAATTAAAAAAAAAAAGATTAAAAATAAACGAGAGTAAAAATTTAAGTGACTTTACAACGCAGAGGAAGTATAATTAAAGCTTACAGCTTTTATTAAATAATCGTACAAGACATGAAGGACGCATGCATTTAATTTTCTTTTCGAAAGAAAAGCAGCTTTTATTATAAAATATTAAAAAAGGAGAAGGATTTTTTACACTACGTACTACTTGGATTAAAATGAATAAACATCAGATAATAAGTTAATCGTCAATATTAAGGATAAAAAAAAAAAAATGACAAATTCCAATGACACAGACCAACCAAGGCGAGAACTTGAGTGAATCATCAAAGATGACCAGTTTAATGTCTTACATTAAAGTTTTCCAATAATAAAAATCAGCTGAAATAAGACTGCAATTTGAAAAATGTTTGCGTCAAAATGAACTTTGTAAGATGCATTTAAGTGAATAAGTTAGGCTAAGAACTAATATAAAACACGTAGTAACAAACCTGAAACTAATTCCGGGGTCATAGATGACCTTTATTGTTCCAGTTTTGAAATTGACTGAATTTCCAATTTGAGTTGACAGTATCAGAAAGTAGCCGAAATGTGCCCAACTTCCTAAATTTCAAACTGAAGATTTCAAATTTCAGTCTTTCTCTATGAACTAAAATATAAATATAAATTGCAAATTATTAGTTACATAATCTTTTATCCTGATTTGGCGTTTTTCTACGGTATATTACTCATACATATTACTAATCTTACTTCCAGAATTGTGTTTTAAATGTAAAAAATATTTTTCCTTTAGTTGATTATCGAATGTTCATTATTTTTCTTCGTGCATTACCCACCTGGAGTACGTCGAATCGATCAATGATTTGGAATGAACAGAATAAAATTTAGGCTATTATATCCCATACAGTAGGTATATACTCTTATTATATATCTTATAACCTATTTTCCAAAACCTAGAACTCGATCTTGAGGCTGAAGAAACGACAAGAAACTTCTCACCATTTCAAGTTACTTTAACACTGACAAGACAGACTCTTTAATCTTTCACTTCACTACAAATGCTCATTAGCATGACCATCGTAAGGCCTATCAGAACTTACGCAGTTGAGTTTTGGAGCTCCAATCTTTAAAATCCTACGTAAAATCCTCACTACCTGATACGAATAAAGTCATCCATAATTACCCTCATGTCCCATATTTGTTGTTTATTTATCTAACGTCACTTTATGATACTGTGACTAATCGGACGATGCTACAGAGGGAATCCTACATTTTGACTATCCAGGTTTAATTAGGATCTTTAACAAGTACCTGACATCTCACAGTCTCAGAACCACCTTTTTACGTGTCCTCCGAAGGGCGTCGTAACCAAAGTTTTTTATCAATGTAACTGGAATCCACAACCTTGAGGCATAGAACAGTGTTATGCTAGCCACTATCTTATAGGTGACCCCCGTGTCCCATATGATGTCGATTTTCTTTGAACTAGGTACTATTCCCATGACAAACTTCGTTCCCACTTTAATTCTTACTATCTTTTCGACTCCGCATAAATATTCGAGATCTCCCGACTTGAAATCCTGATTAAAGACCATTTGTTAGTTTCTCTACTTCTTCGGTAATCTGTGGTGTAATGGCTAGCAGAACAAACTTTTATTTTCTAGCTCGCGGTTCAAACCTGGTATATGTCCCTCGGACGGATTTATAAGAATAAAAATATCTTTGGTTACGGAGAAGACGTATGACGTATGGTGGTTCATGGCACAAGCTAGAGTGCGATGTCAAGTACTCGTAGAAGATCTCTGTGGGGATCACTTGTAACTGGATGATGGTTAGCATAACAGCCTCCTATACCAAAGGTCACGGGTTCGAACCCGCTGGTGTTCCTAGTTTTTTTAATGGGAGTAAAAAATCCTTAGTTATGCCGTCCTTCGGAGGGGACGTTAAAAGGTGGGCGATGTCAGGTACTCGTTAAAGATCCTTATCCTAATAAAACCTAGATAGCAAAATTGAGGACTCCCACTGTAGCATCGTCCAATTAGCCAGAGTAGCATAAAATGACGTTAAATAAATAAACAAGATCTCTGTCCTAATAAACATTAGGTAAAAAAAAAACAGGTTTACTCCCACAGTAGCATCTTACAATCGTGTGTATGAGTTTTTGTATATTATAAATTATTCCTTTTATATATTAATATATATATATATATATATATATATACACACACTCATGTGTGTGTGTTATGTATAATATTGTTGTAAAGTCCAGTAAACATATATTCTTCCACAAGTTCACATATTACATTTTTAATAGCTGCTATATGACCCAATTAAATCGTGAAAATACACTTTGATGTCAAATGTAAAGGATTTTCTCAATCACTATTAAATTGTGAACCTGAAAATTTTCATTTAATGTGTTTTCACAACTAGCCTTTTAGTTTTACTTTAAGAAACTTCACTTGCTGGAATACAAAACTTTTATTTACCAAAAAACCTGTCCAACAACGTACCTAATTGAAAATAAAATAAAAAAAATATATACATTTATAAAAAAATATATGTTAGTTATTACAATAATTCATGAATCGAATGATCCAATACCGGACCTAAAAAAGTTAACTAAATATAATAAATATGAATCATTTTTACATTACATAAAAACGTGTTTTCATTTATGATAATATTTTGACATAATATAACCAGAATACCTGAGGTACCTCATTTGTACCAGTATTACTGACTGACAAAAGCTAAGATCCGTCACTTTCATTGGTTGATTACATTCAATACACTTTTAATATAATTAAATCCCCTTTCTAAATTTGATGTTTAAATATACTTCTTTAAAAACAATTATATAAGCTGATTTTTTTTTTTTTTTTTTTTTTTTTGTGTGTTTTTAATTATACCTCCCCATTTCGGTTTTCGCCATAATGGTAAAAGTCACCTCAGGATTTTTAAGTAATAGTTTGTTGAGATGTGAGTAGCATATTCTGCCTACTTACCCAACGACGACTTACTCTCCACCCATCGCCATACCACAAATTTTAAAAGCCCTGATGAGACCCACAATGTGAGTCGAAACGTTGGCAAAACAATAAATAGTTGAAACTATTTCATTGTTTTTCTCACACTGACCGCCAACCGAGCTAATTTCCTCCTAAATCTCTATACTATCAACTGTTGATATTCATTAAATATGTTTCAAATGTATTTCATTCAGTTGTGATCGTTCCTTTTTATAAATTACTTCCCTAATTGTTTTCTACACTATTCCAATTAATTTCCTTTGACGCGGAACCGCTCTGTCTTCCTTAAAAAAAAATCCGAAGAGGATGAGAGGCAGGCGGTAAGACACGTGTTCTGCTGAGGAGGACCGACCAGCTGCTGATAGCGGAGGATTAGCGGCTACCTTTGTCGGTTTCCCTCCTTTCCTCCTCCGTTAATCCTCGAGATCTGAGACTTCTTAGTCTAGTGATTAATGGACCCGACAAAATGGAACTGTTGAGGAACAAATGTTCAAGGATTTTTAATGATTTCTTATCCCAAACAACTGCATGCATCGGAGGACTAACATTTTTTAATCTTCACGGATCCTCTTTCCGCTATGATGGTATTAGGAGATATATATTCAAACAATTTAGTCATAAGAAAATGCCAGACCTATTAAAAAATGATAAAAAATCAAAACAAAAATGTAACCATATTTTGGATCCCATCACACACAGGCATCAGAGGAAATGAGGAAGCGGAAAGAGCAGCGAGATATGCAGCAATGTCAACACTGGAAGAAGTCCAAATTCATACCTAATCAGACGTTACTAATAACCTGAAATTTCTAACAAGGAAGATGTGAGAAGAGCTTTGGACATCAGTCGAGGATAACAACAAATTGAAAAGTATAAAGAATGAAATAAAAGCATGGAAAAGTTCTATCCGAGATTCGAGGAAAGAAAAAGTTGCTATCACGCGATTGGGGATAGGTCACTCACGCCTCACTCATGGCTATTTAATAAAAAGGGAAGCCATTCCACAATGCACCATCTGCAATGTTCAATTCACTATCGCACACCTCTTGCTATACTGTCATCAGTATACCACTTCCTTCCAAAATTTAGGTATCGAAAGAAACTTGGTCACTTTATTAGGAGACAACCTTAATCAAACTAATAGATTTACTAATAAAGGGTTGTAGTACTACCTTTGAGCCCAAAAAAATAAATATATCAGGAATATATAACTATGTATTGTAATGTATTGAGGATACTGAGGGGAGTTCATTATTAAATAATTTTAATATTAAACAATTAAAAATAACGAACCTTTGTCGGCAAAACATCAAAAGGCGTTTACCTCCATGGGGCCCCCAGCAATATGTACCTCGGGAAACTTCCCAGACACTAGGACAAAGGACCCCCGGTTTGGGACACTTCCCAAATCAGCCCTGCCCGAGGTGACGACGATGAGGAGAAGATTCGAAAAGGTCAGTCCAGTTCTATCCTCAAGAAGAGGCGAGTCTTATTCCAGCCACGAGAAGTCGAGTTCCATCCTGAAGAAGAGGAGATGGCCGTCTCGGGGTCAGGGAGAGCAGCTGGAGATCTAAGAGCCAAGAACTGAATCCACCTTCACCAGCCGACTTAGTGTTTCTAAGGTACCTATTTATCGGGCTGATGCGAAATTAATGCAGGTTTCCTCTATTGCAATATCTTAATTCCAATTGTGTAAACAAAGCTAATCCTAACATTGATCATTATTATACCAAAACAAACCTTATCTAATACCCTCTCTTTCACCATGAATTTGTTTAGTAAAATCGTTTTGTTCAGTGTGTTCAAAGGTCTTGAATCGAAAATGTCAAAGTGCGATTTTCGTCAAATTTATTTTTACGAATTTAAATTAGGGCGCAGCGCTGCGCAAACGGCTCGTAATATTAATGAAGTGTGGGGTCAGGGGGCTATTAATGAGTGCACGGTGCAGCGTTGGTTCCAGAAGTTTCGCAGAGGAGATTTCGACCTCGAAGACAAGGAAGGTCGGGGCCGTCATCTTGCTCTGGACAACGACCAGCTGAGGTCAAAAGTGGAAGAAGACCCAACCAAAACCACACGAGAAATGGCGGCGGAACTCGGTGTGAACCAATCCACAGTTGTACGCCACTTGGAAGCAATTGGTAAGGTAAAAAAGTTGGCCAAGTGGGTGCCACACCAATTAAACGACCACCAAAAAAATCGCCGCTTTGAAATCTGCTCCATGCTTGTGACACGCAATAAAAATGATCCATTTCTCGATCGCATTGTGACGTGCGATGAAAAATGGATCTTATACGACAACAGAAGGCGTTCTAGCCAATGGCTGGGCAAAGATGAACCACCAAAACCTTTCCCGAAGCCCAACCTGCACCCAAAAAAGGTTATGGTCACAGTTTGGTGGTATAATGCTGGTGTTATTCACTACAGCTTTCTCAATCGAGGTGAGACTATAACTGCTGACAAGTACTGTCAAGAAATTGACAGCATGAATCAAAAATTGCAACGTCTTTGCCCAGCATTGATGAATCGGAAGGGGCCGATCCTGCTCCACGATAACGCCAGACCACACGTTGCACAACCAACGCTTCGACGACTGCACGAGTTGGGCTACGAAGTTCTCCAACATCCGCCTTATTCACCTGACCTCTCTCCTACAGACTTCCACTTTTTCAGGCATCTGGACAACTTTTTGAGGGAGAAAAATTTTCAAAACCAGGACGACATTGAAAATTCTTTTCGTGATTTCATTGAGTCCAGAGATTCGGATTTTTTTTCTGGTGGAATAAGAAAGCTTGTTGAACGTTGGCAAAAGTGCATTGATTCAGATGGAAATTATTTTGATTAAATATATATGGTTAAAGTAAAGATATGGCGTATTTACAATACCTACTAAAAACCTGCATTAATTTTGCATCAACCCAATATTTGTAATATTGTATGGCAAGCTTAATGGTAATATTATCCTCAGTATTCTCAATCATAGGTCTGGAAACTATGTAAATAGAGTGTAAGCCTTAAATCTATGTCATAGTCATTGCTCTAATTTAAATCTGTTAGTAATTTAATGTTCCCCTGCATGCCACCTTCTGGGATTGGTAAACACGAAACCTTTGGAACGGAATCCAATGGTATCATTAAATATAGTTTATATCTGGATTAAATATATCAAGTAAGCTAGTTTTTGAAGGTACCGCTGCCTTAGAAAAGCAGCCGGTCAAAAACATAGCAGTATAAACTATAGAAGTACAATATATAAACAGATTAACATTTTTCAAGAAACCATTTAGGCAATGGAAACAATGGCACCAAATATTTGACAAAGAACCCAGCACAGGAAATAAAGCAGGACATACTCTTCTAGAAAACGTCTTTCAGAAAATCAAGATCTGAAGAAGTTAATTGGACTAGGAATCAGATATGGAGCTTCAGAAATTCACTCCAGGTTACCGGATGAGAACCTAGGAGCACTAATAATAACATGTTAGACTCCTCTGACACTAAAATATATTGTAACAACATGCCTCTGATATTAATACATATTGTAGCATCATGTAAGTTTTACACTGATTCTAGATCAAATCACAATATAGACCCACTGTTTAAAATGTAGACACAATATCTACCCTCCATTGTGATCAAAAACCAATTTAAAACAAGACACTAATGACCTTAACTGTTAAGTGTCCATAAAATATATAACCTAACCTAACATAAGGAGATTTCACTAATACATTTATGATTGATCTCATCATTTAAGGAGATGATTTTTATGTTATTTAGGAATTGATTTGCAGAGTAAGTCGTGAAACCACTTGGTCTAAGATTTTTAAAAAAATTGCTCATTCCTAGTTTTTACCCTAATAAAATAGCAATCTTATTACTCTGTCAGTGGAGGACATTGGGTGCCACTGCCCACGTAGTGATTTACCACATAATGGTCGCTCAGAAGAGCTGCGAAAGGCAAAAATCTCTCTGGACCGTTTTCATCTGATACAATATTCACGAAACGCTAAGTGTTTTTTTCATTAAACGCTGATTCATAAAATCTGCAACTTCTAGCTAAATTCGGGAGAGAGAGGTATGCCTGAAAATAGCTACCATACTAAGCAACATTGAAAACACTTATATTTTGATGACCGATACCCATAGATTAGTTGACATATAGGTTACTGAGAATATAATTCTATGAAGATGATTCACTCAGTATGAGCTACCTAAATTAATTAAGTAACCGTTCGACAGGCGCCTGATGCTGCAGTCTCAACTGCTCTTTCTTAGCCCTTGCAGTCTGATCGACATTCTGGTCATCCTCAAATCTTCGGCCAGTGAGAACCGTTCTTCCTTCCCTTCAGTCTTCTATGTCCTCTGACTCCAACTGGGTTTCAATAACATAATTGCTGGACTGTTCTACTTTCACCCCACCTCATCACATGTCCCAGGAAACTTCGAATCAGCAGAGATCGTCGTGGATGTGTTTCTTCTAAAGCGATACACCATTTCTAACGGACTCGCTACTTCTCTATTGAGTCTTTCAATATATCAGAGAACCTAAAGTAGGATCCAAGTTGCACAGGGATAGTACGGCACTGACACCACGAATTAAACTTTGCTATGGAGGAAATTTCTTAAGGAAAAATATCCTTTGTTAGCTCCCATTATGAGATTATGAAACTCCCTTTATTTAAAGCAAAGCAATATTTGAAGCTGAAATGCATTGGAATGAATACATTCCCTTAGAGGATTCATTGGGGTTTTCTTACTTAGAATCATAATTTTCATCTAGGCTTCATTTTTTTATGAACCTTATCTCCCGCTTCTTTATCTAAACTCTCGCATTTCTCCTATATGTCTTTGAGGGATAATCCTATCAAAGCAACATCGGCAGTTGACTCAATTTATGTGAGATATTAGGGATTAGACATATCATTGTTATTCACTATTAGCCAACAAACACTGGAAGTTTGTTTCATTCGTTTCAAATTACCTTTCAGTCCATGTTTATCTTTCGCTGGCCTCTCTTTTCTCTTAAGTCTTGTTAAAAACAATTAATTTTCTTCACAATGAATCGTTTAAGTCACGATGATTTGTTAAAATCATCACTCTCTATTCACCGGGATTTACTATTCTATAAAAAGGTACAGGGGTACTGGTAAGTCTTTCGAGACAACCAACGTCAGGGTGTCCCAGGATTACTAACCCCATAGATGACCGTTAATACAACACTTTAGATAAACACAAGCGCAATTCTACTGCGTCTTCCACTAAAAACTTGACTGCTGGTGTTCGAGGGTTATCAATTCGGAGTCAACGGTCATTAGAAGACTGAGAGACAAACCTCAGGTCAAGAAGGACAGTGAAAGGTCCTCTTCTCACCGCAGAACACGTGTAAAAAGATTAATATTTGCAAGGGAACACCAATCTTGGACTGTGGAGGAATGGAAAAAAGTTATATTCACTGATTAGACGAGAGTGGCCCTTAACATCCCAGATGGCCGTGAAAGAGTTTGGAGAAGGCCTGGAGAACAGTATAGTCAGTGCTGCACGTTAGAAATTGAGCCATTTGGAGGATGTTCTATCATGTTCTGGGGTGGGATATCAAGGGAGGCGTGCACTGAGTTAGTGCCAATCCAAGGAGGGGCTTTGAATGCTTTGAGGTATGTAGAAATGATTCTTCAAGAACATGTAGTGTCTTTTATGCCATTCATAGGCTCTCAATCATTGCTCATGCATGATAATTCTCGCCCTCACTAGGCAAGATGTGTTTCTGAATACCTGAACACCACAAATATTCACAGCATTGATTGGCCAGCAGAAATCCTAAACTTAACCCAATCGATCACGTATGGATTATCTCAAAAGACAGGTTCGGTCACGAGATTCTCCTACTACCCTTGAAATGCTAAAGACAGCTGTATTGGAGGAGTGGGACAATATACCCCAATATTTTCTTCAAAATTTTTTTGCAAGTATGCCAAGATGGATGAAAGCAGTCATTCAAGCCGAGGGAGGGGGGAGGGGAGCAATACGTCTTTTCTAATTGTTTTGTTTATAAGGAGAAATATGGTAATTTGTTTTGATAAAACTTGTTTATTTCCAGTTCAAAATGTTTATTCCAAGTCACTTCAACTTGAGGATGAAGAAGGCCACTAAACATCCGAAGACCCACTAGCATGCTGTTAGATTAGTTTCATAGCAGTCGTGGGTTGTATCTATGGTACTTCCCACAGCTGCAAGTACCCGTATTGCCTCAAGGCAGGGGAGGGTAGTAAATAAATAAATAAAGTTCAAAATGTTTATTATTGACTTCAGAACCTTAATTTATTATTAAAAAAAAAAATAACGTTTTATAAAATTAAAATATTTGTAAGCGTTGCAATACTTTTGACGGGGAATTTATTTCAATGTACCTTATGAGGTGTTTTTTTTGGTATCCCTTTCTCATGTTGAAATTACAATAATTATTGTTTTCATAGTTTTCAGTACAAATATAATTTGGGAAAAGAGTAGTTTTCAATTCACCTTTTTTTTACTGTTAGACACAAAAACGTTGTTTTTAGCATTACATCTTTCAGAGCTTTTTAAATAGCCTCTGGTTATGAAACATAGATCTCAAAGGTAATGAAGTCAACTGAGTCAGATATTTTGTTTGGAGAGGTGTTCGGTCGAGAGATATCGCACCTAATTTATGCTCATCGAGTACACCAGATTTCTACCCCTTAGTCATGTCCCACAACTTGGCTTCTTCGCATTGTAATCGCCTGCAGCAACAAATACGGAACGCTTCAGATTTTTCAAGTCACCTTTAGGCAGATTCAGCAGCCCATCTTCATTGAATCGTTACAAAAATAAACCGCTGAAGATATGAAGATTTCTTTAGCAAACATAAATAAGCCCTAGGCTTGTATTGTGAAATTATTCAATTAAGAAATTTCGTAAAATGACTCTGTAACTAAACAAACATCGGATGAATTATAATTTATCCGCATCATGCATCACTATGGTAACGATGTGTTGCTGCTAGCTTGATCGATAAGTTCTAACAGATGATACCGCCCTAAGGACAATATTGACCCTTCGTCCCATCAACCAATCACAAATATAAGGAAGGCATTAGGGGGATATATCAGCGCTGCCTTGTGTCCATATACATATGTGTAAATGTCAAGGTTGAAACGTTATGATTTTAGCCAATTTATTTCTCGTACATTTAATTTGTATAATAATATTAAATAAATAATATTATTGCCAATTTCAAACAATTAATATATTACAAATTTAAGTCAGCCTCTTAAAACTAAACATGTCCATTCAATGCAATTGGCAATTATAGAACTGGTAAAAACTCCGAAATATCCAATCACCTCAGAGAGATTTAAAAAAAGTTTTGTAACATGATAAAATAGAATTCGGTTTCACACAATGTATTTCTGATTGTTCATCCAAGAATCCAATAACCATGTGATTCCCAACTAGTGGTCCGCAGACAATGTCCTAAGGTTCCGCGAGATGCATTGGAATTAAATTAGCTAATCTTGAAAAGCCTTGGCTTTTAATAAGAATCAATTAAGAATTTCACAAATAAATTGAATTGCGAGTAGTAACTGATAGTCAGTTGACACCTATTTTGTATTTATGTGATATTGGTACAGTTAGTTGGACGAGCCTTAAAATCAAGAAGATGATTTGCAATAAGTACTATTGTATATCCATTTTAGGAGTTATTCAGAATTTTATTCTTCGTTACTGCATTATTATTTTCACTTACTATACATAGTAAGGTAAAGTATTGCGATCTTGAAAGTTTTCAAATTCCAGTATTCAACGGAAATACACATTTTAGGGTCCCCTGAGTCCAAATAACCAACTCCCGCAAAAGTCTGTTTGTGTGTGTGTGTGTGTGTGTGTGGGGTAACTCCCGGGCGGAATCGGTAAGTCTTATGAAACTGAAATTTCATATTTAAGACAAATATACGCCCGAGACGTTACAAAACCTTTTTCATCAAAATGAGCTTACCAGAAGAGTCACTTTATACCATGCATTTTGCACCTTTTTTTCGATTTTCTCGAAAACGGTTCAGACGATTTTGATTAAACTTGCTATATCGATGTAAAATTTAATAGGCTTAAACGTCATGTAGGTTTCATTCTGATTAAAATGGTCTGACAGAGCTTAAATGCCGATATTTTAATTATGTAGATTCTATAAAAATAACCAAATAATTTCGTTAGTATTGATAAAAAAACAGCTAAATGTGTGAGTTGTGCAAATTTAAAAAACAACTAAAGGAGAAAACTGAAAATGTAATGCAATTTTTTGTTTTTGAATCTAAGAGCAGTAATACACATGTATGCTATACCGTTGAAAAGCTAAAGATTTTAGAAAAAAATATTATCTAATTCACAAGAGCTTTTAAAAGTTAATAAAGAGTGATTAAAAGCCGATAAAACTAACTGATTATTTTAGATAAAAATATAATAGATTTTTTAATAAAAGACATGTTTCTTAAGAAATTCTATTAATTAATTCCTTAATGGTAGCACTCATTTTACTTTCACTTACTGTATTCGAAAATTCGTTAATCGATTCTAAAAAAGGATGTATGTTAAAGTTGTGTGTTGCCCGCACCAGATTTTTTTTAAAACTATGTTATGGTAAGAGATGTTTTTGTATACTTTTGAATAAAATTAAATATAAACCAAGTACCTTTCGGAAATGACTACAATTTTTAAATTTATTTATATATAAGATGTATATATGTATGTATATATATATATATATATATATATATATATATATATATATATATAAACATTTAAACTATTCCATTGAGTTTACTCCTCTTCCCTATTATATTATTTAATTGATCACTTACGATCGATCGTAAGTGATGTTAGTTTTGCAGTACTTACGTGAGGACTCCACCGCTTCCTTACAGAGTCAAATGTATTTTTAGCATTTCGCCTGTCTCTTATGATAAACAGCATTATTCGGTTGTCTTGAAGAAGTTGCTCCCATTCATTTCATATATTCCAAGTCATAACACCTTCAATTGCAAGATATAATTAGCTATTTAATTCTAGACTTTATCAGAATAAATACAATTTTATCACTGAACTCCAGTAATATGGTATGAAACTGACAGGGGTGACATTTCTGGCTGAACTTTGCCCTACGCTAAAAGGCACTCAAGATCGATGTAAAAGATGTTTATGGCTGAATGATATTCAAATAAGAAGCTCTGACGAATTCCACTCAGTTTTTTTGTTCACATAAGACAACAGAATATAATAACTTCCTTAAGAGTAAAGTAAAATTAGGGTTTAACGCAAACATTGAAAAAAAAAAAGGTGGAGAGGGGAATCAGAAAAAAGTTATTTTTCATTTTTTTTATTAACCCAAAAAAATATGATATTTATCGCAAATATCGTTCTATACAAAATTTTAATAATTTAAAATATTTTTAAAAATGATTCCATACATTTCCTTGCTAAAATAAATGCAATAGATAAGATCAGTTAAGATGACCAGTGATTTAAGCTTCAAAACTGAAAATTAAATAACACTCAAGGCTATGGATGCATTTTATTATTTTTAAAATTTTATTTAGTGGCATATACCAAGAATTACAATATCCATTCATTAAAAGACCGCCCTGTTCGTTTTTTTCGTCTTATAGAAGTTTAAATATTTGTTTTTTCTATATTCTGCTCTCAGAAAATAATTTAATTATTATTTACACTTTACAGCACGCACTGTTCGCGTCGCAAATTAACATACATGTAAGGTGAAATACATTGTTAGAAGAATTATAGGGTTAAAATATATATATTTTTCACCTGGAATAAAAATGACTCCTATCACTATAAAATTGCAACGTTTGAGGGAAATTTCCAAATTGATTTTGGAAAATATGTTCAGAAAAAATATTTTTTATGATATATGACAAGATAAAGTAACATATCAACTTTTTCATTTTTATTAGGAAACAATTTTTTATTTTATAAACTGGAAAATTATTAAACTTATAGATGTATATTACCATTCTAATAAGAGCTAGGTAAATGGGCAATAACATGCTTTATCTTCATAATTTTAGTAGCCTGAACATTTTTTTTTATTTATCCAACCAAAAAAAATTATAATATATTTATAAGGATAGGCAAAATTTAGGACTCCACTGTAGCATCGTCCGATTAGTCTCAGTGGCATAAAAATGACATTAAATAAATAAACAAACAAGAAAATATCGTCTTTCGACTTCTAGAAGAAAAGAGGATTTTGCTAATAAACTATCAAAGCCACTAATATCTATTACCACTCAAATTGGAACCCATTGATAATATCGATATAACCTCGTAAATTGACTATATAAAAAAACTGTCATACTGACCTATTCCGCCCCATTCTGCAGTAACACATGCGAATACATCCACCAGAAAATGGAGGTGGTTAAAAACACAGGTATGAGGATCATAAATAATTATGCTTGTTACACGCGAATGTCAACTATGATATCTGATTTACAGTTCCCACCGATCAAAACAGATACTCGCTTGCACAAAATTTTCCCCTCACTTCTAATTGCGACAACCCAATCATTCAAAAATTGGTGACCATGGCAAGAATACTCTAAATAAAATAAAAATATTTTTCTTACACAGCTAAGAACTGCGAAAACATTCCAGACTTCCACATTCATTTTTTTTCTTACTTTTAAATCGGACCCACCGAAGATGTAATTGGTTCATATCAGTCCAATAATATTAACTATTCCTAAATTCTTATTCACAACATTATCGGCTGTTATTATGATTTGAATTATTTTAAACCACATTGGAGCTATTCCATCACAGACCGCGATAGCTCCCCCATGTGTGGCCTAACACCTAGGATGAGAGGATGACCAGAAGCGGAAGGCAGACAGCGGGGTTCCACATCTGGGGCTCTGGGAACTGCGCGAACCAGTCAACAAAAAATATTTATTCCGACTGTCCCATATGTCAATCGTGTTTATCTACAGCCTTCACCTCCTTCCGCCGATAATATATTTAGTGGGCTGGAGCACCTGCGGTCCGATACCTTTCGGGAGTCTAGAGAATCTCTAATCCAGAAGTTTTCAAATCTCAGTGTATTAGATTTTACTAGCGACTCGCCCTTGCTTAGCACTATGTCAAATGCACCAATTTAAATGTGGTGTCATTTATGTTTTAAAAAAGTACAGTTTCACCAACTAAGAGTTTGGGTTACAACAACTATTATGCCTTTGTATTATAAGTTCAATGTAACGAAAATACACGTAACAAAAAATATTATTTTTTATTAGATCTATTCATTATTATATTTAACCATCGGAAGAAATTAGAAAAATAAAGTGGTCAATAATTTAAAATGGGTTCAGTTTATTTTTTGTTTATTTATGTAATGTCACTAAATCTATTTGAAACCCCTAAATTTTTCTATTTAGGTTTTAATTGGACCATCAGTTTTCGCACCCCCTAAAGGACGGCATAACCAAGGATTTTTTACTTAAAAAGCCTAGGGTCACCTGCCAGGTTTGAACCCGCAACAATAGGCATGGAAGGCTGTTATGCTAGCCACTACATCACAGGTTACCATTTTATTCGGTTTATTGCTATTTTATATTTCAAATGAACTATTCAAAATACATTATAAATGTTTAATTTAGTTTCCATAGGAGTCCCATTTAGTTTACAATAGAACATCTGTTTTCATGAAATAATCTAAAAGTATTAAAACAATTAGCACTCAGTATGATAAATAAATATTATTCCGACAACGTGGAGGTATATACTGATGCCTCCAAATCTTGTTATCATTTACTTGGTTTAATGGCGTTAGCCGTAGTAGATCCCAGGTAATGAGCATACAATTTCATTCCATACCAACTAAATTAAGTATTTCCAGTACTGAACTTTTTGCAATTTCGAAAGCCATAGATTATTATTATTTTCGAACAACATATTCAAATACTAACATAGTTATTTTGACAGACTCTGCCTCCTCTTATAAGGTACTAAAAACAATCCATTGCAGAAAAATTACTTCATATGTAACATTCAAAATAATAAAATGCATAGTATCCGACAACAACCACTATAAATTTCAATGGATTCCAAGCCACAAAGGATCGCTAGAAATGAGGCTACTGGCAGAGCTGCAGGGACAATGCAAACAGTGGAAGAGAACGCCAAGGCACCCATGATGGATCTCCAAAGAATATTAAAGATATAAACGAATGGCAAGATAGGTATGTCTGGGAGTCACTATCAAAAGGGAGAGATTTCTATGCAGTTCAACAAACTGTGAGCCTTGTTCTATGGTTTGCTCGGCATCAGCAACTTACACGAACACGTATCATACAAATCGTAAGGCTTATGAGGATAAAAAAAAGAGGGAAAATGTGAAGTCTGCAGACAGCCAGAAGACCCGCGGAGCTTAGTTTTTAGATGCAAAAAATATGAGAGAGAACGCGAATTTACACTGGAGGAAGATACAGCATTTTTTTAAAAATACTTTGACACAGTGAATATAAAGAAGATGAAATTTTCTTTAATAAAATACAAATTGTTAAATTTAGTTTAAGTAAATGTTATCAATAGCTCTGTTCTTGTTCATATATCTCATTTCAATTGTACTATGGTCAAATAGGATTTCTTACCAAATCTTAAGGGTTATTTGTTATATAAGTAACAATGTTAGTATATGAATTTATAACAACATTCCATTTATTTTAACAACTAACGTACGATTCGGTAATAAAGTCGAAGTATTAAGTAGTTCAAAGTCGAAATTTATATTCATCACAAAACCTATATCTAAGCCGACAGACAGAATCGATTATCGTAATGTTCATCAGGTAATGACGATTTTTTGGCGCGGACACTCGGACTAATAGAGACCTTGATTAAAACAATAAAAAGTTAAATTGTAAATTTTTTTTTACCTGAGTAACACCACAACAGAGCTAGAGCGTGCCCAACTGAGGGTGAAAAAAGTTACACAATAAAATTTACAGACCCCCGGTCGAAAGACGTATCTATGTCAAAATGTGGATTCAATGATTTACGTATGAATAGTCATCCAAGTCTGCTAAGCAGGCTATGTTTTTTTCTAAGTGAAAACTTCTTTAGGCGTGTTAACTAATTTTTGCAGGAGTAATAGATTTGATTTCGTAACCATGGTAACGATACCATTATGCTCTAGCGCTCTGTATATACATGTCTATTAGAAATGAGATATCGATATCAATTTCCATGAGCGTAATCGATACCTATGTAATATCGATATTTATAATACTTAATTTCAGTAATTAATTGAATTAAAATCAGTTGCAAATGAATGAGTAAAGACATGGTAGATAAACTATGTCTTAATACTAACCTCTTACTGTATATAAAGTTGTTATAATGAATATCTTAATCTCTTGACTCTAAAATATCGATATTTGTAAATATTATTAAAACATTACTTTGCATGAAAACATTTAAACATACGAAGCAAAATCATGATGACCTTACTGTCAATATTTATATCGTAGTAAATCGAAATCGAAAGGCATATCTTTTTTTATTTAGGGAGATCATCTGAGCATAGAAATATGGCATTTGAAAATTAAATTAATTTTAATAATATATATTTCAATTAAGCAAAATGTATATTTCATTACTAATTAAAACATATGTCTTTTGTTTACTTGAGAGAGAAACTAAGATTATCTTTGTGAAACAACTATAAAGCCTATTCCTAAATGTATGAATTTCCTTGATACAAATGGCAGGTTCATGGTAAAAAATGTGCTACCACCAAATCATACATTCAGATTACGATGGCATAATTCATGATGATATATCTCTACAGGGTGATGTTTTACAATTAAATGAAACAATAATAAAAAATAAAAAAACTATGCATTCTCAACATACTTTAACAAACGTAAACTTCTTTCTAGAAAAATTCCAGCGCGAATCGAGAATTCAAACAAAAATTTCATTTCTAGCGGCAGTTTCTATGACTGCCTGAATAGTAATTTTTTAATTATTTCTTTTTCAACTTGGCACTGATAAACTGCCGCATAAACAATACGTAGTTCGTGAATTGTAAGTACAATTACTTTTTATCACACACTAACATAATAAAAGATTTAATAATGACGCGTCATTCCTAAAAGGGGAAAAAAAAACCTACTCTTCATCAAACACGAATACACTTCAGCACTTCTCCGACTAGACAAATCAATGGAGAAAAATGTCACTGAACTGGCGTGCCGTGACAGCTGGCTATGGGCGAGAAATATAATGAACTGGGAGCGGGGGATGGAGACGTAGGACCACCCCAAAAGTGAGAACCTAAGTAAACCACCGGCCGCCCCCTAAAATAATAACTATTGTGCCTCCTGCCTCCTCAATGCTCCTCCTCTAACCAGCCTCTCAATTGGATGAATTGGAACTGCCGGTCACTGGATCTGTCACTTCCTCAATGAATCTTATTTTTCTTCTATGAAAATCTTTAAACCCCGTGGTCAACATGCTCACTGTTTGTTCAGCGGCCATCCCTACTCCTGGCTGCCTTGCTTCAGTGAGCAGAGCTTTAGAGCAGTGGTTCCCTAGGGGTCCGCGAGATGTCATTGGGGAATTGTTTTAAATACCTCAACGTAAAATATTTGTGATGTTAATAAAAATCACACGCTCTATGCGGAAAAAATGAACATTCTAATTAATAAAAATCTGGTGCGGGCAAAACACGACTTTCACATACCTCCGTTGTTGGAATCAATTTAAATTTTCTTAAAGACAGATAGAGATAAACATAAGTGAAACCATTAAAGAATTAATTAAATTGAATTTATATAGAAACGTGTGTTTTATTAAAAATCTATTATATTATTATCTAAAATCATCAGTCAGTTTTATCGACTTTGATTTATTAACATTTACAAGCTTGTGAATGAGATAATATTTTTTCTATCAACTGTATATTATACATCTATATTACTGTTCTAAAACAAAAAATGTATTGAAAAAATATTTTTTTCAGTTTTCTTTCTCATTTAGTTGGATATGGAATTCGTTAAACTTATATATTTATCTGTATTTTATCAATAATAACAACATGATATGGATATTTTTATAGAATCTACAAAATTAAAGGTAGTTTACAGGAAAAAAATTTAAAATATCGGCATTTAAGCACCATCAAAACAAAATGATGGGGTATTACATTCAGAATGAAACCTACATGATATTAAAGACCATTAAATTTTACATCGGGATCACTTGTAGCTGGGTGGCTAGCGTAACAGCCTCCCATGCTAAAGGTCACGGGTTCAAACCCGCAGGTGGTCCTAGGATTTTTTAATGGGAGTAAAAAATCCTTAGTTACGCCGTCCTTCGGAGGGGACGTTAAAAGGTGGTCCCGAGCCTGTGCGATGTCAGGTACTCGTTAAAGATCCCTATCCTAATAAAACCTGGATAGGCAAAATTTAGGACTCCCGCTGTAGCATCGTCCGATTAGCCATAGCAGCATAAAGTGACGTTAAATAAATAAACAAACAAACAAATTTTACATCGATAAAGCGAGTTTAATCAAAATTGTTACAGCCGTTTTTGAGGGAATCGTAAAAAGGTGCAAAATGCATGGGATAAAGTACATCTTCCGGTCAGCTGATTTCGATGAACAGTTATTGTAACATCTGGGGCGTATAGTTGTCCTAAATATGAAATTTCAGTTTCATAGAACTTTCCGTTTACGCGCTGGAGTTACCACACACAGACCTTTTTGCGGGACTTGGTCATTTGGACTCATGAGATCCTAAAACGTGTATTTCCGTTGAAAACTGGAATTAAAAACTTTTCACGATCGCAATACTTTATTTTACTGTATATTTCATATATAGGAAAATGAAAGTAAAAATGCTTCTTTATTACTATTTTTACGATCACAACCTTAAAATTGATTTTTCTAACATTTCGAAAATATTTAGCTTAAAGAACAGATGTATGATGTATCGCCGAAGATAATGGAGTAGTATTTGAATTAATACCTTGTTGTTTTAAATTTTATGTTATCTTTAAATGCTCTTTTTTGCCACTGTGGCTATCGGACGATATTTAAGTAGAAGCCTTATATTTTGCCTATCCAGATTTAATCAGGATGGGTCTCTTTAACTAGTAACTGACTCAGCACAGGTCCTGGACCGCCATTTTACGTTCTCTCTGAAGGATTTTTCACCCCCTTTAAAAAAATTCTAGGACCATCTGCAAGGTTCAACATTAAATTTTGTTATCCACTGTTTTGCGAATTTAAGTAAACTAGAGCCAGGTTCTTTTTCTTCATTTCCATTACCCCACTTTAGGCCATTTATAGAATAGGGGTACTCACTACGTTTGCTATAGCATGCTATTTGTGCTATTGTGCTAAACCCATCAATTTTATACAGGAAATAAATGTAGAAACTCGACGGGTTCAGCAAAATAACACAAATAGCATGCTATAGCAAACGTAGTGAGTACCCCTAATATAAAGTTTCGGTAGAGGTATTTTGCACGCAATGTACGTGATATGATGTAGCCCACTAAAAATCTAAATATAACTTAATATTTAGGTCCTCGCTAATGAATTATTTCTATAAAGGGGTCCAAGAATTTTTTTTTTAACCACTGGTTTAGAGTATTCACTACTTTTCTCAAGATAATAATCCCATATTTACGCAGTTCATTTTTAGAATGCAAGTACTTTTATGAGAAGAGTATTGAATAAAATAATTTCGTAGCGTTTTTCAATATTTCAATTTAATTCTCTCTGTGTTTGTAAAATCATTTTTACTTGGTCAATAATGTTTACATATTCTGAACAAGTATTTATGCACCAGTTTAAACCCAGATGCCTTTCTTTAATTGGTATTTTCCCTGCTCAAAATGGAAGAGAGAAAAAATTCATTTTCTTCATTTAATGATTTTTTATTTCCGAAAAAAAAAAATTCGCTGCACAGACGGTTAACGAAATTTGCAGCGTGTGAGGCGATTATGCCTTAGGAGAAAGCACCGCCTATAAGTGGTTTACTCGTTCAGAACCGGAAATTTTCACTAGGAAGACGCTAAGAGCTTGGGTCGTCCTTCAACTGTTGATGATGACCAAATTAAAGCATTGTCACAGACAACCCTCAATCAGGATCGCAGACACGCTTAATATATCTCATGCAAAAATATTTATAAGAATCTGAAGTTTTTATGGAAATCACCAGTAAAAACTGCTTCGAAATTATTTTAAATAAATAAATAAATTCTTTATTATCCTGGGACATGTCCCTTTGGAATAAAATACACAGAATGTACAAAGTGTGCTTTGGAGTCTTAAAGTATATTAAATACATATAAACAAGTTAAGAATTACTCACATAAACTAGACATAATTAAATGTAAAGAAAACAACAACCACAACAAAATTTAAAAAAATAAAAGCTTATTTACAATTCTATTGAGCCAGGATATTCATTAAGTGATTAAATATGCGGGATTTGAAGGTAGAGAGTTGGAGTGACGGATGGAAAGAGGGTGTAGCAGCGGTGTCACATGACGCCGAAGCGGTTAAGTAAAGTTGGTTTGCTAATGTAATGCAGCATTGATTTTTATATAAATTTAATATCTCCAAATTTCCAATTATTGTCTTCAGTTTAATTATTCATTATTTTTCTTATTATTATTGTTCTAATTATAAATTTATTTTAGCAAACCAACTATTACCTTCCTCAGAATGATATAGTATTTTTGATAATTGTTATCAATTGATAGAAACATATGGTGGATTTTGGCGGTTGGAAAAAAAGAGATAAGGAGGTTATACTGGTATTAAATAAAGTGTTGTTTGTATGAAACTGTGTACGTTATTAAATTATTAGCAACACGCTAAAGTGGTGACCCCGACGTGATTTTCTACATGCTGTAAGTAGCACTTAACTTTTTAGCAATGTATTCAGAATTCGATCTACTTACATTAGATGACGAAAATGAGGGAAATAAAGCTCTGGTCCTTGCACCACAGCAGGTTGAAGCTACTTCGGCCGCAACTGTTAAAGCCCAGCTCCCTATCTTTTATAAGAACGATCCGGAGATTTTTTTCATTCAATGTGAGACAGTTTTTGCTCTCCACAATATAAAAGCTCCGCTAACACGTTTCAGATACGTAATTTCACAAATAGATCGAGATGCCGTGATAGATTTGGTTAGATCTCCACCTAATGAAAACGCCTACGAAGTTTTAAAGGAAAGACTAATGGCAAGTTTTGGCGAATCTGAGCATGTCCGAATCCGAAAATTATTAGAGAACCAGCGTCTGGGAGATCGGAAACCATCGCATTTTTTGAGAGAGTTGCAGCGATTAGGGGGTAGCATGGTATCGGATGACCTACTCAAGTCGATTTGGCTGAGAGGGCTACCTGATAACATGCAGGTGGCACTAGCGACAACGGAGCAACGGGATCTCACGAAACTTAGTCATATAGCCGACCGTATTTCAGAGATTTATGATCCTGCAGTTTGTGAGGTAGCTGAGATGAGAACCTCCCGACCTACTGATACGAGTGGAAAGTTACTAGCAGCCATAGAAGAACTTACGAAACGAATAGCAGCTCTGGAAATGAGGAGAGAACAACATACCTTACCCGAAACTTCTTCAACTGGACCTCGCAGTAGAAGTAATAGTAAAGGTCGTCAACTCTGCTATTATCATGATAAATTCCGTGCCAAGGCTACTAAATGTCGATCACCCTGCGATTGGAAATCCTCTACTCCGACGAATAAGCATCAGGAAAACTAGATGTAGCGACGGCAGGGGCGGAACCCGTTGCTATGATCTCTCACCGCCGCCTATTCGTAATAGACCGTCAATCTCGAAGTCGATATTTGGTGGATACCGGAGCCACGTTATCTGTTTTACCAGCGAAGAAGGAGAAGAAGGCAAAATACAGCGACTTCGTCTTATATGCAGCCAACGGGACCGCGATTCCAACCTTCGGGGAACAACTCGTCTCTTTGGATTTAGGTCTGAGGCGAAAATTGACCTGGCGATTTATTTTAGCGGACGTAGGACAGCCTATAATAGGGGCAGACTTTCTGTACCATTACCAGATCATGGTCGATCTAGCGGGTCGTCAATTGGTTGATAAAATAACGGGCCTAACTTCAAAAGGAATGCCAGCAAATGTATCGGAACCTACCATTTACTCCGTTCCCAGCGGAGAATGGTATTTCGAACTGCTGCAAAAATACAGTGCCATCACGCGTCCCACAAATTATTTAAAGAAGCCTAGCCACTCAATCGTCCATCATATCGAAACTCGCGGCGCTCCGGTAACTGCGAAAGCGCGAAGGTTAGCCCCAGACCGCTATGCTGCTGCGAAACGCGAATTTGAGGAAATGATGAAGGAAGGCATTTGTCGACCATCAAATAGTTCTTGGGCGAGTCCACTGCATATCGTTCCGAAGAAAGATGGAGGAATTAGACCCTGTGGAGACTATCGGCGCTTAAATGAAAAGACTATCCCTGACCGTTACGCAGTTCCAAATATTGCCGATTGCAATATTAACCTGTTTGGAAAACATATATTCAGTAAGTTGGATCTGAACAGGGCCTATTACCAAATTCCTGTAGCCGACGAAGACATTGCTAAAACCGCAGTAATCACCCCTTTCGGACTCATCGAATTTCTGCGCATGAGCTTTGGACTTCGGAACGCTGCTCAGACGTTTCAGCGTTTCCTCGATGAAGTTCTCCGAGGACTTGATTTCGTATTTCCGTTTATCGACGATATCTGCATCGGATCTAGAGACCAAGAAGAGCACAAGGTACACCTTGAGGAAGTCTTTCGGCGATTAGAGAAGCATGGACTCACCATCAACTTGGCTAAGAGCGTGTTCGCCAAGGAAGAAATCGAATTTCTGGGTCATCGAGTGAACCGGCATGGCATAACTGTCCTTCCCGCTAAGGTAGAAGCCATCATGAATTACCCACGCCCATCGAACGTCAGTGAACTTCGACGATTTCTTGGGATGGTTAATTTCTACAGGAGATGCATACCTCACGCGGCGGAACTTCAGGGTCCTCTGAATAAATACATGTGCGGAGCAAAGAAAAAGGACAAGACACCTATCGTATGGAACGAGACGAGCATCAAGGCCTTCGAAAGTTGCAGAGAAGCTATTCTTAATGCTGCGATACTTGCTCATCCCAAGCCGAACTCTGAGTTGGTGTTGGCTTGTGATGCCTCTAGTATCGCCATGGGCGCAGTTCTTCAACAGAAGGATGAAGGTATTAAAGTTATAGAGTATTAGGCAGTGGAATAAAAGAACCTTGTACTAGACAGCTTGTTTATTACTGCTATATATACAAACAACATGGCGCAGGGGACGCTACCAACTGGACTGAACTGTTTGTTGTTGGGCTGCTGTACACCTAGGTGGAAGTTCAGTGCCACAACTATCTTTACATATACAATCGATATTTAACACACCCCCTCAATTGAATGTTTTCAAATATATACATACACAAGTAAATATTCAATTGTATCTCACATACAAAACAAGTAAAAATATTATTCTACTACAAAATTCTACACCACAAAACAAGTAAAAATATTATTCTATTACAAAATTCTACACAACAAAACAAGTAAAAATATTATACTATTACAAAATTCTATACAACAATTTTAGCACAATATATATAAATGACATTAATATATTAATTAATTAAAGCCTTCCGAAACATTTGAAACTTATCAAAGGCAAGTGGTTTTGTGAACAAATCTGCCACATTGCGGTCAGAATTGATGTGTTCCACAGATATTATTTCTTTGGAAATAAGATCTTTAAGAAAATGGAATTTTATATCAATGTGTTTTGCTCGTTTAGAGCTTTCACAATTCTTTATAAAAGCTATAGCACTAGTGTTATCGACCAACAGTTTTCCACTTAATGTTTCACCACTGAACTCACTAATTATTCCACTTAAATTCACAATTTCCTGTGATGCCATTCCTGCTGCAATGTACTCCGCTTCCATCGTTGACAGAGCCACACATGCTTGCTTTCTTGAATGCCAAGCTATGGGATTGCTTCCGCAGAATGCTGCAAAGCCACTTACACTCTTTCGTGTTTCTATGTCACCTGCCCAGTCAGCATCTGAATAACCAATAAGTCCTAGGTTCTCACTTGGTTTGAAAGTAAGACCCATATCTCGAGTTTCTTTGATATATCTGAGTATTCGTTTTGCAGCTTTCCAAGACTGCTGGGTAGCTTTATCTAAACATCTAGATAAATAGCTAATTGGGAATGATAAATCCGGTCGAGTTGTTGTGCTTAGATACATAAGTCCACATACCAAGCTCCTGTATGGTATATTTTCATCTAAAGGTGGACTGTCAGCGTTAAGTTTAAATCCAACCTCCATGGGGATTGATACCTTCCTGCACTCTACCATATTATAATCTTCAAGGAGTTTATCAATAAAGCGGGTTTGTGTAACCCTTATTTTCTTTTCTTGCCTTTCAATTTTCATCCCTAAAAATTGAGAAGCCTTCATTTCTTTAATGCTGAACTCTCCTTTTAAATTGTTCACTAATTCTTCAATAGCCTTTTCATCCCCTGTAATTAGGCCATCATCCACAAAAAGAACAAAGAACACCCTACTCTTGTAGTAAAGGCATAAATCATATTGGGATCTTTTAAATCCCAATTTTAACATAAAAGAATTAAATCTTTCATTCCAATACTTCGGTGCTTTCTTAAGTCCATAAAGTGGCCTATTAAGTCTCAGAGTTTTTGTAGAACAACTTACACCTTTAGGTGGTTTTATAAACACAGGATAGTCCAGTGAGCCATTGAGAAAGGCTGTTGGCACATCAACTTGTCTAATACTCCAATCGTTTTGGCATGCAAATGACAACAGAGTTCTTACAGTATCCATTCGGCAAACTGGCGAGTAATTAAATACACAATCACCTTGAGTTTGTTCTTCAAACCCTCTTGCTACCAATCTGGCCTTTTTGATTCCATCTTCCTTCACTGTGAAAACCCATTTAGTTGTGATTGGGACACTTCCATTCGGTGCTTCCTCTTCAGACCAAGTGTTCATCTTCTCATGAGCTTTTAGTTCTTTAATAATGGCTTCCTGCCATTCCTCCTTTTTATTAGCACCCTCATAAGATGATGGAACTCCATCTGATCGGCTTACCATACAGTATGCATTATATAACTCATAATCATTTAGGAAATGAGGTTTTGGCCGGTTTCTCTGAGGTCTAGAAGTTTCTTCTGAATGCTCTGGATTAGATTCTTCATTCTGAAGTCTTGAAGGGTTTTCTGACTGCTCTGGATTACAATCATTCTGAGGTCTAGAAGTATCTTCTGGCTGCTCTGAAATATTAGTTTTATTCTCTTCACCATTTTTCCTTCCCTCTTCATAGCTTCCACCACTATTATGATAGACAATAGGTACATTTTTAACTTCTTTATAGGGCATTTGGCTCTCCTCGAATATCACATCTCTAGATCTAATAACTTTCTGCTCGTCTGGCAACCAAATCCTATACCCACCACCACAATAACCAACCATCACCCCCTCCTTGCTTCTGGGATCCAATTTGGAACCTTTAGGAAGAATGATAGGCCATGCTCGGCAACCAAATATTCGAAGTTTAGACAGATCATTTCTGCCATTCCATATTAATGAGGGAGTTTCACCTTTATTTAAGGCTGAAGTAGGTGACCTATTCAGTTCATAAGCACAACATCGAGCTGCTTCCCCCCACAAGAACTTGGGGATGCCGGAATCTGATACCTTAGTACGCATCATATCTAATAGTGTCCTATTCATTCTTTCGCTCTTTCCGTTCATTTGAGGGCTATATGGCAAAGAATATTCTAATTTTATACCTTTATCTGAACAATATTTTTGAAAAAATTTAGACGTAAATTCACCTCCATTATCTAAACGTAGCCTTTTCACTGGGACACCCTGCTGCCTTTCTAGTTCCGCTATATAATCCATCAGGTTTGTTTCAGCTTCGCTCTTCATATGGAGAAGTTTCACATGCACAAAATGAGTGAAGTCATCCAAAATCACCTGCATATACCTATGTCTTTCAACTGATTCAGGATTGAAAGAACCACATATATCAGAGTGAATTAATTCACCAACCTTTGATGTGCGTTTCCTATTATTTGAAAAGGGCTGTCTAGTAGCCTTACCTTCAATGCATGCCGAACACTTCTTGTCACTATAGGGTAATCCTAAACTTTTGAGTCCATGCCGATTCAAATGTCCTAGCCGTTTATGCCATAGATCTCCATCCGTAGCACTTGAAATGTTGCACTTGACTTGATTATCATTGGGTTCATCAAACGTAAATATGTACAATCCATTCACTCGTGGACAACTCAGCTTAAACTTTCTTCCACAGATTTTCATCTCCTTAGAATCTGTAATCACTTTTAAGCCTTTTGAGGTAACTGCACTCACTGATAATAAATTATGTTTTAACCCTGGAACTATTAAACCTTTAATGTTTACAACCTTACCTTGAGAGGTTACTCTTAGGGTACCTTCTTTTCTAGTAAACATTTTATCACCATTAGCTATATGTATGGCGACATCATGATCAAGATTACAAACATTTGACAAAAGGGGTTCCAATTCTGCCTTAAAAAGATGGTTACTCGCACCTGAATCGACTAAAAACACATTGTTAGATGATAGTTTAATATTACCGCAATTTAGGGCCACCATTACAACTTCTTCATCTACATCTGCTGAATTACCCTGGATTGTTCCTCTTCTTTTCCCACGAAAGCTTCTATCAAAAGATTTACTTCCACGGTTCTGCTTGTTTTTGGGACACTGAGCCTTGAAATGTCTTTTATCCCCACATATAAAGCAACCACTCTGTGCTTTAAATGATACTTCTGATGCGCAAGCTGATGACTTTGACTTTAACTTGGTATCTGTATCTAGAAGTCTGGCTCGCACAAAATCCATTTGGACTTCTAAATTAGTTTCTAGAGCTGTCACAACTGTGTTGAATTCATCAGGTAAAGACATCAAAAGGTGACATACCTTGTCTGACTTCCCTAGAACTGTGCCTTGTTCTTGAAGGTTTCGGATAATGGTATCAAATGCCAAAAAATGTTCTTCCATGTTTCCTTGAAGAGAATATTTCAGGCCCATCAACTTTCTGTACCAAGTCAATTTTGAAAAAGAGGTAGATCTGACAAAAACCTTCTTTAAAGCATTTATCATTTCCTTGGAAGTTTGGCAATCCATGATTATTTCCAGATGTTTATCTGAAATGCCTTGGATAATGATGGACTTTGCCTTCGAGTCTTTAATGAGAAATTCCCTTTTCTCAGCACTAGAGGTAGGAGGATCTGCTTCCAACACATCTTTTACCTGTTCTCTTTCCAAAATAGATGACATTCTGAAAAACCAGCTGTTAAAACTTGTTCCGACGAGTACTGGAACTCCTGAAGTAGTAACTGACGCCATAGTACCGGTAAACAAAAATTCACTAATAAAATAATATCACTTCGCGACTACGCGTTGACACTATACACAAATACTATGCTCTGCACAAAAATACTCTGGGCCCATAACCTATTAAAGTTATAGAGTATTAGGCAGTGGAATAAAAGAACCTTGTACTAGACAGCTTGTTTATTACTGCTATATATACAAACAACATGGCGCAGGGGACGCTACCAACTGGACTGAACTGTTTGTTGTTGGGCTGCTGTACACCTAGGTGGAAGTTCAGTGCCACAACTATCTTTACATACACAATCGATATTTAACAGAAGGAACTTGGAAACCTCTTGGATTTTTCTCCCGGAACTTCACCTCGGCGCAACGCAACTACACAACCTACGATAGGGAACTTCTCGCAATCGACCAGGCCATAAGACATTTCCTTCCATACATCGAGGGGCGACATTTCGTAATATGGACTGACCATAAACCGCTCACATACGCGTTTCAGCAGAAACCTGAAACTTCCACCCCGTTTCGTATCAGACACGTAAACTATATAAGTCAGTTTACCACCGACATCCGACACATTCCAGGAACTGAAAACGATGTTGCCGATGCTTTTTCCAGGGTGGAAGAGATCCATGGCCCTGATGGAATTGAGGCGATCGCGGAAGCTCAGGCTAACGATACGACCATTCAAGAGCTATTCAAGAATCCCAGCCTGAAACTTAAATGGATTGAGTTTCCTAACCATGCAAGACCTATCCTCTGCGAAATGTCGACGTCGAAAGCACGACCGTACCTGCCTGAGAGTACTCGTCGTTCCGCATTTCGTCATCTTCACGGATTGAGTCATCCTGGGATTCGCGGTTCACGTAGACTAGTGAAACAGCGATATTTTTGGCCGAACCAGAACATAGATATTGGGAAGTGGTCTCGAGCCTGCATCGCCTGCCAGCGATCCAAGGTGCAACGCCATACAATAGCACCACCTGGAATGTTTCCATTAGTAGGTCGGTTTGAACATATCCACATGGATATTATAGGACCTCTTCCTTCTTCAGACGGTATGAGATATTGCTTGACCATAGTCGATAGATACACTAGATGGCCGGAAGCACAACCTATCGAAGATATCTCCGCAACCACCTGCGCTAAAGCTTTGTGTTTCTCGTGGATTTCACGCTTCGGAGTACCCGCTAGGATCACCACAGATCAAGGGCGACAGTTTGAGTCCAATCTGTTCCTCGAGTTATCCAAGGCTCTAGGATTCCAGCGTATAAGGACTACCTCATACCATCCCCAGGCGAATGGATGTGTCGAACGCTGGCATCGCACTCTGAAGACGGCCCTCACAGCACAACTGGATGGGAATCACTGAACGACCAAGCTGCCTATGGTACTTCTCGGCCTGCGCTCATCACTCCGTGATGACAATGCTACTAGTGCAGCCGAGATGACATACGGCCAACCCCTCCGGCTACCAGGCGAACTCATAGTACAGTCCAGGCAAACTCCGAGCACCGAGAGTTTTGTACAAAACCTTAGAGAGCATATGGCACAGTTAAGGCCAGCGATACACAGGTCTTCGACAGCCAAGACATTTGTGCATCGAGACCTTCAAACCTGCACTCATGTTTTTATGAGGGATGACAAAGTAAATAAACCGTTGACACACCCTTACACCGGTCCACACCAAGTTCTCAGCAGAAGTGAGAAGACCTTTTCCGTGCAGCTGCCTTCAGGACCACGAACAGTCACTATTGACAGACTGAAACCAGCGTATCTGTTGCAGGACGATGAAGGATCTGGTAGTAGCAACTCACAACCAAAAGCAACAACTGCTACCTCGGATGCACCAGCGTTAAATGACTCCGACTTAGAAGAACAGGAAGACCAAGCCCCTACGGAGCAACGGACCCGTCGTGGACGTATCCTGAAGCTTCCTCTGCGCTTCTGCGACGAAGTCATTGGAGGGAGATGATGTAGCAGCGGTGTCACATGACGCCGAAGCGGTTAAGTAAAGTTGGTTTGCTAATGTAATGCAGCATTGATTTTTATATAAATTTAATATCTCCAAATTTCCAATTATTGTCTTCAGTTTAATTATTCATTATTTTTCTTATTATTATTGTTCTAATTATAAATTTATTTTAGCAAACCAACTATTACCTTCCTCAGAATGATATAGTATTTTTGATAATTGTTATCAATTGATAGAAACATATGGTGGATTTTGGCGGTTGGAAAAAAAGAGATAAGGAGGTTATACTGGTATTAAATAAAGTGTTGTTTGTATGAAACTGTGTACGTTATTAAATTATTAGCAACACGCTAAAAGGGATATAATACCATAGGATTGAGGATCGAATGAGAAAGGACCAGTCGAAATGTGCAGTTCAGTGGGCTGTACTGTATAAATCTGAAGGCCTGGAGCGTGTATAACGGGGATGGACAGAGGATTTGAATTGTAGGAGCTCAAAAATGTATGATGGGCGGCGGGATTGTATAACCTGGTAAAGGAATGATGAGAGCTAATACTCGAACTTGAGACGATTGACAGGGTAAAGCCACTTCAACTCGCCATAAAAATGAGGTACGAAGGCGTATCTAGGGACCCCGAGATGAATCGAACAGAGCAATTAATTAAGCGTTTTATTTTTACCTTGAGATCCCTAGAAACACCGTCGTATAACGTACAGCAATAGTCGAAGTGGGGAAATATTAGAGAGGTAACGAGAAGTTTTCGGGTTTCATGTGGGAATAGGTGACGGAGGGAATACAGTCGCTTTAAGGTTGAAATGGTACGACGAGAGATTTCGGAAATATGATTTTTAAAGGATAGAGTTTGGTCGAAGGTTACTCCCAGATTCCTGACAGTCGGGTGGAACTTTATAGGATTACTATTTAAGTACAGGGTTGGGATATGTGGAAATAGTTTTCAGTAGGTGATGGCATCCTATTACAATTGCTTTTGTTTTTTCAGCTTTTAGTTTTAACTTATTGACTACAGCCCAGTGGCTTATTCAATTTAAGTCCTCTTGTAGTTTTTTTGTAGCTGGTAATAGGTCGGAAGGTGGGAAGAAAAGGTATATTTGGAAATCGTCAGCATAGAGGTGGTATTTAAAGTGATTTATAAGAAGAGGGAGGTCATTAATGTAGATAGCGAATAGGGTGGGAGATAGAGACGATCCCTGAGGGACACCACAAGATAGAGGTAGGCAGGGTACTGGAAGGAGGTTGATCTGGCACTACTACATACTGAAAACGATCGGAGAGGAAGTTTTACAACCCAATATTTGAAATAAATGACTACCTCTCAATAGTAGCTTCAACTAATGTACACACATAATCTATGAAATAATTCGATAATCAGCAAAAGGATTAAGGACTTCTCAGGATGAGATATTAGAGTAACAATATATATGAATGGCAGCTTTTGCTTATGGGCAGGGAACTTATGCTTCTTTAGGGAGAGCGGAGTAAAGGAAATGGTTTTTTCGAGGGTTTGACGTTTTTGTCTACTTCAATAAGCAAAGCAGGCTAATTATATTTCATAAACTTACGAGTATTGGCACCAGTTCGTAGTTTATGTTGAAGTATTTTAAACTAACCATTGTATTACTTTCAATTACCTATATATGAAATATATAGTAAGGTAAAGTATTGCGATCGTGAAAATTTTCGAATTCAAGTTTTCGACGGAAATACACATTTTAGGGTCCCTTGAGTCCAAATAACCAAGTCCCGAAAAAAGGTCTGTGTGTGTGTCTGTCCGTCCGTGTGTGGTAACTCCCGGGCGAAAACGAAAAGTCCTCTGAAACTGAAATTTCATATTTAAGACAACTTACGCCCGAGATGTTACAGCAACTTTTTCATCGAAATCAGCTAACCAGAAGAGCCATTTTATATCATGCATTTTGTACCTTTTTGCGAATTCTTCAAAAACGGCTCTAATTTAAACGATTTGGATTAAACTCTATATACCGATGTAAAATTTAATGGGCTTTAACATCATGTAAGTTTCATTCTGATTGAAATAGTCTGACAGGACTTTAATGCAGGTATTTTAAATTGTCTTCCTCTAAAGTACATTTAATTTTATATATTTCAAAAAAATAAGGTACATCAGGATGAATTTGACAAACAACTAAAGAAGAAAAGTGCAAACATATTTTTTTATGCAATTTTTGTGTTTCTGGACACAAGAATAGTAATATAGATGTATAATATACCGTTGGATAGCTAAAGATTTTAGAAAACAGATTATCCGATACACGGAACTGTAAAGGGTAATGAAAAGTGACTTAAAGGCGATAAAACTAACTGATTTTGTAGATAAAAATATAGTAGTTTATGTAATAAAACAGATGTTTCTATTGGAATTCAATTTAATTAATTCTTTAACAATTTTTTTTTCTCTTAATATCTTTATTTACATCTGTCAGAAGATGTCTGACAATCAGCAAATGTGCTGGACAAAAGTAAGATCAGACATGATAGGCATGGGGAAGTAAAGTGCCCAGCAGCACCCCTTCCAAGGCTTTAATCTAGCTGAGGAGGTCCCTCATCCAGCTTCGTTTTAGCCTTCTTCTGACCGGCATTTCAGCAACTGATACTATATATATTAAGGGGAAGTATTGCGATCGTGAAAATTTTCGAATTCCAGTTTTCAACGGAAATACACGTTTTAGGGTCCCCTGAGTCCAAATAACCAAGTCCCGCAAAAAGATCTGTGTGTGTGGTAACTCTCGGGCGGAAACGGTAAGTCATATGAAACTGAAATTTCATATTAAAGACAAATATACGCCCGAGACGTGACAAAACTTTTTTCATCAAAATGAGCTTACCAGAAGAGGCACTTTATACCATGCATTTTGCACCTTTATTCGATTTTCTCGAAAGCGGTTCCGACGATTTTGATTAAACTCGCTATATCAATGTAAAATTTAATGGGCTTTAATATCATGTAGGTTTTATTCTGATTAAAATGGTCTGACAGAGCTTAAATGCCGATATTTTAAATTTTCTTCCCCTAAAGTATCTTTAATTTTGTAGATTCAATAAAAATAACTATATAATCTTGTTAACGCTGATGAAAAACAGGTAAATATATAAATTGAATAAATTCGATACCCAACTAAAGGAGAAAACAGAAAAAAATATTTTTTAATGCAATTTTTCGTTTTTGAACATAAGAGCAGTAATATACATGTATGATATACCGTTGGAAAGCTAAAGATTTTAGGAAAAATATTATCTCATACACGAGCTTTTAAAAGTTAATAGAGAGTGATGAAATGAACATAAAACTAACTGATTATTTTAGATAATAATATAATAGATTTTTTAATGAAACACATGTTTCTATATAAATTCAATTTAATTAATTCCTTAATAGTTTCACGTATTTTTATCTCTAACTGTTTTTGAAAATTCTTTCATTGATTTTAAAAATGGAGGTAAGTGAAAGTTGTGTGTTGCCCGCACCAGATTTTTTTAATTTGTTTATTTATTTAACGTCACTTTATGCTACTGTGGCTAATCTGACGATGCTACAGTGGGAGTCCTGAATTTTGCCTATCCAGGTTTTATTTTTATAGGGATGTGTAAGGATTACCTGACATTGCACATTCTCGGGACCACCTTTTAATGTCCTCTCGGAAGGATGGCATAACTAAGGATTTTTTAGACTTTTTTACTTTCACTTACCTATGTATTAACTCTAACTTTATTTAATAGTTTTTAAATCGATGTTAACTACCCAGGTAAGTGAAAGTAGTGTCTTGGCAGCACTGGATGTTTTAATATTTATTAAATTTATTTTAATAACGGAAATAATTGAAAGCCGTCAGTTGTTCGCACCAGATTTTTTCACCAACTAAATCCTAGGAGCAATTATTGTAATTACTAAGTAATACTCAATAAATGTTTTTACTCTATTCAATAACAGTAATTTTGTTTCTTTGTGAAAAAATTTACTTTCACCACAGTTAGGGAGAAGGGCCCATCAAGGGTTTAGACTTTTGTCACACAATACACTTCTCAATGATCTTGTAATTTTACACTATTAATTGGATATTTAAAAAATATATATAATCTTTTCGGTTATCTGGTCAGTGATTTTCCTTTATCGAAGTATCTTTTAAAGATTTGTGAGTGAAAAAGAATTATATAAATTCATAGTTGTGAAATATACTTATTAAGTGAAAAGAAATACTAATTCCGAATACTTTTTACACTCACTGTACCAGTAACTGTCAGGAAATCTCGATCTGTAAAGAAAAAATGATCGCTTTATTTTTCAGATCAAATGGAATAGTAGAGCATGTCATAAGGACACACAGAAGACAGTCACAGCTATGTTGTAAAAACAAAAAACCTTGCAACCATAGCCAAGAATAGAAACCTCATACCTCCACTATGTCAATGCCCCAGCCAGCTCACCGTGACAGAGCCTGCACCAAGGATTTGGCCCCTATTGGACTGAAACTTCTAGAGCACCCTCCTTACAGTCCAGACCTTGCTCTCTATGGCTTGGCACTGTTTGCACATGTGAAAATGAAGCTGAATAGAAATCATTTTCTTAGTGACAAGTACAGTTTATTTATTTAACGTCACTTTATGCTACTGTGGCTAATCGGACGATGCTACAGTAGGAGTCCTAAATTATGCCTATACAGGATAGGGATCTTTAAAGAGTACCTGACATCGCACAGGCTCGGGAGACCACCTTTTAACGTTCCCTCCGAAGGACGGCATAACTAAGGGTTTTTTACTCCCATTAAAAATTCAGGACCACCTGCAGATTTGAACCCGAGACTTTTGGCATAGGAGGCTGTTATGCTAGCCAACCTGCTACAAGTGATCCCAGTGACAAGTATTTTTTGATGGTTTGAAATAACAATTGTGTCTCACTCGCAAAAGAAACTTGGCAGAGCTGGTTTAAGAACTCTTTTCGAGGAATGGAAAAGTGTATTGAATGAGGTGAAAATTACTTGGAGAAATTTAAATAAATAAAGCTGTACTTCAAATCATTTTATAGAACCATTCGTATTTATCTGGGGATAGATCATAAAACCAAGAAGTTATATTTTGCTGCCCACCCTATATTGTTGGACCTTCTTCAAACCATGACCAATCCTTATATTACCTTTAGCTAATTTTTAATTGATCTGTATAAGTGTTACGTTATGTTATTACATTAAGTAAATTGTATAAAAACAAAGGGAATAAAAATTAGGAATAAAACAAAAAAAAGTAGATACAAAAGTAAATTATGAGAATAAATATACTTTTCATAAGAAACAATATATATTTTTTCATTTATAAAGTACGTTTCTAACATCATGTCAGAAAGATTCTTCTGAACATCAAAAATAAGTATAAAAACAAAACAAACAAAAAATTAAAAGCTTAACTACAATAAAATAGGAAGACGTCAAAATGAATTACTTAGAGCAAAAACCAAACTTTGACTAGTTCCAATAAACTTGAAAATTAAACTGATTAATTTAAAAGAATAAAAAGACCAAAATGAAAATAAATTTCCATGACATAAAACAAGAAAAATCAGACTATTATAAAATACAAAACATTATTATACACCATTTTTACATGACCACTTTCTTGTAAAAAGGAAACAATTAATAACCAGCAAAGAACTATAACAGGCATAATCAGTAAATAAAAAAAATAAAAAAAGCCTGCTCACCACGTAATCACCAATATCTTTAAGAACATGTTAATTTATGAATTTTTTTTTTCTTTTTATGTTTTTTTAAATAAACATAACAAATTAAATAAACTATATTTATAACATTACAATTTTGTTTAATATGATGACAATTATGATGATGAGCAGTGAAGAGCATTCTTAATTTGACACGACTCCAATTTCACGGAGAGTTTCAATTAGTTTTGGAGGAAGCTGTGGTAAAGCAAGTTGACATTCCTGAGGGAGCTGGGCAAATAAAATCCTGAACGTATTCAAAAGCACTTCTTTACATTCTGAAAACATATTAATAGTATATTAATTAACAATCTAACCTCATAAAGAAATTACAACATTAAATTATTCAAAGATTGTATGTAATAGTGAACTTCAAAAAGTTTTTCTAAAAAAGGCTTTTGCTCATGAAGATTCCCGTGTTCCTGATAGGGTCAAAGAATCGACGATTTGAAGAATCGACCACAAGGTGTGTCTTGCCCTATGCAATAGCATAATAAACTTAAAAAAAAAAAATTTGCCTCTAAAATCCATAAAAGGTCTTGGGATCAGTACATACAGCGATTCGTACCGTTTCTAGGCCAACAGCTGTACAATGAGGTGATCACACTCAGCTGCCAGGTTTTTCCCACAATTTAAACCTGTTTTTATTATGTAAAAAATATCTTGTGTAGCTATTCAGACAACCTTCATTTTGGATTAGCGCCCCTTAAAAAGAAATGCTTAACGTGTGTTTGTGTGTGCTACGTTCAGCTCGAAAACAATAAGTTGTAATACACTGAAATTTCATATTTTAGAAGCGAGTATGACAGAGATGTTAATGCAACTTTTTTAACAAACCAGAGAAGGCACCTTTATACCGTACTTAGTAGACATAAATAATATTTTTATTTATCTAATTTTTTTTAATCATTATCTTTCCCTTTGCGTTTCTTATGCCAGTTATTCGAATATGATATGTTCAAGGTCTCCTTGTCCTCACTTTTAAACACAGTGAAGTTAATGTTTAGCTTATTTCATGAAGATAATATTTAAAAATTACATGGTTGGTCATAATTAAAATATATGTTTTTATGATATCTTTGCCTATAGTAAGATTTATGTTCTAAAAAAGATTCTTTATTGCAAAAAATAAAAAATTGATTCTTTATTCCATCCGACTATTTTCATCGGATATTAACACTATTTTGGAATACCTCAATCTATTATAACGCAAATATGAGAAAATAGGGGATATCATTTATCTTTAAACCTATACTTATACTTATATAACCCTTAGGAGGGTCTCCGTAACCTAGGGTCGCCCCCAGCTGAATTAACAGAATGAATAATATTCTGTCATAGCCGGGATTCGATCCCAGGACACAAAAAAGAATAGTAGACTAACGCTCTATCCACCAGACCACGCTCTATCCCGATTTGCCACAAGGCGTGTCTTGCTCTATTGACATAGTTGCCAAAAAAAGCTAATGCTACCATACTGAACAATGCTGAAAAGCGAAATCAGCATCTATTGTTACATTAAATTGAATACTAAACAAATGACTAAAAAACAAAACATTATTCAAAATTTCTAATTTTTCAGAAATAATACAAATAGAAATGCATCAAAATAAATACAGATAGCTGATATGCATTAAATTATATTATTCTTAATGACAACAAAAAATAATAAAAATTACCATCATCAGGGGCATGTGACTGGAGGGTAAAACCAGCTGCCTGGAGGATAAGATATACTTCCGACCTAGCGACGTCAGGAGCATTTTGAATCACATGGCAAATAGCTTTCATCACCCAAACATCTTCTGAAAAATCTTCTTTCAAGGGTAGCTGAGCTACAAAGGCACGGAAAACCTAAAAGAATTTATATAATAAAAATTAAATCAACAAACTTTAATTATTTATCAAGAACTTGTAAAGAAGTTTCACTTTATTGATTTTTGGTTTATTGTTTTCAATAACAAACCTTTGTAAGCGATTCCTACAAATTAATTCTTTTGAAAATTAGAAATCTTGCCTGTATATACGTTTGTAACTCCGTTATTTTAAGATAGAGAAAAAGTTTATTAGTGTTTTTAACCAAAAAAACGCGAATAATTATAAAAAAGAGAAAAAAGAAAAGAATTTTTTTATTTTACCCATAAATCCGCCCCATAACTCAGTTATTTTTTAAGATAGAGAAAAACATGTAAACAGTTTTAGATTCAGCAAAGGGTGATAAACAGAAAAAAATTGAATAGATGTATTCCACCAAAACTCAGTTATTATTGAAGATACAGAAAAATCAAAAAGATTAGCAGTTATATAAACAGTTATGCCCTTATATAGTTGTTTGGAAATAATAAACCATTGCGTAATAATTTGCAGTGTTTTTTTAGTTTAATCACAAAAGCAATACAATATAAATGTATTGACATATGTGAAAAGGAGATCAATATCTCATAAACAAACATTCTGTTAAATTAAATGTAAATAAAGCATTAATAAATTGTTTTCAATATAAGTTACCTGCTGCAGTGGAATGCCTTGAGCATTCGTGAGAATAAGCCTCGCCAGCACACCACATGCATTATCCAATACTTTAGGCTTGTTCTCAGAGGCCAAAACTTGTGATAGAGCATTTAAAATTGTTGGATAATGTCTAGGAACTACATTAAGGAAAATACTATTCAGCAATTGAATTCAACGATGAAAAATACTAAAGCTTTTCATGATTTACCAATACGAGGGTAAGCCAAGGAATAAATTTGTTCACTTAGATTTATAATCCATTAAAATTAAATAAATGTTATATGTAACATAAAGCTTAGAAAATATGACTAAAATAGATTAAGTACTGTAAATAGATTAAGTATAGATCAATTCATGATGTTAATTAATTTAACAAGTTATGAGATAACATAAGGTTCTTGATAAAATTATGTATAATAACTAAACAAATCCATAAGAACATTTGTCAGAATAATCTACATGGAGAAAGGGATTTAATGTAATGGACTTAACGCCATAATCCAAATCCCACTTTAGGCTCCATCTGAAACATTTTGTAACAGGAAACAGAAAAATATAGATGTCTAATCTCTCTAACACCGGGAGTGGAGATGGGAGAAAGGATATTTATCCTAAAAATCACAAACATGAACTCTCTACACTCACATACTCGCTGAATAAAACTGCTCAATGAACTTTTCTATATTTGAAGTAAGATTCATTACACTGAGACAGTATGATTTAATTTATCTCAATAATAAAAATCCATGAGCTTTTGGCATATCATTTACCATATTAATCCAATAAAAGTCAATTCATTGTATAAATATGCCCTAAGCTGGTGCTTAATTGTGATATTTTAAATTAAATGGATAGAACCATATCCTGACCGTCAACCATATCTATTCTTTATTTTTTTTTTTAAAACACAAATGAATAATTTTTTTTTCATATAAAGAAAAAATACTTACTGCTTCAATATACAAAAAGAAACTCATTTTATTTTGTCATTTAAAAAATCATTTGATGAAAAAAAATATTAACCTTCATTGCTTTCTATACTGTTTTAAAATTCATCTATTGGATTTATCTACTCATTGGATAATTTAAAAAAATAAAATTTAATAACGCTGCACATGTGAATTCAAAATCCCATCCAAACACAACAATAGCGGGTTTCGCCGACCAAATCAGATATGGCGCCAGTGTTGCTCATTTTTTTTTTTTCATTTAGCCTTCATCACTTTAAGTGTTATATTCCTTAACATATAATAATATTAGTTTGTGCTGTTTTTTATTCATCAGAAATAAATCATCACCATCATAATCCATCATCTTCTACCACTTTATCCAGTGTGAGGTGCCTTTCTGAAGAGACTAGACCATAATTTTCAATACTAAACCAATTCTTTTCTTTAGGCCCATTCCCATTCCAGTACTCTCTACTCTCTCCGCAAAGGCTAAGCTTACTTAATCCATCCTCCAAAGCGTGTCGGAGCTTCCTCTAAGCATTCGTCCCTCCACCTTAGGCTCATATGTCATCCGGGCGAGATGATGGTTTTCCATCCTTGATATATGTCCGAACCATCTAATAAGAAATCTTATGTTCTTCTATGATTCTTTCCGCCAGTTCGACATCGAGATTTGACCTTAAAGTTGATTTGCTGAGGAACCTCATTTCTGTAGCTTGAATTACGCTTCTTTGCTTGGATGCTATTGACCACGACTCTGAGGAGTAGGTTAGTATGGGCAGAAAGTTGGATTTATATACGTTCACTTTTGTTTCCTTAGGTGGCCGAACCAGGTATCAATCCTTCCATGACTAACTCCACTCCCACGCTAACCCACTAGTTTCAATCCTTGCTTCCTCTTCTATTCCTGACAATCCTCTGAGGCATCTGAAAAGAAGATGGCCTCGAGACATTCTAGTTTAGATTACCTAGTGGAGTGATGCCAATTGGCATTTTCTCTTCATGTATTTTATCAGACAGCTAATTTCGATAATGTATCAATGGGCATTTTCTCTTCATGTATTTTGTCTGACAGCTAATTTTACTTGATGTATTAACTAATACAGTTGTAAATCTCAATAGATAATAATAAAAAATAAAAAAAGTTTTCTTAGAAACCTCTTTGTTATTCAGGCAGTTTCTATTTACAGTGGAGAACATTCTTTCTGCAGTGTTCACTCGCTACTTAATTTCATTATCAATAAGTCCGCTCACCTCTAATCGAATTGCTAGCTATTTGAAGCACCTTATCTGTTGATGGACTTATCTGTTATTCCTATCTCTCGACAAGACATCCTACCCATTCTCATTACTTTAGCCTTTTCAGAGTTCATCTCCATGTTGATCTTCTGTTTAGAGAATTTTTATGTTGTGAGTCAAATCCCTGTCGATGGCTTAGACTACCTATCATCAGCGAAAGCCATCAAAGAGTAGGTAACTAACCGCAAAACCTAAATCTCAGGTGAAAACTTTTTATTTAGATCTTAGCCTGAGATATAGCAGAATCCAAAACTAGAATAAACAGAAGAGGGCTCAGAAATAAATAATTTAAAAAAAATTATATTATTATTAATTGTTTAAAATAGCAAGCTATAGGATGATTTAAAACTTAAAAAAATAAATAATTATTTAAAAAGGATACTGGTAAATATGTTGTTTTCCATGGAGAGCCATTTCTCCAATGGTATAGAGAGAATTGTTTCTAACATTTGCATCGGGGTCCTTGGTTAATCCTAAAAGATATGGGAGCAGGGAATTTACATAACCACTAACATTCTCCCCAAGGCCAGACATACATTCAGCAATCACGCCAATTGTATTGGCTCTAGTCCCCTCCATTTCATCTTCGTCATCATCATCTGACTCAACTTCATTTTGGTTTTGTATCTAAAACAAAAAAATATATTACATTCTCAAACAAATAGATATCTTTTATTCTGTAAGTTAATCAAATGAATACATACAATCCTATTCCTTAAAAGAGGAAGGAAGTCAGCAAATAATTGTGTAAATTCCGGCTGAGACATGGCTTTTGAAAGGAGGGGAACCACATCACAAGCTGCATCCATAACTTCACTTTCAGTTGCGTCATCGTCACCGGCTCCTCCCGTCAAATGGGACTCAGTCTGTAACATAATAGTGCTTATAATAAAAATACATAAACTATTGACATAAGTAACACCATTCCATAAATATTAATTACAACTTAGTACAGTAAGTATTAGTGTTTTCCAAGCCACCATTTGCCTGCTTATTTTTCATTTGTCTAAAAGATGCTACTATTTTGAGAATTCTGAGAAAAGATGCAAGTGAGATTTTGTAAACAGAACTAATAAAGAAATAACACAAAGACTTTAAAACTGAGCTCTCATACAGATTGAAATATTGGGAGATAAGAGTAACTAGCTGGATAATTTTATGTAACTAGGTTAAAAACCCAGATTGAGTAACTGACTAACTTTTTCTTGTGATGGTAAGGACATCTGAAGTGATGCCCGTTCTTAACCAGTCTAAACGACTTGAAATTTATTTTGGGACAGATTCAAAAAAATGAATCTTGATATTACAACTATATAACAAGAGTAACTTGTAGCACAACTGGTTCTGTCTGCTTCAATCAGTGTTGATAAGGATGTGATACAAAAATAAATTTAATCAAGGCATTAATTGATAGCTAACCCAGGGAACAATTTTATTGTTATGCTTTGACAATGGTAGCAATCTCGAAGACTATATTATCCATGAACAAGTTTATGTTCTGATACCATTCAATTATAAACTCTATATAACAATCTTATGACAAAATAATTATTTTATAATGAGGAATTAAAATAATACAGGAAAACTTTTGTAAAAACTACCTTAGAATTTAAAACATCTTTGAGCACATCAATTATTGCTTTTTTAATATGCTCAATGCTTCCTATTTGAGGTCCTATTTCCTTTAGAAGGGTTTGCAGGCACTCCAGTCCAACAAGAACTACCTCACGTTCCAGATCTTTCTTTATCATTTCAATTGTTTTTCCAATAATTTTTTCCATTATGGTTATGACTAGGTTGTTGTCTCCTGAAAACAGAATTATTTTCCATCTTTTTATTGTTGAATAATAAACGCTTTAAATTTTTCAGAATACTAATATTTATATAATAATAAAAATATTACTATAGGCTTCCTCATAATCAGAGTAAAGGAGGGTGAGAAGGATATTGGGGTAAGATTTTTATACATACTAATATAAAATTTTAACCATTCAAAACCTAATTTTGATACATATTTTTCATAATAATCTTTATATCATCACAGAATCCACCTTAATGTGAGGAAACTTCAAAATTATGAAACTATTTAATTTTAAACAATCATTGAGTTTGTATATGCAACTAATGCTGATCATGTAACAATCATAATTTTCAACAGCCATTATAAGAGATTATAATTAGATTTTGAGCAAGTTTATGTTAATCAGTTTCTACAGGAGTACAGCTTGTCTACTTTTAAATTTTTAAGAAGTTTATCGAATAAAATTCATATTCTTAACACATTCCTCCAATTTCATGTTATTCTGTTTTTAAAATGTTAAGTTGTCAAAACCCATAGACAAACATTATATCAATCCAGGATAAAAATGGGTCCTAACTCATGGAAATAGCTCATATCAAAATCATATGCTTTTTGTATTACTCTAAAAAATTTTAAATTTAAATCGAGCTGATTTTGAAAAAAAAAAAAAAAACTCTGTAGACATGTGTTTGTGTCACTTAAAACAATTATACCATGCTGTTTGACATTTTGATTTTTTTACCAGTAATTCCCTTGAGTTTGGTGAATTAAAAACCATATGGCTATAAGTTACCTTGGCAGCTGACAAAAAACTTTGGGGAAAAACATCTATTGTGGGGGCAGGGTCAGGTGTCGGAAGTCTGACGGTTACCCGGCTGTTATAATAAACAAATCATCTGACTTAGATGTTTTCATTTGAACTCCGAGATCAAGTCTCCTCAGGACTATTATTTTCGTAAAACTTCATTCTATTTATATCGAGGACATCTTTATTTTTGTTTTTATTTCGTTCTCAATTGATAAAAATATTAGTTTGTTTCATCTTTATGATATTCGTTCTATCGTTCGCTTTATTTTTCTTTATTTTAATAACAGTTATCTGTATGTTTTATTTGCTTTTGTTATAATATTTTATTTTATTTTTGAAGCCTTTAATTATTTTATTAAAATTACTAATAGATCATTTATTTATTTACTTCATCTGTTATTATATAACTTCAAACTTGAAATTATGCATATTTTAAAATTTCGTTATAACCTATTTCCTATCCCCAAACCTTTTCTCGACTACCCTATCTCCCTCTTCAATCATGACTAACATCCTAACATCCTGTCACATCAATGCACAATCCCTTATTGCCCACTATGATGAATTTCAACAGTATTTTCTAGATAACTTTCATCACATTATAGCAGTATCCGAAACTTGGCTTAAACCTTACATTCCTTCCTCCCAAGTATCCCTTACTAATTATTCCTTCCTTCGCCACGATAGATCTGATCGCAGAGGTGGTGGTGTGGGGTTGTATATACATGACAGTGTCGAGGCTAAAATCCTTCTCCAATCTCCATCTTATGATCATCCCCACCTCGAATACCTATTCGTTGAAATTTTATCCTTTAAAACTCCTCTTCTATATATCCTAGTATATCGACCTCCTCATGTTCCATTCGATAACATTTTCGAATCTTCCCTTGTCCAATGGGTTTCCAGTTATACTAATGTTATCATCTCTGGAGATTTCAACACCAATATGCTTGCAGAATCCTATGACAAATCTTTCCTAGTAAACCTACTTTACTCTCTGAATCTTTATCTCGTTCCTTACCTTCCTACCCATCATACCCAATTCTCCGACACCTGGCTTGACCTACACATTACTGACTCTCCTCTAAAGGTCCTTTCATCCTCCCAGCACCCGGTTCCGTTTCTTTCATCACACGATCTTATCCAGATCTCATACAACCTACCCGTGAAATCCTTCACTCCCAAATTGGTCTCCTATCGTAGTTTAGACCTCCTCTCTTACGAATCCCTTCAAACCGACCTGGAATCACTCCATTGGGGCACTATATACTCCTCTAATTCTATAGATCATATGATATCCACTCTTACCTCATACCTCAAAACCTTACTAGACCTTCATGCACCTTTGAAAACCCGAATGTTACGCCGTCCAACCGCGCCATGGCTAACTCATGACCTAACGGAGATGATGAAAAAAAGAGAAGCAGCAAGAAGAAAATTTCGACGCACGCGTACGCCGTCTGATTACGAACATTTTAAACAACTTCGTAATAGAACCCAGGACGCGGTTCGACGTGCTAAATCCCTCCACATCCATAATGCACTCTCTAAAGCTCCTGATTCCAAATCCAAATGGAATATCATCCGAAAATTATCTATCCTAAAACCCAATAACCACATTCCTCTCTCTGTTTCTACAGACGAGCTCAACAATCATTTTATATCCTTTGCTCCTGTTTCTTCTCCTGCTGCCGATATTGGCCATCAGAGTTTCAATCCAGATAGCTTCTTCTTCTCCCACCTCTCCTATGATGAAATACAAACAGCTATCCTTAAATCTCATACCAATGATTATGGACCCGACAACATTCCCGTAAAACTAATAAAATCTTGTCTTCCTGTTCTAATACCAGTACTTTACCATATCTACAATTTTTCCTTTCAAAACTCCATATTTCCTAATTCCTGGAAAACCGCCTTAGTTCGTCCATTAAACAAAGTTCCGAATCCTACATCACCTTCTGATTTCCGTCCTATTTCTCTCCTTTCTAATTTATCCAAACCCCTGGAACGCCTTGCACAAATCCAGTTATCAAATTTTTTAGAAGAACGTTCCCTTATCAACCCTTTCCAATCCGGCTTCCGACCCGGTTATTCAACTCAATCCGCTCTACTAAAAATAACTCAAGACCTCCAATCCGCCATTGAACACCAAAAACTAACCATCCTCATCCTCCTAGATTTCTCCAAAGCTTTCGATACAGTAGACCATAATATCCTCCTGGCCAAACTACGAAATATTCCTTTATCAAACAGTGCTCTGCACTGGTTCAAATCCTTCCTCTCCAACCGTTCACAATATGTAGTGACCCCAGGTCAACCTCCTTCCAGAACCCTGCCTCTATCCTGCGGTGTGCCTCAGGGATCATCATTATCCCCCACCCTATTTGCAGTTTATATTAATGACCTTCCCCTCCAGATCAAACACTCCCAATACCATATATATGCTGATGATCTCCAAATCTATCTATCCTTTCCTCCTTCCGACCTATTACTAGCAACGGAAATGCTTCAAGAGGATCTAAATGGAATCAGCAACTGGGCAACTAACAACAAGCTCAATTTGAATGCTGAGAAGACCAAGGCAATTGTAATAGGTTCCAATCCCCTCCTTAAGGCCCTTCCAACGATTCCTACTCTGTCTCTGAATAACAATCCAATACAATTCCATCAATCTGTTAAAAACCTCGGGGTCACCTTTGATCAAACCCTTTCCTGGAAAAACCATGTTTCCGAAATATCCCGTCGTACATTTTCCACCTTAAAACTTCTAAATTACCTCCATCCCCTTCTCCCTATCGAAACCCGTAAGCTCCTGGTAAGCTCCTTAATATTTCCCCACTTTGACTACTGCTGTGCGGTGTATGGAGGTGTCTCTGGAGATCTCGAGGTAAAACTAAAACGAATGTTTAACTGCTTTATACGTTTCATCTTTGGGATATCCAGAGACACCTCTATCACCCGATTTTACGAAGAGTTAAAGTGGCTTTACCCTTCCTTCCGCCGCAAGTATTTCCTAGCATCCTTCCTCTACCAGGTTATCCAATCCCAGTGTCCGTCTTACATCTTTGATCTCCTTAAATTCAAATCCTCTGTGCGTTCCCGTAACACCCGCTCGCGGCCTTCTGATCTGTATATAACATCTCATCGATTCACAGCTTTCGATAGATCATTCTCAATCCGATCCGCATCCTTATGGAACTCCATTCCTTCTAATATCCGGAACTCCCAAACTCTCTCAACATTTAAATCCCGACTATTTAGCCATTTCCTATCAATACAATTCCCAAATAATCCCAAATAGATGCTAATTTCAAGGAAGATCAACAGATGTCTTTTAGATTCGTTTATTAGTTTATTCAATTTTCATTTCCTCGGATACACTAACAGCAAATATCATTTAATTTTTTTTTCTTTTAATCTTTGCAAGATGTAAGATTAAATTATTTATTATTTTGCAAACACTCAGAAGAAATGTAATTTTTTTTTCTTTACTTTATGTTAAAATTGTATGTATCTTTTTTGTTCCTATGTCAACATATATCGAAAAATTGTAATCTCTTTTTTATTTATATTTTATTTGAAAAATGTATATAAAAGTGTATATACGTGCGTGTGTGTGTTGAGTGCAGATATGCATATTTATATATGTGTGTGTTTGTGTGTATGTATATATATATATTTTTTTATTTTTAAATCTTATTATATCTTTTAAAATTATTTATATATTTTGTTGTTGTGGTGTTAACATACGTTGAAGAACTATAATTTCTATTCTTTTTATATTTTATTTTAGAACTGTATATATATATATATATTTTTTTTTTTTTTTAAATCTTATTATATTTTTTCATTATATCTTTTTTTTTTTTTTTTTTTGTTCTTATGTTAACATACATTTATATTTTTGTTTGTGCATTTTTATTAGAATCTGTCTCTTATGTTCAGCTTATTTATACATGTTGTTAGTTTAATTTTATTGTTTTCAATCATTATACTCTAAGACTAGATTCTTAAGCTAACTTTTTATTTCCTGCTATGTTATTCTAAAGGGACTCGTCCCAGAATAAATAAAGAATTATTATTATTATTATTATTATTATTATTATTATTACTCAATTAATTTACTAGGTATCAAAATAATGACCAAGTATGATAAGGACAGGCTTTATATGTTTGCACATAACACATCTCTTCTTAACAATCGGTTAAAGACATCCTCAGAAATACAAATTCCTACATTTATTTTTCGTCATATATGCAGAAATATATCACAAAAATTGAAAAATTATACAACTGATACAGTGTACACCTCTATATATGCTTTACAGTATGTTCAAGTAAATTTTCAACTAATATACTCACTACTTAAGTAATGTGTTGTGACTAGATAAAAAATGTAAAAACCACTACTGCAATCTTAATATTTGTTTTCATTTTGTTCTGAAATTTCAGAAGATTTTGTGATATTTCCCTAAAACTTGTTTAACTAGGGAACCAGGCCAGTACTGGTCACCAAACTTATGTCATTTAAGCAATTCATATACAGTGAGTGTCAAAAGTATTCGGAATTCGTATTTCTTTTCGTTTAATTATTATGTTTCACAACTATTAATTTATATAATTCTTTTTCACTACCAAGTCTTTAAAAGAGACTCCCATAAAGGAATGTCACTGACCAGATAACCGAAAAATTTATTGTTTTAAAAAATATCCGATTAATAATTTAAAATTACAAGATCAGTTAGTGTCAAAAGTATTCGGAAATCGTAATATCCTGTTGTTTAATGGTTTCGAATTTTAATATTCTCACCAATCTTCGACATAATTTAATGTTCTAAACAATTCTCCTCTCTCATGTTATATATATCCAACCATTAAAAGATTTTTTTTTAAAATAAGGCCCTAAAATAAAAACGCAACGATCGTACAACGCCCTCGAATAATTTTTAACACATTCACACGTTAACACTAAAGAAAAATAGTTGAAATGTTGAAAAAAATTGATGAGAATATATGGATAGCTATGTACAGTGTAGATAATATAATAATAAAATACAAAAGCAAAAAAGTAAGCGTCCAAAAAATATTAAATGTTAAAACTGATAGACTGATTATTCATCAAATAAGAAAACATTACCTCAAATAAGTAAAACTTAATTTATTTATGAATTTTTCAGAACTTCATGGATACACAATAAATTTTTCAACTGTTCGCCGCGTTCTAAAAACATTTTACGAAAAGAAAAACATGGTACAAGAGGTACTGAAAACGTCTATCAGCAGGCAAGGAAATAAGAGAATAGGCTGAATGTTTTTAACGTTTTTTAAAGAGAAGGTTGGTGAATTAAAATGTTTACAGATGACTCCCATACTAAAATACATGCTTCTTATGAAAATATTATGGTTTAGAGGAAACCAAATAAAGAACTTAGATGCCATAGTAAAACACCTTGAGCAGTCAGTGATATTTACGAGCGTTTTTCTTTGAAAAAGTTTGATAACATTGGATTCATGGTCAGAATTATGGATAGGTTGGTGTATTTTTCAAGTATGAAAAGGCAGAATTAAAAGTTGAAGAAAAATTAGGAATAAATCAAATTATTAGCATACGCGCGACCATGGCTCTGGACCTATATACGTTATTTATTCATATTTAGTTGCAGCAAAATTTTCAAAAAGTTCTCGAAATCCCTCTTCTATTATTTTTTTCAAATTTGATTATTTATTTTTGGGTCTTACTAAAAAGGAAAATCAGGAAATACTATATTCAAAATGAAAATGGCCTCAAGATACAATTAGTGTTGGAGTGGGGTAATATTTCACACTAAACAATTATTGGGTTGATGCAAAATTAATGCAGGTTTTTAGTAGGTATTGTAAATACGCCATATCTTTACTTTAACCATATATATTTAATCAAAATAATTTCCATCTGAATCAATGCACTTTTGCCAACGTTCAACAAGCTTTCTTATTCCACCAGAAAAAAAATCCGAATCCCTGGACTCAATGAAATCACGAAAAGAATTTTCAATGTCGTCCTGGTTTTGAAAATTTTTCTCCCTCAAAAAGTTGTCCAGATGCCTGAAAAAGTTATCGTGGAGCAGGATCGGCCCCTTCCGATTCATCAATGCTGGGCAAAGACGTTGCAATTTTTGAGTTCCGAGTTCCGCCGCCATTTCTCGTGTGGTTTTGGTTGGGTCTTCTTCCACTTTTGACCTCAGCTGGTCGTTGTCCAGAGCAAGATGACGGCCCCGACCTTCCTTGTCTTCGAGGTCGAAATCTCCTCTGCGAAACTTCTGGAACCAACGCTGCACCGTGCACTCATTAATAGCCCCCTGACCCCACACTTCATTAATATTACGAGCCGTTTGCGCAGCGCTGCGCCCTAATTTAAATTCGTAAAAATAAATTTGACAAAAATCGCACTTTGACATTTTCGATTCAAGACCTTTGAACACACTGAACAAAACGATTTTACTAAACAAATTCATGGTGAAAGAGAGGGTATTAGATAAGGTTTGTTTTGGTATAATAATGATCAATGTTACGATTAGCTTTGTTTACACAATTGGAATTAAGATATTGCAATAGAGGAAACCTGCATTAATTTTGCATCAACCCAATAATTAATTAGTAAGATCATTTCCTAGTTGGCTAAAATCTATAATTATACAAAAGTTTTTACGAACAGGATGTTTATTTATGATCACTGCACTAATATAACGAGGAAACTACCAAATTCCGAATACTTTTGACACCATTAACATACCCTATTCCTAATTTTTTCGTAAATAAACATTCAATACGTTAAAAATAAAATGATTGTTGTCGTAATTTTTGGTTTTAGCTATTATATACCTTCCTTCTAACATTATAAAGTGGTTAATAACTCTTTAAAAACATAAAAGATAAGTTAAAAACAAGTGAATTACAGAATAGTAGTGAATTCTGAATACTTTTGACACTCACTATAGATATGTGAAATATATTATTTTGTTGTTTTATTTATTAAACAGTAAAAATAAATAAATTAAGTCAACTGTTATCATAAAAATAAAATAAGTAATATATAAACAAACGCATAAATTGTTAGGCACTTCAGCACCTAATTATCTCTACATTAATTCATACTAATCAAGTTAACTTAATAGTAAAAACTAACCATGAGAGGCATTCAGCATTATGTTGGTAAAACTGATGCAAAACTGCGCTTCTGCTTCTAATGCAGCTTTCCTCACATCAAGGCTAGGGAAATTTAGTAGTTTATAAACTTCTTCCATACTGGATTCCAGGAAAGGAGCAAAACTGACACTAAATTAAAAAAAAAAAAAAAAAAATGTACATCAATATAAATAAATGTAATAAGTGTAATATTTGATAATCATGTAATCACTACTGTATACTTTAAAGTTAAATATCAAGATGTTTAATAACAATAACAGGGTTGTACTACACTCCAATAATGGTATTGGATATATGGATATATTTTTTTTTTTAGGTATCATTAAATTTAGAACTCTTTTGTTCTTTTGTATCACAAGTAAATGAAGTTGACTAAGCATCATGAAATAAATTTTTCTGTTAGAAAAATCCTTTCTTCAGACAAAGTACTGACCAGATTGACATACTTGAAAGTACCAATTGAAAGTATTTTTATCATTGTGGATGTAATTAGTTGACCGTTGAGAATTACTGGAAGGAATTAGTCCGGGTGGAGGTCATTAAATGAAACAACTAAATAGTTTCAACTATTTTATTGTTTGCCAACGTTTCGACCCCCTTTGTGGGTCATCATCAGGGCGCATGGTGGGAGAAGTGTTTCCATTCTCCCACCATGCGCCCTGATGATGACCCACAAAGGGGGTCGAAACGTTGGCAAACAATAAAATAGTTGAAACTATTTAGTTGTTTCATTTAATGACCTCCACCCGGACTAATTCCTTCCAGAAAGTATTTTTACTTTGAAAGTATTTTTACTTGAGTTTAAAAGGGCATCAAAAATGAAAGTGGTACAAGTCTTTTTAAGTAAATTAATTTTTTTTTTAAATTATTTAAGATTACAAGAGATACAAAGGTATCCACATTGAATATAATTAAAAAAACATAAAAACAGTTTCATTAAATTAAATAAATAAATCAATAACATAATAGTAAAGTAAAAAAGTTACTAGATTGTGTATAATAGTTTTTTTTTTTTTTTTTTTTTTTTTTTTTTTTATAAATTTTTAAGTTTTTATCAATGTTTTAAGAAATTAATTCATAACTACCCTGTATTTTCAGCAATTTTCTTCAATGCAAAACAAGCTTCTTCCTTTTCTTCAACATAATCATTTTCTATACTGATGTCTGAGGAAATGAGAAAAAAAACAAAGTTAGTAAAACTAAGCATTTAACTAGAAAATTATTATAAGTTTAAAAAAAAATAAATTAAAACTGAAAATAGTATTAAATTGTAATTTGACTCATTTCCACCACCATAGATTAAAAATAGAAATAGTTTACAATTGGTAATATCAAAAATAACAATATCTATTCATTACATGTTGTGTTCTACTTCAGAGAAACATTTGGAAAAAATAATTGTGCAAAAGGTTCAATATGCTTCTGTATCATAGTGGATATAATTAGTTAACGCAGAATTACTGGAAGGAATTAGTCCGGGTGGCGGTCAGTGAATGAAACAATTAATTAGTTTTAATTATTTATTTTCTACCAAAGTTTCGACCCTCATTGTGGGTCAGTATTGTGGGCGAATGGAAATGTTAGCGAATAGCAAATTCGCCCACCTGATGATGACCCAAAATGGGAGTCGAAACGTTGGCAGAAAATGTTTTTTAATATTTTAATCAGAGAAATTCAGAAATGGCATAACAAAGTGATCTAATGCAGTAAACTATACCATCAAAATCTTCATTTTTGTCCTCAGAATCACTGTCATACAAAGGAAAGGCTGCCATTGCATCATCTCTCTTATGAACCTAAAATAATGAAGAATGATAAACTCAAGTTTTGAATGGTTTTAATTAAGCATGCATTTTAAGCTAAACTTCCAAATTCAACATAATCATTGTTGAACTCTTACCAAATAAAATGACAGAATTGATATCCAAATATATTATAATTATCTAATTTAGTTGAAGTATATGATATTGAATTTTCTTAACAATTATTAAACCCTGCATAATAATATAAGTATCTTCATTCTCTCTCTAACAAACAGAACAGTATGCATCAGCCAATAATGTTATGGCCAAAGTTTTATTGATGTCATTTAAAATTCTTCTTTAAATAAATATTTGCTTAAGAAAATATCCACCCTCTTTCATAATTATATTTAATAAGGGTTAATAAATATAATCAAATTTTAATAATCAAAATTATTACTAATAATTTTATAATCAAAATTACTAAGTAGTCATTGATTGTATTAAGTAGGTCTATTTGTGTATTTATATTAATTTATCTAACAGATAGTCTGGACCCTTCATAACACATTCGCAATAGGCAGCCTAATCTATCAAAAGATTTATTTAAACCACATGAAGCCCAAGTGAATAAGTTAAGGTTATACCTGAAATAATAAGTTTTAAAAAAATATTTAATTAGATATGAAAAAACTTACTACAAAGGCTTCCTGGTCTTTAATGGTATTAATAATTGGTAGAACAATACTCTCAAGAAGAGGCCCCATTTCTCCTTTGAGGACATGAGAAACAGAACCAAATAGGCCATAGGTTGATTTACGAATATCAGGATCATCTGTTTCAGCCACGAGCTGAATACCAAGTTTGATAGAATCAAGAGCAAGAGGCTGGAATTCATTAGGCCCAACGTGTCTAGCCAGCATACTCAGGGTATCTAAATTAACATTAAATTAATACAAAATAAGGAATTAATTTGAAAACAAATACATAATTTTTAAGGTAATTATTAATTATTGACATCACATTCTAATCAAAGAAATTATTGTTTACATCAGCAATTAAAACTTGAAATTCATCCATATTTTTTTTTTTTTTTTTAGATAGATTTATTGCTATTTACAACTGTATAATGATATACATCTAGTAAATGAGATACAAGATAAAAATGGCATGGATTCACATGTGGGGATACTACCCATTGGCAGCTCCCCAATTATCCATATTTAAAAAAAAATAATAAAACATCCATTCAAGTTAAAATATCAAACAGCCCCAACAATTATGAATTCTGAATTTATAGTATTACCATTTAACATTCATTTTTAAAACAGAGAAATAAAATTTATGAATCATAAAATTAAATGCTAAATAAATAAGTCATACCGATAGCTTCTACTTTTAAAGATGTAGAGTCAGAATCTGATGGGGAAGAAAGATAAACGTTCAAGACATTCATAATATCTCTGAAGTAAGGAGCAATAGCTTCTTCAACCGAGCCAGCTGAAATAAAAATAGTCTTTATCAAAATCAGAAGCAACTATAAAAAAAAAAAAAGTAAGCCAGTAAAACTTATTAGCAAAACATAGGAGTACAATAAGAAAATTATTGCAAAAAATAATCAGAAATTTGTCACTATTCTAAAAACTAAGTAAAAAGTGAAAATAGAATAGAATAGATCAATTGTCATTGATACCATAGGATATATTATCAATATTCAGTTCAATTCAGATTTAAATATGATTTATTATAGTAAAAGTTTGTAAAAGTACTTTTGACACAATACTACATACACATATCATTTTCAAAAACCAATCTAATTTACAGCATGAATTAATATTATTATATTATTAATAGTAAATTCAAATTTTTCATTTTAGTAAGTTACCTGCAGTTCCAATATTGGCCATCGCAAGTTCTCTGACATGTGGATGATAAGGCGGTACTGACAGAACTAGGAGCCTTGGAATCAATTCATTAAGAAAACCTGTTAAAGATGTTTCGAGAATTTCAGAAAAACTCTCAATAGCATAGAAGAGACGGTCAACACGCTGACCCATTCTAGCACCATTCTTGCCTTCTTCACCAAGCCTGTCCAATTGATTAACAAGCAAAGGCAATATATCTGATGCATGTTTACATATTTCAGGCTGAAATATAATAATATTTATTATAACAAGATAAAACATCAAAGAAAAGAGTGCTTGGATTGATGATAAGTTCTTCAAGGTGAAAACCACAAAATAAGTGGAAAATAGAACAATATATTACATGAAGGATTAGGGAAGAAAAAGAACTTCTTTTTAATACAATACTTCCATTCTCACAGAAAGTAGAATAAAAAAAGTTTAAAATGTTCAAATTTTTACATAATGTATAAAATATCAATGACTAATATTTCTTGACTGTTATGGTTTTATCTTTTTCTACATCCTGAAAGAATGCAGTTTCTCATTATGAATCATTTGAAAAGGATTACCATTTTTTCCCCCTGACCTGAATATTGTGAATATTATGAACTAACCTGCAAATGTTCAGCCATTTGACCCATTGCAAAGAGTGCTGCATTCCTAACAACGGTACTTGGATCATTGACACCTTTGTAAACTGTAGTAACAAAATCTTCCAACATGTTATTTCTCACGTAATTGTCACAACCTTGGCAAACTATAGCTATTACAAGGTAGGCTCCTTTTCTGTCATACGGTACAGAACTCTGCAGAGCAGGTCGCACCATTTCCATCTAAAAAATAAATTAACTGTGGGTAATTATTTGATAGTAAAATGTAAAGCATACACAGAATAATTTATCTACTTAAATTAATTGGGCCATATCCCAAAAACATTATGCAGATTACAATTTTTCTATATATTTAAAATAGTTTTGTAGAGAGAGATGGACAGAATGACTTGTAATATCCAAAAAGAAGTGGAAATCTTCATCAATCCAATTTTAGCATTTGAAGGTTAATAAGTATGTAAAAACAAGAGAAAAAAGCTTATCATGATTTATTTATATAAAAAATGCCCCTCAAGATTTGATAACAAATCCTATTTGGTCAGAGTACAATTTAAATGAGATAAATGTACAAGTACAGAGTTATTAAAAGCATTTACTTAAAACTAAATTTTACAATTTATATATTTTTTAAATAACATTTCCGTCTTATTGATATTCACTCTGTCCAACTTATTTAAAAATGCAGACTCTTCTTCCGGTGTAAATTCGTGTTCTCTCCCAAATTTTTTTTATCTAAAAAATAAGTCTTCTGACTTCACATTTTCCATCTTTTTTTATCCTCATAAGCGCAAGATGTTTGTTAGTCCCCTGTGGTTAGTCCTCAGTCACACCATTTGTATGAACTTGTTAGTGTAAGTTGCTGATTCTGAGCAAACCAAGAAACAAGGCTTACAGTTGGTAGAACATGATGAACTCCCTTTAGATTGCGACTCCCAGTCATATCATAACCTATCTTCCCATTATTTTATTTCTTCTTCCTTAAGAATCTTACAAGATCCATCATGGGTACCTTGGCGTTCTTTTTTACGGTTTGTGTTGTCCATATCATGATATACTAAGCATTTTTATTTTATTTTCACCCTATCTTGTCTTTAATAATAAGGCCTGCAAGTGCAAAAAACGGTAATTATTCCAAAGTGTCACTTCTCTTATCAGTGGCCATGTTTATGGTTATCCAGAGTGATATAGTTGAGCTTAGTTGTCTTCCACCCGGCTTTTGGCGCTAAATTCTCTAGCCCTCACGTCTTTAGAAATATAGGTTAGGATATTTATCCGAGGTGTCTTCCACCCGACTTTCGGCGGCAAAAATTCAAATTCAAAATACTTATTATAACCCCGTTCTTCCAAATACTTATCTTTGAACTTGGAAATTGAACTTAGAATTGCATACATTTATTTATTACTTATATCGAAGACTTCAATTTTATTTACTTAATAGAAACTTTCAATTTCAATTTTATTGAATTTAATAATACATGTTTTAATAATGGTTATAATAAATTATTAATTATTCATAGGTGAAATAATCAGGGGCCAGTCGTTTTCTAAATATTTCAATTTTGCTAAAAATAATTAAAATAGGCATAATTCAAATATTTATAAAACGACTGACTCCGGATTATTTCACCTATGAATAATTAATAATTTATTATAACCATTATTAAAACACATATTAAATTCAATAAAATTGAAATTGAAAGTTTCTATTAAGTAAATAAAATTGAAGTCTTCGATATAAATAATAAATAAATGTATGCATTTCTATGTTAAATTTCCTGCCATTATTTCGAAAGTTATTTGATAAATAAAGATAAGTATTTGGAAGAACGGGGTTGTAATAAGTATTTTGAATTTGAAATTTTGCCGCCGAAAGTCAGGTGGAAGACACCTCGGATAAATATCCTAACCTATATTTCTAAAGACGTGAGGGCTAGAGAATTTAGCGCCAAAAGTCGGGTGGAAGGCACCTAAGCTCAAGATTAGCACTCTGGATAACCATAAACATGGCCACTGATAAGAAAAGTGACACTTCGGAATAATTACCCAAAAAACAACAACAAAAAAACGACCTGAATTAATGAGAAAATAATATAAATAGTCTTTTTATGCTCTAGTGCTATAAAGCTCCAGAAATAGGTGGTGGGATGGACATATGGGTGGAGGAAAACATCACTATGGATTGGCATTGAAAGTGGCATTCTTGTGCCTGATAAATAAACAATAATTACCCTTCACAATTACACATTTTGAGTGCTATACAGCCATTAACATAAGACTCATGGACTACATGGCGAGGGGAATTGGAGAATATTAATAAGGTTGAATATTATAGTAGTTGGAACGCAGTTTTAAAGTGTCCAAGCATTTATAATATCTGACTCCATAGTAATGGATAAAAATGACATACTTAAGTACTGAAATGAACACGCAATAAATGCTGGGATATAATTTTATTTTGAAGTTCGACATTTAATGAAGTCCTAAGGACTATCAAGAAAATAATGTGAGATTGTCCTACTAAGTGCTGATTCATGGCTGCAAAACATAGGCTATAATTTAATTAAAATAGAAATAAGTTTTACTTATGTTTATTACTGATATGTAATAAACATAATTATGTATTAATTATGATAATAAAAAGAACTAAATAAGACTACTAATACCATTAGTTAAGTATAGTACCTAGAAAGATCTGGGATATTTCACAAATCACAAATCTGGCAACTTTTAACAATATTATTAGTCATTTTTACTTACAACTGGCACCATAACCTTCTTTGGGTCAGCATTGATAGCTATTACATCTAAAGTTTCACAAGCGCAGGTTAGGAGGGTATCTTCGCTCGTATCAGCGCTAAAATATTGTTCATCTTCATCATCTATTGGAGGAGCTTTCATTATGGCAAACAGAACCGAAAGAATTGTATTCATTAACCCATCTTTGAATAAAAGCTGAAATAGGAAAGCATAATGCATTAAAAACGAACTATTTTAAAAACAGTAAATGAAAATCATAAAAATAATACCTTAGCTTTAACCATAGAAAAAGTTGCAATAAAATTCAATGCTTTAATTTGTAGATCTTCACTTTTTGACTTTTGAGTGAGATCTAAACAAAGGTTTATGATTGCCTTAATCCTTGGTGTAATCAAAGAAAGACTTTCTTTCTCAGAAGTTAATTCATAAAAAAGATCCAGCGCTTCACAAGCTCGGTCAGGTCTCTTTTCAGCTAATGCTTGAATAACTTCATAGGTCTTAGGAATGATCTCATTGTAGATATTCATCAACTGTAGATTAAAAAAGTTAACTTAATATCAACATTTAGTACAAAACATTATATGACACAATCAAACACAAACTAGAAAACTATTTTAACACAGGCATAATGAAGTATAAAAATACAAAATAAAATAAAAATACTGACCATCCAAATCTTATTTAATCCTTCATAAAGAATTTCCAAAACAATATAAACTATTATTGAAAAACATTCATAAATACCATTCTATGTCATTCTTTACTAAGTATATAAGGTCACCTATTTTAAATTTAACATTTTTCATCATTTTTAAATATCTGCAGTTATTTAATTTGACCATCTCCCTTAAATATGAAAGAGAGAAATGTCTTTTTAACTAATTCAATTTTAATAGTACACAAAATATATTTGTTTTTGACATAAAATAAGCAAATTATAATGAATGGTGATTTAAATTGAAGATTTTCTATTTCATTTATTTCTCTTAAAATCCTCTAAAAAGCTAAATTATCTAAATTTACCTGTTTACTGGAAGATAAAGATGGGCACATGTGTGTCAGGCAAATCATCATAAAATATCCAACTGGTGATGCTTTATCTGTCATATTTGATAATGCGGTGGAAAAGTGCATGCAAAAAGACGGAGCATGGGCTTGCATTTCATCTGGACAAGACTCAGTAAGAATGGACAGCATATAGTAGCCCAACTAAAAAAACATTTTTTAAACTGAGTATTTCCAATGCAATATTTTCACTAAACATAAAGTTAGTTAAAGGATAATTTTAAAACGAATACATTCCATAATTAACAAAATAAAAAAATTTAATTTAAATTTAAGTATCTGGGAGAAACAATAAGCAATAACAGTCAGGAGAAGGAAAGCATGAAAGAGAGAATCACAAAGTTGGAAAGGTTAAGCTTTGCAACAGGCAACATTTACAATAAGAAGATTCTATCCTCTAACGCAAAAATCAGGCACTACAATACGGTGATAAAACCAGTAATTTTGTATGGGATGGAAACATCATGTCTGATCATCACCTAGCCTAGAAAAATTACTGGAAATAGAGAGAAGGGTCCTGAGGAGAATCTATGGGTCCAAAAAAACACAGGAAGGCTATAGGTTGAGACCGAACCAGGAAATCGAAGATCTGGAAACCGAGATAACAATCAGAAGACCAAGATTCTTTGGGCACATGGTAAGAATGGACCAAGGGAGACTGAACAAGAGGATCTTTGACCGAATCCGTGAATACAAGAGCGTGGGAGGATACATAAGGCAAATGAGAGAGGAGAAGGACAAATTAAAAATAACGGACAAGCACTGCCTGGACAGAGAGCAATATGCAAAGAAATTGAAAGAGATCAGGGTTCTAGCGGGAAATAAAGAAAACAGAAAGGTACTGCGTGGTCGGAAGAAAGGAAGCAAAAACATGCAGAAATGATAAGAAGAAGAATGATAGAGAAGAGAAAGGCGAAAATGAAGAAGCAAAAAAAATAATGATATTCGTGTGGTCTTAAAGTCCGTTTCGTGACAAACAAAAAAATAAAAATAAAAAATTTACATGTAAGTGTGAATATATAACAAAAATATGATGCCGATAAAATAATAATTTTTTTTTTTTGTCTAAACAATTTTCCTGTGGTCTTCTTAGAGAGACCCTAGACAATCTTCAATCTAGTTTCAACGATTTTTTCCCTCATATTTGTAGCATTCTGCTATAAGTCTAAATTACAAACCTCATTTTCATACAAGCATGGAGGCCTTGGATCCACGGAAAGAACCATGATATTATTTTTTTTTTTCAAAAGGATTTGACAATCCAACCAACACCTGAGGGCTTATCTCATTATTCATCATAACCATAACAGTTGTCAAATAAATGTCCCTACAATTCCTATTCTGAGACTTTTTGTGGAGCAATGAATGCACCTCACTAGAGCATTAGAAGAGAAGGGCTTTTCCAGGAACGAACATTGGTATAGTTCAAAATAAGCTCTAAAAATATAAATATAATTTTATAATAATCATGAGCTAACCTACTTCCTAAAATCTACCTGTTACCTAAAAAACCTACTACTCATTCTGAAGTGTAAGTCAATTTACATAGGAAATTTTACAGGGTGATAAATACATATTAAATTCTAAATAACGAAAATTCTAAATTACTTCTCTATCATTGGTGTTTTCACTAGTCATAGCTTGCTGAAGAAAACTCATGAGTTCTTGCCATTCTGGATAATCATGTTTCAATATAATACCGATGAGATATGCAATACAATTCTTCACATTTTTTTCTGGTTCATTGATGAATGTTTGCAAAAGCCCAGCTTTAATCCTGTAAAGAAATTGAATTTTTTAAAATCAAATAAACAAAAATAACTATTATCATGAAAAATTATAAAGCATAGAATTGAAGAATTAAAAAAAAGGAAAAAAAAGAGCTTCAATGAAGATTCAGTGGCAAAGCTTAATGGAAACTTGTATAAGCCTGTTACCCTAAGACTGAGCAAAAGGAAAACATAGTACCTGTTCCTGGGTCTTACTTCTTTCCTATCTACAACAGCACCCCCACAAAGCTGCGTCCCAGTAATGACACCATGATTCACAGGAAAGTCAATACTATCATCAAACTCCCAGTGAACAACTCCATGGCAATTTCGTATGCTTCCTGAACTGATCCACTGCCAATGGGAGGCTCTTCTACAACACTGGTCCACTACTGTCTAATGTTCTGATTATTTAACTGAGGTTACTGAATGTGCTGAGAGATTGGAGGTTGATCAGGGGCACCAGAGTATGATAACTCTAAAGCAGTCCCTACGAGAAAACTCTTGGAGACCAGATTGGACCAGCTGTAGATGGCAGAGAATTGGTTTTTGCCATTTTGAAGAGAACCAGAAAACAAATAAATACATATATGAGCAGTCTGGTTCTGAATGGTCTAATGCACTTAAGCTTAAAATCAATACTGCAATCCTGTGTGGAGTCTGAGGAAAGGGTTCCTCAGTACCAAATGCATCACAGAGCCTGAAACTCCACCACACATGCTAGGAAAATGTCCTAATAACTCTGTCCTCATAATACACTGTCACCACCGAGTAAAATGATAGAGAAACTTAGCCGGTTTCAATGAGGTCTATTGCATAGATTTTGATGGATCCACACGATATGCTGACATTGTAGCTTTTCCTAACACAGGAAATTCAGCAATCATTCTGAATCCTAAGATAAGTTACAAGAATAATAACCTCAATCAGCCAAGTAAGGTGAAAAAGGAAAAGGAGGAAATGTATGATGATTGTAAACCATTTCCTCCAGAAAAAGTTCCACCAGAGCTTTGGATTCAACAAAAATGGCCTTGGATTCGGAGCGTGAGGAACTGTGCCTAATTCGACAAGAAGCTTTTTGGACAGTTGGATATTAGATATAGCAAGGCTGGAGGAAATATATTTTCCGCCAACCTTAGTAGTCCATAATACTTGACTCCCAATTTATCATCCACCATCACATCTATGATATCCAATAGGAAGCATGTGTACATGTATATATTTTCAAAATGTTAATGTACGAAGTGTTTTCAGAGTATTTTTTATGGGCATAAAAAAAAACAAAAAAACAATAAATAAATGGATAATACTAAATTTTAAAAAATGAAATAATTGATTAAAGAAAAAACAAAACAATATAACTATATTATCATATTATATAAATATTGTACTTATTATTTTTAACCTGTTAACCGGGTGGGATGTATAAATACGTCAAACATGAACATTATCTAGTATATGTAAATCCATATATATACATAATATATGTATATCGCTGTATTGAAAGTGACTGAGTATATGACAAATGAACCCAGGCAAACCAACGAATGTATCACTATACATACAGACAACAAAACTTTAATTGACTCTATCAACAATGTACAAATACATGACTATTTGACAGACCAAATTAGGCAAAACGTATTACATCTTAAACAGATGGGGAAAAAAGTAACTCTAAAGTGGGTAAAGGCGCATGCCGGGATCGAGGGTAACGAACGGGTAGATCAACTAGCCAAAGAGGCTGCTTCCAGTAATATGTTACCTTTCTACGATAAAGCACCTCTATCCTATGTCATGTCCCTCCTGACATAGGATAGAGGTGCTTTATCGTAGAAAGGTAACATATTACTGGAAGCAGCCTCTTTGGCTAGTAGATCTACCCGTTCGTTACCCTCGATCCCGGCATGCGCCTTTACCCACTTTAGAGTTACTTTTTTCCCCATCTGTTTAAGATGTAATACGTTTTGTTGGTAGATCTACTAGCCAAAGAGGCTGCTTCCAGTAATATGTTACCTTTCTACGATAAAGCACCTCTATCCTATGTCAGGAGGGACATGACATCTGATTTTGTTGCAAGATGGGACCAGATGTGGGTGACCTCTACCAAGTCTACAAGTTTACACTGATTTATACCTAATATAACATTACAAGACTATGCATCTGTACACAGTAATGATTATAAACTAACACAACTAATCACAGAACACGGAAACACAAAACATTATCTCAAACGATTTAACATAATACAAACAGGCGCTGTCGCTACAGACAGTATTATCGCTCCTTTCTCAGCCGAAACCAATTTAATTGATGGCTTTAAGGATCAGCTTCAGCAATCCGTTTAAACAAATAATCAAGGTGTTTATAAATCCTCCTTCGTGCTTTTTGATTTAACTACAGCATAAAAATATATATATTTTTATAATTTGAAATATTTTAAAATAATTTTCTGATTAAGGAGTCAAAGGCTTTATTGAAGTCAAGAAGCATTGGTACCTGTTTCCTTTTGCCCATAAGTCAAAAAGATTTTGAATTTAGGGAAAGAATACAATACCATCTTGTTCCATAGAAATTAATTTCACTAATGACACAGTAATATTTTTTTTAATTAATAATAATTATTAATTAATAAAAAAACACATTACATTTGTTAAGGTAGACAGAGCAGTAATAATAAGCTAGTGTTAAACACTATGAAAACTAAGGCCATTGTTATGGTTCTGATCACCTCCTCAGATCCAATTCTATCTTTTCATATTTGTCCATAAATGACCAACTATTAGTTCCTCTGTGAAAAACTTAAAGCCCCCATACTGCTACAACTTGATTGGACAAATCATGTTGCCCAACACGATGTGAAAACATCAGTTGGGAGGGAACATTCATCACGGATAGTCGCTGGTTACATAGTTCTGTCTTTACTGCCATGTATACAGCAAATAAAAAAATTATGAAGGATCACCTTCAGTAGAAAATTGAAGTAATTTTGTAAAAGGCCTTCTGGGAATGGATGTCAACACAAGAATTATTGACACAATATTAAAAGATGCCACGAATAAGAAAAGTAATTGCATTATCTTTCTCGAATTAAGTTGAACATTATCACTTTCTGAATATAAAGTTATAAAAGTAATTTGATTACTAAATTATATTTCATATAATTAGAGATTTAGAGCAACCTTATCAAAAGTATTTCCAAAACCCTAAGAAGATTCTCAGGAGCCCATGAAACGTTTCTTTGAATTAGTTGTGGGAGGAGATTTCAAAATATGTCTTTAAAAATCCTCAATATCGTAAATATACATTGAGAGATTCTCAATTTAAATTCTAGAGAGCCCCTGGCTGTTTAGCTACAGTATGTTTGTTACTTTGAGACTACCATTCCAATCAGACTATTTTAAGCATATAATTAAAAGGAGATTCACCCACAAACAGCCTCTGAGTATGTGAAGCGGTCAGTCAAATGGTGGTCAATCACAAAAATAAGCGAGAAATGTAGTGATGACCATACCTACAACTATCATCCTGAATAGCAGTGTGATCTCCTAGGAGGTTACATTGCATAGTCAAGAGTCTGTAGGGCTAAAACATTCTAAAACATTTTAAGCTATTAAACAATTTTCGTACAATACACATACATTAGAATTGACCAACTTATGGAAATTATTAATGCCAACAACTTTTAAAGACAATTATTGAGATTTCTAGATTTCTTAGATTTCTTAGATTTCTAGTCACAATCGTTAATGTTTTTTAGTGTTTTTGGTTTCTTCATCAACATCTATTTCTCTCCACACATTCCAATAAAAAATAATTAAAAGCTCTAAGCAAACGTAATACATACTCGGCTTTTAATTGTGGATCAACTGTAGTCCATTTAATTTTTTTTGAAAATCTTTTCTTAAGAATTACAGCAGCAAACTGCCTGATGTCTGCATCTTGGTGTAAGCTTAATAGCTTACATAAAATTCCTATTGATTCTGGATTGTTAACTTCTTCTTTCAGTTGTACAGTTCCCTTCAAAAATTACAAAATTAATTAGCAACAATAAAATTTGATAAAACAAACAAAAAAAAGAAAATTATTTTGAAACTTATAAGCATAATTATCAAATAATTAAAACAAAAAGTGAATCAATTTAATTATAGCAACTGGGAAGAACAACACAGGTTGCTCAAAATCTAGTCACGTTTTCATTACCTCCCTGACGGATTCACTGTCATTTGACATAAGTTTTCGTAAAATATCTTCCATGATTTACAATTGGTAAAAAAAATAAACTGACATATGTACAAAAATTGTTATGGAGTTCCTAGTCTAAAACATCACATGTAATTGGATTCTGTTTTCTAGCAAAAGGACGGCATCGATCACACACGAGTCGTTTACAGAAATCTGAGTAGATAGTGAACTACTTTTTACCACATTGTTTTAAATTTCATATGTTGTTTAACCTAAAAATAGTGCTCACTGATTATTCATTGATTTGATTAAGAAAAAAAAATCAATTTGTTTATCAACTGTAATGCTTGATATACCAGATTTTTTCAAGATTAAGAAACTTTAAATTCAACTGTTCAATTACTACTTGTTTAAAATATTTGATTTTTGTATTGTTTGTTACTTAAAATTTAAAAATAGAATTCCGACTACTTCAAAAGGGATAATCTGAGGAACAGAAGGTCATATGTATACCTGAGGCTTATGCAGACATATGCTCTTATGTTTCTCTTATATTTATTTTATAAATATTTTCATTGTTAAAGAATGCGATAAGCCTATTGTTATTAAGGGATAACTTTCTAATAAATTGCTAGTAAAATAGTTTTCGTTTTGTAAAATTCTTTACTACGCGAATACACACGAAGAAATAAAAGAAGAAATGCATGAATATTAGCCACAGCTAATTTATCGATATTGAATTGTGTCCAGAGAAAAGACGAAGGCGAGAAAGACCTTGCAAATGGTAAATAGAAAAATAGTAGCTAGAGGTCTTACACAGCAAGACTGCGGAGATAGGGATCACCAGCAAATGGAGAAAACCGTATTGGAAGAGATGCAGTAGCAGAAACCATTATAATAAAAATAATTTCCCTACACTTTTTTTTCCACCCCTACCTCGCCTTTGTTGGCTATACGGAGGTTTCATGGGCCAGGAGGTGAGAACAGGAAATTATTAGCAAGTTAAAAGCTCCCTCTTAACTTCCCCAGCACTGAGTACGTGAATTCGTAATTATTTTCTTCTAAAATTTTGCTCATCTGGTTTCCTAAGCGCGCTAACCTACTCATCTACCCCATCCCATTCGTCATACGCTTGTGTTTTATGGAAATACTTCACTTTACAGATACTCTTACTGATCGCTTTGTTTCTGTAAAATATTCTGACGACTGCTATTGATCCCCCTTGTTATTTTAACTGATTTACGAAACAATTGTCAGTAAAGACGAGCTTCTGTGAACTTTAGCCTTTAGTTCTGTAAGGTGTTATCTAGGGGGGAAAACTTTTTCATGGTTATCATACTTCGTCTTGTCGCGAAATAGTTGACTGTAAGTAGATGGCCTCATGGATGCGGTGCTGCTTCAAGATTATCACCGTCAGTGACCAAAGTATCCCATTTTTTTACCAACAGCCTTTCTGGAGAGGTGCTGTTCGTTTTATTTAAAGACAACTATATTTAATTTTTCAGTTCCCTACTACATTTAACCATCCTTTGGTGGTCTGTTCGTGTGTCAAGTGAAAGGCTGTGAAAAGCGCCTTGTGAGTCGAATAATTTTTTTATAGTTCTACTGAAGTGGCAAGCACTGTTATCAATTATAATCAATAAGGGAATAGCCTACATCTAAAAGTTCTTGAAATAAGCTGAAGTACCATTTAGATCCTCCTCTTTTTTTTTTTTAATATTGATTTAAGCACGTCGTATAATTATATACGAAAATTCACTGGTCCACTAATAGGGCTCTGATCGAGGGCAACGGCTAGACGTGACACTTACTTCACTCTCCTTATTCTAACATAATTATATTAGCAAAGCCTCATCAGCTTTGGGCTTGAGAGAAAATAATACGATGAGCTCGGGCCTGGACGATGAATACAAGTTTATATTTATATAAATAAGCTGCAGTCTCATCAGTAACGCCCGCAACAGCGAACCAGACTGCGCCAAAGAAGAGCTTATTCATTAGGATATAAAATTAAAAATAAATAAATTGAAAATAGTTCACACACACACAAACCCACGGACAGACACACAGACAGACAGGCAGGTAGGCAGGCAGATAGACAGACAGATAGATATTTTTTAAATTTCTTTATTTCCAGATTGGTTGCGTGAGCCATACATGGTTTTTTAATATAAAAGGAATAATTATTAAAACTAGTAACAATGGAAAAAGTGAGGGGTATAGTCCCACAGATAGATAGATATAGATATATCAAATATAATGTCTTAGGAACACTGGCACACATCCAATATTTTCAAAGTAATCAATCTAAAAATTAACATTTTTTTTTAAGAATCTCCGTTACAATAGGTTCATATCCAGATCCTCTCCTAGACTTGACTGATCAGGTTATTTTTCTGCGCGTGCTCAAACAATGACTTTCCATCTTGGGTTTGTGTTTTAATGTTTGCCCGTGACTTTAGTTTTCTGTTGATGAGCAATCCTCTGACCATTCGGGAGTTGTGTCTTAAACAAATGTCAGATTTCTTGATTTCTAATCTTGGAAATAAAAAAAGTACTGCTCATGTTCTGAGAAAAAAATTGATTAATTCGTGAGATTTCGAATGGTGGGATGAAACACACAAATCCGAACTACTGAATCCGGATTCAACCGCTTTGTTCATATTTTACTTTTAGTTATGTCTGTTGTAGATTGATTCTCGCATCGCAGTCCCATTTGGTTCATAAAAATAAATAAATAAAAACGCTACAAATTATTACACAATAGTTTATTATTTCGAAATAACTATATTAGGGTATAACTGTTTATAAGCAATTAACTCATATGAAAAGCAATAAACAATTCAAAGGAAAATGGAATATCTCTGCTACTAATTTAAAACGCAATATCTCTGCTTGTTCTAAGCCACTTTCAATTATTCTTTTTCATTTTGTAGGAATATGTAGATCAACATTTATTTTTATTTTTTGTATCGTGCTTCAGTGATTCTAAAACTCTCTACATATTTTCCTGTATCTTCAAAAATAACTGAAGATAGTCCGATTAGCTACGGTAGCATAAAGTGACGTTAAATTACTAAATAATAAACAAAACAAACGTTTATTATTAAAAACTAGCACAATTTCTGTTATTGTGATCGCTATTAGAAGTTTTTGAAAGAATATATTTTAAAGTACTTCCACGTAAATGACATTTTTAGTTTTATTTTCTTGTGGCAGAAGAACATGCTAATTTTCTGCGCAACCCGATCTTGACGTAAATCTATTCCTACGTGTTTAAATGTTTACCTCTGTGATTTATTAATTGTCACAGCAAAAGATAAATTAACGGAAAATTAAATTATTTTAAAATTAAAAGGTGAATTATTGGATTTACATTTGGAATCATTGGGATGCGAGGTTCATTTCCACCGTTTTTTTTTCAGTTTTTCCACTGATTCTTCTCTCCTATTGGCCGCATCGTGATGTTATATAGCCTATAGCCTTCCTCGATAAATGGGCTATCCATTGGATAGCCCATTTATCGTTTATAGTTGGATAGTATCCAACACTAAAAGAATTTTTCAATTCGAACCAGTAGCTTCTGATATTAGCGTGTTCAAACAAACTCTTCAGCTTTATAATATTAGTAAAGATAATAAACCAAAAAAAAAAAAAAAAATGGATCAAAAAGCAATGGACTTAACAAAACTTTCAATACTCTAGCCTTCTTTACGAACTGGAGACAAAACGTTTTTTAGCAGAGAGGCCTTTTTTTTATAATGCCTTTAATTTATAATTCAAATGTTTGGTAGTCCAGGATGACGAATAAAATTAGAAAATTCGTTTTTAGAAACCTCTTTTGTTAAACATAAAAATATCATACTTCATCCAGTCATCTTCCTCTTTGGATTAGGTTAAAGTACCTATCACAATCAATGTGATATACGGTTTTCGTGGTGGACATTTGAAATATACCAAAGATATTAAGAATTGACAAAAATGTATTCAACGTTAAGAATTTTGAGGAAACAAAAGATATGTTCTGTCGATTTGTTAGCGAAGGTTAAAAGATTGTTTATTCTTTCCCTGTGTTTGTGAAAAGTATATAAATAACCTGGTTTTGAATTATTTTAGGGAAATAGTTCTGCTTATCATTTATGTGCAAGAAACAATGCTGTGCCACCTCTCAAAACTTATGATTTTTGGAAGCGTAAATTACCGTTAGGATGTTTGTCCATTTCTTCTCATAACTTTAAAAGTACTGATGCTACTATTGCAGAATCAGATGAAACATTAAAACAGAATCAAAACATTTCTGAACCAATTCCTGAACCACCTACTCCTTTAATGGATCTTGCAGAAACACCTCAGTTAGAACAGGTGATTATTTTTCACTAAAATAGTTAAGATTTAAGAAGTAATTCAAGAGGAAAAAATGTTTTGGCTTTAAGGTGTTATTGTTTTCTTACATTATAAATACTTTTGTTTTTATTTCTAATGACTCAACATTAATTAATTTAATAATCTGCGTTAAAGCGCTACCTTTCTTGGATATTAATAATCATTTAACTCTTATGTTAGGGAATGATGTTATGTATGTCAGTTATTTATTCATGATCAATCTTTCAAACTTTAATTCCACTTAGAAGTTATTTCAACTTTGAACTATTTCTTTTTAACATTATGTCTTAATAGTGTTTATACCTTTCATTTAATGGATTTGTAGTCCTATTGGAATATGTGTGCTTTTTATTTATAGGCTTATCAATGGGAAAATAAATATGAATTGTGACAGTTTAACCCTCTGATAAAATATGTTTTCTTGCTAGAGGCCTGCAAGATATACTTTACTTTTTGTCTCTTTACTGTGGTTTATCATTTAAAATATTCTCCAAATTGTTTTTATCCGTTTCAAACCAATTCCATTATTGGTTTTGTGTGTTAGAAATAAGATCTATAATTCTTTATTCTGTAGACTGAAGCTCCAAAGTGAGTGTTATCGAAGCTATGAGCAGCTAGCAAAATTCAGTCGAAAATTAAAGTTTCTAAAATTGGTTTATCGGTCCTGCCTTGACTACGTTTTCAGCTGGGCATGCACAGTACCTTGTTGACACATATGCCATTCAGGTTTAAGACCAGAAAACTGTACAGCACATGAATGTGAATGCACATACAGCAAGTGAAGTAGTCGAGGTGGGAGCAGATGCATTTAGTATTTATTTTATAGTTTGATAGGAAGTAATCAATTAAATTCTAATAATTGAAAGCCAAAGAAATGCTTGTTGGCTAAATGTATTTCCTATGCTATCTCTGAGAGCATTTTTAGCCAAAACTTATCCAGCAAGACATGTATTAAACTTATGGCTCTAATTATAGATCAGTAAATACCTCATTATAAGAAAACAAAATTATTTTTGAAATACTGATGCAAATTGAAGGGTATCAACAACTTTTTAGTCTGGAAGGGGGAGGGGTAGAGAAAGTAGCAGTTAGTGTTCGGTGTTTTAGCAACACAGAGGACCAAATAATTTGAAACCAAATAATTATGAGTTCAAGACTCGGTGCTTGGGGAGCTTTTAGCTCAGCATTTATCCACCCCAGCCCTCACCCCCTGTCCCGAGAAACCCAATATAGCCTTCAAAGTCGAGGTAGGGGTTAAAAAAAAAAAAAACTTTTTAGTCCAAAAATTTAGATGCTTGAATCTATAAATTAACTGAAAAGATTGTTGATAATTGCGTGATGAGCTGTATAAAGGCACCTTTAATGCAGATAGTTGTTGGTTCTACTTATGACTGGAGGCTGCAGGGTAAAATAAAAAAAACAACATAAATAAGGCCTCATTTTATTGGAAAATCAGATTATTAATATAGTTTATTATGCCATATTAATTTCTTTTTTTTTTTTCTTAATGAACCAATCGTATTTGTGGGAATCTTTCATGTTTTTGTCTCAAAACAATATTAATTGTATCTTTTGATGTTGGATAAATGGATTTTTTTTTTTTCTCATTGATAAAATCAATCAATTTTTTTTTTTTTTAATTTGTCATGTTTATGTTATGGTTACCAGCGAGAAAAATAAAATTATTTCAATTTTATAGAAGAACAGTTGGAACTAAATACTGCTTTTCCCCTTTTATTATTTGGAAAAATATCTTATAAAGAATAATATCAGTACGCTTATAAATAAATATGCTTAATATTTGGATTAATAGGATTTTTCTTTAACCTGAGCTTTGCATAATTTTTATTGCTGTTATCATGGATCTTTCTGCTGAATAAATTTTTATTATATTTGAATTAAATTTATTATAAAAAGTATATTTTAAAACTACTTTAATTTTATTTTAATATTCCTTGACCAAAAACTTAAAAAAAATTTGTAGTTTATAATGACATACGTTGTTTCTGATTTTTATTAAAATTTATATTTGTATAATGTGCTGGTATATGTTATTTTAGGTTGTGATGAAAGAACCTGTTAATGAGGTAATACTTATTACTTTATTTTACTGTTGGAATTATTTTAGCTTATAGTTTGGCTCAATTTAGTTCTTCTGTTGCTAGCGTACTTTGGATGATTTTCCTCTCCATCCTGAGGTAGTTATTGTTATTTATATTCTGATTGAGCTTCAGTATTTTTCTAGTTAATTTGTGTGAATTTTATTGTAATAATCGTGAATAATTTATTACTGTTAAATCAACAGGTCTTGCATTTTAAGGAAACTGTTAATGAGGTAAAATAATTACTTTTAATGACGAAAATGGAAAGAACTTGTCCTCTATTTATATTTAGTTGCTAAATATTTCGGCCTTTATTTTACATTCACCAAGATTTTTACAGGAGAATGGTAGGAACTAATATGTGGTAAAAGATAGTTTTTAGCAGCTGTAATCCTTCAACCCAGCAATAGTGTAGCGTTTAACTGATTATTTCAAAAATACTCCATTCCTTGCAGCTTTTGCCTCAGCTATCACATTCTTGAGTGTAGGCTGGGAATTTCTTGTTCTAGTGGATAAATTTTTATGTCAATGTATTAACCAATCTTTTCCTATTTCTCTGGAAAAATCCTGGTGAAATTAAAAGTTTGAATTTGTTGCTATAAAAGTGAAAATACCATCAGATAGAAAACTTCTTTAAATTCTCAGAACATCTATTTATCAATTATTAAAGTTAAAAACAATTATACCTAGTATATATGCTTTCTTAGGTCTTGCCACATTTACGGATTAAGGTAATTAATTACAGTATCTTTCTTTTTTTTTAATCTGATTCTATTATTTTTATTTTATAAGATTGATTCTAATTTCAGCTACTTTTAAATTTTTAAATCGGCTTGTTTAATTGGCATGTTATTAAAAATAGTTCAGGAGTGTTGTTTCCATTTGGATAAGTATGGTTATGCCATAATGATTTGTTTTTTATTGTTTACCATTCTGATTCTCCAAGCCATCCATGTCCATTAATTTTTTATATTCACTGTTGGATAGACACACCAAGATTATTCGCTTCAAGCTATATAAGCTCCTTCATTTCTTATATATTAGTTTTTTTTTAGTTTAGTTTAAATTATTTCATATTTCCTTGGAAGTTGTAGGGACATGAATAATGCAAATGTCATCAATGTGACAGTAATGAGCAGAGACAGTAGGAGGTGCAATACCTAAAGATATAATTAAACAATATTTGCATAAAAATAATATATTATAATTTGTTTTAAAACATTTCTAATACTTTATTTTTAAAAGATAACAATTTTTTTTATGTTTAGTGTGATTAATTTAAAATCAAGTTAGTCATTTTTTAAAAAAGAAATGGGAAAGTTCCCATGATAATGCTTCCATTAGGATGCAGTCATTCTTAGTTTCACCTCTGGGAAGTAGATATATATGGTAAGAGAAAAATTATAAACATGCTTTGTCCAAGTGGTTCCTATTTTATTTAAACTAAGGAGGGTATCTGAAGTTGGACAAAAGGTGCTTGAAATGTTATATAGTATATAAAAATATTAAGAAGTTAAGAAAATATGAATTGTATTGTTTTGATAAAAAAATTATAATTATTATCAAAATAATTATTCATTATTTATTGTATTACTTATATGAAGAAATATTTTCCATTTCTTTTCTTCAATAAGATTAACCTGGAGAACAGGATAGGCCGCTTTTAAAATTTACTAAAGCAAAGTATTGTTATAATCATTGCTAGTTAATTTTATGTTGTAATTTACATAAGATACATGTAAATTATTTTATTATTATTACTATAGCAAAAATTATGTGACCTCACATTTAATAAATGTATTTTATGCATTATTTAATCTTAGCCATTACCATCCTGGGATATTCCTGATGTACCTGAGGTAATTTAAAATTCATTATACTAATTTAGCAATACGTTTTATTATCAAGATCAACAACTGTTTTAATATTGTTTAATTCATTCTTAATTCTAATGTTACAGTAATATATGTAAGTAATATTAAAATTATTTAGAGATAAATTTTAATTTTGATTACAATAGGGACATTTTTTTTATGTTGACTCATTATCTTTTGCCATTTTTGTGTACTAGTTTACGATCACATTTTCTTTAAAAATATGAGGAATTACAGTGTAATTTTATACTATTTTGTGCATGTGTTTATATATGCATATGTGTGCATGTATGAATAAATAGATATAGAGTCAGAAAAAAAGGAAAGGGACTCAGAGTTGCTGACTAAGTTAATTATATGGGAAAAAAAGCTAATTATGCAATAAATAGACTGCTATCAATACTTTATGTAAAGTAATTTTCATAAATACAGTTTTTTTTTTGTTTTTTTTTTTATTTTTCTTAAAGAATTTTTATAGCTTTCGGTGTCTTCATATTCATCCATAAGCGCCATATTCATCCGTGAAATTTTGAACAATTGAATAAAGGAGGAAAAGACAAATAATTTTTAAATATATTTTTTGAAAAAGTCGTACAGAATATGCAAAAATAAAAAAAAGGACATTCTTTATGTATATTACCTTACTTAAACTGATAATGTTTTTAGTACTTAAATTCTATGAGAAACATTTATTTATATAATTAGTGTTAGAATACTTTTTCTTAAAAATTACTCTTATTAGGTCTTGCCATTGGAAGAAACATTGACTTCATTTGAGGTAAACCAATCATAATGATTCTTAATTTATTTATCACATCTATCTAAATCTTATATTTTTATATTCTAGAACAATTTTAGCATTGTACTATTACCACTTTTGTTATAGGAAGAATTATCAGGAGGCTTGATATTTTATTTAATTTTTCTTTAGTTTTATTGTTTCTATTTCATTTTTTATTCTGTTTTATGGTTTTGTAAATTTAAAAAATCAGTTTACTCTTCCTTCATTCTTTACCTAAGCGATTTGCAAAAAGTTATATGAATCACTAAAATTGGACAATTTTAGACCTTTAATCAGGTTACATTGTCTCAAGCTCTGATCATGTTAATGCGTATTAAATGTTTCTCAATGCCAGTATGTTATAAATCCATGCCTAGTGAGCATTGCCTGATGGAAAATTCTGTTTGAGTGTGTGTATTTTAATAGTGATTGGAGGAATTTCATGAAGTAAAATCATATCATATGGTTTATCATAAACATAAATTATTACTGACTAGATAATCGGTTATCGAATCTGGGTCTTCTGTAATCGATAGTTCGATTTTTTGCTGCTACTCTCCTATTGTGCATTCATATCTTCCACTCTGTCTAAATAACCAATAATCTCAAATAAATTTTTGTTTATGTTGAATATTTCACTTTAAAGGCTTTCTGATTCTCATAAAAATTATCATTAAACACAAAAATCTTTTGTTAGCTTTAACTCTAGAAGTGTTGTTTCAGATTCCGGGTGCTGAGCCAACTTTTGAGAGTATTGGCCTTGGAGGATGGGGACCAGTAGGCATTGTAGAAAAATGTATGGAATTTCTTCACATTTCTTGTGACCTCCCTTGGTGGGGTGCTATTGTTGCTGGTAAGTAATAAATTATAGTTATTACCTTAATAAGTATAGGCAATTTTGCAATTTAAAACTCTTTCAATAAATCAGCATCTTGCTCAAGTTCTTTATAACTATTTTAACTTTGAGTGCTGAATATTTATTGTTGTTTGTTTGTTTATTTATTTAACGTCACTTTATGCTACTATGGCTAATCGGACGATGCTACAGTGGGAGTCCTAAATTTTGCCTATCCAGGTTTTATTAGGATAGGGATCTTTAACGAGTACCTGACATCGCACAGGCTCGGGACCACCTTTTAACGTCCCCTCCGAAGGACGGCGTAACTAAGGATTTTTTACTCCCATTAAAAAATCCTAGGACCACCTGCGGGTTTGAGCCCGTGACCTTTAGCATGGGAGGCTGTTACGCTAGCCACCCAGCTACAAGTGATCCCTGAATATTTATTTATTTATTCTTTTACAAGTTTCGTGACTGGCTTTTAGTTCTTACATTTATAATTTCTGAAATATTTTAAAATGTAATACTTCTAGAATAGACCTGTAAAGAACTCTTTTCAAAGATGGTCAATGAATTTTAATAAATTTGTGACTAACATTTATGGATTTCTGAAGATTTGCCTAACTAATTTGCTTCCCAGAAGTTGGGACAAGTGCATTGTGATTAAGCTTGCTATATTAGATTTGTTCAATTTTTATTAACAGTTTATACTGTAACATTTTCGTTGAGTTTGTTCCAAACCTTGAAAGCTCAATTTAATTCCTGTCAATGGTCATCTCTGATAAGAAAGTGTTCCGGAAAATTTTGGTTACACGTATGGTGATGTTATTGGGAATTTTCCTTCCAAACTTTATTGACTTTAGTAAAATAGTATATGAGTGATCTTATTCCCTCATTTTGGACTCAGGGGACCCTAAAATGTGTATTTCTATTGAAAACTGAAATTAAAAAATTTTCACGATCGCAATACTTTCCCTTACCATATATTTCATTTATAGATACGTGTAAGTAAAAATATGATTTAAGCGATTTTGAACACCATGCATATAACTTGTACTGCACATGCTTAAATGTATTCAACATTTTTTCCCCAAATACTCTGCATTAACCGGATCACAAAAATGTTGTCTGAAAGGAAGTAAAAATTTTATCTTAATTTATTAATTTTATTTTCTATTATTTATAGAATAAATAAAAGTTACAATTTATATTTAGATTCAATATTTGAATATATATTTTTATTTGAAGATATTTGTTTATTACGGAAGTTTGAATTCATAAATATTTTGATACTTTTTTTATTTTTTTTTTATTTTTATGATAGTAATAAATATGAATCATATTTTAATGTTTTCATTGTTATGTAGGTACAATTGTTGTCAGGACTCTCCTGTTTCCTCTTGTGATAATCTCTCAAAGAAACGCAGCAATAATGAGCAATCATTTACCACAAATGCAAGCAATTCAGTTAAAAATGACAGATGCTCGCCAAAGAGGAGACAGAATAGATGGTAAGTTATTATGAAGCACAAGCTTTGGAACTGTAATATGTTATTATGAAGCTTTGGAACTGTAATATACTTTATTAAGTACATTCGATTATTCAACAGTAAAAATATTAAATTTATCTGACTTAGTATTTTCTGTGTGGTTGATTGACTGCAGGCTCCAAGAGGACTTAATCCTCTTTGCTGGACAGAATCTGCAATGTCTAGATGTGCGGCCACTGCCCCATGAGTGGCAATAATCATTATATAATGAAGATAGTAAATGTAATTGAGTATGTCTTAAATCTGACAACATATGAGCCATTATTATCTATCTATAACAGTTGCCAAAACTTCTCTACGATTTTTGAGTGATGTTTGTACAAAAATATATGGGCAGATTTTCCTTCACGGAAAGAAATAACCCTTAAATGTCAGGAGTGCATTTTATTTTATTTCATTTTAATCCCTTACTACAACTTTTGATGATACATGACTGAAACTAATGCATGCAAACACCTTAATAAACATTATTGACACAAGATGGATTTTTTTTATTATTGAAAATGCTACAAACTTATGAGTTTAAACTTGGCTCGACCAAACCCAGATGGCCAGAAACATCAATCAAGTCTGCAAGGGCAGCATTAATGAGTTAAATGTTAAACGGTGGTTAAAAACGTTTTGGGAGGGAGACTTTAGCCTTGAAGACAGAGTTGGTGAAAGAACTTCCTCAGTTGATAACAATTTTATGCAGAAAACCCCAGAATAATTGTTCAAGAACGTGCATGGAAATTTAACCTTTGCAAATCCACTGTCAATAACCACCTAATATTGAAAAGGTCAAAAAGTTTGAAAGTTGGTTTCCACACCCTCTCTAAACGACCAAAAAAAAAAAAAAAATCAGCATTATGAAATTTGGCTGCACTTCTTTGCTGAAACCAAAACAACCCTTATCTATCCAGAATTGTTGCTTGCAATGAAAAGTGAATACTTTACAATAACAGTTGACATTTTTGACAATAGCTCCAGAAGGGAGAAGCAGCACATTTTGCTTAAGCCCCAAACTCATGAAAATTTAGGACTCCAATTAGCCACAGCAGCATGAAGGGACGTTAGATGAATAAACAAATATCATCAAAAATAGTTTATGGCTATTGTATTGTGGGCTTCATTTGGTTTGATACTCTATAGCTTCCTGAATCATATTGTTACCAAATTAATCTATCTAAAATTAATAATGAAGCAATTTTGTTCATTTGGAAGGAGCTTTTTTTGTTGCATGACACCTTGCCACATGTGCGGTCAAAAAAATGTTGGAGCTTGGGCATGAAACTCTGCCACATCCACCCTACTCTCTGGATCTCTTTTCTTCGGATTTTTTTTTTTAGATATGTGGACCACTACTTACATGAAAAAAAAAATATTAGACAAAAGGAATTAGAAAACATGTTTCCGGAAATATTCTATAGATGAGAAATACGACTCCGATAAAATGGGAAACTTGCCAACAAGTTTGCAAAAAGGTATTGAAGACAATTTTGATAAAAAAACAAAAAAAAACAGGAGACAATATAGTGCGGCCAAGAACCTATATGGTCTGTCATGTCAATAAATGTGTGTTTGTTTGTGTATATATATATATTTTATTCTATGTTTAGTGGTCCCCTCATTTTTTATTGAAGTAAAAAGAACACCTTAGTTACAGAGCTTTGCTTTTCACAACCATTTTTACTATAATTATAAACTATACGCTCCTGTTACTATATAAGTATTTGTTTTAATGTTACTTTTATTTATTACTGTTAATTGAAGTTGTATCTATCTGATCAAATGAAATTCAAAGATTAGTTTGAGGTGAAATTGTTGAGGCTTATATTTATTTCTGGGAAATCCTTGAAAAAGCTAATGGTTAATATTAAGGCCTAATGAATTGAGTTAGGCTGTAGCCGCCGTTGTGTTTAGATCGGCTCTGTGCTAAAGTGAATTTAAAAGTGGTTAAAGTGGAGTAACTGCTTAGATTTTTTGAACAATTAAGAACATTGGTGTATTGTATAATTATACGAAGTTTAAAGAAAATTGGCCGAACTGGGATTGAAATATCATAAGGTAAATTAAATAATATATATTTAACTGCTGCTCCTTATCTATAATCCTAATACTGCCCCACCACTTCTCGTGCTCAGTTAGTATACATTCCTTCCAAGGGCAACAGCTGTCATCAATTTATAAATATTACGATGGATATACAGAAAATTAACCAAATCTTGGAAAAACTCGATAAACTCAATATAATTGAGGAGAAAATAGACAGAAAAAATGAAACCGTTAGAAGGGAAATAGATACTCTGAAATCTAAAGTTAATAAACTAGAAAATAATTTTAACACTGAAAGAAAATATAACCTCCTATTTTTTAATCTAAAGGCTCGTAACAATTATGAAAAAAGGAATGAAATTTTTGATATACTCTATTTCTTAAACAGTGAAATTCGAAAATATGATATAGTAAACATTTATACAATAGCCAGAACAAATATCACAGTAGTCAAGTTTTCTTCAATTTATTTGATAAAAGATATTCTTAGGGCGAAGAAAGATCTTGTTAAAATTGAAGATTATAGAAATATTATTATTAAAGAAGATTTGTCCAAGGAAATCAGGCAGATAAGGGCGAAACTAAAGATGACTATGAAAAACTCAAAATGCGTTGTCCGTGTGGGGTCAAATCTTTCTGAGGCATTTAGAACCAATAGCGGAGTAAGACAAGGAGACGCCCTTGCTTGCCTTCTATTTAATTTGGCATTAGAGGTAGCTGTGCGAAAATCAAAAATTCAGACAACAGGTACCATCTTTAACAGGACTGTACAGCTGTTAGGTTATGCCGATGACATTGACATCGTGGCGACTTCAGAAAAGGCATTGAAGGAGGCATTCATTGCTTTTGAAACAGCTGCCGCAGAATTTGGTCTCACAGTTAATGAGCATAAAACTAAATATATGCGAGTAGGGGGTGGTGGTGGAGACCATATTGCATTCCTGAACATTGGCCCCTATAAGTTCCACAGAGTGGAGACTTTTGTATACCTAGGATCCGAAATTAATTCCAGGAACGATGTATCTCAGGATATCAGCAGACGAATAAATAGTGCAAACAGATGCTTCCACGGCCTATCCAAGCATTTTAGGAGCAAAAACCTTTCCTCCAGTACAAAAATTAATCTTTACGAGACCCTGGTACGTCCAGTGCTCACCTATGGATCAGAGGCATGGGCAACTACTAAGGCGGACGAGAACAGGCTATTAATATTCGAAAGACAGGTGCTCAGGAGAATATTCGGAGCAGTAAGAGAAGGAGAAGTCTGGAGAAAAAGAAAAAACAGGGAGCTCTACAACATCTTTAAGGATGCTGATGTCGTTAAGATTATTAAGCTAGGACGACTCCGATGGGCCGGCCATGTGGCTCGAATGACTGATTCTGAAATTCCAAAGAAGATACTGACAGAAGAGGTGCACCGAGCAAGGAGAGTAGGGCGACCCAAAACAAGATGGCTGGATGGTGTAGGGATGGATGCAAGGAGCCTGCTCAACATCAGGAACTGGACTGCTGCAGCACAAGACAGAGCCGTCTGGCGGAGGCTGCTGGGGGAGGCCTAGACTCGATAACGGGTTGTTGCGCCGAATATGTATGTATGTAAGGGCGAAACTGTTTCCGTTTCTTCTTGAAAAAAAAGAAAAAGGGTTCAAAGCTATAATAAGGAGAGACAAATTACTTGTTGATGGAAAGCTATATTCTTTAGAAGACCTAATTGCGGAAAAGGAAACAATGGGGAAGAAACGAGGCAGAGAAGAAAATTCTCCAAATGAACGTGGAACAAGAAAAAGGGAAATGAGTATTAGAGCTCCAAGAACGTGTAGTTTAGATAGGTTTTTTAACAACGAAAAAATAAAAAGAGACCAAAAATCACCGAGAAAAAACCAAAACGACTTGGCACAACCACAAGTTGTGAGCTCAAAATATGATTCGGATACTGCGAGTAATAGTAGGAAAAACTCCATAGAAGAAAAAAAATCAGATACACCAGAAGCCGAAGTCATCAATAGTACGAATAAAAATAAATTTTCTAAACAAAATAGTTCTCAGTAGCAATCACAACGGGCAAAAAAAATATTCTACTTAGGAACCCTAAACACCAGGACTCTCAAAACGGAAGAAAGATTGATAGAACTTGAAGAAGCTCTAAAGGAAATAAATTGGCACCTCATAGGACTTTCGGAAATAAGAAGAAATTATGAAATCATTGCTGAAACTAAAGAGGGAAATATATTAATGCACTCCGGGGCGTCTAACAGTAACTATGGGACAGGTTTTATTTTAAATAAAAAATACAAACAAAATATTACAGAATTCAAACCTATTTCTCCAAGAATGACTAAATTGGTATTAAAAGTGGGATGCATAAACATTACCTTCCTTCAAGTACACGCACCAACTACAGCATCTACAACTGAAGAAATAGAGGAGTTCTATGATAGTTTAGAACTTACTCTCCAAGAAGATAATAATAATAAAGTTTTGCTTGGCGATTTTAATTCTAAAGTAGGAATAAAAGAAGCAGGAGACTATTCAGTGATGGGAGAATATGGAATCGGAAAAAGAAATGAAAGAGGCTCCAAATTAGTTGAATTTGCTGTTAAGCATCAACTCAGGATACTTAATACATTTTATAAAGCTAGTGCGGAGAACAAATGGACCTGGAAAGCTCCTAATCAAGGAAAACACGAAATTGATTTCATTCTGGCAAAACCGAACGCAGGCATGAATTTTGTATATCCTAAGTCAGAAGTGAAGTTTGATTCTGATCACCGCCTTGTGATGGGACAAATGAAAATACGTAGCAGAAGATTTTTCGCAGGCACCAGGATAACTCTCACGAGGGCTGTTTCGGAAAAATATCCAGAAAATCTTCTTAGTAAAAGGGAGGGAATAAATTTCGGCAAAGAAGACTCTATTGAAAACTTATACTCCAATTTACTGAAATGTATAAGGGATGCATGTGTGCAGGGAACAAAAACAGATAAAACAAGGGGTAAACGAAGCAAAAAACTATCTGAAGAAACTCAAAAACTTATAGATGAAAGGGAAAGACTAAATAGAATTGTCGATAAAACATTGGAGCAAAAAGAACAGCATGCAGAGTTTCGCAAACTAGTGAGGAAAAAGATTGCTATAGATCTTCAACTCTATAATGAAAAAATAATATATGATAGTTTATCAAGTACAGGTTCCATAAAAGAAATTAAGCGCCATACTGGCTCTTTCAATAAAAAACTAATAAAAAAGATCAATTCAACAAGGGGAGTCTGTATAACAAACCGGCAAGAAATAGTACAAGAGATGACGAAATATTATAGAAACTTATATTAAGACAATACTAAAACCAAAACATATCGCCCTGAAACAGTAAAGGAAAATTACGAGGACCTAAGCATTCTAGAAGAAGAGGTAGAAAAGGCTATTGAAGGTTTGAAAAAGAAAAAAGCAGCAGGCAGTGACGGTATACCAAACGAGCTTATTATTGAAGGTAAAGAAGCTTTGATAAAACCGCTTAGTATCATCTTCAATAAAATAATTAATGAAAAGGTAGTCCCTAGCGAGTGGAAAGTAAGCAAGATAATAGTTATACATAAAAAAGGAAAAAAGGATAGCTTGGAGAATTTTCGCCCGATTTCATTAACCCAAAGTATCTACAAACTATTTTGTAATATTTTAAAAAATAGAATAATAAAAACTATCTATCAAGATCACGATATAGAACAAGCCGGCTTCCGTCCTACTTTCAGTACAACAGATCAACTCCAATGTATAAATCAGCTCATAGAGAAAAGTAGAGAATACAACAGACAGGTCTATTTACGTTTTATCGACTATTTCAAGGCTTTCGACTCGATCAGACATAAGTATATATGGGAAGCTCTGTGCGAATCCGGCGTGGAGAAACTCTACATTGAAGTCATTATGGAGCTTTATAGGAACGGAAAAGCATTCGTGGCGTTGGATAGGGAAGGCGAATACTTTGAGGTTGAACGAGGAGTGAAACAAGGGTGCCCTCTATCTCCGATTCTATTTAATTGTGTTTTAAATAAACTATTTAGAGAATTAAATTGGGAAAGCCTGGGAATATCCGTCAATGGGAAAATGCTGAACAACTTAAGATTTGCGGACGATATATGTCTAATATCTCCGGACATAAACGGCCTAAGGCGGATGATAGAGGAAATAGTAGGCATTAGCAAAAAATATGGACTTAATATAAATACAGCAAAAACTAAAATTATGACAAACTCAATAAAAATACCAGTTTATGCTAACAATAGTGAGATAGAATATGTAGAGGAGTACATTTACTTAGGGCAGACAATATCATTTAGAGAAAATATGAATAAGGAAATTGAAAGAAGAGTTAAGCTCGGGTGGTGCAAATATCGGTCTCTCCAAAAGATCTTCAAAAGCAATCTATCACTAGATCTTAAAACCAAAGTTCTGACCACATGTGTATATCCCACGGTTCTCTACGGGGCTCAAACCTGGGCACTTACTAGAAAACTCGACCGGAGGCTGAATACCATGCAAATGCAGCTTCTAAGAAGTTTAATGTTTATTCAGAAAAGGGAGAGAATAAAAAACGAAAATATTCTTCAGAAAGTGAACATTAAAAGTCTAAGGGTTGAGGCACATCGATTAAAATGGAGCTGGGCTGGGCACTTGGCCAGGCTGAAAGACGAAAGATGGACCAGAGCTTGCACGGAGTGGATCCCGAGAGAGGACAGCAGGCATAGGGGGCGACCACAGGTGGAGAGACGAATTGACGCAGACTGTTGGCGAAAACTGGTGGCTGGTTGCGAGGGACAAATCCTGGTGGATAAGCGTTTTAAAAAATATTTAATTTGTGTTTGATTTTGGTGTATTTTTCAAGAAATCTGTTTTGTTTTGTTTTTTGGAGTTTTGTATTTTATAATTATTTGTATTTGTATTTCTTTGGATTATTTGCTTTTTTTCAATATTTTATTATTTCAAACTATAGCGAACTTCTATAAATTTCTCCCTATGGGAGAGGCTTTTGTCAATATGATGCCAATAAAGCTATTATTATAATGAATTGATTAGAAAACTTATTTTTAAGGTGTGTCATTCATATCTAATTTCTTACAACATTAATTTCTTTTTCCTTAACTCTATTGCTAGTTCATGAATAAATTTGATATTATCATGAAATTGAGTGTAGCCCTCCTAGACATAAAAAATAAATCAATAAGAATCTAACATGTGTGCAGTTAGTGGAAGTGAAAGTTATCCTACATTTTTGTTCATATAGATTAATGAAAATAATTAATTTTTCTAAAATCAGTAATATTTGTGTTTCTGCTGATAATTATATTGAAACTAATTTTTTTAAACATTTCTTTCAAGCGGCACGACATGCTCAAGAACTGATGGTGTTTATGAAGGAAAAAGGTCTGAATCCATTCAAGAACATGATTGTACCATTAGCACAGGTATTGTTCCTCACACCATCAAACTATTTTATCCCTAAATTATCTTGCTTTGCCATTGATCATAAATATTGACATATCTTTATTTTAAGTAGTGCTGATATTTAAAACGACCTACATTCGATTTTTTATTAATTACTCTTAAATAAAAAAAAACCTGTACCTCCACATCCAATGAAGGGTCTTGGGCTCAGTATGTATAGAGATTCGTTCTGTTTCTTAGCCAAGGGTCATGTAATGAGGTGATTAAAGCCGAGATCACATTTAGCAGCCAGGTTTTTCCCCATTTTTTAGAAACTAGGTTTGTCCCACGATGGTCTTCAACTCTGTGTTTCGCCCCCTGGCTGAAATAACAATAAATAATATTCTGCCACAGCAGGGATTCGACCCAGGACCTGAAGTACAGTAAACTAGTGCTCTATCCACGAGACCAAGCCTCTCCTCAATTATTCTTAAATAATTTATATTATCTCAAGAGCTATCAGGTAAGTAGTTTGTTTAACCTAATTTTTGGTAGAGAGGTAACTATTATTTGAATAAATATATTAACATTCGAGTTTGATGGTTCAGTTATTTCGTTGGAACATGTGAATGTATTAAAGATTTTTGAAGGAATTCCTCAAATGATTTTCAAGCTTCAAAGCGCAAAATCCTGAAAAAATACGTGGGTGAATCAAATATAAACAAGACTTTTTGTCCTGGAAGCCCAGTGAAGGTGCGGGAAAGTTCCTGCCTTTAGAGGTGTTGGGTAGGGATGCCAGGAGTGAGGGAAGCAGACAGGCGCATGCCATCGAACTCACCAGTTACCGTTGTGACGATGTCTGAGCAGGATGTATCCCCCTCGATTGCGCAACGTATTATCATCCAATTTCTTGGGAAGGTTGACTGTACAGTTCGGGGAAGAGACACTTTCTCGTGCCAGAGTGTTTGCATGGCATAAACAGTTTGTGGAAGGTCGTGATTGTGTTCAGAATGAAAGCCAATGACCACAGACCCTGCTCCAGCATCATAGCAGACAACATCAGCCGTGTTCGACAGCTTATTGAAGGTGACAGACGTCTAACCACCAGTGCCATTGCAAGTGAGGTTGGGATAAGCTATGGAAGCACTTTTTCCATACTCACAGAGGAGCTTGGGCTTCGTAAGGTGTGTGCCAGGTGGGTTCCTTGACTTCTCACAGCTGAGCAGAAGCTGAACCGTTTGCAGGTCTGTGAAGATCTTCTTGCAAGATTTCAGGCTGAGGGAGCCTCATTTCTCACTCACATTATCACCTGTGATGAAACTTGGGTGCACCATTACACCCCTGAATCAAAACAAGCGAGTATGGAGTGGAGACTGAAAGGTTAACCTGGACCAGTGAAAGCCAAGTCACGGCTGTCAGATGGGAAGGTTTTGGCTTCCGTGTTTTTTGACCAGCTTGGCTTGCTGCATCTTGATTTTTTGCATGAACGCAGGACTATCAATGCCGCATACTACTGCGACATTTTGAATGAAGTCAGACTTGCATATCGCCGCAAAAGAAGGGATCCACCGATGAGAGAAGTGATTCTTCTTCAGGACAATGCTCACCCGCATACTGCGGCCCTGACGAGAGAAAAATTGGAGCAACTGGGCTGGGAGATGCTGGGACACCCTCCCTACAGTCCAGACTTATCACCATGTGACTTTCACCTGTTTGGCCCACTCAAGGAAGCTTTGGGAGGTCAGAGATTCGTCAGTGATGATGAGGTTGAAGCCTACGTGCTCAATTGGCTGAAGACACAACCTATTTCACTCTATGAGCACGGGATTGGAAAATTACCTATGCGCTGGGAAAAATGTATTTTCAAATCAGGAGACTATGTAGAAAAATGAGGTGTAGTTTTCTTTGTGTTCAAAGTAAAAATTAAAAAATAAGTCTCGTTTATATTTGATTCACCCACGTAATTTAGGTTGTCTTAACTTTTTGTTGATATGCCATCTGTATATACAAAAGCAAGTTACCACTCACCTGCTCATTTAGTCATTATATTATCTCATAGTTGACAGTGCCTTTGAATTTGTAATTTTTAATGGTTATCAGTATTTAAAAATAACTTTAAGTGGTAAAATAAGTTTTTGTTTTCCAGAAGGAAGGCTCCATCCACTAGTGGAAAAAAATTGCATTATGTTACAAAAGATTAATATACATATAAAATGTACAATACTATATACAATGTTTATGTTCAAAAATTAATTGTTAGTACTAAAAACTTATGGGTGTCGCAGTAGGAAGTATGCTTTGTGTAACTTTTATTTAATAAAAGTAAGGATTGACATTAATTAATCACAATTTATTTTTTGAACATGGAAATAGTTTAAATATTAACTCCTCAGGTGCATTTCTGTGTATAATACAAGTCCATACTTTACATTGTCCTCCATTTTGATGTATTATTGTTGTATTACATCAAAATTGCTAAAAAAAAAACTTTTGAATAAGAGTAATTTTTGGATATGGAATAGTACTTTTTATATAATAGGTATACACTGTAATAGCCTGTGAGAAAACAGATTTGTCTTAAATAGTTAGGCAGTTTCCTTAGTTAACCAAATTATTAAAAAAAAGGGGTTGAAGTTGGTTTCATAAATTTTTTTCTTATGTTAATGAGCGAGTTATGAAACCCTCTGTTTACTCATATCATAGTGGCATTCCTTCCGGGATCAATAAGTGATGCTACTTCTTTGTAAGAAATTATATTTGCTATAGTTTAATTTTTATTATGAGTTGCAAATTAGTGAAATTATCAATAATCATCAGTGGAAATATGAACTCACAAGATTAATACGTAATTTTATAAAAATGGATTAAATACTAATTATCTTGAGAGATCATTACTCTCATAAGAGTAAATTATCTAGAGTTGTTTAGTTAATCAATTTATTCAATGCTATATTCTTTATTTCTTTTTTAGGCACCACTTTTTATTTCATTTTTCATGGGACTCAGAGAAATGACAAGTTTACCAGTGGAAAGTTTACGGAATGGTGGCCTTTGGTGGTTTACAGATCTTACATTATGTGATCAGTTTTATCTACTTCCCATAATTACCAGTCTCACATTAGCTGTGACTATTGAGGTAATCTTTTGCATGTATTTTATTTTAATATACTCAAGTATATATGCAGTTTACTTGTTGGCTATGTTCCTAAAGGTTTGCTTTTAGTGGAGGCGCCCAGGGGTTTTGACCTCAGAAAATAATTACAGTGAATGAATTTTTTTGTTTGAGGTGGCATTTTCTTCTTTATACGATAACTTGCAAAGTTTACCAAAAAATTGTTTGTGCTTTTAATTTTTTCATTATTTAATTGAAAAAAGATACAAAATTAATGTTAAAAGCATATAATTTAACTTCAAATAGCATTTTTTTTAAATATTTATTCGAATATGATTATTCAAATAGGTATAGAAAATCATCTTTTGGAGGAACCTGTTTTAATGAAGGGCCGTAGAGACATTGGACAGGTAGTAAAACGTGAATGGGAAGGATAGTCCGTGAGCCAGCAATGAAAAATGCAACCCATTTTACCAAAATATTTAGTATGTTTTATGCAAAGCATCTATCCTAGTAAAGCATAAAAATACACGTCTGCCAACTCAAAACAGATGGATTACAAAATGGCGACCATTCAAAAAGGGAATATCACGAGATATCACCCTTTTCTAACATAATTATGGTTACTATCATAGAAATGGCTCATCCTATGATAATAATCGTTTATAAAGTAAATCATCAAGTATTTAATAAGCTTTCATTTGAGTGGTAAAAGACATTTGTATGTTTAATATTCATTGATTACAAAAAAAAAAAGTATAATATATAAATATATAGTACTGTAGCATGTTTACATTGCAACGGAATTAGTTGCCTTAATACTTTACCTATCATTAAAATAACTGAAGAGGAAGAGAATATTTGATGCAGATCACTGATGTAAAATCCCTAAATAAACCAAAATCTAATTTTAAATGTTACTTTTTTTTTTATTATCCTTGAATTACTCCATTTTCCCACTTATGCTTATAGAAAAATATACATTAATTTTGATATAAAAATACATTTTACAACCTAATATGCCTCATACTATTTGAATTATTATAATTATCCATTTTTTTTTTTTTTTTTTTAATCAAAAGCACAAATTTTCTATAGGTAAACTTTTTATTTATGTTATTAGCTAAATGTTCCATTTTACTATTTTTCTTTTCATCCACTGTAACGAAAGTCTGAGGTTTGTATGATTTTTACGCTTCAGGTGCTCTACTATTGTAATTAATTCATAGATTATTCCTCCATCATTTCTAAATTTTAACAGTCCTTGTGAAATTTAACTTATAAGTACAATTTTCTTACCTAATCTTTTAAATATTCTAGGTTGGAACAGACGCTGCTCGAACTGCTAATTTGGGTATGATGAAATATGTATTGAGAGCAATGCCTATCATCATATTTCCTTTTACAATGGGATTTCCAGCTGTAAGATGTTAAACCATTATCATTTATTATTTCAAATTTTTAGATTAGAGTATATTTTTTATTTTATTTTTTTCAAATTTTCAGGCTATTTTAGTTTATTGGACCTCAACCAACTTTATTTCTCTCATACAAGTGTCATTTCTTCGAATACCTAAAGTTAGAGCTTTTTTTAATATCCACCCCTTGGTAAAGCATGATACCCAGAAACTGCCAATGAAAGATAAAGGTTTTGTCAAGGGAATCAAAGAAAGTAAGTATTAATTTGAAGTTTTCTGATAACTATTTATTATTATTATTTCTTTAGTTTTCACATTATCAGTATGAATATTTTTCTGGCAGTAATGTAATGGATATCCTATGTGGATCATTTTTTAAAAATCAGATGTTCTTAACTGTCTGATAATTAAAGAAATAACTTTAGTTAGCCCTTGAATGATGTAAATATTCCATATTCACACATAATGGTGATATTTAGTAAATTTTACTTAGATAAGTAAAATAACAAGCTAATAGCTTATAAAATCATCATTTAATTTAGACATATTTAAAAAAGATTTCATAGAATAAATATTGTATTTCATAAATAAAAACACTGCAAATTATTACACAATGGTTTATTATTTCCAAATAACTATATTAGGGTATAACTGTTTATATAGTTTTAATTAGCAATTAACTAATATGAAAAGCAATAAACAATCCGAAGGAAAATGTTATATCACCATTGTTAATTTCAAAACGCTATATCTCTGCTAGTTCTGAACCAATTTTAATGATTCTTTTTAAAAAAATTTAAATTTAAATCTCTATGACATAGCGCTAAGGAAAACAAATACTGATTCAAATGTATCATATTTTCTCTTTTTTATAATTATTTGTGGTTTCTTGGTTAAAAAACACTGATGATTTTTTCTATATCTTCAAAAATAACTGAGTTATTCATTTAAATCACTTCTAAAAATTATCAGCTGATATCAATGTCTAGGTGTTAGGATCATCGTTGGATACTCTAGTATTTGTATGGGGAATTTAAAAAAAATTGGTCCAGTAGTTGCAGAGAAATGCTGTGGACGGCAAACAGATTTTTTTTTTTTATTTCGGGTTCTACGTATCTTGAAACAAAGCCTCAAATGTGAGGTGAGGAAGGGAGTAATTTTTTATTGGTTGGTCGATTACAAAGGTTCATTATTGAAAATAATAAACCAAAAAACTCCTGGACTCCACCTCCTCCAGTCCTAACTATGTTATCTCTTACCACAGTATAAATGAGGTATCTCAAAAGAGTTGCTGGAAAGACAAGATGAGACTGAATGAGAAACAGGATAATCAGAGATACCCTTGGAGTTAGACATCTAAGGGATGTCGGAGAGTGATATCAGCTCAAGTGTATGCACATGTCAGCAGGACGGGAGACGAGCGTATAGCTAGGTGGCTGATGGAGGCCAAACCGAGGGAGCAACTACTGTTGGAAGCCCGAGAATCACATATAATAGATATAGGATAGCCTCAGACGAGAGCGGGGGTGACCATAGGTAAGATCAAAAGGAAGGCCCAGGATAGGGACACATATCGAAGGTGGACAGAGACCATGCTTAACGGCACGGAGGAGATAAAGAAAGAAGAAGAAATCTATTGATATAAATTAAATATATTTGTTAACTTCAGCACATATAACTTCTTTTATTGCAATTTACTTCCTAATTTTAATTTATTGTAAGAAATTTATGCAGTATCATTTGAAAGAACCAAGCCTGAATCATATTTAGTTTAAAGATAAAATAAAGGAAAGGGATTTTTTACCTATCTGCCAAAACACTTACATACTCTTAAGTTACAAACTTTTCATGAAAATTGGCATAATCTAGTAAAAAAAAAAAATGCATTTTAGTTACATTTATTTCAAATAAATCTATAAAACCTATAATTCTTCATGTTAATTTTCTCTTTACTTTTTCTATACTAGCTTTCTATTGTGTTTCATTATTTTCTATCTACATTAAATTGTATTAACATTGTTAGTTATGACATTGTATTTCATTAACTGAAACAAATATTTCAGCCTGGACCAACATTAAAATAACAAGAGAACTGGAAGACAGAGAAAGGGTAGACCTAATGAATTTTAATCGAGCTGGTAAAGGTGCCGTAGTGAAAACTTATAAGTTTGATCCTACCCGGCCCAAACCTCCTAGAAACTTTTCTGCTATTGAAGCCAGGAAGAGGGATTGAATTCTGTACAAATTATTGTATGATGCTGTAAATAAGTATATTAGAATTTTGTATGTAAAAATTTAAACTTGTAATTTTAATGTAATTATAATAAATAGTCTGTACAAAAAGTGTTTAAATATCAATGCCTATTGATCCCAGTAATATGTGTAGCACAAGACAACTTCAGAAAACAGGGTCATGGTAACTAAACAGTAGCTTTTGACATGAATGAGTCAGGATGCAACCTAATTAAAAACTTTTTTTTATTACCTTAACTATCTGAAAGTAAACTTTATCAGTTATTTTTAATGCCATAAACATGGAATTATTGTTTCAATAAAGATTTAAACAATGTGCATAGACAAAGGACTATCTACCTGCCATTATTAAATAAATATTGAAGAACTTACTAACTCTAACAAGAGAATGAGAGGAGGGTTATCAACCTACTTAAAACTGAGAGTAAAGTAGGGATTGAGAACTAAATGTGTGTCCACCTCAAAATTTAAACAGATGACTGTGAAAGTCTAGCTCAATTGAGACTACCCAAAAATGCACACTGATTCCACATTCATGAATATAATTTAACTAGATTATAAAAAAACAAAACTATTATACAAGAAGTAGAAAAATAATTCCTCAAGAACTAGAATGAATAACAGGAGTTATATGACCTTATCTTAGGAAAATGTCACGACTGATTGATGAGAGATAAGAAATATGCAAAAAAAAAATTTTTTTTGCTTAAAAAAAATACAACACTCCAACTAATTCTTTATTATGGACTATAGTTGTAATAGAAAATTAAAATATACATTCATAAAACAATAGTTAATATCACAAGCTCTCCAATTTAAACTAGTTTAATATACACAATTATACTTAATTGAATAACCTTAAGAGACATTAAACTTGTTTGGAAGTCTTCTCTATACTTGCAATACAATTGTTAATAGTTTCAAGAAGAGTAGAATTTTCCATGGCAGCAGCAACTCTTTCTTTATCCCCAAGTTGCTTGTTGATAGCATGTTCTGAAGTATGAGTTCCAGGAGAAATTTTAACTTTAACTTTAAATCTAGGAGGAAGGGAACGAAGTAGCTGAACTCGAATTGTTAGACCAATCAATGTAGCCAAACTACAGTGAGGGATCGTTGGAGTAAACAGCACCTCAATCTTGTTATTATCATTATCCACCTGTGGAATCGAAATTAATAAATTTTAGCAATTGTTAAGTGTAGAATACATTTTCAACTAAATTAAATTGTATATATATTTCAATTATTACCTTAATATTATCAATGTCAACTACATGTAGTTCCTCTAATGTCAATGGATGTTCCGGATCATTAATGTTCCTGATTAAATCTTAGCCATTTGTAAGGATAATTTGAAGAGGGAAAGTACAAGAGAAAATGGTCCATTTCCATTTTCTTTAAATTATAAAACCACAGTATATACTAAAACAGCATTCCCTTTAATTATGCTTGTTGTTATAACTGTTAATAACACTAGCAGAATATGTATGATAAAAATATGAAGATAAAAATCAAAATAAGGAAACATTTTAAAACGTCCAAACATATATATAAATCTTATATATATATATATATATATATATATATATATATATATATATATATATATATATATATATATATATATATATATATATATATAACATATATAAGATAGATTAATTACCAACTGAAACTTAAAGCAGCTAATGTACAACTAAGTAAAAGTGGGTTATAATTTTTTCTCAATTTGAAAGAGAAGATATTTTATTTTTCAACCATCATTAATATATTTCAATGTTAAGATTAAGTATAGAAGAAAGAAAGTGTATAACTATTTCAGATTGGTAGGGCTGAAACAAGCAAAAATTGTATCTACATGTACCAGTCTCATGATGTTAATTTAAATTAGAACTATCTCAAGACTCCAAGATAGAAATATTAATAAAATAAACACTAATCGAAAAACCTAGTTCACAATAAAAAAAAAAAATTAAAAAATCATTCCTACAGAGGGTATGACCAAAGTTTTACAACAAAACTTAACAGAAAAAACCCAGGAGGCTGAAAGTTATTGTGGTTTCAGACAAATCCATGCCTGTATAGTAGCCACTAATAATACATCTCAGGACTCAATTGTGCATTAACTGCATATGTGTGTTTGTGTATTAACATTGATTAAAGGGCATACTATGCCATCATGATTATATAGTAGAGTAAGAGAAGTTTTGAAATATGATTTTGCATGTGGTTTAAGCATGGATCAATGCTTAGAAGAAATGAAGTTTGTATTGAATACAAAAAATTTGAAAGGACAATTTCACTTAGAAGAACAGTAAGAGAGAAGGTCGCTAATGACAATAACACATTTCTGCAGTGAAGAAAATCAACAGTGAGTAACATATCAACAGACCAAGGAGACATTATACTTTCATGCACCAGTAATTCTGAGAGACCATTTAATTGTAAAGAAACTTAATTGTCTTAGGGTGTTCAATAGTGTTACGGAAGAACAAATGATTTATCATGTCACATGGCGCCAAAAGATGCTCTAAATATTTGATAGGGGGCAATTTCAATATGTGAACAGCATCGTAACAGCTGACATTTTATAGACAATTATGATGTGACACCAAGACTCAAAACAAAGACTCAGTATTTGATGATGAGGATACACCTCAATCTTTCAGATTCAGCGAAATTGTAGAGCATGTCATTTTGGACACACAAAAAAATTACAGCTATGTAGTACAATGAGCAGTGCCTGGCTGAAGTCATAGTCCATGAAAAGCCGAATAAAGTCAAGAGTGGAAACCTGTTACCTTTACCATGATAATGCTCCATCTCACCATGCCAGAGCCTGCACTGAGTATTCAAAATTTTATAAACTAAATATCATAAAGATGGAGTTTACATGAATGTTGAGAATATTTGATAAGGAAGATGGTTGGGGGTGCGGTCATGAAAAAAATTGCACACTGATTGTAATGGTATGCCGTTTCGGGCTGCATACTGGGCGTTTATCAGAATGAATCAGAGAAGGTATCTCAAGAAGTCAGAGATACCTTCTCTGAGTCACCCTGATGAAGGCCCAAAACGTCGGCACACAATTAAGTGTTACTTATAAGTGTGTATTTTTTTTTTTTTTTTTTGACCATACCTCTAACCTCATAAATGATCATAAAGTTACATCTTGCCTCTTATCCATAAATATTGATTGAATTGAGTGTAAAATCTATCCTTCCAGATAATTGTTCCTAAAAATATAATATTATATTTATTGGTTTCCACGTTAAAGGACTCTGTAGTTACTAAATGATACTTTGTAAAAGAAAAGAAAAATTGAGCTTGAAAATTCAGCAAACACACTATAATGAATGCACGGCTATAATTAATAATCAGATCAAATACACAAATATCAATCGAGAATGTTTTTACACTTTTTCAGGATATCTTGACCTGTATTCACATTGATCACCTTTAACACATTTCAACTGGATAATTATATTTTTAAATAGATATTTTTGACCTCTCCAATTAAGACTACTTTCCTACAGCCAAAAGAAATAGTATAGCATTCAAAAAAAGTTTATGTAAATATCTTCATACCTAAAATAAAAGTTCATAACTGTTGATTCAACTTAGTATTTTTGATGATTAAACCTTATTTTCAGAAGATGATTCCTAAAAATGTGATATTAATTACTGGTAAAAATTAAAATCAACTGGTTTACATTCCACTAGGCCCTAATGTTTTAAAAAGATAAGTCTTTACTTAACCCATTTGTTTAATTGAAGAAAGTAAGAAGTTTTGATAATTAAAAAATTTCAGCTCGCAATAATTTATTGAGGTCAGTAAAAACTACTTATAGAAATCTGTCTCAGGAAAAAAAATCACATCAAAGGTCAAAAATAATACACTGAAGGGAAAAAATAGAAGATCAAATATATTCAATATTTTCAAACAAATACATTCAATCAACAATGTTCCTAAAATTTATCAGGATGTCAGCCTCCATATGACAACCTCGAAAAATCTGTACACTGGATAGCTCAATTTTGGTTTAGAGATCTTTCAAGTTGAGGATGTATTGAATCTCTGTAAAATAACTTCCTTAACACAGTCAAAAGGAATAGTACAAGACTCAAGAAACATTTAGATGAACTATGACAAGAGAAAATCAATTAAAAATTCCCAATTCCGGAAAATTATAAGCAAATCTTAGTATATTTGTATTTCAAGAAATGTCAGTATAGAGGAAAGGTGAATTTCCGAAGGACGGATACAGTTAATCAATCATATCTCTGTTGTCTTAATCAACATCCTTTTTAATTCTATGAAAGCATCAAATAAGTAAAGTGATTCTTGAACTGCATAAATAATAACAAATAAAGTACTGTTTCCTAAAGCTTAAGTTGTAGATTTACAAACTCCAGTGAATCTTTAACTGGAATATAATAACTATCAAATCTTGAATGACCATCATACAGTATTAAAGTACGTTAAATTACAACATTAAATTTTTTATACAACATATAACAATGTCTACAAAACAAAAACAATAAGAAACCAAAGCAATTGAGTATTAAAGGATACCAAAAACCTCTCTCTCATCAAATAAATCCCTAACATCCTCATTAAGCTCATCTTCAGTGATCAGTCTCTGATCACATTTTAAAAACAATTTTGGATTTATATTTTGCAAAGTACTGGAAGTCATCACTGCAACGAAAAAGCTAGTATACAGATAACAGGATTAACTGTAGTGATAATGAAGTACTCATAGGAACAACCGGTCGTTTTAACCGGTAACCGGTTTCTCACCTTGATTAACCGCTTTTGTTTTGTTTTTTCATTTAAAACCTGTTATCTATTTGTAATCCAATCACTGGACACGACAAAATTATGTCTAGATATTTTAAATACCAGTACTTTACTGGCATTGATTTTTTATTTCCCTTGCAGAACATTTGACGGTTTTGGAACGACTCCATGCAGACAATATCAATCTGATATTGGGCAACAGTTAAGGCCGCGCTACACGGCGAGTGTTGGGGAAAGTAAAATATTAAAATGTGTGAAGATGTCTGCGATAGTGAATGATCATACAATCTCACAATCAAGTTGACCATACAATCAACGTATTATAATAAATACACAATATCCGTATTTTCTATAAAACTTTTATCTTTTTTTTTTTTTGTTGAAAATATGTGAGAGTGTATGATAATTCACTATCACCGATATCTTATCAAGCCTTCACACATTTTCATATTTTACTTTTCCCTACCATAGCGCGGCATTTATTTGATAGTTATTATTTGATACTCTCTACCTAGTGCTTGCAACTCGATACTTGGTACTTCACTATCAGCACCAGATACCTAGATAAGGCTTTACAAGAAGGAAAATGAGTATTATCCGAAAGCAACTCCCACTCAAATCGGGATCACTTGTAGCTGGGTGAAATCCTTAGTTATGCCGTCCTTCGGAAGGGACGTTAAAAGGTGTTCCCGAGCCTGTAGATGTCAGGTACTCGTTAAAGTTTCCCTATCCTAATAAAACCTAGATAGGCAAAATTTAGAACTCCCACTGTAGCATCGTCTGATCAGCCATAGTTGCATAAAGTGACGTTAAATAAATAAACAAACTCCCATCCAAACTAGATGTACAGTTGTGGGAAATCCTATTACCGTCCCAATAACAAATTTTCGCTGAAGACCTTAAGGTCAGGGTTCTTGCGCCTCCGAATGGGAATAAGCCCTGCTCCCGAATACTACCAAAAGAGATCCTTGATGAGGGAGCCACTCACAAATAACATCATAAATGCCTAAAAGATGTCCACTTGAGTAAAAAAAAACTTTAACAAGGGTAAATCCTTTATCTGCCATCATTCAATTGAATTATAATAATAAGGTAATTATCTTTAAGGAAAACATGATACCCTCAAAACTCCGGATTTTGAGGGAATAAGGGTGATATAAATCCTTAAGAAGCCAAACATCTTAACCGGACTAAGAAGATTCGCCGCCACAGTTGGATTCATTCCCAGCAGGGCAGATCTGACGAAAACCATGTTTCATCTGGTGAGCACAAATAATGAATATTAATAAGGCCCAGAACAGCAAGAAGAAATTAAATTTGAGAAATTAAAGCCCATTTTAGGCCAGGATCATATTTTGGCCTATGAAATTGGCTTACGACTCATCTCCAAAAGCTTTGACAGAAAGCTTCGACCATATCATGAAATGCT